>JAZHEH010000402.1:2400000-3000000 GCA_036589455.1 Ateles fusciceps | reverse complement strand
CTCTCCTATCCAGGCATCTCAACCAGAAAGTGGGTCAGCATTCTGCTAGGTCTCCATGAATACTTCTACACGAACTTAAGCTTTCATTTTAAAAACCTGTTTTTTATACTTTTGCTTATGGCCAAAATGGAACAACAGACCAGATTTACCTTCCCATCTTCAACAACTGAAAAAAAAAAACAACGACGACATAGGGAAGCGATGGTTTTCAAGACCCCTGAAAGAAGGGAAACAAATGACAGGAGGGAGCCCTGTGATTGTCCAGCTTCTGCCTGAAAAGCCAGGCCACAGCCCGAGGAAGAACTAGGTGGAGGCTGGTAGTCTCCTGACTTGAAAAACAAAGCTGGGAGTCCAGGCAGTCCAAGGTAGCTAGAGTTCACAGGCAGAACACCAGAGACGGCAGAGCTCACAGTAAATGCTGAAGATCTACAGAGGACACCTTCTGCCCGGTCTCCTCTCTGGTCAAGCACTCATCAGTGCACATGTGTAAGGAAGGTATCCAAGCCAGGGAAAGGATCACTCAAAAATGAGAGAAGCCGGGTACAGTGGCTCACGCCTGTAATCCCAGCACTTTGGGAGGCCAAGGCAGGTGGATCACGAGGTCAGGAGTTCAAGACCATCCTGGCTAACACAGTGAAACCCCGTATCTACTAAAAATATAAAAAATTAGCCAGGCATGGTGGCATGCACCTGTAGTTCCAGCTACTAGGGAGACTGAGACAGGAGAATCACTTGAACCCAGGAGACAGAGATTGCAGTGAGCCAAGATAGTACCACTGCACTCCAGCCTGGGCAACAGAGCAAGGCTCCATCACACACACACAAAAAAAAAGATGAGAGGAGCTGGGCGTGGTGGCTCACGCCTGGAATCTCAGTACTTTGGGAGGCCAAGGCAGGTGTATCACCTGAGGTAAGGAGTTCAAGACCAGCCTGGCCAACATGATGAAACCCTGTCTCTACTAAAAACACAAAAACTAGCTGGGTGTGGTGGCGAGTACCTATAATCCCAGCTACTCGGGAGGCTGAGGCAAGAATATCACTTGAACCCGGGAGGAGGAGGTTGCAGTGGGCCGAGACTGCACCACTGCACTCCAGCATCAGCGACAGAAAGACTCCATTTCCAAAAAAAAAAAAAAAAAAAAGATGAGTGGGAACAATCCTCAAAGCTCACACAGAGCCCAGGATACTTCCTCTTCCTGCCAGTCACAGAGGAAAACCTCGCAATTCACAAGGCTTTGGACATAATGCTCAGAAGACATTTGCCTCAGTGGTGGACCAAAATTAGCCCTAGACTAAAAATTACTCGGGTTCCACCTAACAAAGGTTAATGCAAGACCCATCAGAATCAAACTGTTTCCAAGTAATTGAACCTCATCCCAGAACAAAGGTCAAGAATATATTTACAGGAACACAAAAATGCTCAGTATTCAACAAGATAAAATTCACAACGTCTGAGCATCTGATCAAAAAGTACTAGGCATGCAAGGGATCAGGAAAGGAAAAATCTTAAACCATAATGAGAAGAAACAACACAAAACCAACCCAGAAATGACACAGATGAATTAATAGATAATGCTGGTACACGGGCTCATGCCTATAATCCCAGCAGCTCAGGAGGCGAGGTGGGGGAATCACTTGAGGCCTGGAATCTGAGGCTGCAGTGAGAAAGGATCGCACCACTGCAATCCAGCCTGAGTGACAAATCAAGCAGGACCCCATCTCTAAAAAATAAATAAATAAATAATTGATAAGGACATTTAAATAGTTGCTATAAATGTATCTCATACGTTCAAAACCCTAAAGGAAAGATTAAGTAGGGACATGGAAGATATACAAAGACCCAAAGAGAATCTTAAAAAAAATTTTTTGTAATGCCCCACCTTCTAATACCATCACACATAAAAAACATCCTTAACCCAAAAGAAGTTAGAAAAAGCCAGACAGGGAATAAAGAATACACTGTACTTTGCCTGTAAGCCTCTACACAAAGACACATTAAGTGAGACCTCCACACGGTATAACTTTGGTTCTCTTTCCTCATCCCTACCCGATTCTGCAACCACACCAAAACTCACTATCTAATATGCTCTCTGTATGTATTCTGTACCGGTCTCTCCCAGCTAACACCTTTACACACGCAGTCCCTCTGACTGGAACACCCTCTTCCCACTTTCTCTATTTGGCAAACTCCTGCCTGGTCTTCCTATCTGAAGTTCATCTATAGCCTTTGTCAACTTTCTGAGGCCTTCCTCAGTGCTCTCACAAGACTGTTTATACCTTTTAGAGAATTACATTATAACTCAGTTTTAAATATTTTTAATTATGAAATCGTTAAAATATGTTGAAGTCTAGAGAAGAGTACGATATCCATGTGATGAGATTTAACAAATGTTAACATTTGTTTATATATGCCTCCTTCTTAAACAAATGTTTCTAAGACACTAAGGAACCCAGCAACTCAACCCCCTTCTCTGGAGACAATCAGTAACTTGCAGTCTCCATAATTTCATTCTTTTACTACTTATATATCTAAAAATGGTACACTGCTTTAAAAATATTTTAAAGTTTAATCTTACAATTTTTTAAAAGTATCTATGTTGACATACATAGTTTAATGCCTTCATTTTAAATGCCAAAGATACTATTCCTTTATATAAAAAGGTTGCAGGTTGCCTAAATATTTTATTTTCTTTCTCTCGTTTTCTCCTTTTTTTTTTTTTTTTGAGACAGAGTCTCACTCTCGCCAGGCTGAGGTGGTGTAATCTCGGCTCACTGCAATCTCTGCCTCTGGGGTTACCTCAGCCTCCCAAGTAGCTAGGACTACAGGCTCATGCCAACATGCCTGGCTAATTTTTTGTATTTTTAGTAGAGACAGGGTTTCACCATGTTGGCCAGGATGGTCTCGATCTCGACTTTGTGATCCACCCTCCTCGGTCTCCCAAAGTGCTGGGATTACAGGCATAAGCCACTGCACCCAGCCTTTCTTTCAAGATGAGGTCTCCCTCTGTCACCCAGGCTGGCATGCAGTGGCACAATCTCAGCTCACTGCAACCTCCAACTCCCAGGGTCAAGGGATCCTCCTGCCTCAAGCTGGGACCACAGGTATAGGCCACCCACCCAGCTAATTTTTTGTATTTTTGGTGGAGACAAGGTTTATTACGTTGCCCAGACTGGTCCTGAACTCCTGAGCTCAAGCGATCTGCCAGCCTTGGCCTCCCAAAGTACTGGGATTACAGGCTTGAGTCACCACACCCAGCCTCAGTATTTGGAATGTCTCCTTCTGCACAGTGTGTTTCTCAGCTTTTATTTGCCTGGAAATGGAACTGCCGAGTCACAGGGTACTTTCAACTGCAGTAGATACTACCCAACTATTCTCCAAAGTGCTTTACTAACTAAATCAATTTGTAAAGTATTCCCCGTTCCCCCAAACTGCCTTTTCTTAGACTTTTTCATTTTTGTTATTCTGATGAACATGAAGTGGAATTCTCACTATAATCTGCATTACCGCTATGATTAGTGAGACTGAGTATCTTTTTATGGGTTTATTGGCCATTCAGGTTTCTTCTGTGAATTATTTGTTTATACCTTTGCCCTTTTTTATACTGAGTAAGCTCTTACTGCTAAGTAAGCTCTAACTTACTGCTTAAGAATTCTTCATGTAGCCTAATTATTAGTCCTCTGTGGATTACATGCATGGTAACCATCTTCTTCCAATCTGTGGCTTATCTTTCAATTCCATCTTAATTCCATCTACATCACCTTTTGATATACGTAAGTATCTAATTTTTTGTTGTTGCCTGTTTTCGAGACAGGGTCTCACTCCGTCACCCAGGATGGAGTACACTGGCACAGCTCACTGAAACCTCTGCCTCATGGGCTCAAGTGGTCCTCACACCTCAGCTTCCCGGGTAGCTGGGACTACAGGCATGCACTACCATACCCAGCTAATTTTTTTGTAAAGACAGGGCTTCATTATGTTGTCCAGCCTGGTCTCAAACTCCTGGACTCAAACGTTCCTCTCGCCTCAGCCTCTCAAAGTGCTAGGATTAGACATATGTCACCACATCTGGCCTGGAAGGGTTTAATTTTAATGTAGTAAAACCATCATTTATTTTTCCTTTACATTTTGTCTTATTTTTACAAAATCCTCCTCTATCATAAGAAAAGATACTCTGTATTTCTAAAACTTCTAAATTTTTATTTTCATATTTATATCTTAAATCCACTTGAAATTTTAGTAAATGAGCTAAAACAAAATCCAATTTTCCCTCCAAAAAGCTGGTCAATTTCCCAGGGTATTTACTAAACAGCACTTTCTTTCCTCATTGATACACACTGACACTTCTTGCATACACCAAGTTCCCATTTATATAGGGTACTTTTCCAGGCTATACATTCCACTGGCCTCACAACAAGTTTGAAAATCTGGGCTAGGTGGGGTGGCTCACACCTATAATCCCAGCACTTTGGGAGGCCAAGGTGGGGAGATCACCTGAGGTCAGGAGTTTTGAGACCAGCCTAGTCAACATGGTAAAACCCTGTCTCTACTAAAAAATACAAAAAAGCCAAATGTGGTGGCGCATGCCTGTAATCCCAGCTGAGGCAGGAGAATTGCTTGAACCTGGGAGACAGAGGTGCAGTGGGCTGGGATCGTGCCAACGCACTCCAGCCTGGACAACAAGAGCAAAAACTCCATCTCAAAAATAAAGAAAAAAAGTTTGTTATGCCAATTCCCTTCTTTTTTTTTTTGCTTCTCTTATCCCTTCTTATTCTTTTACATACTGGTCTTGGTTATTCTTCACCCTTTACTCTCTATTCTTACAAGTGAGTTTTAGGATCTTAGGATCAGCCCCACAAATTCCATGAAAGCAACTGTTAGGATTGTGATTGAAATTGCAGCAAATTTAGAGATTAAACTTGGGGAAAGTAGTATTGTTAAAATAGTGAACTAGGGCCTGGCATGGTGGCTCACGCCTGTAATCCTAACATTTTGGGAGGCCAAGGTGGGTGGATGACTTGAGGTCAAGAGTTCAAGACCAGCCTGGCCAATGTGGTAAAACCTCATCTCTATGAAACAAAAAAAAATACACAAATTAGCATGGTCATTCGTACCTGCCTATAATTCCAGCTATTCAGGAGGCTGAGGCAGAATCACTTGAACCCAGGGGGCGGAGGTTGCAGCAAGCTGAGATTACATCATTGCACTCCAGGCTGGGGAAGAAGAGTAAAACTCCATCTCAAAAAAAAAAAAAAAAAAAGTCAATCTTCCTAACGATTTAACATAATCTTGCCATTTATTCAAGTTTTATTTTGTGTTTTTCAGGGTTTTTTTTTTTTTTTTTTTTTTTTGAGACGGAGTTTTGCTCTGTTGCCCAGACTGAAGTTCAGTGGCACGATCTTGGCTCACTGCAACCTTCACTTTCTGGGTTCAAGTGATTCTCCTGCCTCAGCCTCCTGAGTACGTGAAATTACAGGCGTGCACCACCACATTTGCCTAATTTTTTGGTATATTTAGTAGAGATGAGGTTTCACCATGTGGTCAGGCTGGTGTATAATTTTTAAAATTTTCTCTCTAAAGGTCTTGAACATTGTTTTTGCTAGACACATTCCTAGGTTACCTACAGTTTTGGATACTATCACAAACTGCATCTTTTTAAATCAGATTTTTGGCCAAGCGCGGTGGCTCAAGCCTGTAATCTCAGCACTTTGGGAGGCTGAGGCGGATGGATCACCTGAGGTCAGGAGTTTGAGAGCAGCCTGGCCAACATGGTGAAAACCCGTCTCTACTAAAAAAAAAAAAAAAAAATAGCCGGGCATGGTGGTGGGCACCTGAATCCCAGCT
Organism: Ateles fusciceps; assembly: GCA_036589455.1. Taxonomy (NCBI): domain Eukaryota; kingdom Metazoa; phylum Chordata; class Mammalia; order Primates; family Atelidae; genus Ateles; species Ateles fusciceps. The sequence continues at coordinate 2,994,158 of JAZHEH010000402.1, read as the reverse complement.
ACTTGGGAGGCTGAGGCAGGAGAATTGCTTGAACCCGGGAGGCACAGGCTGCAGTGAGTGAGATCATGCCATTACACTCCAGCCTGGACTACAGAGCGAGATAAAAAAAAAAAAAACACATAAAAATAAAATAAAATCAGATTTTTGTGATTCAGAAACTTCACTCTCACTAAAGTCTCCTGGATTTTCCAAGTAAAAACCTGAAAATTCCGTAAAATTGTATCACTTTTATTATTTCATATCTTACTAGAGATGGACTCTCACTATGTTGCCCAGTCTCGAAATCCCAACCTCAAGGGATCGATTCTCCCACCTTAGCCTCCCAAAGTGCTGGGATTATAGGCATTAGCCACCATGTCCAGCCTCAATTCTTGCTTCTTTTTCTTTTAACTAGACTGGCTAGGACTTCCATTGTAAAAGTGAACAGAAACAGAGTAAACATCGACTCTTACTTTTTACTGCTGCCCTGGGAGCTGTTGAAGCTCCAACCCAGGCAGTATGGAGAAACCAAACACAGCATCCTCGGGCTCGAGACCCTGCAAGCACATGCCTTCAAGTAAAATCACAGCCTAAAGGCCATGCCCTATGGCTAAGAGCAAAACAAAATAGGCCCACCCTACTGAAGAATAAAACCAAGCCTGAAAGGACCAAAAAGATCTTCCAATAATTTAACTATCCACCAGAAAAAAACTCAAGACCATAATCCAGATGCCAATATACAAATAAAAAATTATTAGACATATAGAGAAGTAAAAAATGTGACCACAGCTGGGCGTGGTGGATCACACCTGTAATCCCAGCACTTTGGGAGGCTGAGGCGGGCGGATCACCTGAGGTCGGAAGTTCAAGACCAGCCTCACCAACATAGAGAAACCCCGTCTCTACTAAAAATACAAAATTAGCTGGGTGTGGTGGCACATGGCTATAATTCCAGCTACAAGGGAGGCTGAGGCAGGAGAATCACTTGAACCCGGGAAGCGGAGGTTGTGGTGAGCCGAGACTGCACCACTGCACTCCAGCCTGGGCAACAAGAGCAAAACTCTGTCTCAAAAAAACAAAAGGAAGGAAGGAAGGGAGGGAGGGAGGGAGGGAGGGAAGGGAAGACATACATGATCATATTAAAAAAAACTGACGGTATTTTCTTAAATTTATAAATTAACTCTAGGAGAATTGACACACTGCAAGAATTGTCTATCTAAAAACAGTATATCTGTCTATCTGTTAAGTCCGATTTGGGGGTCTTTCAAGAGTATTTTATAGTGTTAGTTATATAAATGAATACATTTCGTACTAGGTTTACCAGATAGTTTTTAAAAGGTCTAGGATACTCTAAAAACAAAAAGAAAGGAAAAAGCCAAGAAAGTTTGAAAGCTCCTTTCTTTTTAGCTCCATAAATTTGCCATTCAAACATGAGTAAAGAGAGATTTTGGGAAAACCACACAAGAGAAACTCAAATTTACAGAAAATGATATAAGGTACCCATCCTCAGGTCTGTGATTAACCCAAAAGGGCCATGATCTATGACACCTGTCTCCAGGAAAGATATACATGACATTTCCCGAATCATCTCTACTTGTGTGGAGGGAGCGAGCATGTGTGTGCACACATTCCAGGTGCTACCACTCAGCACCACTACATTTTTTGTTTTCTTTAAACATTTCTTACTCTGTTTAATGTATCTGTCTGGGGCAATGTGCCAAAGGGAAGAACTTCTCCCATTCTCAACAGCTATTGGAGGGAGCCTCATAAGGAAAATTAACTCTTTCATGCATTGGGTGGAATGAAAAGCAATGTTTTCACAACCAAGCAGACATCACACACTAGTACGATAAATTAGCTTACCACATCAGAGAACTGAAACAAAGTTTTCAGGAGTAAATTACTACTAAACAGACACTCCCAGGACTTAATGAAATAAGACTGGCCAACCACCCTAGGCCAAAGTTTCTTTTCTTTTTGAGACAGAGTCTTGCTCTGTCGCCCAGGCTGGAGTGCAGTGGTGCAATCTCGGCTCACTGCAACCTCCACCTCAGCCTCCTGAGTATCTGGGATCACAGGTGCGTGCTACCACGCCAAGCTATCTTTTTGTATTTTTAATAGAGACAGGGTTTCACCATGTTGGCGAGGCTAGTATCGAACTCCTGACTTTAAGTGACTCACCTGCCTCAGTCTCCCAAAGTGCTGGGATAATAGGCATGAGCCACAGTGCCTGGCCCAAAGTTTATTTTCATACCTCTTCCTTTTTGAGAGACAAACAAATAAAAGGTCGCATAGAGACAGAATGTTATAAAATCTAGATCTCTGGGCCAGGCGAGGTAGCTCATGCCTGTAATCCCAGCACTTTGGGAGGCCGAGGCAGGTGATCACTTGAGGTCAGGCGTTTCAGACCAACCTGGTCAACAGGGTGAAACCCCATCTCTACTAAAAATACAAAAAATTGGCTGGGTGTGGTAGCACGCGCCTGTAGCCCCAGCTACTCCGGAGGCTGAGGCAGGAGAATCGCTTGAACCTGGGAGGCGAGGTTGCAGTGAGCTGAGATCACACCACTGCACTCCAGCGTGGGCAACAGAGTGAGACTGTCTCAAAATAAATGAAATAAAATAAAATCTAAATCTCTGTTACATTAAAATCCATCAGATCACTCTCTGTTCAGTTTTCCTACTCCCACCAAAAAATTATACCTATGGCCAGGCACTGTGGCTCACCCCTGTAATCCCAGCACTTTGGGAGGCTGGGGTGGGCAGATCACGAGATCAAGAGTTCGAGATCAGCCTGGCCAACATGGTGAAACCTCGTCTCTACTAAAAATATAAAAATTAGCCAGGCATGGTGACGTGTGCCTGTAATCCCAGCTACTTGGGAGGCTGAGGCAGGAGAATCGCTTGAACCCGGGAGGCAGAGGTTGCAATAAGCCGAGATCACACCACTGCACTTTAAAATGTACCTTTAAAAAAGTACCTAAATCTAATCACGCTGTCAGATGCAATTATTTATGCACAGAAAATATGAGAAAGAAGAAAAAGTTAAATGGTACCAAAAAATGGCACTCAGCCAAATCCAGAATATGGGAGAGTTTAGAGAACAGGACAACCCAATTTCTCCAACAAATCAATGACATGGAAAAATGGAGGGGAACGGGGTGGAAGGAAGACAGAGCTGTTATAAGAGATGTAAGAGACATACAAGAAAATGTGATACTTGGATCTTGTTTGGACCTTGATTCAAACAAACCAACTAGGCCAGGCGGCATGGCTCACGTCTGTAATCCCAGAACTTTGGGAGGGCAAAGCAGGTGGATCACTTGAGGGCCAGGATTTCAAGACTAGCCTGGCCAACATAGTGAAATCCTTTTTTTTTTTTTTTTTTTTTGAGACGAAGTCTTGCTCTGTTGCCCCAGGCTGGAGTCCAATGGTGTGAGGCTCACTGCAACTTCCACCTCTTAGATTCAAGCGATTCTCCTATCTCAGCCTCCAAAGTAATTAGGATTACAGGCACACACCACCACAACCGGCTAATTTTTGTATTTTTAGTAGAGACAGGGTTTCACCATGTTGGCCAGGCTGGTCTTGAATTCCTGACCTCAGGTCATCCGCCCACCTCAGCTTCCCAAAGTGCTGAGATTACAGGCATGAGCCACCGCCCCAACCCATCTCTTAAAAATACAAAAATTAGCTGGGTGTAGCGGTGCACACCTCTAGTGCCTGCTACTTGGGAGGCTGAGGCAGGAGAATCACTTGAATCCAGGAGGTGGAGGTTGCAGTGAGCTGAGATCATGCCACTGCATTCCAGCCTGTGTGACAAAGTGAGACTCCATCCTCCCAAAAAAGCCAACTACAGAAGACATCTTTGAGGCAGTCAGGAAAATCTGAGTCTAGACCTGAGATCTGCAGTTAAAATGGCATGATTTCATGATTTCTGGAATTTGCTTTTAAATGTATCAGGGAAAAAAAGGGGCAGGGGTAGGCAAAACAAGATTGGCAAAACGTTGGTAACTGCTAAATCTGGACTCCATTCCATAGACAGGCTACAGCTACCCAACGAAGAGCCTGGCAATTAAAAAGAATCTCCGGCCGGGCATGGTAGCTCACTCCTGTAATCCCAGCACTTTGGGAGGCCAAGGTGGGCAGATCACCTGAGGTCAGGGAGTTCAAGACCAGCCTGACCAACATAGAGAAGCCCGATCTCTACTAAAAATACAAAAAATTAGCTAGGTGTGGTGGTGCATGCCTATAATCTCAGCTACTTGGGAGGCTGAGGCAGAAGAATCACTTGAACCCAGGAGGCAGAGGTTGTGGTGAGCCGAGATCGTGCCACTGCACTTCAGCGTAGGCACTCCAGCCTGGGCAACTAAAGCAAAACTCCATCTCAAAAAAAAAAAAAAACAAACTATTCAGGATCATCTGAGCTTTTGCCAACAATGAGGAAAGGCCACCAGGACGGTCTTCTTTAACCGTATCAAGAAGGAGGGGACAAAAGTGAAAAAGTGGAAATAATCCAAGTGTCCATGGACATTGTGTATCTATACAGATGAAGGGACAAACAAAATGTGGTACAGACATACAATGGTGTATTATTCAGCCTTAAAAAGGAAATAAATTCTGACACATCTACAACATGGATGAATTTTGAAGATACAAATACTGTATGATACCACTTACATAAGGGATCTACGGTAGTAAAATTTGGAGACAGAAAGTAGAATGACAGTAGCCGGGGGCCACAGGGAGGAGGGAATGGGGAGTTATGGGTTTAATGGGGACAATTTCAATTTGAGTAGATGAAAACGTTCTGGAGATGGATGGTGGTAATGGTGGCACAACAATGTGAATACACTTAATGCCACTAAATTGTTCACATAAAAAGGGTCAAAATGCCCCCCCCCACCCCGTCCCCATGAGGGGGTGGGATGAGGTTTTAAAAAAGTGGCCGGCCGGGCTCGGTGGCTGACACCTGTAATTCCAGCACTTTGGGAGGCCGAGGCAGTGGATTACAAGGTCAGGAGTTGTAGACCAGACTGGCCAACATGGTGAAACCCCATCACTACTAATAAATACAAAAAAAAGTAGCTGGCCATGGTGGCTCATGCCTGTAATCCCAGCTACCTGGGAGGCTGAGGTAGGAGAATTGTTTGAACCAGGACCCGGGAGGCAAAGGTTGCAGTGAGCTGAGATCGCACCACTGCACTCCAGCCTGGACTATAGAGCGAGACTCCATCTCAAAAAAAAAAAAAAAAAAAAAGCGGCCAAAATGGTAAATTTTATGTTATGCATATTTTACCACAATTAAAAAAACAAAAACCGGGCCAGGAGTAGTGGCTCATGCCTATAATTCCAGCACTCTGGGAGACGAGGAGGGAGGATTACTTAAGCTCAAGCATTTAAGACCAGTCTGGAGAACATAGGGAGACCCCATCATTAAAAACAATTTTTTTTTAATTAGCCAGGCATGGTGGCATGTGCCTATAGTCCCAGCTGTTGGGAGGGTGAAGTGGGAGAATCAATTAAGTCCAAGAGGTCAAGGCTGCAGTGAGCTGTGATCATATATCACTGCACTGCAGTCTGGGCAATAGAGGGAGACCCTATCTCCAAAAAACTAAAAAAGAAAGAAAAAATGAGACCTTGGGCAAATCAATTAGTTTCTCCAAACAATGCCTACCTCACATACTTACTATGGGAATTAAAATTAAAATATCAATGTAAAGGGCTTAAAACAACATCTGACACATGGAAAGCCCTTAATACATGTGAGTTGTTAATTATTAACTCATGAAAGCAAGTACAAGAATTAAGTCACCACAGAGTTTGAAAATCGTTGCTTGTTTGCAGGAAGACTAAGGGATGGGGAGGGCTGCGGATAAAGACAGATGCTCCAGTTACAAGCTCCACATAGATTCAGTACTTCGTTAATTAAATTCACTTCTTAAAGAATTCACTTCTGTAAGAAAATAGTATATAAAACAAATTTGAAATTATAGAGGAAAAAATTTTCTGGTAAAATAAATAAGTAAATGGAACCAAACTGATGAGGAAATTGCAGAGACCGGATCCCAAAACAAGTGCCCACGGAGCACCCTGAATGGTCAGATTCCTTCCCCAAGCCTGGCTCCCGTGGAGCACCCTGAATGGTCAGATTCCTTCCCCAAGCCTGGCTCCCGTGGAGCACCCTGAATGGTCAGATTCCTTCCCCAAGCCTGGCTCCCGTGGAGCACCCTGAATGGTCAGATTCCTTCCCCAAGCCTGGCTCCCGTGGAGCAAACTGAATGGTCAGATTCATTCCCCAAGCCTGGCTCCCGTGGAGCACCCTGAATGGTGAGATGAGCCCGGCTCCGGAAGGACTCCAGGCCAGTCTGCAAGAGCAGAAACAGGAGAGAGACTGACAGGCTCACGAGCAGCAGCTGCGGAAAGTGGAGCTGGCTTCTCCGTTCTGCAGGTGCCACCTCCTGCCTCTACTATATGCCCTCAAGAAGAAGAGCCAAGAAACGCCGTGAAAAGAGGAGAGAACTTTCCTCGGGGGAAAAAGCTTTCCATGAGCATCGGAAGCACTCAGGCCTAGGCTAACTCCAGACACCAGGAATACGAAAGGGAAAAAAAGGAAGCTTGCTCCACTCAGAGGTGAACATACTAAAGGATTGTAACTCTGAAGTGAAAGCCTTTCTTAACTGTGGCAATGGAGAAGTGCCCAGTCACCCGACTGCTGATTCTCCTGCCACATCCTAAAGCACAGATTGCAACTTAAAGGCCTGCAGAACTAGGCAAGACACTAAGTGTCAGGAAGGAAGCTGGATGGAAAAGACAGCAGGCAGAGGGAAGGCGGCGGCAGCAGAGAGCATGTGCCCACTGAAGGGAGCAGAGACAGGCCCGCCCCAGCAACTACAGTCGTGCAAGGACACAGGGCACCGGAACACGTCTGCTTCTACGAGAAATGACAGAAATCCAGATTTTTTTTTAAATCCCCAAATCATCACATTTATAATTAACTTTCTTAATACTATGTGGACCAATACTGCGCAGGACAAGTGAAATGTATCATCGGGCCAACAATGGCTGAGGAGCCAGAGAGCCAGCCAGCCCTCTCGCCTCCACTGACCTGGGGTCTTAATATGGTGAGGCGACCAGGACACAACACCTTAAACAACAGACAGTTATTCCTCACAGTTCTGGGGCCTAGAAGTCCAAGGTCAAGGTGCTGGCCGATCAGGCTGCTGAGAAAGCTTGTCTTCCCCCGCTTTTAGACTACTGCCTTTTCCTTGTGTCCTCAAAGCAGGGAGAGTGAGAGCAGGCTGTCTGGTGTATCTTTGATGAGGGTATTATTCCCATCTTGAGAGCCCCACCCTCGTGACTTCTAAAGGCCTCCCTCCAAATACCACTAAATGGAAGTTAGGATTTCAACATATGAATTTGGGGTGGACACAATTCAGTCCATAGCACCCTGCTTGCCTCTGAGCCCTTCCAGGAGCGAGGATGGGAAGGGACCTCCACGCAGAGCATGTGCACACAGCAAGGACTCTGTGACGGGCTGAAAACAGCCTGCTTATGTCGCTGCACATTCCAAGATAGCAATTCTCCTCCCAGCAGTGTAAGCCCAGCTGGTCTCCCATCAAAGTCTCAGAAAGGTGCCTTTAACACATAGCCCCCACCGGACGGCTGTCAGGTCCGTGCCAGCTTCTCAGTGTCTCCTGGCTTTCAGAAGAGTACCCTCCTGGCTATTACACAGGTTGAAGGCTCAAGTGAAAGCTGAAAACCTCCACCTGCTCACCACTAGCAACCATGGCAGCTCTCCCGGGTAAGGACAGAGATGGCCAGCATTATGAGGATGCACCTTCCTCATCACCAGTGCTAAGGGCCCTGGCCCCAAACTCCTCCCCTTCCTGGAGACCAAGGTAAACCCCCCCAAGCAGCCAGAGAACCTCTTGAGCCAGGCAGGCCTGACCACGTCAGGGGACTCCCTGACCACAAAGGTCCAGCATAAAGTCCAGTTTCCATCACTTAGCAGCTCTGGAACCTTAGCCAAGTGCCTGCTGCAAGTGCGCTGCAGGTAAAAGTGCGACTCCAGGCTGGGCGAGGTGGCTCACGCCTGTAATCCCAGCACTTTGGGAGGCTGAGGCGGGCGGATCACGAGGTCAGGAGATCGAGACCATCCTGGCCAACATGGTGAAACTCCATCTCTACTAAAATACAAAAAGTTAGCCAGGCATGGTGGCGCATGCCTGTAATCCCAGCTACTCAGGGGGCTGAGGCAGGAGAATCACTTGAACCCGGGAGGCAGGCGGAGGTTGTGGTGAGCCACGATGGCGCCACCGCACTCCAGCTCGGGTAACAGTGTGAGAATCCGTCTCAAAAAACAACAAAAAGGTGTTCTCAAACAAGCAGAAAACAGCACCGAAAAGCAGCAGGGAGGAAACTGGGTCAGTGAACAAAGCTGAAGTCCAAACAAGATGCACAGAAGAACTAAGAGCCAAGAAACTGACTTTAGGGTTCCAGCAGCCACAGAGAGAGGGTAGCAGTAGCTGGCTGCACCCACACACTCAAAGCTCAAAGCCCAATACAGTAGGTAGTTTCCTACCAACCCTAGTTCACACATGAAAAGCAGAGGTCTCAATAATTATATCACTAGCCCAAGGTCACGGGCTAATTGTCTGTTCTAGAACTTGAACCCAGGTTTGGCTGAGAGCAAAGCCCATGTTCTCAGTCTCCACATGATAAGCAGATTCTGGCCAAGTCAATGAAGGCAAAAAGGAGTCATCAAAGGAAATCCAAAAGGAGGGACCAAGACTGAAAGTCATGACAGGAAGGCAGTACTCAGGACCAAACTTGTCCAGGAAGGGCATCATAGCAAAGAGCTAAGAAAGGGTCAGAGCAGAGTTCCACGGGCTTAGGGAGGATGGGATCATGACGAGAAGAAGTCAAGCCTTCAAAGTGGAACAGTCGGCGCCAGGCATGGTGGCTCACGCCTGCAGTCCCAGCATCTTGGGAGGCCAAGGTGGGTGGATCACGAGGTCAGGAGTTCAAGACCAGCCGTCTCTACTAAAAAAAAAAAAATACAAAAATTAGCTGGGTGTGGTGGCAGGCACCTGTAATCCCAGCTACTCAGGAGGCTGAGGCAGAGATTTTGAACCCGGGAGGCAGAGGTTGCAGTGAGCCAAGATCGCGCCACTACACTCCTCCGTCCTGAACTACAGGCACACGCTACCATGCCTAATTTTTTCTTTTGTATTATTGTGCAGAGACAGGGTCTTATTATGTTTCCCCAGGCTAGTAATGTACTTTAAAAAGTGTCTGAGTCAGCTGCTTTTTTTTTTTTTTTTTTTTGAGACGGAGTTTCGCTCCTGTCATCCAGGCTGGAGTGCAATGGTGCGATCTTGGCTCACTGCAACCTCCGCCTCCTTCAAGCAATACTCCTGCCTCAGCCTCCCAAGTAGCTAGGATTACAGACGCCTGCCACCATGCCTGGCTAATTTTTTGTATTTAGTAGACATGGGGTTTCACCATGTTGTTCAAGCTGGTCTCAAACTCCTGACCTCAAGTGATCCACCCACCTCAGCCTCCGAAAGTGCTGGTATTACAGATGTGGGCCACCACACCCAGCCTCTGAGTCAGCTTTTCTAAATAAAATTTTATTGGAACATAAAGAGAAACACACACACATTCCTGTATGTCAGATGAGCAAAAAATAAAAAAATGAAACAAACAAACAAAAAGAAACACACACACAAATGCCTGATACATAATCAGTTATTATTATTCTAAAATTTATTATTTTAATTTTCTTTGTTCTTCCTCTATTTTTCTAGGGAATCCACTAAAAACTTTTTTAAATAAACCATTTAAAAAGTTAGCCTTTAGGCCGGGCGCGGTGGCTCACGCCTGTAATCCCAGCACTTTGGGAGGCCGAGGCGGGCGGATCACGAGGTCAAGAGATCGAGACCGTCCTGGTCAACATGGTGAAACCCCGTCTCTACTAAAAATACAAAAAAATTAGCTGGGCGTGGTGGCGCGCGCCTGTAGTCCCAGCTACTCGGGAGGCTGAGGCAGGAGAATGCTTGAACCTGGGCAGCGGAGGTTGCAGTGAGCCAAGGTCGTGCCACTGCACTCCAGCCTGGCGCCTGGTGACTGAGTGAGACTCTGTCTCAAAAAAAAAAAAAAAAAAAGATTAGCCTTTCCCTTAATTAAAAAAAAAAAAAGGGAGAGGCTTTAGAGTCAAACTACCTGGGGTCCAAATCTTGCCTGTATCACCGATTTGTTGTGCTACCCGTTTCCTCATCAGGGGACAACACAGGCATACTTCGTCTACGTGCTTCACAGATACTGCGTCTTCTACAGATTAAAGGTTGGTAGCACCCTTGTGTCAAGCAAGTCTACGGGTGCCATTTTCCCAACAGCTATGCTCACTTCACATCTCCATGTTGCATTCTGGTAATTCTCACAATATTTCAATCTTTTTCATTATTGTTTTATCTGTTATGGTAACCTGTGATCAGTGACCTTTGATGTTCCTATTGTAATTGTTTTGGGGAACTACAAACCCTGCCCATATAAGACAGCAAGCTTAATAAACGCTGCCTATGTTCTGACTGTAATATCAACCAGACATTTCCCTGAGTCTCTCTCCCCCACTCCTCAGGGCCTACTCCCTGAGACACAACAGTAATAAAATTAGGTCAATTAATCCTGTATGAAGGAAGAATCACATGTCTCTCATTTCAATCAAAAGCTAGAAATGCTTAAGCTTAGTGAGGAAGGCATGTCAAAAGCCGGCAGGCCAAAAGCTAGCCCTCTTGCATCAGTTTGCCAAGTTGTGAATGCAAAAGAAAGTTACTGAAGGAAATTAAAACTGCTACTCCAGGGAACACACAACTGATAAGGCAAAACAGCTTTATTGCTGACATGGATAAAGGTTGCTTTTTGTTTATTTGGAGACAGGGTCTCACTCTGTTGCCCAGGCTGGAATGCAGTGGCACAATACAGCTCACTGCAGCTTTATGTCCCAGATTCAAGCCATCCTCCTGCCTCAGCCTCCCGAGTAGCTGGGACCAGAGGCATGTGCCCCCCACACTCAGCTAATCTTTTCATATTTTGTAAAGATAAGGTTTCACTGTATTACCCAGGTTGGTCTCAAACTCCTGAGCTGAAGTGATCCTCCCCCCTCAGCCCCGCAAAGTGCTGGGATCAGAGGTGTGAGCAACCATGCCCAGCCTGCAGAAAGTTTTAATGGTTTGGAGAGAAGATCAAACCAGGCACCACATTAAGCCAAAGCCACAGCAAGGCCATCACTCTCTTCAATTCTACGAAGATTCAATTCTACAACAAAGCTGCAGAGGGAAAGCTGGAAGTTAGCACAGGTTGGTTCATGAGGTTTCAGAAGCCACTTCCATAACATAATAAAATGCAAGGTGAAGCGGCAGATGCTGGCCAGGCACGGTGGCTCATGTCTGTAATCCCAGCACTTTGGGATGCCAAAGATCACTTGAGGTCACCAGTTCGAGACCAGTCTGGCCAACATGGTGAAACCCTGTCCCTACTAAAAGTACAAATATTAGCGGGGCGTGGCCACAGGTGCCTGTAATCCCAGCTACTCAGGAGGCTGAGGCAGGAGAATCGCTTGAACCCGGGAAGCGGAGGTTGTGGTATCCCGCCATTGTACTCCAGCAAAACTTCGTAACAAAAAAAAAAAATAGTAACAGAATTAGAGCTAGAAGCAGAGCCTGAAGATGTGACTGAATTGCTGCACTCTCAAGATAAAACAGATGAGAAGTTGCTTCTGATGAATGAGCAAAAAAAGCCGTTTCTTTTTTGAGACAGAGTCTTGCTCTGCTGCCCAGGCCGGAGTGCAGTGGTGCCATCTTGGCTCACCACAACCTCCACCTCCTATATTCAAGCCATTCTCCTGCCTCAGCCTCCCAAGTAGCTAGGATTACAGGTGTGCGCCACCATGCCTAACTAATTTTTATATTTTTAGCGGAGACAAGGTTTCACCATGTTGTTCAAGCTGGTCTTGAACTCCTGACCTCAGGTGATCCGCCTGCCTCAGCCTCCCAAAGTGCTGTGATTACAGGCATGAGCCACCACACCCAGCTGAACGTGGTTTCTTGAGATGGAATCTACTTCTGGCGAAGATACTGTGAACACTGTTGAAATGACAACAAAGGATCTAGAATATTTCATAAACCAGTTGACAATGCAGAGACAGGATTTGAGAGGACTAACTCCAGTGCAGACAGTCAAACTGGGGGTAAGTGCTATCAAACAGCATTGCATACCACAGAGAACGTCCTCATCAAAGGAAGAGTCAATCAATGTGGCAAGCTTCCCTGTCTCCCAAGCTGGAGTGCAGTGGCACCATCTTGGCTTACTGCAACCTCTGCCTCCCAGGTTCAAGCAATTCTCCTTCCTCAGCCTCCCGAGTAGCTGGGATTACAGGCACACACCGCCATCCCTGGCTAATTTTTACATTTTCAGCAAAACAGAGTTTCACCATGTTGGCCAGGCTGGTCTCAAACTCCTGACCTCAAGTGATCCACCTGCCTCCGCCTCCCAAATTGCTGGGATTACAGCCACCACACCCTTTAGCAACCACCACCCTGTTCAGCCAGTAGCCATCAACCCTAAGGCAAGATCCTCCTCCAGCAAAAAGATTACAACTCCCTGAAGGCTCAGATGATTAGCAGCATTTTTTAGCAATGAAGTTTTTTTGTTTGTTTGTTTGTTTTTTAGATAGGGTCTTGCTCTGTTGCCAAGGCTAGAGTGCAGTGGCACGATCTCGGCTCACTGCAGCCTCAACCTCCCAGGTTCAAGCTACCCCACCTCAGCCTCCCATGTAGCTGGGACTTCAGGTGTGTGCCATCATCCCCAGCTAATTTTTATAACTTCTGTAGAGATGGGGCCTCATTATGTTGCCAGAGCTCTCAATAAAGTATTTTAAATTAAGCTATACACATTGTTTATTTAGTCATAATGCTATTGCACACTCAGACTGAATAGTGTAAAACATAACTGTTATACGCACTGGGAAACCAAAACTTTTGTGTGACTCACTTGATTGCAATACTCATTTCACTGCAGTTGCCTGGAACCAAACTATAGTATCTCTGAGGTATGCCTAGAGTACTTATAAACAGCCATTCCCGAGGCTTTAAACGTTATCCCCACGCTGACAGTTGTATACCTGCAGCTTGACCTCTCCTCTGGGTTCCAGACTTATCTGCAAGATACCTTCTCCCTAGTGACCCTTGGACTTCTCAGACTTCCACTACTGTCAGCCAAGAGAAAGCCTTGCTTTCTTCCAAAGTATAACGCCCCCACCCCTGCCACCACCCTAACTCCGATTCCCTATTTCAATAAATGGTGCTACTATCCACCCATGCATTTCAACAAAAAGCCTAGAAAGGTTGAGGGGGGCAGGGAGGAAAAAGAGGCCAAGAAATCACCGAGTCCACTCATTCTCTCACACCTCTCTTCTAATCTAACAAGTCCCAACAGCTCTACCTCCAAAATATCTCCCTAAATCCACCATCAAGGTCTAAACCATTACTATCACTATACCCACCTCCCAACACTTCATCTCACCCCGCCTCCTGTCCATGTGCCAATATCCATATGATCATGGCACTCTCCAACTCAATCTCCAGCCCAGGTTTCCCCCACAACTCAGACTCAAGGCCCAACTCCCTACTAACACCTGCAAAGAACAGCTTAAATAGAAGACCAACTTTCCAGCCCAGGCTCCTGCCTCTTTCCCCTTACCCTAAGCACATCAGACTTCCCTAGATTTCTGGGGGGATAGCCAGCCCTTTCCCACCTCAGGGCCTTTGTAGGTGCTGTCCTCTCAGCTGGAAGACTCTGTCCCTCAACTTGTCTCATAGCTAGCTGCTTCTCACATTCCAGAGATTAACTGAAATTAGTTAGAAAAGTCAAAGGGGGAGGGATATATACACCTATTATGTACCCACAACATTTTAAAGTAAAAAATAAAAATAAAAGGAAGATAAACCAGAAAGGAAGGGACATCAAAAATTGCAGGGGCACTGAGAAGCCAAGAGCACGGCAGAGAGGGACCACGAGGGAAGAATGGTGGATGAAAGAACGAGACACAGGAGAAGGGTCTAGGAACAAAACCAGCGGGTACAGTGACAAAGGGGGGGGGGCTGCGGTGAGAGGCAGGGACTAGATAGAAGTGACTTGGGGGGAGCTGGTGCTGACAGGGCAGGAATGAGCAGCAAATCGGGGAAAGTCAGTAACACGAGGGTGGACAAGAGCAGGCAGGTTAGCTGCAAGTACATTGAGTGGCAGGTGGGGGGGGACGGTAAGGTGCATAGGTGAAGGTGACAGGTGTGAGGGAAGAGATGATGGGGATGGAAGGAACAGGGCAGTGTGGGTTAAGGTGAGGTTAGATGACTGGTGATATCTGAAGCAGTGATGGGGAGTATGACAGGAAAGAGTGGTGAGGGAAAGCGGGGGGAATAACCGAAAGGAGAGTCAGTGAATGGACACGAGGGGTGATGACAGTGGGCACTGAAAGCTCCCACCAACAGGCAGGAGAGAAGCAGTGGGGTCACTAACAGCAGGGCAGGACTAATGGGAAGGGTTCTTGGTCCCTAACAGATAAGGGATAAAGGAGATCACATAAAAGAGGGGACAGGCACTGACATCAGGGGAGAACTGATGGGGGAGGCCCTTGACAGGCACGAACACAGGGGTCCTGATGGCAAAGAGTGGAAGGACATGACAGGCAGGACGGGGGGAGACAGTTCCGAGGGAAACTCACTGGCGGCGGGGTTCACTGACAGAGGGCACTGGCACTGACGGGGTCACTGACAGAGAAGATCAATGACAGATGGGGGCATCACTGACAGAAGGGGTCACGGAGCACTGGGACTGACAAGGAAGGGCACTGGCAGGAGAGGGACTATGCGGTCAGTGACTGAAGGGTATGGGTGGGGGTGCAGGCACTGATGGGAACGGGGACGTGACAAAAGAAAAGAATTGCCTGGCAGGGGCACTGGCTGATGGGGGACACTGATTGCTAGGAGGGGACACTCATGGGGGGCAGACTGGACTGATGGCAGAGAGCACTGACCAATAGCAGAGGCACTGACCAGTGGGGGAGACTGACCAATTCGGGGGCACTGACCAACGAGAGGAGCACGACGTGCAAGGGGCACTGATGGGTGGGGTGAGGGGACACTTACGGGTGCAGGAGGCACTGACTGACCGGAGGGGGACAGAATGAGGGCACTGACTGTGGAGGGCACTGATGGGGGAGCACTGACTGATGGCAGGGAACTGACTGGGGCGGCACTCACTGACTAGGGGGTCACTGACTGGAGAGGGTACTGAGGAGGGAACTGACTGGGGGAGGAACTGAGTGAGGAGGGAACTGACTGGGGGAACTGACTGGGGGGGGAACTGACTGGAGAGGGTACTGAGGGGGGAACTGGCTGGGGGGGACTGACTGGAGGGGGGAACTGACTGGAGGCGGCACTGACTGGAGGGGGGAGCTGACTGGGGGGGGCACTGACTGGAGGGGGAACTGACTGGGGGGGAACTGACTTGGGGGAACTGACCTAGGGGAGTGGTGGGGGGCTGACTAGAGGGGACACTGGGGGGAGCTGACTGGAGGGACACTGACTGAGGGGAGCACTAACTGACAGGGGACTAGAGGGGACACTCACTGGGGGAACTGATTAGAGGTAACACAGGGGGACACTGACGGGGGAGCTGACTGGAAGGGACACTGGTGGGGACACAAACTAGGGGGCACTGACTGATGGGGGGGAACTGACTGGAGGGAACACTGACTAGGGGGCAGACTGATGGAGGAGGAACTGATGGGGGGGGGCACTGACTGGGGGAGAGCTGACTGGAGGAGACACTGACTAGGGAGGAACTGACTGATGGCGGGAACTGACAGTAGTGGGGTGCCACTGACTGGAGGGGGAAGTGATTGGAGGAGCACTGACTGGGGGGGGAACTGACTGGAGAGGACACTGACTGGAGGGGGCACTGATGGGGGGAACTGATAGGAGGGGGAACTGACTGTGGGGGCATTGACTAGAGGAGGCACTGATGGGGGAAATAACTGGAAGAGAACTGATGAGGGGTACTGACGGGGGTAACTGACTGGAGGGGGCACTGACTGGAGGGGAAACTGAGAGGCACTGACTGGAGTGGGCACTGACGGAGGGGAACTGACTTGGGAGGGCACTGACTGAAGGGGGCACTAACTTGGGGGGGGCACTGACTGGGGGAGAACTGGAGGAGGCACTGACAGAGGGTACTGACTGAGGGGAACTGACTGGAGAGGGAACTGACTTGAGGGGCACTGACTGGGGGGGCACTGACTGGGGGGAAACTGACTTGGGGCACTGACTGGAACTGATTTGGGGGGAACTGACTGGAACTGACTTGGGGGGCACTGACTGGGAGGGGACTGGGGGGCACTGACTGGGGGGAAACTGACTTGGGGGCACTGACTGGGGAGGTAACTGACTGGGGGGAACTGACTGGAGGGGGGAACTGACTTGGGGGGGGAACTGACTTGGGGGAAACTGACTTGGGGCACTGACTGGAACTGATTTGGGGGGGAACTGACTGGAACTGACTTGGGGGGGCACTGACTGGGAGGGGGACTGACTGGGGGAAACTGACTTGGGGGGCAGTGACTGGGGGCACTGACTGGGAGGGAGACTCACTGGGGGGGCACTGAGTGGGGGGGGGGACTGACTGGGGGAACTACTGGGGGGGGCACTGACTGGGGGAACTGACTTGGGGGCACTGACTGGGAGGGAACTGGGGGGGGAACTGACTGGGGGGGGCACTGACTGGGGGAAACTGACTTGGGGGGCACTGACTGGGAGGGAACTGACTGGGGGAACTGATTGGGGGGGCACTGACTGGGGGAAACTGGGGAACTGACTGGGGGGGCACTGACTGACTTCGCGGGCACTGACTGGGGGGCACTGACTTGGAGGGGAACTGACTTGTGGGGGGCACTGACTAGGGGGGCACCCACTGGGGGGGCACTGACTAGGTGGGGAACTGACGGGGAACTGGGGGTGCACTGACTGGGGGACACTGACTGTGGGGGAACTGACTTGGCGAGCACTGACTGACTGAGGGGGCACTGACTGGGGAGATAACTATCTGGAAGGGGCACTGACTGACTCGGGGGAAGTGACTTGGGGGGCACCGGCCGACCGGGAACCGGGTCCGAGCGGCGTGCGGCCGCACTCACCTGCCCTGCGGGCCGGGCGTCGCGGCAGCTCCTCGGAGGCCCGTGTGGAGACCCGAACGGAGGCCAGGGCGCTGGTGGAGGCAAAGCCCAGGCGGCCTCGGGCGGGCCGCACACACATGGGCCCGGTCCGGGGCGCAGTGCCTACGGACACCGGCGCGGCCGGCCGGCGGCTCGACACCAACTCGGGGCCGCGGGCGGCACTCGGAACGCTCCAAAATGGCGGCAGCGGCGCACGAGCGCGCGCTCGGGGGCGGGGTCTCCGCGTAGGGCGCGCACGCTCGCGGCAGGGGGCGGGGCCGCGCGGGTGGGCGGGGCCGGGACGTGGCCCAGCTCTCCCCGCCCCCTGGAGCGTGGCGCTGGGTGCCGCCCGCGTGGAAGCACGAGGACTTGGGTATGCTGAGTCCCCGCCACGGAGGGGGTGTCTGCCGCCTTTCAGTGGGTGGGGTAAGGGTGCGGCTTTCCCCTTTACGTTTCCCCTCTGAGGTATTGCCTAAAGTTTTGTGCAAGTATAATTAATTTTGCTATAGCCACAAAGCAATCCTCGAGTAGCCTGATGCAATTTGAAAGTCACACACCTGGGGCAGGGGTTTCCCCCGAGGCTCGGGGAAGGGCCTGCTCCTCTGGCCCTAACCTCCTGCCGCAGGCCCCTCCCAGAGGCCAAGGGGCGTGAACACCCCCCACCCCCCAGCAGCAGGAGCGGGCTCAGCTCCTGGCGCCAGGCCAGGCCCCTCCCCGTCCCGCGTCCTGCGTGGACCCGGAGCGCCTGAGCCGCCTCCAGACACTGTTTTCTCCCAGGTGCCCCACGGGTTGTTGCACGGCATTTTGCAAATTAAGTATATGCCTATTTAACAAGAGCTGGAATTGTTTAATTCCATCTAACCTCTAGAATGGTCACTATTATTTCAGATGTCAGAGCGAGCCGTGGGTAAATGTTGGGAAAACATGGGACACTTAAGAGATTTCTAAACCTTTTTTCCTGTTGTCAGTGAATACATTCTCTCAGCTCCACATTCACCGATGCTCTCTGCGAAAGCGGATCTGGGCGGCTCAAATAAATATTCAGTCTTTCTCCTTTGCCAGCTGGCGCTGTTAGGCTTTATCGGTAGAGGGCGCCAGAGAGACGTTGCAGGAGAAAAGGGCTTGGCCCTGCGGCTGGCGGCCCCGGGGTTCCCCCCACGCCCGTCTCCTGCCCTGGTCAGCAGCACCCTCCTCAGCGAGTTTTTTTATTTTTTATTTTATTTTATTTTATTTATTTTGAGATCGCTCCTCTGTCTCCCAGGCTGGAGTGCAGTGGCGCGATCTCGGCTCACTACGACCTTCATCTCCCAGGTTCGAGCAATTCTCCTGCCTCAGCCTCCCGAGTGGCTGGGATTACAGG
Organism: Ateles fusciceps; assembly: GCA_036589455.1. Taxonomy (NCBI): domain Eukaryota; kingdom Metazoa; phylum Chordata; class Mammalia; order Primates; family Atelidae; genus Ateles; species Ateles fusciceps. The sequence goes on along the minus strand of JAZHEH010000402.1, from coordinate 2,975,551 downwards.
CGGCTAATTTTTGTATTTTTAGTAGAGACGGGGTTTCACCATGTTGGCCCGGCTGGTCTTGAACTCTCGACCTCGTGATCCACCTCTTGGCCTCCCTAAGAGCTGGGATGACAGGCGTGAGCCACGGCGCCCGGCCTCCTCCGTGATTTTATAGCAGATGTCTCTGGCGAGCCTTTCCCCAACAACAGCTTTTCTCCTCGTATCCTAAGGACAGATTTCTGGCAGGTTCCGTTGAAAGAACTTCCAGGAAGTGGGGGTAAAGAAGCCTCAGCCTCACAACCTAGAAAGAGACGCCCGGCATTCGGTAGTCTCTGCCCTTCCGTAGTCCCTGCTCTCGCTGTGGTCTCCTTTGCAGAAGCTGGAGGTGCTGCTGCTGAATTGAGCTGCAGAATGGGGACTGGGGACAGGGGCACCAGATGTGAGAGATGCCCCTCCCGCCCTTTTGCGGCCCTGACCACGTGCAACTCTCTGCCTGATCTTGATACCCTTCCTGTGCTCAGCCAGTGCACCTGGGCTCAGCAGGAGCCCCTCTCCTCCTCTCACACCCACACTGGATTCATCAGCAAGTGTGTTCCCTGCACTGCAACATGTGATAACTCCATGTTGGAAATAGATGCTTGGTGCTGCAAAGAAAAATCAGCACTGAGACAAAGGATCTTTCAGCAACGCAATTTTTACTTCCTGGACTGCAGGAAGGGTATCCTTGCTAGCCATCGTGCCACGAGAATACAAGGAACAAAGGAACACCCACAAATGTTTTCCTTATGCATTTGGGGTCATCCTTACTGCTGTGTCTGATCTCCGTTGGCGGGAGCCAGACCTCACGATCTAAACTAAAACCCAATTGGCTAACAACTTAAAACTGTTCTAAACAGGTAAAAGCAATGGAGAGCTGGGACATACCTGTGAGCACGCCCAGCACAGATACCTTGGTTAAAGTACAAGGACATGGAATGTACTACATGCCTGTAAGCATGGCGTCTGTAACAGCTACATAGGTTAGGGCTTAACAAAGTTAACGAGAAAGGAAACTTTAAAAAGGAACTTTCCTACTTCCCACACTCCACTACCAACATTCTGGTTCAAAACCAGTTTCTCTCACCTGACTCCCAATAGTTTCCTATGGGGGCTCCCTGCGTCTGTCCTGGAGTACTTGCTGTAGGTCAGCTTGCTGTCATCAGCAAAGCAGCCAAAGGGCTCCAGTTAAAATAGATCCGATTGGCTGGGCAAGGTGACTCACATTTGTAATCCCAGCACTTTGGGAGGCCTAGGCAGGAGGATCGCTGGAGCCCAGGAGTTTAAGAACAGCCTGGGCAACAAGTGGGCCCCGTCTCTACGAAAAATTAAAAAATTAGCCAGGCGTGGTGACGAACCTGTAGTCCCAGCTGCTTGGCCAACTGAGGCGGAAGATTGCTTGAGCCTGGGAAGTAGAGGCTGCAATGAGCTATGATCTTGCCGCTTGATTCCAGCCCAGGTGACAGAACAAGACCCTGTCTCAAAAAAGTAAAGGGCCAGGAGTGGTGGCTCACACCTGTAATCCCAGCACTTTGTGAAGCCGAGGTGGGCAGATCATTTGAAGGCAGGACAAGCCTAGCCAACATGGTGAAACCCCTTCTCTGCTGAAAATACAAACAATTAGCTGGGCGTGGTGGCAGGCACCTGTAGTCCCAGCTACTTGGGGAGGCTGAGGCAGAAGAATCACTTGAACCCGGGAGGTGGAGGTTGCAGTAAGCTGAGATGGCATCACTGCACTCTAGCCTAGGTGACAGAGTGTGTCTCTAAATAAACAAATGAAATAAAATAAAATCGGTCAGATCACATCTTCCCTACACCTAGGAGCTCCTGTCTCACAGGCTGAACAACAAAGCCCCTCCTATGACCCACAGGACCCTACCTGATCTGAGCCCCGCCCCCTCACTCCCATGCTCATGGCTCCCAGCCTGACGACCTCCCGCCACCAGCCGGTGATGTCCCTGCATCCCCCACAGGCCCTTCCTCGGTCATTGCTGCGCTGGTGACTGGCCGCCAAGGTCTTCACTGCATAGTACCCTTCCCTGCCCGGGCTTCCCCGTCACTGTGTTTCAACTCTCTCTCTCACACACCACACACACACCCATGCACACCTCACACACACCACACACATCACACCACACATACCCAGGCACAGCACACACACCCCACACACACACCACACACCCACACACACCACACACTACACACATACACATACCACACACACCCCCACGCACACCACACACAAACTCACAGCACACACCACACACACACCACACACCACACACAAACCCACACACACCACACACACCCCCACCACGCACACCACACCACACACACCCCCACCACACACACACACTACACACCACACACCACACCACACACACACACCACACAACACACACCACACCACACACACCACACGCACACCACACATACCACCATGCACACCACACTACACACACCCCACCACGCACACCACACCATACACACCACAACGCACATCACACACACACACACACACACACACCACACACACCACACACACCACACACCACACCACACACACCCCCACACACACACCACACCACACACCACACACAACCACACACCACACCACGCACACCACACTCCACACACACACCACACACACCACACTACACACACCACACCACACACCACACACACACCACACACGCCACACTCCACACACAGCACACCCCACACACATCATACACACACCCCACACACACCCATACATACCCCACACCACACACACACACACACACACCACACACACACCCAGACACACCACACACACCCCCATTTCACACCACACACATACACCACACATACACACACACGACACACACACACTAAACACCCAGCACACACACACCACACACCCCCCCAAACACACCACACACCCAACACACTCCACACCACACACACATACACACCACATACACACTCCACACATACCACATACCATACACATACTACACATCACACAAACCCCACACACTGCACACCACACACACCACACAACCACACATATACACACCACACACTCCACATCACACATAGACTACACACACCACATACTACCCACCACACACGCCACACACCCCACACACTCCACACCACACAAACACCACACACACAATACACACCCCACACACACACACACATATACACCACACACCCCACATACCATACACCACACACACTACAAGCCACACACATGCCACTCACCACACACTACACATACCACACACACAGACACTACATACCACACACACCACATACCACACAGCACACACATATCACACAGACCACACACACTACACACACATACCAGACACACCACACACACCCCACATAAACCCCAACACACCCCACACACACTACACACACCACACACCACACTGCACACACACATGCCACACCCACACCCCACACACACCCACACACACACCACACACATCCCACACATTACACCCACACACCCCACACATAGCACACCCACACACCACACACACATGCACACGCCCACACGCACATGCACACACCCACATACACAGTTCACCACCTTCCTACTTGGTTTATCCTCCTTCAAAATTTCGTCACTAGGGCTGGGTGCAGTGGCTGACACCTGTAAGCCTAGTACTTTGGGAGGCCGAGGCAGGCAGATCATTTCAGGTCAGGAGTTCAAGACCAGCCTGGCCAATATGGTGAAACCCCATCTCTACTAAAAATACAAAAATTAGCTGTGTGTGGTGGCGGGCGCCTGTAATCCCAGCTACTTGGGAAGCTGAGGCAGGAGAATCACTTGAACCCGGGAAGCGGAAGTTACAGTGAGCTGAGATTGCATCACTGCATTCCAGCCTGGCCAACAGAGTGAGACTCCATCTCAAAGAAAAAGATTGCATCACTAGTTACGGTTCACTAAAGGGAGAGAAACCACACAATGATTTCAACAGGGGAAAGTTTGGTATAAAAATATTATCAACACACTTTGGGAGGCCAAGGTGGGCGGATCACGAGGTCAAGAGATGGAGATCATCCTGGTCAACATGGTGAAACCCCGTCTCTACTAAAAATACAAAAATTAGCTGGGCGTGGTGGCGCAGCCTCTAGTCCCAGCTACTCGGGAGGCAGGAGAATCGCTTGAACCCAGGAGGCAGAGGTTGCGGTGAGCCGAGATCGAACCACTGCACTCCAGCCCGGGTAACGAGCAAAACTCCGTCTCAATGTATTATCAACAAAAAGAGATTAATCACAAAGCAATAAAGTTTCAAGAAAGGACCATCAGGCCGGGCGCGGCGGCTCACCCTGTAATCCCAGCACTTTGGGAGGCCGAGGTGGGCGGATCACCTGAGGTCGGGAGTTCAAGACCAGCCTGGCCATCATGGTGAAACCCCATCTTAAATAAAAAAAATAAAAAAGAAAGGACCCTCTGGCCTGGGCAACACAGTGAGAGCCTGTCTCTACAAAAAAAAAAAAAAATTTTTTTTTTTGAGACAGAGTTTCACTCTTATTGCCCAGGCTGGAGGTAGTGCAATGGCGAAATCTTGGCTCACCAAAACCTCTGCCTCCTGGGCTCAAGTGATTCTCCTGCCTCAGCCTCCCAAGTAGCTGGGATTACAGGCATGTACCACCATGCCCGGCTAGCATTTTTAGTAGAGATAGTGTTTCTCCATGTTGGTGAGGCTGGTCTCAAACTCCCAACCTTAGATGATCTGCCTGCCTCGGCCTCCCAAAGTACTGCGATTACAGGCATGAGCCACCGCACCCGCCCTCGGCCTGTTAGAAATTTTAAAAATTAGCCGGGCATGGTGGTTCACGCCTGTAGTCCCAGCTACTCTGGAGGCTGAGGTGGGAGGATTGCTTGAGCACCCTTAAAATTTTTTTAAATTAGGCCAGGTGCGGTGGCTCACGCCTGTAATCCAGCACTTTGGGAGGCCGAGGCAGGTGGATCATGAGGTTAAGAGATTGAGACCATCCTGGCCAACAAGGTGAAACCCCATCTCTCTCTCTTCTTTTTTTTTTTTTATTTTTTATTTTTTATTTATTTATTTTTTTAAAGAGGGGTTTAGCCGGGCGCGGTGGCTCACGCCTGTAATCCCAGCACTCTGGGAGGCCGAGGCGGGCGGATCACCTGAGGTCAGGAGTTCAAGACCAGCCTGGCCAACATGGTGAAACCCCATCTTTAAAAAAAAAAAAAAAAAAAAGACGGGGTTTCACCATGTTGGTAGGCTGGTCTTGAACTCCTGACCTCAGGTGATCCGCCCGCCTCGGCCTCCCAGAGTGCTGGGATTACAGGCGTGAGCCACCGCGCCCGCCTTTTTTTTTTTTTTTAAAGACAAGGTTTCACCATGTTGGTCAGGCTGGTCTTGAACTCCCAGCCTCAGGTGATCTGCCCACCTTGGCCTCCAAAGTGCTTGGATTACAGGCATGAGCCACCACCCTGGCCCGAAACCCCGTCTCTAATAAAAATACAAAAATTAGCTGGGTGTGGTGAGGCGCGCCTGTAGTCCCAGCTACATGGGACGCTGAGGCACGAGAGTTGCTTGAACCCGGGAGGCAGAGGTTGCAGTGAGCTAAGATCGCACCACTGCATTTCAGCCTGGCGCCTGGAGACAGAGACAAGACTCTGTCTCAAAAAAAAAAAAAAAGAAAAGAAAGAAAGAAAGGAAGGAAGGAAGGAAGGAGGAGGAGGGAGGAAGGAAGAAAGGAAGGAAAGAAAGAAAATGAAAAAAAGAAAAAAGGAAGGAAGGAAGGGAAAGAAAGAAAGAAAAGAAAAGGAAAAAGAAAGAGAGAGGAAGGAAGGAGAGAGGAAGGAAGGAAGGAAAGAAGGAAGGAAGGAAAGAGAGAGGAAGGGAGGGAGGAAGGGAAGGAGGGGAATGGGAGGGGAAGTGGGGGAGGGGAGGAAGGAGAGAAAGGAAAGAAAGAGAGAATAAGGAAGGGAGGGAAGGAGGGAGACAGAAGAAAGGGAGGAAGGGAAGGGGAAAGAAAGAAAAAGAAAGGAAGTTAGAAAAGGAAGAAAGAAAGAAAGAAGGCCTGCTGTGGTGGCTCATGCCTGTAATCCCAGCACTTTGGGAGGCTGAGGCAGGCAGATCACCTCAGGTCAGGAATTTAAGACCAGCTAGAACAACATGGTGAAACCTGTCTCTACTAAAAACACAAAAAATAGCCGGGTGGTGGCACGTGCCTGTAATCCCAGCTACTTGGGAGGCCGACGCAGGATAATTGCTTGAACCCGGGAGGCAGAGGTTGCAGTGAGCCGAGATTGCGCCATTGCACTCCAGCCTGGGTGACAGAGCAAGACTCTGCCTCGGAAAAAAAAAAAACAAAAAAAAAACTTAGAAGGGGGTTCCTTCCCCAAGGGGTGGGAGTTCATTCCTTATTAGAGAAGTATGGATGTCCAGGAGGTTCCCCGGATTGTCCTGGGGTGGAGCTGATTCACAGCCACTGAGGAGAGGCTGGCGGGCAGGAATGCACCCCGCTAAGTGCAGGTGGGCCAAAGCTGGAAAATCAACCTCTGGGCCGGGCATGGTGGCTCACGCCTGTAATCCCAGCACTTTGGGAGGCCGAGGCGGGTGGATCACGAGGTCAGGAGATCAGGACCAGCCTGGCCAACATGGTGAAACCCCATCTCTACTAAAATACAGAAAATTAGGCAGGCATGGTGGCACGCACCTGTAGTCCCAGCTACTCAGGAGGCTGAGGCAGGGGAATCGCTCGAACCCAAGAGGCAGAGGTTTCGGTGAGCTGATCTGTGGATCCAGTGTAATCCCTGGCAAAATCTCAGCTGATTTTTTTTTTTTTTGAGACAGAGTCTTGCTGTGTCGCCCAGGCTGGAGTGCAGTGGCGTGATCCCGCCTCCTGGGTTGAAGCCATTCTCCTGCCTCAGCCTCCCGAGTAGCTAGGATTACAGGCGTGCGCCACCATGCCCAGCTAATTTTTTTGTATTTTTAGTAGAGAAGGGGTTTCTCCATGTTGGTCAGGCTGGTCTCAAACTCCCGACCTCAGGTGATCCACCCCCCTTGGCCTCCCAAAGTGCTGGGATTAGAGGCGTGAGCCACCGTGCCTGTCCTCAGCTGCTGGTTTTTTGTTGTTGTTGCTGTCGTCTTTAATAATGCGGCTTAAAGCTGGTGTTTTTTATGGGTGGTGGAAATTGACAAGCCAAGCAAATACTAACATCTGTATAGATATGGAAATAATCAAGATAGTCAAAACAATTTTGAAAAAGAACAAAGCTGAAGGACTTACACTACCTGATCTCAAAACTTATTATAAAGCTAGAATAATGAAGACAGGTCTGGGCACAGTGGCTCACACCTGTAATCCCAGCACTTTGGGAGGCTGAGACAGGCAGATCACCCAAGGTCAGTAGTTCCAGACCATCTTGGCTAATATGGCAAGCGAAACCCCGTCTCTACCAAAAATACAAAAATTAGCTGGGCGTGGTGGCACACACCTGTAATCCCAGCTACTCAGGAGACTGAGGCAGGAGAATGGCTTGAACCTGGGAGGCAGAGGGTGAGTGAGCTGAGACTGAGCCATTGCACTCCAGCCTGGGCAACAAGAGCAAAACTCAGTCTCAAAAAAAAAAAAAAAAAAAATGACAGGAAAGAATTAGTATAGCGGCTCAAGTCTGTAATCCCAGCACTTTGGAAGGCTGAGGCAGACAAGGTCAGGGGTTTGAGACCAGCCTGACCAACATGGCGAAACCCCATCTCTACTAAAAATACAAAAACTAGCTGGGCGTGGTGCCGCGCCTGTAATCCCAGCTACTAAGGAGGCTGAGGCAGGAGAATCGCTTGAACCCGGGAGGGGGAGGTTGCGGTGAGCCACTGTACTCCAGCCTAGGTAACAGAGCGAGACTCCTTCTCAAAAAAAAAAAAAAAGAAAAACATATAAATCAAGGGGAACAGAATAGAGAATACAAAACCCTCAAGATTATCATCCATTGATTTTTTTGATGGAAGTGCTAAGTTTATTTATTTAGAGATGAGCTCTCACTCTGTTGCTCAGGCTGGAGTGTAGTGGTATGACCACAGCTCACTACAGTCTCCAACTCCGGGGCTCAGGCAATCCTCCTGCGTCAGCCTCCCCAGTAGCTGGAACTAGAGGCATGAGCTACCACACCTCTCTCCTAAGTCAATTTTATGGGGAAACAATATATTTTTCAATAAATGGTATTGGAATAACTGATTATCCGTATTTAAAAAGAAAGAATTTAGGGTCAGGTGCGGTGGTTCAGGCCTGTCGTCCCAGCGCTTTGGGAGGCCAAGGCGGGCAGATCATGAGGTCAAGAGATGGAGACCATCCTGGCCAACATGGTGAAACCCCATCTCTACTAAAAATACAAAAATTAACTGGGCATGATGGTGCCTGTAGTCCCAGCTACTTGGCAGGCTGAGGCAGAATTGCTTGAACTCGGGAGGCGGAGTTTGCAGTGGGCCGAGATCGAGACACTGCACTCCAGCCTGGCAAGAGAACGAGACTCTGTCTCAGAAACAAATCTGAAATGAGTCTTGTGGGACTAAAATCCAGGTGTTGGCTTCCCTTAAGAAGCTCAGGGGGAAATCCTGTGTCCTCGCCTTTTCTGGCTTGTCCTGTATCCCTTGGTTCATGGTCTTCCTCCATCTCCAAAGCCAGCCGCTGAGCAGCTTCCAGGTTCTCAGATCCCAGCATCACACTGACTTCTCTGACTCTGACTTGAAGCCTCCTACCTCTTTCTCTTTCTCTCTCTCTCTCTGTTTTTTTTTTTTTTTTTGAGACGGACCAGGCTGGAGTGCAATGGTGCAATCTCGGCTCACTGCAACCTCCGCCTCCTGGGTTCAAGCGATTTTCCTGCCTCAGCCTCCCGAGTAGCTGGGATTACAGGCACCTGCCACCACACCCGGCTAAGTTTTGTATTTTTAGTAGAGACGGCGTTTCCCCATGTTGGCCAGGCTGGTCTCTAAGTTCTGACCTGAAATGATCCCCCCCCACCCCTCGGCCTCCCAAAGTGCTGGGATTACAAGGTGTGAGCCACCACACCCGGCCTATAACTACTTTTAATTATATACAAATTAACGGGCAAGTTATTCAGAAAGTTTTAGAAAAGGGCGGTAACTTTGGGTGGTTATCATGGGAAGAGGCAGTAACTGGTGGGCACTGCCATGGCAATGGTAAGTGGAAATGTCACTGGTGGGCATGTCTCATGGAGAGGCACTTTTGCCCCTTCCCTGTTTCAGGCAGTCTTTAATCTGGCCTGGAGTAAAGTTCTGCCTCCTACCTCAAAATCAGAATACATGTTATAATGATGGCGTGCAATAACCACGGGAAAAGAAAATGCTCAACACCAATAGCAACCAGGGAGATGCACATTAAAACCACAGTCATAGCCAGGTGCAGTGGCACACGCCTGCAGTAGCAGCTACTTGAAAGACTGAGGTGGGAGGATCCCTTGAGCATGGGAGTTCCAGGCTGCAGTGAGCTATGATCACACCACTGCACACTAGCCTGGGTGACAGGATGGGATCTCTTCTCTACAAAATAAATAACATTTTAAAAATCATGAGATACCATTACTCACTCACTGGACTGGCTAAAATAAAGACGCTTGGCAATACCAGTTGTTGGTAAGGATGTGGAGAAAACAAAACACTCACATACTGTTGGTAGGAATGTTTTTAAATGTACGGCTGCTTTGGGGAAAGCTAAACATATACCCAGGTTATGCCTCAGCAATTTGGTTTCTATGCATGCCCAAGAGAAACGAAAACGAGCCTGGGTAACGTGAGACCCCATCTCTCAAAAAAAATAAATAAATAAAAATAAAAAACATAATGGGGCATGTTGTCGTGTGCCTGTAATCCCAGCTACTTGGAAGGCTGAGGCAGGAGAATCACCTGAACCCAGGAGACAGAGGTTGCAGTGAGTCGAGACCGTCCCATTGCACTCCAGCCTGGACCAGAGCAAAACTCTGTCTCAAACACCAAAAACAAACAAAAAACAATACGGCCATGTGCTGCTTAGTGGTGAAGTTATGTCCTGAGAAATATGTCATTGGGCGATTTTGTTGTGCGACAAACCTAGATGGGACAGCCTACCCCACACTCAGGCCACATGATCCGAACAAGTGGTAATCTTTTATTTATTTAGAGATGGAGTCTCCCTCTGTCACCCAGCCTGGAGCGCAATGGCGCCATCTCGGCGCACTGCAACCTTCCCTCCCGGATTCAAGCGATTCTTCTGCCTCGGCCTCCCGAGTAGCAGTGTGGGACTACAGGCGCCTGCCACCACGCCCGGCTAATATTCGTGTTTTTAGTAGACACGGAGTTCACCATGTTGGTCAGGCTGGTCTCGAACTCCTGACCTCGTGATCTGCCACCCCACCTCCTCGGCCTCCCAAAGTGGTGGGATGACAGGCGTGAGCCACTGCGCCCGGCCAAAACGTAGTAATCTGAAGGGCCCACCACAATATATGCAGCCCGCGTTCCAAGGAAACGTCACGAGGCCCACGACTCAAAGGCGGGCCTCATTAAGTTGCCGACAGCCCCAAACTGGCCCTTCCACGCCGGGCCGCCAGGTGCAGAGGCAGGGGCTCTGCGGACCACAGCGGGGTCTAGGGGCCTCGTGAGGGGGAAGGGCTCGCTGCAGGTCCCCGCGATTTCCCCGGGGTCAGACGCGATCCCAGGCCGCGCCGGCCCCAGGGAAGCGAGCGGGGGTCCACGGGGACCCGAGTCCGCTGCGGTGCCTGGGCGCTCAGTGAGGACGCCATTCCGCCACGAAAACGCCCGCGACGCCGTTGCGCGGTGGGGCGAGACGGGCAGGCCGGACTTGCGAAGCCCGACGAGCGTGACACCGACTCGCTCTGGCCTTGCTCTGTCTTCCCGGTCTGGCCGCGAGCCCCGGGGCCGACCCAACCCTCGGGCCTCAGACTGGGCGGGGAGTGGAAAGCTCTGGAGCTGCCACGCCCGCGGAAGTCCTCCAGCGGGCTCCGGCCGCTCTGGCCCGCGCGCGCCCTGCTCGCTGGTGCTCTGGGCAGCGCCGGGTCGCTGGCGCTTCTCCGGCGTTAGGGGCGCGAGGCCGCGGCAGGGCCGCTCTGGGCCGCGGCGGCCGCTCGACTGCTCCGAGGCGCGGTCCCGACGCGCACCGCCCCGCCCGCGTTCCCCGGGCAACCCGCGGCCGCCGCCATGGACGCGCTGCTGGGCGCCGGGCCGCGGCGGGCTTGCAGCAGCCTGGGAGCCGCTGGACCTGTGTCTTCGTGCCGCGCGGCGCGGACCCCGGCGGCACCCTGGGCGCGCTTCTCCGCCTGGCTGGAGTGCGTGTGCGTGGTCACCTTCGACCTGGAGCTGGGCCAGGCGCTGGAGGTGAGCGGGAGCGGGAGCGGGCGGGCGGGCAAGGCTGGGCCGCCCGGGGCTGGTCTCGCCTCGCTCGGGACCCGCGGCCGTCCCGCACTCTCCTCGGCCTTCGGCCACCGCCTCCTGGAGGGGTCTCTCCCCCGGGCTCCAGAAGCGTTCCCCAGGCCAAGGAGGGAAGGCGAGTCGCTCGGAGTGAGATCTTGTCTTCACATTGGAGAAGATAGGGACCCTGCGCTTTGCCTAACCGACGTGGTACTCTTTCGATTTTTCCCTGCAAATATCTCACATCTCCCCCCCTCCATTCCCCAGTGGAGCAATGACACCTTCATACCCTCAGTGGCTCCCGCCAGAGTCCCGGGCTCACCCTCGGACTCGCATCCCATCCCTGGGCATGGGCAAGGCTGACGGTTCCTTCTGCAACAAAGGTCTCGGATCCGTTTCTTTGCTGCCATCACTGATGTCATTCCCACCCCAGCTGCACCCCAGAGTTCATCCTTTGTGGCTCTCCTGCTTCAAATCCTGCGGCGCCTCCTTGTTCACCTAGAATCAAATCCACACCCCATGGGCCCCTTTTTGGCCCTATCCCCTCCACCTGCGTCTTGTGGTGTTCTTGCCTTTGGGGGTCTGTTCACTGGCTGTGCCCATGGGCTTTCGATGTGGTCTTCCTGCTGCATTCGGGGCTTCCACCCACTTACCCTCACAGGCAGCTTCTCTTCCTCCAGGTGTAGACTCTGGGAGGCCCTGCAGGATGATCGTCTGTGTGTCCTGTGACACCACAGAGCTGACCAGCACAGGGGAGGCCCACCTGCAGGGGGAGGGAGGCTTCCCCCCCACTGGCGGAATGAACCTCCTGAGAGGTAGTGAGCACTCCATTACTGCACATGTCCAAGATGAGGCCAAATCGTCATCATCAGGAAAGCCAGTCAGCATGTCTCTGTGGTTGGGAGATGCTTTCTAAGGCCCTGCTGAACTCCAAGAGGCCACAAGAAGCCTAAAGTCTTCTAAACAGAAAAGCATAACTCCAGCACCCTCTGGAGCCCCTCCCACCACACACCATCCCCAGTGGGTGCACAGCCTCAAACAGCACCACTGGGTGGGGGCTGAGTACCAAGAGGCGTGGTGATCTGCCCAGTGTTGAGAGCCACTTTCTTAGTTCAATACTGTCACCCAAATTGCTCCCCCGCAAAAGAAGTTAAGAGATTGCTCTTTCTTAAGGCATTCTCATGTGTCATTTTCTAAAACTCATTCCGAAAGTTATTTCCGAGCTTAGTTGAAGGCTGTGTGTGCTTAGACTCCTTAGCTTTTGCTGGTGATGCTCAGCTTGGACTGGGAGCATGCTCAGCTGGTGGGGTGTTAGGGACCCCGGGTGATGGACGTCCAAAACCCTCCGTAGCAGTGACCTGGGCACCTGCGGCTCATTGAGTCTGTGCTGGCAGGGCTGTGGGGGACGTGTCCAGCTTGAGAGGGGTTTGGGCAGGACTGTGGGATGACGACTATACCAGTCAGCTAAGGAAAGGGCCTGGCTCCGCCTTCTTAGCGCTTGAAAACTCACCCCTTGGGCTGGGCGCAGTGGCTCCCGCCTGTAATCCCAGCACTTTCGGAGGCCGAGGCAGGATAATCACTTGAGCCTAGGAGTTCCATACCAGCCTAGGCAACATAGTGAGACCCTGTCTCTACCAAAAATAAAAATAAATTAGCCAGGTGTGGTGGCTTGCACCTGTAGTTATAGCTACTCAGGAGGCTGAGGCCGGAGGATTGTTTGAGCTCAGGAATTCAAGGCTGCAGTGAGCCATGATCACCACTGCACTCCAGCCTGGGTGACAGTGAGAACCTGTCTCAAAAACAAAAGCAAACAAACAAGGCTAGGTGCAGTAGCTAATGCCTGTAATCCTAGCACTTTGGGAGCCTAAGGTGGGAGGAGCACTTGAGCCCAGGAGTTCTAGACCAGCCTGGTCAGTATAGCAAGACCCACATCTCTACAAAAATTCAAAATGAGGCCAGGCTCATTGGCTCACACCTGTAATCCTAGCGCTTTGGGAACCCAAGGTGGGTGGATCACCTGAGGTCGGGAGTTCAAGACCAGCCTGACCAACATGATGAAACCCCGTCTTTATAAAAAAAAAAAAAAGAAAGAAAAAAAAAAATTAGCCAGGCATGGTGGCACACACCTGTAGTCTCAGCTACTTGGGAGGCTGAGGTAGGATAACTGCTTGAGCCCAGTTGGAGGTTGACCCTGTTTCTTAAAAAACAAAAACAAGGCCAGGCACGGTGGCTCATGCCTGTAGTCCCAGCACTTTGGGAGGCAGAGTCGGGTGGATCACCTGAGGTCAGGAATTTGAGACCAGCCTGGCCAAGATAGTGAAACCCATCTCTACTAAAAATATAAAAATTAACCAGGCGTGGTGTCATGCACCTGTAATGCCAGCTACTTGGGAGCCTGAAACAGGAGAATCACTAGAACCCGGGAGGTAGAGTTTGCAGGAGCGGAGATCACGCCACTGCACTCTAATATGGGTGACAGAGAGAGACTGTCTCAGAAAAAAAAACAAGAAAAAAATTTTTTTTGAAAGGGAAAATTTGCCTCTCCATATCCCAGCTCCCTGAGAAGACTCTGGAGTGAACTCTGGTCAGTTAGAACACCAATTTCACTGTGGCAACCATGCCCTCCCAGGCAGCAGCTCCCATACTCTGAAATCTTAGGACACTTTTGTAGTCTTAAAAATTATTGAGGACCGCAAAAAGCCTTTTTAAAAAATATATATATGAGTTATATCTATCGATGTTTACTAGGCGTAAAAACCAAGGGAGTTAGCTGCGTATGGTAGCACAGGCTTGTAAGTTCTAGCTACATGGATGGCTGAGCGCAGGAGTTTGAGACCAGCCTGAGCAACATAACAAGACCCGGTCTCTACAAAACCGTGTGGAAATCCGCCGTGTGTGGTGGTGCATGCCTTTAGTCCCAGCTACTCAGGAGGCTGAGGTGAAATGATTGCTTGAGCCCAGGAGGTCAAGGCTGCAATGAGCTCTGTTCACACCACTGCACTCCAGCCTTCGTGACAGAGTGAGACCTTGTCTCAAAAAACATTTTTGAGAGTTAGAGGGGCTGGGCACAGTGGCTCACGCCTGTAATCCCAGCACTTCGGGAGGCCAAGGTGGGCGTATCACGAGGTCAGGAGTTCGAGACCAGCCTGGCCAATATGGTGAAACCCCGACTCTACTAAAATACACAGAAAAATTAGCCAGACTTGGTGGTGCGCGCCTATAGTCCCAACTACTCAGGAGGCTGAAGCAGGAGAACCACTTGAACCCGGGAAGCGGAGGTGGCAATGAGCTGCGATTGTGCCACTGCACTCCAACCTGGGTGACAGGGCAAGACTCCATCTCAAAAAAAAAAAAAAGCAGGGGATGAGGAAAAGAAAAAAAAAATAATATAAAAATAGAAAAAAAACTAAGAAAATGTTTTTAATTGTACGAACCTGAGGAAATTAAAAAATATTCATTACTTCATTAAAAAAATATCCTGTATATTAAAATACAACCATATTTTTCAAAACAAAAACAATTTATTGAGAGGAGTGGCATCTTTTGACACCTACACAAGCCTTATTAACGTCCGGCCATGCCGGGTGCAGTGGCTCACAAAGTAATCCGAGCACTTTGAGAGGCCGAGGCAGGCGGATCGCAAGGTCAGGAGATCGAGACTTTCCTGGCTAACGTGGCGAAACCCCTTCTCTACTAAAAATGCAAAAAATTAGCTGGCGTCATGGCATGGGCCTGCAGTCCCAGCTGTTCAGGAGGCTGAGGCAGGAAAATTGCTTGAACCTGGGAGGTAGAGGTTGCAGTGAGCCGAGATTGCACCACTGCACTCCAGCCTGGGTGACAGAGCGAGACTCTGTCTCAAAATAAACAAATAAATAAATAATAAAATAAAATAAAATGGTCAAATAGAGAAGAGCTGGATTTGGCCAGGCATGGTGGCTCTCGCCTGTAATCCCAGCACTTTGGGAGGCTGAGGCAGGCAGATCACCTGAGGTCAGGAGTTTGAGACCAGCCTGACCAACATGGAACAAACCTGTCTCTACTAAAAAATATAAAATTAGCCGGGCATGGTGGTGCATGCCTGTAATCCAAGCTACTCGGGAGGCTGAGGCAGGAGAATCGCTTCAACCCAGGAGATAGAGGTTGCGGTGAGCCGAGATCGTGCTATTGCACTCCAGCCTGGGCAGCAAGAGCGAAACTCCGTCTCAAAAACAAACAAACAGCTGCATGCTCATCCACGCTGCATTCAGGCCACCAGGACAGGACATGCTGTGGCTTCTGGGAGCTGCACTGTACACTAGGGCGAAGATGAGAGCAAAGGAGACACTCGTGTATGAGAAGAGCTTTGACCCCAGGGACTGCAGGGGTGACCAGGCCATACCTTGAGAACCACTCCCTGGATGTGCCTTCTCCAAACCAAGCTCCCACCCTGGTCTTACTCAGGGTGACTGGTGACCAGGAGCAGGGAACTGTGCAGGCTGGCTCAGGAGAAAAGGGCAAGACCCTCATGGAACACTGAGCAGGGCACAGCCTGGCCTGGGAAGCCTCCTTTCCCTGAGCGTCAGCTCCATTGGTACCCCTCACCTTGGTCTGGCCAACCGTGGGTGGCTCACCTCTGGCTTAGCAGTCAGCTCTAGGCTGTACCTGGACCCCAGGGCCACTCCCAAGAGGGTGAACCTGTGAATGTGGATTTCCCTGGTCAGATGTGCTGAGGGGCCCCTGGGCATGGGCATGGAGCTCAGAGGCCACAAGCGCCTGTGACCGGCAGACCAGATGCAGAGCCCTGAGCTCAGGCAGAGGGTACCTGCCTTTCCTCAGCCCTCCTCAGTGCAGACACACGAAGGCTCAGCCTGAGTGGCCGGAGTGGCCCTGCCCCCTCATAGAGCTATCCCGAGGCACCCTGTGGGTCCAGCCTACCCCCAGCTCCCCATCGTCCTCCTCCTTTTGACCCCTCCTTGGTGCCTGTTTAGCTGCCCTCCACCTACCTCTCTAGTAGACCTCACAGACCTCTTCACATGTGCATCACTGTATGTGGGGAGGGTCTGTTTCCTGCCAGGTGCTGGGAGGCAGAATGAACCAGGACAAGATCACTGCCTTAAAGAGACTTACTGTGCATTGGAAGAGACAAAGCAGGACCACAGCAGCAAGCCCAGACCAAACAAAAGGGCAGAGCTATTTTAACAGCAGGCCAGGCGTGGTGGCTCGCACCTGCACTCCCAGCACTTCAGGAGGCTGAGGTGGGAGGATCACTAAGCCTAGAAGTTCAAGGCTGCAGTGAGCGGTGATTGTGCCACTGCGCTCCAGCCTGGTCATGGAGGGAGACTGTGTCTCTCAAAAAACACTACGGCAGATGCGTTCATCCAGGGCACGGCATTGTTAGGAGGACTCCAGGGCTCAGCTCCTCACCACCTGGGGGCTCAGGGCACACCTCGGAGAAGCCACATTACAGCCTAAACCCAACTCTGGAGAAGTTGGGCGGATGGGATGAGGAGGGCACAGTGTGCAGAGGCCCTCCTGGCAGGCTTCAGACAGCTCAGGAGACACTGCAGGGCCCACTGGGGATGGGGCCCCTGGGGGCTCCCTACGGTAAATTGGACCCACTGGGCTGGGTTTCCAGGCTCGCCTGCCCCACCTGCCGCCTCTGTCGGTGCACACCTGTCTTCCAGGTCATTCAGCCCCTACCTAGCATCATGCTCTCCCCAACTGTCCACTCCTGGGGGTGCAGGGCTTACCCAGCCTGGGCACTCCCCAGGCACTACAGGTGGGGTGCAGGCCCTAACAGGGGGAGAGTGGGTGAAGACAGCTGAGCAGGACAGGGAGAGGGCCTGACAGGAAGCTCCCATCTGGGGCAGGGGTACTGCCAGGCCTGTATCTGAGCAAAAGCTAGGGGAGCAGCACTGCCGGGCCCTCTGGCTTGGGGGGTGGTGAGGGAGGTGGGGGAACAGCCAGGTAGGGCCCTGTGACCGCCTGGGTGAGGGGGGCCTCTGGGTCCCTGAAACACTGCCCTTTTTTTTTTTCTTTTTTGAGATGGAGTCTTGTTCTGTGGCCCAGGCTGGAGTGCAGTGCCACCATCTCGGCTCAGTGCAACCTCTGCCTCCCACGTTCAAGCAATTCTCCTGCCTTAGCCTCCCAAGCAGCTGGGATTACAAGCGTGCGTCACCATGCCTGGCCAATTTTTGTATTTTTAGTAGAGCCAGGGTTTCACCATGTTGGCCAGACTGGTATCGAACTCCTGACCTCAAGTGATCCGCTTGCCTCAGCCTCCCAAAGTGCTGGGATTAGAGGCATGAGCCACTGTGCCTGGGCGAGCTCTGCCCCTTCTGATGCTGTGAACAGATGTCGGGCTGATAGGGGCAGAGGGGCCCAACTGCAGTCTGGGCAAGAGGTGGTTGGGTGGCTGTGAGGACCAGGGGTGTGAGAAAGGGGTCAGGAGCCCACCCAGTTGTGCTGGCCTCTTACTAAGAGGGTCCTGGGGAGTAAAGAAGCCTGTAGCTGGGAGGGGAGTTGCCCTTGGCCTGGGGCCTGGTGCCTGGAGGACAGAGAGAGGATCCAGTCAGCAAGGAGCCAGGCATCGTAGCCAGAGAAGGTGGTGGGAGAATGCAGCACACGGATGGAGCAGGGAACTGGGGCGAGCCAGCACCATGGGCACTGACCTGCGTCCCACAGACGCTGCAGCTGCTGGGACAGTCCCAGCCCAGCAGATGCCATCGGGGGTGTCGCCTCCGTGGGCAGATGGCATCACCAAACGCTCTGTCTTCCTCTGCAGCTGGTGTACCCAAACGACTTCCGGCTCACAGACAAGGAGGTGAGTCCTGGCCCTCTTGGGGAATGGACGTGACCCAGGAGTGAAGTCGGCCCTCACTGGGTTTTGTATGTTTCAGAAAAGCAGCATCTGCTACCTGTCCTTTCCCGACTCACACTCAGGTAGGCGACCCCACCTTTCCTGGGGCTGGACATGAAGCCAACTGGGAGTCCCTGTAGCCCAGGCCAGGGGCATCATGGCTGCCTAGGCTGCCTGCGGTGCAGAGCATGCCATAGGGTGGGCAGCGCCAGCCCCATGGCCACTCAGCATGGGAGTGCAGATCCCCGCGTTGCAGCAGGGCAGCCAGGTCCCCAGGTACATGTGGAAGGGGTGTATCTGGGTAGAAGGACCCGCAGTCGGTCTCCTACACCCCACACAGTGGCCACCAGGAGCAGGGCCCCCTCCCGCTCCCCACCCCAGGGGCACAGACGTGCTGGTTTTCTGTCAAGCAGGTTGAGCCAATCTCCCAGAGAAGTTGAAGATGCTTCTCTGTGCAAATATATTCTTTTCTTTTTAGATGAAATCTCACTCTGTTGTCAGGCTGGAGTGCAGTGGCACGATCTCAGCTCACTGCAACCTCCGCCTCCTGCGTTAAAGTGATTCTCCTGCTTCAGCCTCCTGAGTAGCTGGGACTACAGGCTCCTCCACCACGCCTGGCTAATTTTTTTGTATATTTAGTAGAGACAGAGTTTCACCATGTTGGCCAGGGTGGTGTCGATCTCTTGACCTTGTGATCTGCCTGCCTTGTCCTCCCAAACGGCTGGGATTACAGGCGTGAGCTACCATACCCAGCCCTTGTGTGAATATATTCTAAGACCCTAGGTGCAGGGCATGCAGGAGTCAGAATAGAATAGGAGCCTGTTGGGAAACAGACCCCTTGGACTGGGCATTCTTTCTTTCTTTCTTTCTTTTCTTTTTTTTTTTTTTTTAAGACAGGGTTTCACTATGTTGGTCAGGCTGGTCTTGAACTCCCGACCTCAGGTGATCCGCCCGCCTTGGCCTCCAAAATTCTTGGATTACAGGCGTGAGCCACCACGCCTGGCCTTTTTTTTTTTTTTTTTTTTTAAGACGGGGGCTGGGCATTCTTTCTGGGGCATTTTTACCATCAGAGGCCAGGCTCACAGGGCCCCTGCCCCTGGTCCCCAGCTCCAGGGCTTGCAGGAGAGGCTCCTGGCCCTGACTCGCATGGTGGGGCTGCCCCTTTTCAGGCTGCCTTGGAGACACTCAGTTCAGCTTCCGCATGCGCCAGTGTGGAGGGCAGAGGAGCCCCTGGCATGCCAACGACAGGCACTACCATAGCAGGGCCCCCGTGGCGCTGTAGGTGAGCACTGGGCTGTCTCTCTGACCTGCTTCTCCTCCCCTGCTCCCCACGGGCCCTGCCAGGGTCAGGCAGGTGTGAGAAGCCCCTTCAGAGTGCCTGGGCCCTGTGTGGCAAGAGAGGGAGCTGGCCAAGCCCCACTGGTCCTGCAGTTCCAGGCACCAGCCCCACCTGAGGATGGGCCAGCTCTTCCAGGGTCTCTCCAGGGTCCTTGGGGCTTTTCCTTGGCAACACACATCCGTGGCTGGGCATCTGCATAATTGAACGGGGGCCCACGCTGGGTCTCCCAGGGCTCCTAGCCCCCCGAAGCTCCTCTCCGTCATGCCGGCTGATTCCCTGCTGTATGAGCAGGGGTATTACCCAGCTTCTGAGCCCTGGACCTCCCGGCCTGCCTCTTGGTGGCCAGAGAGCAGTGACAGCAGCTCTAGGAGCCCCCTGGTTCTCCAGGCTCCCATCTGCCGCAGTTCCTGCCTATTTCTTGCCACTCGCAGCCCTGGGCCGGGTGGTCTGGATGGGGCATGGCCTGGCTAACCCTTGCTCCTTCCACTCGCAGCCCTGGGCCGGGTGGTCTGGATGGGGCGTGGCCTGGCTAACACGTTGCTCCTTCCACTCACAGCCCTGGGCCGGGTGGTCTGGATGGGGCGTGGCCTGGCTAACACGTTGCTCCTTCCACTCGCAGCCCTGGGCCGGGTGGTCTGGATGGGGCATGGCCTGGCTAACACGTTGCTCCTTCCAGAGGGAGCCAGCACACTACTTTGGCTATGTGTACTTCAGGCAGGTGAAGGACAGCTCTGTGAAGAGGGGCTACTTCCAGAAGGTGAGCTGCTGGGCTACTCTGGGCTGGCGCCTTGGAGAGGCAGGAGCTGGTAGGCCGCAGGAGGGACTGGGGGGCAGGCAAGGGGTCCTGAGCCTCCAGCAGTACCCACTCCTCCTGCAGCGCCACCTGGGCTGTGTCCAGCTCTCCTTGCGGTCCCCTGCCCTGTCCTTGCCTGGCGGCACCCAAGGCCCTTCTGTCGTGGTCCAAGGTGTTCCTGCCCCTCCCTGCTGGCTGGTGGGTCATCACACTGTCAGGGTTAGGACAGCCCAGCCTGGAAGCCATATGCCGACAGTGAAAGCTGCTCAGCCCCAGGGAGATCATTCCAGAAATCCTGGGCACCATGCGTTCCCCCACCAAAGGCCCTAGGGTCCAGCACCCCCGGCCGCCACCCAGGGAGTTCGGTGTTGGGTTTTCTCCTAATAATCTGGGGTCTGAGGCTGTTCGGGGCAGCTGTCCTGTGGAGTTAGTGGGATGTACTACCCGGGGCCAGCTCCAGGTAAGCTTGGCTTCAGGGGTCTCTGCGGGCTCCTGAGCGGCTGGGATGAGGCCTGGCGCTGGGGGCCTCTGACTAGCCCTGTGACCCCACAGTCTTTGGTGCTGGTGTCCCGCCTACCCTTTGTCCGGCTGTTCCAGGCGCTGCTAAGCCTGATCGCCCCCGAGTACTTTGACAAGCTGGCACCCTGCCTGGAAGCAGGTGAGTGGCCATCAGGCGTGCCCATCACGGTCTCATCATCCCAGCTGTGGCCCCTGGTGGGCCCCGCAGCAGCCTCTCCTTGGGGAGGGTCCTGACGCTGGCTACTGTATCCACAGTGTGCAGTGAGATCGACCAGTGGCCAGTGCCTGTGCCTGGGCAGACCCTGAACCTACCTGTCATGGGTGTTGTTGTCCAGGTGAGAGCCAGCTGGCTAGGGAACAGACTCAGCAGGTGTGTGGGGATGCCCTGCTCCCTCCGGCAGCTGCTCCCCTCCTTCCCCAGGTGCACATCCCATCCAGGGTGGACAAGTCCGAGTCCAGTCCTCCGAAGCAGTGTGACCAAGAGGTGGGAGCTGAGGCGGGGGCTGAGCTGAGAGAGCTGGGCTTCACCTGACCGAGTCCTGCTCCTGGGCCGGGTGGTCACTCCTGCCTCTCTGGTCCACTCTGTGGGTCGTGAAACCCAGGCAAAGCCATAGGCTGTGTCTTGGTGTAGGGCTGGGCGCTCCCCACCCTCCTGTGCTGTGAGGCAGGGGCTGCTTGGGGCCCAAGGGGTGCCAGCCTTGCCTTGGCCCTGACCTACCTGATCCTCTTCTCAGAACCTGCTGCCAGCCCCAATGGTTCTTGCTAGTGTCCACGAGCTGGACCTGTTCAGGTGAGCCCCTAGGGTGCTGCACACTGTTTTGGGGGAGCTCAGCTGTGTGTGCGTGTGCATGTGTGTGCGTGAGTGCATGTGTGTGAGCACGTGTGCGTGAGTGCATGTGTGTGTTTGTGTGCGTGAGCGCACGTGTGGGTACGTGTGTGTGAGTGCATGTGTGCGTGAGTGCATGTGTGTGTTCATGTGTGTGCATAGCGCGCGTGTGGGTACATGTGTGTGTGAGTGCATATGTGTGTGAGTACATGTGTGCGTGAGTGCATGTGGGTGTGTGCATGTGTGAGTGCGAATGCATGTGTATGCGTGAGTGCACCCGTGTGCATGAGTGCCTGCATATGCATGTGTCTATGAGTGCATGTGTGCGTGTGTGCATGTTCATGTGAGTGCGTGTGTGTGCATGAGTGTATGTGTGCATACATGTGTGCATGTGTCTGTATGGCCAGTGCCATGTGGGGACTGCCCAAGGGAGGCAGTGCTCATCCTGAGTAACCCTTGGGGCAGTTCCACAAGGAAGAAGGAGAATTGTGCAGAGAGGAAGTAAGTGCCCACATGTCTGCAGCCAGCGGAAATGGGCACAGTGGGCAGGAGGTTCTAGAAGACAGGTGTCAAGGAGAGGTGGTCAGGAGAGATTCAGTGCGTAAGGCCACCCTCTCTGCCTCTGGGCGAGCTGCAAGGGGGCCTGGGCCTTGAGACCATCCTGCTCTGTGCTGGGCCCAGCAGGAGCCAGGGCGGCCCTTGGAGTAGGCACAGGGTGACTGCAGGGGTCTGGGCAGGTACCCTCCCCCAGCCCAGGTCAGCAGCCCCTGCCCCCGGCTTTGGGGCCGTTTCAGGACTGCTGGTCCCTCACAGGTGGGTCCAGGTTGAGTCCCCCATTCCTGGGGCCAGGCCCAACACAGGTAAGCTATCAGAGCTTGGGGTGGCCATGGTAACCCAAGACACTCACACATCTTCAGATACTGTCTTCACCCTGGGGCAGTGTGCCGTGTTCACCAGTGCCTGGGCCTGGGCCAGCCTGGGCGAACGGGCGGAGAGCGGGACCAGGGCCAGGAGTCTCAGCCCTGCCTGACCTCCCGGATCATCCTGCCTGGCGCCAGGTGCTTCCGGCCTGTGCTGACTCACGTGCAGACACTGTGGGAGCTCATGCTCCTTGGGGAGCCCCTGCTGGTCCTGGCACCCTCACCCGACGTGTCCTCGGAGATAGTGCTGGCCCTGACCAGGTACCGCCTTGCCTCCGTCCCGGCTGGGGGCGCTCAACCATCTTGGCTGTGCCTCGGCCGCCCCTGCCTCACCTGTTCCCGCTGCCCCTGCCCACAGCTGCCTGCAGCCCCTGAGGTTCTGCTGCGACTTCCGTCCCTACTTCACCATCCATGACAGTGAGTTCAAGGAGTTCACCACACGCACGCAGGCCCCGTAAGTGCCGCCTCCGCCCCGCCTCTCTCGCCCTTACTCCACCTCCTTGGGCCTCTGTCTCTGCCTCTCTCTCTCTCTCTTTCTCTCTGTCTAGACCAAATGTGGTCCTGGGAGTTACAAACCCTTTCTTTATCAAAACACTCCAGCACTGGCCCCACATCCTCCGAGTTGGGGAGCCCAAGATGTCAGGTAAGGCTCCTGGGGAGGTGCAGGGAGTGGTGCTGAGAAGCCTCACTGAGTGTGGGACCGCCTCAGAGCCTGTGGGGATGGCCAGAGCTGTGGGCACTGAGGCCTGGCCACCGGCGTGTCTCGTAGGAGACCTGCCTAAGCAAGTCAAGCTGAAAAAGCCTTCAAGGTTGAAGACCCTGGACACCAAGCCAGGTCTGTGCTCCCCTAGACTTGGAGCCCCTCCACTGTGGAGGGGCCTGTCTCTGTATCTGGCAGGTCTCCCAGGTGGGGCAGCCAGGCCTCCAGACCCTTGCTTCTCTTGTAGGACTCAGCAGCAGAGCTCAGACTCCTCAGGGGGAGGGGGCGCTCTCTCCTTCAGTGGGTCTCTGTCTGGGGTGGGGTGGGTGAGGTTTTCAGGTGCAGCCAAGGCCATGGGGCTGCAGGCAGATGAGACCCCACCCTGGCTCCTCTGTGGGGCTGCAGGAGTGTCGGAGGGAGCCCCTGAAAGGGCAGGGTGCCAGCTGTGCCCTCCCGCCAGGCCTCTACACCGCTTACACAGCCCACCTCCACCGCGACAAGGCGCTGCTCAAACGGCTGCTCAAGGTATGGGCTGGTGGGGTGGGGGGCTGGGGGATGCTGGGAGCCTGGTGTGGGGTGGGGGCTGGGGACGCCAGGAGCCTGGTATGGGGTGGGGGCTGGGGACGCGGGAGCCTGGTGTGGGGTGGGGGCTGGGGACGCCGGGAGCCTGGTGTGGGGTGGGGGCTGGGGACTGGGGACGCCGGGAGCCTGGTGCGGGGTGAGGCACAGCAAGGGCCTCGCCCCTTCTTCCCTGCAGGGCGTGCAGAAGAAGCGGCCATCAGATGTGCAGAGCGCCCTGCTGCGGCGGCACCTCCTGGAGCTCACACAGAGCTTCATCATCCCCTTGGTGAGGCCTGGGGCTGGGGGGCAAGAGGATGGGGGAGCACGGGGCTTTGGGGCATGGGGCTGGGGGGCATGGAACTGGGGGGGCGCGGGGCTGGGGGGCACAGGGCTTTGGGGCATGGAGCTGGGGCACACGGGGTTGAGGGGCACGGGCTGGGGTATATGGGTCCATAGGCTCACTCCCCTCCCTTCCCCACCCAGGAGCACTACATGGCCAGCCTCATGCCCCTGCAGAAGAGCATCACACCCTGGAAGGTGGGGGTCCTGGGGGGGTCCAGGGAGTACGGGTTCCATCCTCACCTGCAGGAGGGAAGGTCTGAAGCAGATGGGGCAGGAGGCCATGGCTGTGCAGGAGCCATAAGGCTCAAGGCCGTCATGTTTGTGAAACTGGGGGCCGCAAGGCAGGAGGCGGACAGGATGCTTGGAGGGGCTCAGGGCCTATTCCCTGGGAAGGGCTCTCTGGGATCTGTGCCAGGCAGGGTGGGGGCTGGGGGTCTTCAGGTGTGGTGAGGAGTGTGTCTGTGAAGCGTGTCGGGTGCAGGCCTGTGAGTTCCCACGTGCCGGCCCCCCACCCCCTCTCAGACCCCCCCCCCAGATCCGCCCCTTCAGCCAGGATGACTTCCTGCGGAGCCTGGAGCATGCTGGGCCCCAGCTCACCTGCATCCTCAAGGGCGACTGGCTGGGTCTCTACAGGTGGGTGGACGGTGGGTGCAGGTGGCCTGTGCCCCCCCCTTGGTCCACAGGGTCATCCCATTGGCCCCTGCCTGTCACTCCCCCACAGGCGGTTTTTCAAGTCCCCCCATTTCGATGGCTGGTACCGGCAGCGGCACAAGGAGATGGCCCTGAAGCTGGAGGCCCTGCACCTTGAAGCTATTTGTGAGGCGGTGAGGGAGGCTGGGGGTTGGGGTGCAGAGCATGGTGGGGTGGGCACAGGGCAGGGGAGGGGAGGGCCTTGCTGACAGCAGGCCCCATCTTACTCTGTAGAACATTGAGACCTGGATGAAGAGACAAGTCCGAGGTGGAGGTCGTGGACCTGGTCCTGAAACTTCGAGAGAAGCTGGTAAGATGCCTCCCAGCCTTGTCCCAGTGCCACCGGCCTGGCATGGAGCTGTGCCTATCCTGACCGCTGCTGCCCTGCAGGTGCGGGCTCAGGGCCACCAGCTCCCTGTGAAGGAGGCAACGCTGCAGCGGGCCCAGCTGTACATCGAGACGGTCATCGGCTCCCTGCCCAAAGACCTGCAGGCCGTCCTGTGCCCTCCCTAGGACAGAGCCAAGGGCCATGGTCCCAGGAGCCTAGGTCTGCCTGAGCCTCCCTCTCCCCAGTGGCCATGGCACTGGGCCAAGCACGCGCTCCCCCTTCCTTGGCCCCCCGCCCAGACTGCAGGCTCCCCTTCCTGCACCACCATTGTCTCAGCAGTAAAGGCGACATTTGGAATCACAGCATGGCCCTGACCATAGGGATTATGCGCAGGCTGAGCCTTGCCTCCTCCTGGGCCCCACCTGGCCTCGCAGACCGCAGGCTGGGCCAGGGGCGGGGGACAGGCTGGGAGCCCTCGCTGATGTGGGTGTGTCTACTGTCTGCCCATCCCGGTGCCCGTCTGTTGGCCCCCAAACCCCCTGCGCTGTGTGTGGTGCTTCCCTCAGCCCGGCAGGCTGCCCAGGACAGGAGGGACCCTCTCCAGACACAGCCACCCACCCCTGTCTTGTCCGTGGATGGGAGGGTACTTTGCACATAGTCATCAACTCAAGAAGGGGAGAGATGGCTTTGCAGTGTGAAGAGTTCTGCCCACCACCCCTAGTGCCCCTCTGGGCCCCCGCCTGCCTGTGGCTGTGGTTTGTTTGGAGGTAGGGGGTAGGCAGGGGGCCATGTGGGGCCCAGTGCCTCTGCTAGGAGGGCTGGCTCAGCCTGGCCCTCGGAGGGTCCACAGCACCTTCCTGGCTCCCAGTCCTGGAGCCCACACCAGGCGCCAGCTCCGTGCTCCCGCCTGAGAGGTGGGCAGGGCCCCTGTTGTCTGTGTGTGTCCGGCCATTCCCACATGCAGCCAAGGGGCGCTGGACTCCGGCCTGACCCTGCCTCTGGCTGGAGCTGCATGTCTCCCTTTCCATGGTAAGGGTGAGGGTCCCAAGAGCCACCTCTGGGTCATGTGCACCCCCATGTGACACCTGTAGGCACTGAGCCCTGTGATACACGGTGTTGACAGCACTGTCAGGGCTCCGGACCGGCAAGCCCTGCTCAGCATCACACACTGTGTGTCTGGGGATAGGTCCCTGACCACTCAGACCCTCCCTTCTCGTCTGAGGGATCCAGCCATGCAGAAGCCTGACAGGGTGCTGGCAGGGCCCACCCATGTAGACTGGGCCTCGTGCCCTGCCAGGCCAGGCGGTGCTGGCCGGGGGTCACAGGGCTGGGGCAGGGACTTTTCATTTTCTTCTGAGGCCCCCATTCAGTGCGACGTACTGTGTGCGTTCTCATTGGTGCTCTCAGACCAGCCTCCAGGCGAGGCGGTGGACAGCGCGCACTTGTTGGCCACTTCAGGTGCAGGGTGTGACCGAGCCACGAGGACTGTGGCGTCAGGTGTCGGGCGCCAGGGCGCCAGTTCGTTCTCAGAACTTGGTTCATGTCGACTTGTCCAGCCTGACTACAGCCCAGGACGGCCTGTCCCCTGTCCCCATTCTACAGACAAGGACGCAGAGGCAGTGGGGGAAGGTGACGAGGGGGAGCTGTTCAGCCCAGATGTCTGGTGTAGGGTCCCAGGACGTGGCCACATTAAACAGAGCACACAGAGGCTGAGGCGGCACATCTGTACTGTGGCACTGGCAAGCCGGGGCCGGAGGATGAGAAAGGTCCTGGCCCCAGATGCAGCTTGGCCTGCCCCGACTGTGGCATGGGCGGCCTCCCTGCTGAGGGCTTGGTCTCTAGTGGGTCTGCAGAGATGCTGGCACTTCCTGTGTGGCCAGGTGGAATGCTGACCTTCCTAAGATGGGGCCTGAGGGACGGTGCAGGCCCTGCCATCAGCTGCCGTCCATCAGGGCCCTCTGCAGCAGCCCCGTGCTCATCCCGCCCCCTGAGGACCATCACATCAAGGTGTCAGGGCAGCTTGGGAAGATGACCCACCCTTCTCTCAACTGTGACACGCTTTGGGGAGTGCACCCCACGTACCAGGCAGCCTGTGCTTCCCCATACCACAGTCTCGTCTCCCTTGACTTTCTGAGGGCTGCAGACCCGCAGGGCTGCAGGGGAGGGGCTTCAGGCTGGTCTCTGGGAAGCCCGCAGGGACCCTGGCCACTGTCTGTCCAGAAATACGCAACCAGATTTCCCTGGAGGGCTCTGGTGAGGCCACACAGCAGGGGGGGAAGGCTTGGTGGGCACCGGGCCAGGTGGGCAACATTGCACTGGGCAGAAGCCAAGGCTGAGGTGGAGGGTACTGTCCCAGCCCCTCTTCAGGGCCTGTCCCTGCCTGTGCAGAAGGGCCTCAGGGTGGAATGTGGCCTGAGGTAGGCAGTGAAGAGGCAGGAAGGTCCAGACTCCTCTACCCCTGGCCAGAGTGCCAGCCCCCGCAGGCAAGAGGGCCTGTGCTGGGCAGAACTTAGCTGGCCAGGATGAGGACTGCTGTGGTCACTGAGGCCTCCCGAAGGACGGGAACCACAGGGTTTAGAGGGTGGAGAGGGCTGGGAGCAGTCTGGAGTGGGCCTGGGGGCTGAGGGTGCACACAGGGCCTGCTCAGGGACAGGAGGACAGCTGCTCACCCTCAAGCTTCCTGTTGGCTATTTAAAGACTCCCTTTTAGTCCAGAATAGTGGCCTTCCCACGGTTTGGCTATTAAAACGTCCTTTTGTGATACAGTGCTTGTCTTTTAACTTCTTTTTTTTTTTTGATAAAAAGCAGCCGCCAGGCACAGTGGCTCACGCCTGTAATCCCAGCACTTTGGGAGGCTGAGGTGGGCGGATCACCTGAGGTCAGGAGTTCAAGACCAGCCTGACCAATATGGTGAAACCCCATCTTTAAAAAAAAAAAAAAAAGTTAAAAAAATTTTTAGGCCGGGCGTGGTGGCTCACGCCTGTAATCCAAGCACTTTGGGAGGCCAAGGCGGGTGGATCACCTGAAGTCGGGAGTTCAAGACCAGCCTGACCAACATGGTGAAACCCCATCTTAAAAAAAAAAAAAAAAATTAAAAAAAAAAGTTGGCAGCCTTGTCAGACCCTGGTAATTTTGGGGTCCACTTCAGTGAGGTGGAGGGTGACCGAGATGTGGATTGTGGTTCAAGGCCCAAGGGAAGAAGTGGGCAGGAGCCAGGCCTGGCTGCTGGAGGGTGGGAGAAGGCAGAGACTGAAAGATCTAAGTCAGACGGGAGGAGTTTGTCAGGATGTGGTGGGGCAGATCCCAGGTCGGGTTGGGGAAGCAGAGGAGGAAGGGATGCCTGGATCAGGGACAGGAGGAAGCCAACCAGCGGCAAGGACGGCTACAAGGACTACAAGGACCGGCAGGTCTGGGTGGAAGGCGGGCCCCAGGGAGGGCGAGGCTGAGGGCTTGGGGAACGCTTCTGTCTCCTGCTCGGCACATCCAGTCCTGGGAGAGCAGTGGGGTACTCCCCAAGGAATAACCCTGCAGAGGGTTCTCCATCTCTTCTAAAGTCCAGGGGACCCAGGAGCACTGGGACCAGGACTTGGAGCCTGGGATGCCAGAAGTGGGGCAGCTCTGTCCCAGAAACCAGAACCCCCAGAAGGAGGTCTGAGTCCCACCCACCTCCACGCCCTGAAGGACCAGTGTGGGGTCCTGGGTGCAGCATACCAACGTGCTGCTGGGGGCCAAGGATGTGCTGGGAGGTGTCTCCAGGAGTCCGGCTTCCGTCGGGAGGTTGAGGGGCTGAGACCCCTGGGAATGGTTTCTCCAGGGAAGTTGAGGGGCTCAGACCCCTGGGAAAGGGCCAAGGCCCAGCAACCCCCACTTCTGGAAGCCCCCACCCCTGAAAGCTGCAGGGGAGTGGCTGGCCTGCTCCCAGTCTTCGGATGAGGGTATGGTGCCTCCCCCATCTCAAGACTGGCAGGGACCCTCAGAGATGTTCCTCTAGCCCACAGGAGCACTCCCATAATGTCCTCCCCCTAGAGCCAAGCCCTGGGCTCCCCTCAGGCCTGCAGGGCTCCTTGCGGGTGGGGTGTGTGTGGGGGGGTGGCTCAGGCCAAGGCCTCTGTGCCCTTCCGGGACACCAGTGTGTTGGGCAGGGCGCTGCCCTGGCGGAGCCTGGGTCTCGAGTGGCCGAAACTGGGTCTGGGGTGGCCAAACCTACCCAACCACCCTGTAGCCACTGGGCCAGGGAGGCGTTGGGGGCGGGAGCGCAGGCCCGCCCCTCCCCTCCTCTTCCCTCCCCTCCCCTCCTGTTCTCCCCTGCCCTCCCCTCCCGTCCACCCCTTCCCTCCCCTCCCGTCCCTTTCTCCCCCACTTCCCGTCTCCTCCCCTCCCCTCCCGTTCTCTTCGGCCCTCCCCTCCCTCTACCCCTCCCCCTCCGTCTCCTCCTCCCTCTCCTCCTCCCTCTCCCCCTTCTCCCGTTCTCCCCTCCCTCCCCCTCCACACGCTCGTCGGGGGGCGGGGCAGGCAGCTCCCGCGCGCTCCGGCCCCTCCTTGGCCACACAAAGGCCCCGTCTCCATGGCAGCAGCGCGGGCCAGAGCGCAGCGCCAAGCGCGGCCCGGGCGCCATCGAGCCTCGGCGGCGGACGTGCAGGTACCGAGCTGGGGGACACGGGTCTGGGGAACGTCGCGCTGGGCGGGGGGGGGGGCGGCTTCGCCGTCAGCTCCGCTCCACCCGGGCCTGCCGCGCTCGGGCCTGAGCACCTGCGGCAGCTGCGGCTCCGCGGAGGGTTCCCGGGGCCTGGGCCCCGTCCGTCTGTCCATCCGGCGAGGCCCGGGCCGCTCCCGCCCCACGCCCTTCCCGTGGGGACTCGGGGGACGAGCCCAGCCGGCGGGGCCTCCGCGTCGCTCTGGAGCCGCATCGGATCCCTCCTCCGCCCCTGCCCCTCACTTTTAGCCACCGAGCTCCGTGCGCCGAGCGGAGATGGTCCCCGCGGTGCGGACGCCCGGGCTGGCCCCAGGCTCAGCGGCACCGGCGCCTGGCTTTGCCCGAGCTCCCGGGGGCCCGACCGCACCCCTGGGGCCTGCTGGCGCGGGGGGGACCAGGGCCGAGGGCAACCGCACCTGGCGAGACCCCACGGCCTGGGCCTCCTCGCAGTTCCTGAGGTGGCACAGAAAGTCTTAGAGTCGGGGGCGCGGGCCCTGCCTCTCCTCTGCTGACCCTGACCCTCCGCATCCTGCTCTACATGAAGCGGCTGCCCTGCCAGTCCCCTGGTCGGGCTGTTTGGCAGATCTGGGGAGCCCGACTCCCCCTGTCACCTGGGGGTCTCACAGTCCGGGAGCCCTGGAGCTTCCTGCCAGGCTCTTGACTTCTCTTCCCGAAGCTCCTTGGGAAAGGAAGAGAGTGCCCACGGTCTGTGCCCACCGTGGTTTGTGGCAGAGTCAGGACAGGGGGTGAGAGTGGGCCCCAAAGCCGGTGGATCCCAGGGGCCTGGAGGGCTCCCTGGGCCCCACCTTCCCTGGAGCTCCCCCCACCCCCCACTTACTGTCTGACTTCAGCCCTTGCTTGGAGGCTCCGAAGCCTGTGAGGCTTTAAAGTTGAGCTCCCTCAGGAGCCCTTTGGGGGTGGGAGAGTGAGGCTGCCAGGAAGTGGGGGCTCTCAGCCTGCTCTATGCCCAGATGACCCTGGCACAGAACAGCTGAACAGCTGGTGGGAGGTGCCCTCCCTTTCCTGCCCAGAGGTGAGGGTCCCCCGGAGGGCAGGGCCAGCGGGCATTTTTTGTGGCGAGTCAGCTTTCCCGTGTTGCACAGAAATCCCCGGAGCCAATTGAAGAGCAAGCAGGTGGGCCTGGTGTGTCTGAGTCCTCCCACGGTACCTATGGGGGACCCACCCGTGTCCCGGGGTGTCTGGGAGGCCTAAGGTCTGGCCAGGGGTGGCTTCCCCCCCAGTAGAGGAGGGAAGTTACTGAGAAAAACAAGGGTTTGGAATGTGAGTCCCCCCTCCCCCATCGGCTGCCTGCCAAGAAGGAATTATTTTGGATTATCCAGCCGTGTCCAGCCACCCGAAGCGGGAGGCTGCAGCGTGGGAGATGGATCCACTTCCGGGCCGTGGGTTGAGGGCCCCAGGAGGAGGACGGGCAAGTCTGGGCAGCTCTGCCACTTCCTACAGCAGCTGCCCAGCCCAGACTAGGCAGGGAGGAGATGCGTCACCTTTGGGTTGGAGAACACCCCCAAGGTTGGCCCCAGCAGGCCCTGCTGAACCTGCAGTGGGCCCATGACCCTCTGGGGGAGGCCATGAGACAGGAGGAGCTCTGGGCCCAGCCCAGACAGGGGAACCCCTTGCCCTGAAAAGCCTCAACTGTGGTCTGAAGGGCTTTGAGAACACCCACCAGACCCAAGTTCAGTGACACACCCTGTGCCGGTGACCTGTGCATGCCAGGGAGGTGGCAGGCAAGAGCAAAGCTAGGCCGCCAGGGAGGGCACTGGGGTCTTCCTCAGGGGACCTTCTGTCTCCACTGACTCCCTGTTCAGCTACTGACTAATGGACCAGCCTCCCCTCCAGGCCCCTGCAACAGCCAGCCCTTGCCTACGACCCCCTTGGATATGGTGCCTGTGAGCCATCTCTCAGGTGGGGAGACTCAGGCCAGAGATGGGTCTGTCTGTGTGAGGAGTGATCTGGGATGCTGTGGACCCAGGGCTGTGGCTGCCAGGGGCCCTGGGTTCATGCTGTATGCTCCCGGGGCACATGCCCAGCAGCCTGCATGGGGACCATGTCGGGAGGTGGAGCCCGCAGCTGGCCCCAAGTGCAGAAAGCCCAGGGGCTTGGCCCCGGCCCAGGGAAGTGGAGCAGAAGAGATTGGATTGGAAGGTGCTGGGGAGGGCCCATATGGCACAGTCTTCTTCCCGACCCAGGACGTCATCCAGTCTTACCATGTCCTGCCCCTGCCTCACCCTGTGCCAGCCAGAACCGATGGTCTACCTGGGAGTACATGGGCATGGGCAGAGGTACACTGGCTGGGAGAAGCCGTGTCTTCTGGCCCCTCATACCGTGCCATCTCTGAGCTAGGCAGGCACTGGGGTGCCAGGCCTTTGCCACTAGGGCTGCCTTCCCCTGAGCCAGGAGTTTTCACTCAGCTCATGCCCCTGTCCCTCTGGCTGCAGCCTGGCCACCCTCCTTGGAAGTTGGGGGGACCTCCTGTGCCCAGAGCCCGCCTTAGATGCCGTTCAGGGATGAGGTGGTGAGCTGCTCAGAACTCACCCAGTGGCCAGCTAGGGCCCAGCCTTGACCTCCCTTCTGTGAGGCAGAGCCAGGTTCACTGGGGGTGGAGGATTTGTTGGGTTTAGGGCTGGGCAGAGTCCCTCCCTTAGGGGTAGTGGCGGTTTGTGTTTGGGGTGGGGCCGTGGGTAAGGTGGGGCTGGGTCTCTGACTAATTACAGGATGGGGGGGGGGTGGGTCAGAGCCTGTATTTGGCTGGTGGGGGTGCTCGGGCTCTGGGGCCTGGGGAGGGGCAGCTGCCCTAGCTTCCCTCTTCCGGGGCACTGCCAGGTTTCACATCCCCTGACACAGGCCCCTGCTTCTTCCCCTACCCCTGGGTTGTAAGGACCCCCACCTCTCTGCTGACCAGGGAAGGACCCTGCTCTGTTCTGGGCTCCCCTAGTTATAGGCTCGGCCTCAAACCAGGTCCTAGCACAGCGGCACCCCCCCTGGCCTGGAAGCCTCTCCGAAGGCCAAGCGTATGAAGGGGTTGGCTGGGCCCCTGCCGTCTGGCCCTGAGCACCGCCCTGAGCACTGGCACCCACGCTGAGTGGATCCACCCTGCTCAGTGAAATGCATGAACTTGTGACAGTGACTGGCCCCAGGCCCCACTGCAGCCAGGGATGGTGGGGCAGGCTGCCCCTGGTGGCACTGCAGGTGTGCCCCACCCCCTGGGGGATGTCTGTGTCTCCAGGAGGAGCCTGGGGCTGGCCTGGGTGTGGAGCTGGGGCTTCCGTTTCTCCCGGTCTTGCCTCTGCAGCCTGGCTCCTGGAGCGGCTGGCCCCTGAGGCCTCGTGGAGGCCATACCTGAGCTGCCTCATGTCCCAGGCTAGGTGAGGGCGGAGACGGCCCTGGGCTGGGATCAGGGCGCCTGGGGCAGGGCCAGCTCTCTTCTTCAGCCCCTGAAGTCTCCTGGCTTCTGAAAGCCAGCAGTTCCTCATTCTGGTGCCAGCTGCGTCCTGGTCCAGGCCTAGGGCAGGAGAGGGAGGTGCTGCCTCAGTTGTGCCCCCAGCTCTGCCAGTGGGGTACCAGCAGCAGCAGCGTCAGGTGCAGGGGCTGGGCTCCCGGGGGGTAGGGCCTCTGCCCCTCTGGCACAGCTGGTCAGCAGCTTCCATGGGGACTCCTGGGTGGAGCCACAGTGTCCAGCCCCGATCTCTGGACCTGATGCTGCCCCCAGCCGGGCCTGCAGCAAGAGCAAGAAGAGGAAAAGGGCTTGGTGTCCACCTCGGAGGAGGCCTCCTGTGTCCACACGACCCCCTGAGGGGCTAGGCAAGGGCGTCTGCTCCTGTGGCTGGGACTCTCTTCCCAGGTGGCCTCCTGCTCTGCTCTGGGGCCCCCAAACCAGCATGCCTCCTGCTCAGTGACAGATTGGGCCACCTGTCAGATTGGCGGCTGGGGGACACTGTCCACTCTTTCCATGCAGTTTTGAGGGCTTCCCAGAGGAGGAAGTTCCCTCCCGCCCTGCTTGTCCAAAGTGGGGTGCTGAAGGCTGAGGCAGTTTTCAGGGGGCCATGCCTCAGGCCTTGTAGGTGGCTGTGGTAGGAGAGTGCTCTGTGACTGTCACTGCACCTGCCTGGGGCCCATGCTTTGTCCTCAGCTGGGCTCTGGCTCTCAACCTAGGTGAGTTCTGGGGCTCTGAGGACAGCCCAGACACAGAGCACCGGGGGTCTGTCCTGGGGGGAGCAAGGGAGGCCTGGGCATATGTGATTTGGAGGCCACAGCTTGGCGGGGTGACGGGGGCTTGGGGGTAACCCAAGTCTTTCAGGGCCCAGCCACGGAGATCAGGGTTTAAGAACCAGCAGGAGGTGAGGACTCTGTGTACCCCAGCCCTGCCAGGTGTGTTTTCAGAGCTGGGGCCTGCTTTGGAGGAGGTGGAGAGCACAGGACACTGCTGAGCCCAGGCCCCAGGACCAGCCCTGCTGCAGCCTACTGGCTTGACACCAGGGCCTCCCTCCCACCAGCAAGGGGAAGAAGCTATTTTAAGTGGAGCCAGCAGTCGACAGGGGCAAGGGGCAGGTGGTGGGAGGAGGGGGGGGGGGGGGGGGGCTCCAGCATGGCCCCCGCCACTCCCTCTCAGCCTCAGAGACTGGCCAGGGGAGCTGAGGGCTTGGCCTCCCCACTCCCATCTTGGCACCGGGCCTGATTTGGTGACCACCCTGAGGGACCTCTGGACAGAGAAAAGGATGTTAGGGAGGAGGGCGGGAAGGCGGGGCACCCCAGGCAGGCCGCCCCAGGCCCTGCAAAGCTCACTGGAGAGTCTCCCAGTTCCATATCTGGACTGGGGCCCAGTGGCTCTTGACCAGGCTCTGGGGGGGTTTGAAGTCCTCAGCTCCATCATGAACAGAGCAAGCCCCCTCATGGAGCAAGGGGCTGGTCCCCCCAGGTCTCCAGGGAGACCCTGTTGCCTTGCAGGGGAGGCCCGACACCCACCTCCCCACACAGCTGCAGCCACGAGCATCTCCTTCCGCTCACTGTCCTGCCCCTGCTCTGAGCTGGGGCATTTCCTCATTGGGAAATCCCGGTCCCTCTGCCCTCCCAAAGCCCTTAGTGTTTGCCCCCGTGGGGCCCAGCCCACATCCTGGGCTGCTTTACCCTTAGCCTGGTCCCAGATCCTGCCCAGCACCCTGTGCCTCACCAGCCCCTAACTCATCCGGGGCAGATGCAGCCCCTCTCTGCTGAGACAGCCCTTCCCACACCCCCCCACCCCGTGCCACACACGGCCCCTCCCTTAGGCTGGCTCCAGGCATGCCCGGCTATGAAAGCCCCACTGCCAGATCCCAGCTGCCCACAGCCCCTCTCAGCCCAGGTGTCCCCGCCTGAGGCACCTCTCCCCAGGCTTTGTCCTGGGGACGGAGTTCTGGGTGTTGGGGTGAGACCCCTGTTGGCAGGGCTCTTCCGGCAGCACCCAGCCATGTGTGTCTGCACATGTGTGGTCATGTGTGCAAGTGGTGTCTGGCACACAGGCTTGGCGAGGTGCCCCAAGCTAATTGTGGGGTTCATCGGTGATGGGAGAGGCAGGGCTGGGGTGACCGCTGAGGCGCTGACAGGCTGACGGGGAGATTACAGGCCTTGCTTGCTGCTCACTGGCTGAGGCCTCACCCGTCCGCCCCCACGCCCACCCCGGGGAGGGTGAGAAGCCCCTGCTGTGGGCAGGCTCTGGTCCTAGGCCAGCTGCATCCAGGCAGGACCTGGTCTTTGAGGAGCTGGCTGCTGCAGGGTTGATCTGGAAAAGGGGAGATGCGTGGGGCCACTCAGAGGAGAGCCTGCAGGTGGGCATGGGTGCAGGTGGGGGATGGGCACCAGTGGGCGGGCACCAGTGGGCAGGCATGGGCACCAGTGGGGATGGGCCCCAGTGGGCTGGAAGGCCTCTGTGCAAGAGAGGCTCCGGGTCACCGAGCCCCAGAATCCCACGGGAGTCCCTCTGTGGCCAGGCCGTCAGACCACACGTGCTGTCCTGATGAGCTGGTGGTTCCTGTAGTGGCCACGGGTCTCGTGTGTGCCCCGAGTGCCTGGCAGTGCCTGCCCCTCCCTCAGGAGGTCTTCAGGGAGCACAGGGACATCGGTGGGTTCATTGCGCTGCCCAGCTTTCTGACCCAAAGGACTGCTGTATGGGGGAAGGGGGGCTGCAGCTGTGTCCAAGCTTGACCGGATGGGGGCTGGGACCCCAAAAGTGGTGGTTGAGGAGAGAGATGGTTCTGCAGGCCTGGTGCGTGTGGGGACAGGGTGCCATAGCCAGCTGGATCCTACCTTTTGTCTGAGGGCTGAGGAGGACCATTCTCCGATGCCCAGTGGGCTGTGGCCAGAGGGGAGGCTGAGGGCCCCGAAACTGTGTGTGGCATGGGAGGGCGGTCCTGGGCCCCAGGCTAAGAACCCTCGATACACAGGGGCTGATACACAGGGGCTGCACTTGGTGCAGAGGCAGGGAGGGGGCTGGGGCAGGCCCCTTGGGCATGGCCAGGTGAGCTCAGGGGGTGCCTGAGGGCCAGGGCTAGATACAAAGGCCCTGGGTACCTGGTGGCCTGGGCACCTCAGGAGGTGGACCAAGTGGGGCCGTGGCCATCCCGCCTGGAGCAGGTGACAGGGAGACTGGGAGGAGCTGGGGCTTCTTGGGGCACCCCCAGGATCCTGGGCTGGTGACCCCGTTGCTGCCACCAGCCAGGGTGACTTCCTGCTGGGACCCCGAGCCCAGACTGGAGCCCAAGACTGCCCGGGATCCTGGCCCCAAAAAGAAGGAGCCCAGCCCCCTGGAGACCCAAGCTGGCAGAGAGGGAGTGCGACGACCTCCATCTGGGAGGGGTCCTTGCCCGAGTCCTGCGGGAACCGCTCTAGGCGCTGACGCAAGGCCCAGGCAGCATTATCAGTCTGTCCCTGGAGCCCCGCCCCGCCCCATCCCAGCTCCTAGGTCGGGGTAGTGCCGGGAGCGCTTGGCCTTTGCCCCGGGTGTCTGGCCTTGACCTCGGGTCGCCAGTCCTGCGGGAGGCTGCTGCGGGCAGGGTCGTGCATAATCGGCAGCTGGGCCAGGAGGGGCCGAGCCTGGAGACCGACCCTGGGGCACGGGCAGAGCCACCGTCGGTCGGGCGGAGCAGCTCCCCCGCTCCCCTTCCCCGGCCCCGAGACTTAGGGCCTGGCCGGCCGGGCGCTCTGACGTGCCTGACGCCAGGTGAGCGCTCCGCGGGGGACGCCGTCTGCTGTGCTCCCGTGACTGCGCCGCCGCCGTCATTGTTACTCTGGTCAGGCTCCCACTCGCCCGCGCGTCCTGGGTCCCCGGGCCTGGTGAAGTTCGTCCCAGAGGCGGCCACGGGCTCCCTCCAGGTGCGCGCCTGGGGCATGGGGCGGAGGGGGCGGGCGGGGCGCCGGAGTCCCCGGGAGGGCGCGGGCGGTGGCCGCGGATCTCTGGTCGCGGGGGGCAGTGGGCGGCGCGGAGGACGCCTGGGCCTAGCACCCGCCGCCTCCTGGCCCCGGGCGCGCTTTGCGCCTGGCTCCCAGGCAACCGTTCTGCGCCCTCCGGGGGAGTCTGGCGGCGCCGGCGCCGGGGGAGGGGCTGTGCCACCTGGGTCTGTCTGGGAGGAACCAGGCCAGGCCGGTCCACACAGGCCGGGGTGCCCGTCTTTGGGTCTGGCCGGGTACCGGGCTCGCAGACCCACGCAGGAGACGACCCTTCCCCGCCTCGTTGGCTCCGGGGAGCTCGCCCCCTCCCCCTTCTCCCCCGTCCCTGGGCTGAACTCTGACCCGGGTCACTGGAGGGTGGGGGATGGGCGCTGGACTGCCGGGCTCGCCCTCGCTGGGTCTCCCCGCGCGCTCTCGGGCCAGTTCCTCCTCGCGTCTGCCCATGGGCGCGGTGCCGCGGGGAGAGGCGGCCGGGTCCCTGCGAGATCCCCCACCCCGCCCCTTTGCGCCCCCCCTCGCGCTTGTTTTGAAAACAGCGGAGGCTGGGATTCGCTGGCGCGACTGTTTTGTTTCCTCTGATTTGTTAGCACTCAGGGCTAATTGCAGATTTGCGTGTGTCGCTAGCATTGGCCCGGCCCCCCTGGCTGCTGGCTGCGGAGGGCTCCCTGGCTTCTCCGTGACGCCTCTCTCTCCCGCCCCCTTCCCCTCGTTCCGGGACAGCCGCTCTCAGACCGCCTTGGCCTGTGCGACGCCCACTTTATCCGAGGCTGCCTCCTCCACCACCACCTGGCTGGGGCCCCCAGTGCAGGGCCTGTGCCCACCCCAGTGCTTTGACCCCTGGAGGGCCGCACAGCCCTAGGACCCTGCCTGCTCCACCCAGGGGTGGAGGGTTGTGCTCATGCCACCCACTCCCCGTCCTCCTAGTCCTGGGCCTGAGCTGTCCTGTTCTCCATGGCTGCTGTTGCCGGGTCCCCGTCTCAGATTTGGCCAGCCCAGGCACCTCCTCTGCCCCCTCCTTTGGTCCCTGCCCTCTCTGTTTCACCTCTTAGAGCCCACAGCCTGGCCTGGCCAGGTGCAGCTCCCAAGCTGGGCCCTCCTCCCACTGGGCCTGACTGCTTTGTGGTGGTTTGATTATAGCATTAAGAATGGCTCAGGGCGGGGTGGTGTGGTGGCCTGTAATCCCAGCACTTTTGGGAGGCTGAGAGGGGCGAATCACAAGGTCAGAAGATCAAGACCAGCCTGGCTAATGGTGAAACCCCGTCTCTACTAAAATACCAAAAATTAGCTGGGTGTGGTACAGGCACCTGTAATCCCAGCTACTTGGGAGAATCACTTGAACCCGGGAGGTGGAGGTTGCAGTGAGCCGAGATCACACCACTGCACTCCAGCCTGGGCAACAGAGCGAGACTCCATCTCAAATGAAAGAAAAAAAAAAAAAGAATGGCTCAGTCTGTGTTTGCTTGAAAATGCTGAAAGGCAGAGAACCCCCAATTCAGCCCCCCCCCCAGAACCCTCTCCCAGTGCAGCCAAGACTTGAGGTCGTCTCAGAACCAAGGCTGGCAGGAGTTGGGGAGCTGGCAGCCTCCAATCTTGGCCTCATCTGGAGTAGGGCTCTGTCCTTCCCCCTTAGATGCCTCTTCTTTACCTTTACCTGGTGGGAGGGGTGGTGGCCAGACTCAGTCTGTGCAACGGGCCTGGGGCTGCTGGTCAGAAAAAGAAGGACCCGAGGAGGGGCCACAGGTGCCCAGCCAGCAAGCAGCTCCTGCTTCTCCCCCAGGCTGCCTGGGCATAGGGTGAGACCCCAGCATCCCTGGGCTGTCCTCTGCCCCCATTGGAGGAGGAGGTTGGGGGAGGAGACCCTCCTCTGCTCTCTTGGAGGTCTGGGGAGGGCCTACGGACTGACAGATGTGCTTTTGGGCTCACCACACCTTCCAGGCTCAGGGAACTTGGGAAGCTGCCAGATCCAGTGTTTGGACTTGTTGGGTGGGTGGGCCAGGGCCTCTTGGTGAAGACCATTAGACCACAGAGCAAAGCCAGTCCCTCAGGGGCTGGGTCAGGGAGGGTGCCTGGGTGTTCTGAAGGATGGGCGGAGCTTTCCCGGGGGCACAGTGAACATGGATGTGGGAACGTTGTGAGGCAGTGTTCCCTGGGTGCCTTCTCTGAGTGGGCACAGCTGTAAAAATTTCCACACCCACTCAACCTCAAGGCAGCCCTCTGAGGTGGGTGCCATTATGACCCCCAGGCTACACATGGGGAAACTGAGGCACAGAGCAGCATTCATTTTTTTTTTTTTTTTTAGACAGAGTCTTGCTCTGTTGCCAGGCTGGAGTGCAGTGGCACGATCTCGGCTCACTACAACCTCTGCCTCTCGGGTTCAAGCAATTCTCTTGCCTCGGCCTCCCAAGTAGCTGGGACTACAGACGCGCGCCACCACACCCAGCTAATTTTTATATTTTAGTAGAGACGGGGTTTCACTATGTTTGCCAGGATGGTCTCGATCTCTTGACCTTGTGACCGCCCGCCTCGGCCTGCCAAAGTGTTGGGATTATAGGCGTGAGCCACTGCGCCCGGCCCAGAGCAGCTTTCTGAATGGTCCACTTGAGCCAGCTGGAACGTGACAGAGCTGGGGTGTGAATTCAAAGGTCTGGCTCCGGAGTTCAGGCCCTGAGGCCCCAGCCGTGTGCAGCAGCGTCGGGTGTGACCACAGCCTCCCAAGGAAGAAACTCCTTTTCTTGGGATTGCTAAGTGGGAATCCTGTGAGCTAGAGATGGAGCCTGGCAGAGTGTTGGGGGCCGGATGGGTGAAGGTGGGAGAAGCCTGAGGCCAGGCAGAGGAGGTAGAATTGGCCAGGAAGAGCCCCAGGTCGAGGGTGGGAGGGGTGCGGGTGTTATTCTCTGGGGAGGGGAAATCCCTGACCTTCCTCCACTGTGAGAGCCAGGGAAGAGGACAGCAGGAAGCCCCCCTCCAGGAGAGTGGCGTTGGGTCCTGCCTCTGGCTTCCTGAGTGCATTGATCACTTGGGGCAGGTCCTTGGGGGGGTATCCGGGGTGGGCTGGAGGAGGCCAGCCTCCGCTGACCTTGGCTCACCCCCCCCACCCTGGGCCTGGGCCGGTGGAGGCTGGGCCTTGGAGGTATGCTGCCAGGAGAAGTTTGGGGCTGCAGGAGGCTGAGGGAGTGGGCACAGGGGCACACAGGCCGCCATGGCATCCCTTCAAGGTGGCAAGTCTGGGGGCACCGTGCCACCACCATCACTGCCACCTCCTCCAGCAGCTGAGTCTCCAGGCGCGGCAGGTCCTGGCTTTCTCAGGAGGCCGCATCCTCCCAGCAAGACCCAGAGCTTCCCTGTGCTTTGGTTTCTCAGTTTGCCGGAGGAGCAGCCTTTGGCCCTTTCACAAAGGCGGTGTTGAGTCTCAGGTCAAAAGGACACCCTCTCCCCCACAAAACTCCATGCTCCCCCAGCCCGTAGGCCAGGTCAACCCTTACCTGTGCAGCATGGTAGCGTGGTCCATGCACACAGCTGTGGCGCTCACCTCCCTTCCTGCCTCCCCCATGCTGGTGTCACCGCAGGTCCCACCCTGGGTCCCTCCACACAGAGCACAGGAGGATCCCCGGCGGGGTGGGAGGAGGAGGGCCGGGCCTGGTCCTGTGGGAGGAGGCGCTTTGCTGGCACCCAACCTAGCCAGGCTGGGAGTGGACTCTGGGGCCCGAGCAGGATTCAGAACCTTGGTTGTGGGGTGGCCTGGAGAGTCACATCCCGAGGCAGAGTGGAGCCCACCTTCTTTCTTTTCTTTTCTTTCTTTCTTTCTCTTTTTTGAGATGGAGTCTCGCTCTGTCACCCAGGCTGGAGGGCTGCAGTGGGATGATCTTGGCTCACTGCAGCCTCTGCCTCCCTGGTTCAAACAATTCTCCTGCCTCAGCCTCCCGAGTAGCTGCAACTACAGGCATGTGCCACCACACCCGGCTGATTTTTGTATTTTTAGTAGAAACAGGGTTTCATCATATTGATCATGTTAGTCTTGAACTCCTGACCTTGTGATCCCCCTGCCCCGACCTCCCAAAGTGCTGGGATTACAGGCATGAGCCACCGTGCCTGGCCTTCTTTTCTTTTCTTTTTTCGCTTTTTTTTTTTGAGACAGAGTCTTGCTCTGTTGCCCAGGCTGGAGTGCAATGGCGTGTCTCGGTTCACTGCGAACTCAGGTGATCCGCCCGCCTCGACCTCCCAAAGTGCTGGGATTATAGGCGTGAGCCACCATGCCTGGCCCAGCTTACTTAGACAATATGTGAACGTAGCCTTAGAGTCCAGGTCTTGTCCTGTCAGCCTCCTGAGTACCTGGGACCTCAGGCTGCACCACCACACCCGGCTTTAGCTTTTTTTTTTGTTGTGGTGGTGTGTGTGCGTGTGTGTTGTGTGTGTGTGTTTTGAGACAGAGTCTCACTCTGGCCTGGGAGGGAGTGCAGTGGCCTCCTCCTTGCTCCTAGAGTTCACTACTATTTTCAATTTGGATTGAGGGCTTCTGGAGCTTCTCAGAGATGGATGGGGCTGGACCCTGCACCCCAGACTTCCCCATCAGAGTCAGCACAGACCCGCCTGCTTGCATCTACCTTTAGTTCTCCACAGTGTCCTCTGGTGGGATGCTGGGTGGCTGCCAAAGTTTCACTGAAACCAACCGTGTCGAGAAGCACCCTGGGTCTGTGCCTGGCTGTGGGTTTCCTGGGTGTTTATCCAGAACGGGAAGATGATACAATAACAAGCATTGCTGAGTGCTACAGTGTAACACTCTGAGGCTTTTTGTGAATGAACTCATTTAGTCCTTATAAACCCCTGGGGTAGCTCACTGTTCCTGTCTCCATTCCACAGACTGGGAATGAGGCACAGAGAAGTTAAGTAACTTGCCCAAGGTCACACAGCTAGTAAGTGAAATTTCAGGGTCATGGGTGTGCATATTTTTCAGAAAGCAACTTTTTTTCAGAAAGTTTATTTTAAGCAATGTAATAGACATACC
This sequence comes from Ateles fusciceps, assembly GCA_036589455.1. Classification (NCBI taxonomy): domain Eukaryota; kingdom Metazoa; phylum Chordata; class Mammalia; order Primates; family Atelidae; genus Ateles; species Ateles fusciceps. The sequence continues at coordinate 2,933,153 of JAZHEH010000402.1, read as the reverse complement.
TTGTTTAAACACGGGCAGATCGTGTCAACAGACTTAAAATGAAAAGAAGTCCCTGACAGAGGGGGAGTGCCCGGAGCCCTGGCAAAGGCCAGATGGGATCCTGATGGCTGTTTCTTCCCCAACCCCTGCCAGCATGGGACAGGGTAGGGGGCTCGACAGCAGGCCAGGCTCCTCTTGTGACCGCCATCTCTCCTTTGCCTCCTAGAGAATCTTGATGCTGGCCTGGAGCAGAGACTGAGCTGGACCACTGAAGCCTCGGTGAGGGGGCTGCACCCCCACCTGGGAAAGGCCATGGGTGGCTGGGGCTATGTGGACAGGGAGGCTGGAGGTATCTGGAACTGCCATGTGGTGTCTTCGAGGCTCTGCCCAGCCAGGTTTTCAACCATAGCTGTCCCTCTCTGCAGCCCCTCCCCATGGCCTTGCCTGGCCTGGATTAACAGAGGGCAGGGGTGGGAGGGAGGGGGAGCTTCCCTGCCCACACAGCCACTGTGAGGCCCCCCAGGTTCTCTGAGGCCAAGCTTTTGCTCAGGTAGAGTGGGCTCTGCAGCGAGACTGGGGCACTCAATTCTGGGAATTAGAGCTGGGAATTCAGGCATTGGGGGTGTGGTGAGGGGCGGTGCTTCGTGGGCCAGCAGCAGCCAGAGTTGGTGCGGCCTCTGAAAGTGCCCCTCCCAGCTCCAGCCAGGAGGAAGGCACCAGAGGGCCGGAGGAAATCCCCACCAGCCCTGTAAGTGGGGGTCCCAGGAGGGCTTCAAAACAGGAAGTGCTTGCTGCCCGCCCGCCCTCCTGTTCCAGGAACACAGGCAGCAGGAAGCAAAGCTGGCTGTGCCTGGCACCTCCTGCCCAGACTAAGCTTCGCTGCTGGTCTGGTGGGTTGCCCTTTGCTCCTGGGCCTGGGCAGGCAGGTCACCTGAGGCCTTGTTTGTCCAGGAACCAGAAGGCAGCTGCCACCTGTGGGTGTCACCCCAGCTGCGCCTGCCACCCTGGAAGGCCTGGGAGCACGGCAGAGGGAGGCATTCCCAGTGGTGGTTATTGAGCAGTTAGGGTCTGCCAGCTGCCGGCGGGGACAGCAGAGCGTTCTTCCTGCACCGAGGCCCCTGCATCCCTGGCGGGTGGGCGAGTGCCTCCCTGGGTGGAAGTTGGCGGGGACGGGTCGCGGGTGGCCTGTCGGGGCCCAGAGTCATTGCTTTTCCTGGGACGGGTGGCGGGGCGCCGAAGAGTTCCCCCAGGCTGCCCCACCGCGGTCCCGGCCGGATCCGAGGGGACCGCAAGCCCCGCCCGCGCGCCGCCCCCGCGCCGCCCAGGCGCTCCCTCCCGGCCGCGGCGCATTCCATTCGTTCCCGGAGCTGCGCCGGGTGAGCGGGGCCAGGAGGGGAGGGCAGCAGGCCTGGGCGCGGGCCGAGGGGCCTGGACGTTGCCTGCCCGCGCTGGCGCCGCTGCGTGCGCTTAGAAGGCAGGGGCGGCCGAGCCTGCAGGACCTGCCCCCGTGGCCCGGGGCGGGGAGGGGCGCGGCGGCAGGGTTTGGGGGGCCTTCGAGCCGGAGCTGCTGCTCCCTGGAAGGGCATTCCGCTGTGGCTGTAGCCTCTGGGTCTCTTCTAGAGGCCTGGGCCTCCTGCGCCATCCTCTCCTGTCCCCAGACAGGCTGCTGAGCCACAGCGGAGGACCCTGGCTGAGCTGGGCATAGAACCCCCTCCTCCAGGATCCGACCCTCCCAGTGGTCCCCCAGGGGCTTGTAGAATTTTCCCGTCTCTCACTAAAGCCATTGTCTTCTGGCTGATCACCCGTATCCTCTGAAGCCGGCGGTCCCCTGGCCCTGCCAGGCCTCTCTGCCATCACCAAGCAGCCAGGGACTCCCTAAACTGTGGGTGGTCACCTCTCCCAGCGGCTGCTGTGCTCATGGGCACCTGGGGGCTCCAGGGGTTGGGCAGGGGCTTCAGGGGCTGGGCAACAGCTGAGCACCGAATTCTCAGTGCAGGGAGGGGGTTCTGTGCTGGGCAGGATTCGCCTGGGTGAGGGGCGAACCCCCGGGGAGCAGGGAGGCCGGTGTAGCCCAGTCTCACCCATGCTGGTCCTGGGGTGGCTCAGATGTTGTCGGTTGGTTGCGTCTTGGTTACACCTTAAGAGATTTCAGGAAGCATTCGGGTAATCAGAACGGGGGGGTGCCACGGGGAAGTGGAGGGCAGCTTGCCAGTAAATACAGCTTCACCCAAAGCCGAGGCTCTGGAGAAACATCTCCCCTGGCTACAGAGCAGCAGAGTGGGGCGTCCTTGCCCTCCTGGGAGGACAGAGGCCAGTGGGGGGGGGTGCCAGTGTCAAAAGGGTGGAGTGATCACAGACCAAGCTGCTCCCACCGCAGGTCAGAATCCCAGCCCCACCCACACCCACAGCCTGGCCTTGGGCAAGTTGTCCTCCGTGCCTCAGTTTCTTCACCTAAGAAATGGATCACAAGGCTGTCGGGACTCAGCCTGCTCGTCAGAGACACAGGAATGTGGAAACATTTGCATCTTGTGGCTTGTTCTTTCTGCACTTAGAACTTTCAAATAGGCTGTGAGAAAGAGGATTGCCTTTTGAGGGGTTGAGCATATGCAGGCAGGTGACACCTGAGGTGGCCTGAGAGGGCATGGCAGCCCCTCTGGAGGCCCGGGCCTCCGTCCATCATGACCCTCTGCCATCGGGGCTGGACCCACTTGACGGCTGCCCTGGACACCTGGGAGCCCCCAGCACTGGTGCACTCAGGGTCTGGGAGTGGTTGGGGGCATGAGGAGGGGCACTGGCAGGGGAGGGTGATAGAGGGGAACCCTGGCCCTGATGGAGCAGGGTCCCTAGTGTGAGAGGGACAGACCACCCTGAAGGAGAGCTCAGAGGCAGAAGGGTCGTGTCTGCCACTTGTGTCTGAGCCCCCAAGATGCACCTGAGTTGGGTAGCGAAGGAAGGAGGGAGGACTACGCAGGTCCTGAGTCCACCTGTGCAGCCTTAGATCGTCCTCCAGTTGGGAGACCCTTAGTGTAGCCTGGTTCTCAGCAGCTCACCCCAGTCACACATCCCCCTCATCCACACAGGCACAGGCACAGACCTGGACCCGGCATGGACACGTGCTCGGTTACACACATGCATGTGGATGAGGCCTGTCTAGCCTGCAGACGTGGGGGCCTCTCCCTCTGATACCTGGTGGATTTGGAGCTGCTCATGGCTCCCCAGGTCCCTTCTTGCTTCCCCTGAGCCCACATCTGAGGCTCTGCACAGTGTACCCCTCACTCTCACCCAAGTCTCTGGTTTCCTGTGTACTTCACCTCTGCCCCACATGGGGTCTACCTGTTCCCACATCCAGGGGTCTGTCTGTCAGCCTGGGCCTGTGTGCTGCGGCCAGGGCCTCGCCACCAGCTGGAGCTCCTTGGAGTCACAGGTCGGGGCATGTGTGTGACCACCTGGAGCTCTTTGGAGTCACAGGTCGGGGGCATGCGTGTGACCACCTGGAGCTCTTTGGAGTCACAGGTCGGGGGCATGTGTGTGAGCCCCTGAGAGCTCCTTGGAGTCACAGGTCGGGGGCATGTGTGTGAGCCCCTGAGAGCCTTTCTGGGGGCGACTCTGCCTGTCGGTGCTTTGAGCACCTCCAGGAGGGATCCTGGCGCGGGCGGTGGCAGTACCTTGGGTCCAGTGGTCAGTCAGGGTGGACTTGAGAAGGGCAGGGAAGTGGTCTCCAGCAAGACTTGAAGGATGGTGGGGTTGTGAAGCAGGAAGGGGTGAAGCTCCGGGTTCCTCGGTTTGAGTGGCGTGACTCTCTCTGTCCCATGTTCTGATGTTTGGGGCAGGGACCGGAGGGGGCAGGGACCGGAGGGGCAGGGACTGGAGAGGGATTTGTTGGTGGGTCCTCTGGGCCGGGGCTCCCCTGACTCTTTTCTCTTCCTACAGGGTGCCGGGGGGGCAATGGCACTGCAGCTCTGGGCCCTGACCCTGCTGGGCCTGCTGGGCGTGGGTGCCAGCCTGCGGCCCCGCAAACCGGACTTCTTCCGCAGCGAGAAAGAGCTGAACCACCTGGCTGTGGATGAGGCCTCGGGCGTGGTGTACGTGGGGGCGGTGAACGCCCTCTACCAGCTGGATGCCAAGCTTCAGCTGGAGCAACAGGTGTCTACGGGCCCGGCCCTGGACAACAAGAAGTGCACGCCTCCCATCGAGCCCAGCCAGTGCCATGAAGCCGAGATGACCGACAACGTCAACCAGCTGCTGCTGCTCGACCTTCCCCGGAAGCGCCTGGTGGAGTGCGGCAGCCTCTTCAAGGGCATCTGCGCCCTGCGCAGCCTGAGCAACATCTCCGAGCGCCTGTTCTACGAAGACAGCAGTGGCGAGAAGTCTTTCGTGGCCAGCAACGATGAGGGCGTGGCCACGGTGGGGCTTGTGAGCTCCACGGGTCCCGGCGGTGACCGCGTGCTGTTTGTGGGCAAAGGCAACGGGCCACATGACAACGGCATCATCGTGAGCACCCGGCTGCTGGACCGGACTCGACGGCAGGGGAGGCGTTCGAAGCCTACACGGACCACGCCACCTACAAGGCTGGCTACCTGTCCACCAACACGCAGCAGTTCGTGGCCGCCTTCGAGGACGGCCCCTACGTTTTCTTTGTCTTCAACCAGCAGGACAAGCACCCGGCCCGGAACCGCACGCTGCTGGCCCGCATGTGCAGACAGGACCCCAACTACTACTCCTACCTGGAGATGGACCTGCAGTGCCAGGACCCCGACCCCCAAGGCCGCTGCCTTTGGCACCTGCCTGGCCGCCTCTGTGGCCGCGCCTGGCTCTGGCAGGGTGCTGTATGCCGTCTTCAGCAGGGATGCCCGGAGCCCTGGGGGCCCCGGTGCGGGCCTCTGCCTATTCCCACTGGATGAGGTGCACGACAAGATGGAGGCCAGCCGCAACACCTGCTACACGAGCACCCGGGAGGCAGCCAGGGACATCTTCTACAAGCCCTTCCACGGCGAGATCGAGTGCGGCGGCCACTCGCCGGTACGGGCCTCCGTGTGTCCTTGCAGGGCTCGGGCCTCGGGCATCCACGTGTGGATTTTGTGTCCTAGCCTGCCTGCGAGTGACCAGCGTGGCCACGGTGGGCACTTGCATGGGTGGGTGCCGGGTCTCTCAGCGCCATTCGTGCCGGTGCCAGTCCCAGGCCCGTTCCAGGGACTAGGGCACACAGCAGTGAGCATGGCGGGGCTCCCTGCCACGTGGGCCCTGTTCTGCGGGTGGGTGTGGGGCCGAGTGTGCCTGAGGGAAGGGAAGGACCTGGCCCATCTTGGAACCTAAGTGGGGAGGGCACTCCAGGGCAGGGGTCTGCCTGCCATTGACACGCGGCGGTCCACAGGGCTCCAGTCAGAACTTCCTATGTGGCTCGGAGCACCTGCCCTACCCTCTGGGCAGCCGCGACGGGCTCACAGCCACAGCCGTGCTGCAGCGTGGGGGCCTGAACCTGACGGCCGTGACGGTCACTGCTGAGAACAACCATACTGTCGCTTTCTGGGCACCTCTGACGGCCGGATCCTCAAGGTTTGGCCCGGGCTGGGGCAGGGAGCCTCTGGAGGACCCGTCAAGTGCACAAGGCCCCTGCCCTCACCAGCCTGCCCTCTGGCACACAGGTGTACCTTGCCTCAAACGGCACCTCCTCCGAGTACGACTCTGTCCTTGTGGAGATCAACAAGAGAGTCAAGCGTGACTTGGTGCTGTCCGGAGACCTGGCCATCCTGTACGCCATGACCCAGGACAAGGTGAGCCCCACACAGCCCCAGAGGTCACTCCAGGCCAAGTGTACCCAGTCGTTGCACCCCAGGCCTTTATGACAGGCCTAGGGGTCGGAGGAGGATGGCGCGCTGCAGAGCTGGGCCAGGCCTTTTCTTCTTTGGCTGGGTGGGTTCCTGGACAATGTCTCCATCTCGTGTCTCTCTGACGCTGCCCCGTTTCTGCTGCTCTTTCTGTCTGTCCTGTGTCTCCACCACATCTGTTCCTCTGGCCCCCCCTTTGCCCCGACCTGATGGAAGGGCCCCGTTGGTGTCTGAGGGGTGTTTCTGAGGGTGGATGAGAGGAGGGGCCCTGCACAGCCTCTGTAAGCTCGGTCGGTAGGGGACACGGGCCTGAGCCCCAAGCTTGTGGGGGCGTTGGTGCAGGAGCCCCTTAGGCTGGCCCTAGGAGGACCCCTCAGAGGGAGCCAGTGCAGAGGACCGAAGCTGCCCCAGGGAGACACCACAGCCGAGACCTCCAGGCTTCCTTGGGCCCCCATCAGGTCCTGGGCCTGGCAGGGGCACCGGCCATGGCCACGCAGAGCCAGAAGTGTTTCATAACAAGCCTGAGGTGTCCGAGGCTTTCGAGGCCCCAGGACGAAGCTGGGTCAAGCTGGCTCTCTGGGGGCATCTGCGGTTTGTGAGAGGCCCGTGCTGCGTCTGCTGTGGTCCCGCTTACGGCCCCACTACCCCAGGTGTTCCGGTTCCCGGTGCAGGAGTGCCTGAGCTACCCGACCTGCACCCAGTGCCGTGACTCGCAGGACCCATACTGCGGCTGGTGTGTCGTCGAGGGCCGGTGAGCGCCCGGGGGCTCTGGACACAGCTGCCTCCGGGGATCCTGGAGGGTCGTGGCCTGGGTCGGGGGGCACACTGCACTGTCCTGGGAGAGCAAGACCCCACCTGGGCTGAGGGGTCCTAATGCTGAGGCCGCCCCCTGTCCCTGCAGATGCACCCGGAAGGCCGAGTGCCCGAGGGCTGAGGAGGCCAGCCACTGGCTGTGGAGCCGGAGCAAGTCCTGTGTGGCCATCACCAGTGCCCAGCCACAGAACATGAGCCGGCGGGCCCAGGGGGAGGTGCGTGGTGGGGCTGGGATGGGGGTGGTGGGGCTGAGGCTGGGCCAGGTGGGGGGCTCCCCCAGGCTGGGAGCTGTTGGGACAGTCAGGGGACGGCCCACCTCTCCCCCTGCCTGGGCTCTGGGCACTGAGCCTTAGGGATAGAGCCTGCCCTCCATTGGCCCCCTGGACCCCTATGACCTGGCGGGTAGAGGTGGACTTGCCTCTATCCAGGGTGGATGCAGGCCCTGTCCCAGGAGTTGCTGGGGGCCTGTTTTGGAAGACGCAGAGTTGGGTTCTGGAGGCTCCTCTGGGATGTGCGCCCAGACACGCAGAGGTCACTCACTGGCAAGCGGGCGGACAGGACTCAGTGGTCCTAGCGTGAGCTGCATGGTCCCTCCCTCAGGTGCAGCTGACTGTCAGCCCCTTCCCGCCCTGAGTGAGGAGGATGAGTTGCTGTGCCTCTTTGGGGACTCGCCGCCGCACCCCGCCCGCACGGAGGGCAACACTGTCATCTGCAACTCCCCCAAACAGCATCCCCATCACGCCGCCAGGCCAGGGTGAGGCGCCTTCCGAGCCCCCTTCCCGGCCCTTCTCAGTCACTCCTGCACACGAAGCTCTGCGCACGCGGGCCCTCGCCTCTGCTGGTCCCTGGGTGCGGGCTGGGCACAGGCATGCTCTGTGGCCACCTGGGGGCCAGGCCTGAAGCATGTGATGGGGTTGCTGTGCCTATGGGGGAGGGCCCCCCAGGCTGTCCGAGCCATGCCCCCCAGACCTGCTTCGAGGGTGACTTGGAGGGGCAGGAGGCCCCCCAGCCTGCTCCCTCATCACGTCCAGAGCGGCATCCGGGTGCCAGGTGCCAGGCCTCGTCATCTGGGCAGATGCCCCTCACCCCTCCCTGCCCTGTTTAGCCTGAGACAGTGGGGCCATTTTCAGAGGCTGCAGGGCCTGCATGTGGGCCAGGGCAGGCACTGTGCCCATGTCCCCTGAGTTTGGGGGCAGTGGGGCCACGCAGTGACGTGGGCAGGGACCTGGCAGGTCCCACCCAGACTCCAAGGAGCCACTGTCCCCAGTGCCTGCGGGAACAGAGGGTACGAAGCAACCCGGGCCCTGGGGAGGAAGGTGAGCCCCGCGCTGGGCCCGACACCCGAGCTGAGATCTGATAGCAGGTGGCCAGGCCCAGCAGGAGCGCCCCACGCACAGACCAGGGGTCTCTACCTCAGGCCCCTCCCCAGAGGAGGCCTAGCCCGCCCTCAGCTCAGCAGGCCGCCACCTGACGCAGCCCCCTCTGCTGTCTGTAGACCACGTGGCCGTGACCATCCAGCTCCTGCTCAGACAAGGCAACATCTTTCTCACATCCTACCAGTACCCCTTCTACGACTGCCCGCAAAGCCATGAGCCTGGAAGAAAACCTGCCGTGAGTGTTGCATGCTCTCGGCCCCACCCACCCCGACCCACCCCGGCCCTGCTCTCGACCCACCCGCCCACCCACCCCGGCCCTGCTCTCGACCCACCCGCCCGCCCACCCTGGCCCTGCTCACAATCCCCTTTGGACACAGTTGCATCTCCTGCGTAAGCAACCGCTGGACCTGCCAGTGGGACCTGCGGCTACCACGAGTGTCGGGAGGCCTCACCCAATCCCGAGGATGGCATTATCCGCGCCCACATGGTGAGGGGCCTCAGGGCCGTAGGGGGGCCCGGCTGCCCCTCTGTGGCCAGGCAGCACCTGACCCGCCTTGCTGTCGCAGGAGGACAGCTGCCCCCCAGTTCCTGGACCCCAGCCCCCTGGTGATTCCTGTGAACCATGAGACAGACGTGACCTTCCAGGGCAAGAACCTGGACACTGTAAAGGTGCGGAAGGAGGGGGTGGCGGCCAGCGGGGTGAAGGTGTGGAGGGAGGCTGTGTCAGGCTGGTGCTGATGGGTGGGTGGGGAGCCTGAGCTCCTCCTGTGCCCTACCCCCGGCTTGGGACGCCCACATGAGGTAGAGAGCACAGGATATATGGGGGCAGAGGCCAGGAGGGAGCACCCAGGGGCCTTCGGAGGGGCCTGAGTGGAGGCAGTGGAGGAGGCTGAGGGGCTGGCGCCTCCCGAGGACGGAGCAGTGGGGGCAGCAATGCCGGGTGGGCCAGGCGATGACCTCAGGTGTGGACATGTGGTGTAGGTGCCCCTGGGACACCCATGCAGGCTGCTTAGAGGCTTCTGCAGACACAGGTGTTTGGGCTCAGGAGGGGCTGCAGTGTCAGCTAGGATGGGAGCATCAAAGTGGGGCAGGCACGTGTGGGGCAGGGAGAGGGCTCCCACACTGTAGGCGCTGAGGAGGGCCGGGGTGCCAAGGCTTTGTGGCAGGGCGGGTGGGCCGCCTGCCCACGGTCCTGATGGGACTGTCTGCAGGGCTCCTCCCTGCACGTGGGCAGTGACCTACTCAAGTTCAAGGAGCCAGTGAGAATGCAGGAATCGGGGACCTTCATCTTTCGGACCCCAAAGGTACAGCTCCAGGGCAGGCCAGCTCAGCCGCTGGACCCCAGGGCCCCAGATGGGGTGGGGGGTCACCTCCAGGAGTGTGAGGGGAGGGGTGGCAGGGAGACTTCTGGGACCAGAGCCCAGCCAGGGGCTCGCCATGCTCTGCCCTGCTGGGGAAGCCCCTCTTCCCTCTGCCTCCTTGGGGGACAGAGTGGCGTAGAGCAGCGTCCTTGGAGATCCTGAACTGCCCCCACCTGAAGGCCTCTCTTGCTGCCCTTGGCTGGGAAGGGACCCAGTGACCATGGTGTGGTTGTCCTTGTGGCCCCCGCCCTGCACCCCTCTGTGGGGGGCAGGAAGTGCAGTGTGTCCCTGCGTGTTCCCTAGCTGTCCCACGATGCCAATGAGACGCTGCCCCCTGCACCTGTATGTCAAGTCCTACGGCAAGAATATTGACAGCAAGCTCCATGGTGGGGCCACGGGCAGGGGACGGGAAGGACGCAGGGCATGGGGTGGGGGCGGGGGGGACGGGCGGGCACGGGGTGGGTAGGGGGACAGGTGGGCTCAGTGGGGGAGCAGGCGGGGGGTGGGCAGGGGCATGGGGGATGGGTGGGAGTACGGGAGGTGCAGTGGGGTGCAGGTGGGGGTGAGCAGGTGCAAAGGACAGGTAGGGGGAGGGGTGGGCACAGTGGGGAGCAGGCAGGGGAAGGCAGGTGCAGTGGGGGAGCAGGTGGGGGCGGGCAGGCTCGGGGTGGCCATTGACTGCTGCTCTCCCCCGCAGTGACTCTCTACAACTGCTCCTTTGGCCGCAGCGACTGCAGCCTGTGCCGGGCCGCTCACCCCCACCTACAAGTGTGCATGGTGTGGGGGGTCAGAGCAGGTGCATGTACGAGGCCCTCTGCAACGCCACCTCCGAGTGCCCGCCACCCGTCATCACCAGGGTGAGCCCCTTGAAGCCTGGCCCACGCCGCCCACACACCTGGCCCAAGCCCCTGCTCACCTGGCTCTGTGGTTTCAGATCCAGCCTGAGACAGGCCCCCTGGGCGGGGGAATCCGTGTCACCATCCTGGGGTCCAATTTGGGCGTCCGAGCAGAGGACATCCAGAGGATCTCCGTGGCTGGCCGGAACTGCACCTTTCAGCCAGAAGGTTACTCCGTGTCTACCCGGTAAGTGGATGGCCCTGGGCCCGTCAGCCGGGTCAGTACCCACGCCGGGGTTCTGGGTGACTGCCTGGGTGGAGAGGCTGAGGAGTGAGGGTGTCAGGAAGCGGGGGTGGGTCAGGGAGGGCCTGGGCCACCCTGCCTGTCGTCCGCCAGGATTGTGTGTGTGATCGAGGCTGCAGAGGCGCCCTTAACTGGGGGTGTCGAGGTGGATGTCCTCGGGAAGCTGGGTCGTTCGCCTCCCGATGTCCAGTTCACCTTCCAAGTAAGTGCCTGGCTTTGGGGACCTGTCCTGTAGCTGCCAAACCCGGGAGAGGGCTCTGCCCGCCGCCTCCCCCACCAGAGTTACTATCCAGCCCAGGACCAAGGGTGTCCTGAGCCCTGTCCTCACCCGAGTGCCTCTTCGGCTCTTCAGCAGCCCCAGCCTCTCAGTGTGGAGCCTCAGGAGGGACCACAGGCGGGTGGCACCATGCTCACTATCCACGGCACCCACCTGGACACGGGCTCCCAGGAGGATGTTCGGGTGACCCTCAGTGGCGTCCCGTGTAAAGTGTGGGTGTCACCGCCAGCTGCTGTCTGGTTGGCCCTGGCCCTGGGTATGGAGGGGGGGCACTTACTGAGACCTGCGTGGCCGAGGGGGATGGCGAGGCCAGCCTGGTCGGGCTGGGGCTGGTCCCAGGGGGAGGGGGTTGATGCAGACCAGCACCCTCCCTCCCCCCAGGACGAAGTTTGGGGCACAGCTCCAGTGTGTCACTGGCCCCCAGGCGACACGGGGCCAGATGCCCCTGGAGGTCTCCTATGGGGGCTCCCTTGTGCCCAGCTCTGGCATCATCTTCACCTACCGTGAAAACCCAGTACTGCGAGCCTTTGAGCCGCTGCGAAGCTTTGCCAGGTGAGGCTGGTGCCCCACCCCTTGGTCCCCTGTAGGGAGGAGGGGGAGCCACCCTCTCTGCTCCCCCACACCCACACACCCAGCTTCCTCTTCTGTGCTCTCGGCTGACTTCACTGAAAGGAATGTGGTGGGGCTGGTCTGCACAGCGGGAGGAGGCCTCCTGAAAACCTCACTGCACCCCAGATCCTTTTCCTCCTAGAAACCAGACGGGCACACCTCGGGCTCCATGTTCACCAGGCCCCACGTGCCCCCCTGCCCACTTGCGGCACAGTCTCGAGCCCAGCACGGCCCATCGTGTTGCCCCTTTGCCCCCCCAGCCCCGCACGTGCACCTGGAAGCCCTGCATGGCCTGAGCTAGGGTGGGTGGGGGTGGGAGGGCAGCGCCTGCAGGGACCACCCCTGCCAGCTGAGCCCACAGAGGCACTGTCCTCCCCAGCGGTGGCCGAAGCATCAACGTCACGGGTCAGGGCTTCAGCCTGATCCAGAGGTTCGCCATGGTGGTCATCGCAGAGCCTCTGCAGTCCTGGCAGCCTCCACGGGAGGCCGAAACCCTGCAGCCCATGACGGTCAGTCCTGGTGCAGGCTGGGGCTCAGCTCTGGCGCCAGCCAATGGGGACGTGCCTGGGGAAGGGCGGGGCTTGCACCTGTGGTCTGATGGCCAGAACTTGCCTGCAGGTGGTGGGCACGGACTACGTGCTCCACAATGACACCAAGGTGGTCTTCCTGTCCCCCGGCTGTCCCCGAGGAGCCCGAGGCCTACAACCTCACGGCGCTGATAGAGATGGACGGTCACCGTGCCCTGCTCAGGACGGAGGCCGGGGCCTTCGAGTATGTGCCTGACCCCACCTTTGAGAACTTCACGGGTGGCATCAAGAAGCAGGTCAACAAGCTCATCCATGCCCGGGTGAGGACGCCGCAGCCACAGGGGCTGGGTCCTGCTGGGGTCTGGGCTGAGCTGGGCCATGTGTGCCCGGTTCCCCTCCTGCTCACCCTGATCTCTGCCCGCTCCCCAGGGCACTAACCTGAACAAGGCCATGACGCTACAGGAAGCCGAGGCGTTGTGGGTGCCGAGCGCTGCACCATGAAGACGCTGACGGAGACGGACCTGTACTGCGAGCCCCCGAGGTGCAGCCCCCGCCCAAGCGGCGGCAGAAGCGAGACACCACCCACAACCTGCCCGAGTTCATTGTGCGTGAGTGGGGGTAGGCGGGGGGTGCCCCCACGGGACCAAGCTGAACCCGGCCCCCCACACAGGTGAAGTTCGGCTCTCGAGAGTGGGTGCTGGGCCGTGTGGAGTACGACACGCGGGTGAGCGATGTGCCACTCAGCCTCATCCTGCCGCTGGTCATCGTGCCCATGGTGGTCGTCATTGCGGTGTCTGTCTACTGCTACTGGTGAGCCCGCCCCATCCCTCACCTGCCGCCCTGCACAGGCAGGCGTGTAGATCCACCTCCTCATCCGGGCAGGACCCAGGAGTCTCCCTGTGCCCCCCAGGAGGAAGAGCCAGCAGGCTGAGCGTGAGTACGAGAAGATCAAGTCCCAGCTGGAGGGCCTGGAGGAGAGCGTGCGGGACCGCTGCAAGAAGGAATTCACGGGTAGGGGCGGCTCGGGGGCAGGCGCCCGGGCACGTCCTGGGGCAGGAATGCTGTGTGTGGCGGGGGTCAGGGCCCCAGGTGGCCAGGGACGTCTCACGCCAGCCTCCCCCCAGACCTGATGATCGAGATGGAGGACCAGACCAACGACGTGCATGAGGCCGGGATCCCCGTGCTGGACTACAAGACCTACACCGACCGCGTCTTCTTCCTGCCCTCCAAGGATGGCGACAAGGACGTGATGATCACCGGCAAGCTGGACATCCCTGAGCCGCGGCGGCAAGTGGTGGAGCAGGCCCTCTATCAGTTCTCCAACCTGCTGAACAGCAAGTCCTTCCTCATCAACGTGAGCCGGGAGGCGGCGGGCCTGAGGGCGGGCGGGAGGGGCGCACAGGTGGCGCCGGGCGGGCTCTGACCACTGGCCCCCGCAGTTCATCCACACCCTGGAGAACCAGCGGGAGTTCTCGGCCCGAGCCAAGGTCTACTTCGCGTCCCTGCTGACGGTGGCGCTGCATGGGAAGCTGGAGTACTACACGGACATCATGCGCACGCTCTTCCTGGAGCTCCTGGAGCAGTATGTGGTGGCCAAGAACCCCAAGCTGATGCTTCGCAGGTGCTCACGAGTGGGGCCACAGGCGGGGCGGCCGCAGGGGCTCGAGGGCTGGTGGCGGGTGGCACGGAGGCCTATCGGGCACCCAGGAGCCGGCAGGTGCCCGCCAGCACTGGTGGGGGCAGCCTAGGGGTGGTGTCCCTGGCGGCAAGCACAAAGCCAGACTCCAGCCTTGCCTGCCCAGCGGTTTCAGCTGGTCATGTCATTAGCCCGCTGCAAAACAGGAAAAAGGTGGCAGCCCCACGAGGGCTGGAGCTGCCACCAGGCAGTCCTCGCTGCAGGCCACACCCAGGCCTGGATGGGGGGTGAGGCTGGCCCAAAGGTGGCAGGTACTTGGAGGAACTTGTTGGGCCTCAGGAGTGCTAGGGCATCACTCGGTACAAGGCCTCCCGGCACCCCCAGGTCTGAGACGGTGGTGGAGAGGATGTTGTCTAACTGGATGTCCATCTGCCTGTACCAGCATCTGAAGGTGGGTCCCGCCCAAGCTTGGCTGGGGTTGACGGGCAAGGCAGACTGGTGCCGTCCCCTTCAGTGTCCACCTGTCCGTACAGCACCTTGCGGGGGGCCTGCCCGGACAGTTTCGCTTCCTGTCCCTGACACCGCCAGCCCCATCCATGCCTCTGACCAGACCTCGGGCGGCCCCTTACAGGCCCCAAGCCCCCTGACTTCCCAGCCTCCCCTCTGTGTTACCCCAGGACAGTGCTGGCGAGCCCCTGTACAAGCTCTTCAAGGCCATCAAACATCAGGTGGAAAAGGGCCCCCGTGGACGCGGTGCAGAAGAAGGCCAAGTACACCCTAAATGACACGGGGCTGCTGGGGGACGACGTGGAGTACGCACCCCTGGTGAGCTCCTGGGGCAGGCGGGGGCTGTATGGGCTCCTCGGACCTGCGCTAAGGAGCTCGGGCATCCCTGGCTGTAGATGGGACCCACAGGCCAGAGCCGTCCACCTCCTGTGTGGATTCAAGTAGAGCCAGCTCTCTGTGCTCGGGGGAGGGCCTGGGTGCTCGTGGGTGCGGGCTCTGGAGGCTGTAAGTGTGCGGGCCCTGAGTCAGCTCTTCTGGGTGCCCCCGCCTCCTGCAGGGCATGTGAGGGGCCTGGTGTCCCATGTTCTGTGCACGAGTGACTGGATCCTGTGCGCGTGATGTGTGCATGTGCTTCCGTGAGCTTGCACGATAGCCTGAGTGAGCAGTTCTGAGCTGTCCCCCGCTTTCCGTCCTACTGAGCGGAGCAGGCAGGGGAAGGGCAGAGAATGGTCATCTCGGAAGCCTCGGGGGCTCAGAGCGCGGCCGGCCCGGGCCTGCCGCCTGAGGGTGCCGCTGTGGTGGGCAGAGTGGCTCCTGCTTGGTGCAGGTGAGAGCGAGGGCCTCTCACCCTCGGGCTTCATCCGGTGTTTCCTGCAGACGGTGAGTGTGATCGTGCAGGACGAGGGAGCCGACGCCATCCCGGTCAAGGTCCTCAACTGCGACACCATCTCCCAGGTCAAGGAGAAGATCATTGACCAGGTGTATCGCGGGCAGCCCCTGCTCCTGCTGGCCCAGGCCAGACAGCGTGGTCCTCGGTGAGTGCCGGCCACTGCCTGTCTGCACGCAGGCACATGTGTGCCCGGCCCATGGCCTGTGGCATGTCCTGCCTGGCCGGCTTTGTCTCTTGGGAGTGGTGGGCAGTGGGAGGAACCTGGGCGGCCTGGGCCCAAGCGGAGCTGTCTCTTCCCACAGAGTGGCGTCCGGGCTCCACAGCCCAGATCCTGTCGGACCTGGACCTGACGTCACAGCGGGAGGGCCGGTGGAAGCGTGTCAACACTCTCATGCACTATAACGTGAGCGTGTGGGCTGGGGCGGGCTAGAACTGGGCACCGGGGGCAGGGTCCCTCTCTCACTACTGTGTTCCCCAGGTCCGGGATGGAGCCACCCTCATCCTGTCCAAGGTGGGGGTCTCCCAGCAGCCAGAGGACAGCCAGCCGGACCTGCCTGGGGAGCGGTGAGTCTGTCCCTCTTGTGCATTTCCTTCCAGCCCCTGGAGGTTGGCACAGACCATGTCCGCCCTTGGCACATGCACTCCTGCCCACCCCAACCTCCAGCACTGCCTTGGGGCACAGGTATGGGAAGTACCTGAAAGCCCCTCTGGGGGAGGTGGCCCAGTGGCTATGGCCGAGGCCCCGCCCTCCCGCCACCACCCAGGGGAGCTGTGCGTGTCCCTGTGGGGGGTCCCTCAGCACCCGCTCCCCCACAGGCCATGCCCTGCTGGAGGAGGAGAACCGGGTGTGGCACCTGGTTCGGCCGGCCGAAGAGGTGGATGAGGGCAAGTCCAAGCGAGGCAGCGTGAAGGAGAAGGAGCGGACTAAGGCCATTACCGAGATCTACCTGACGAGGCTGCTCTCGGTCAAGGTGGGCCGCCGTGGGCATGTGGGCTGGCTCCAGGAGCCGCAGCCACGGCGCCACGCTGAGCCCCCTCTCCCCACAGGGCACGCTGCAGCAGTTCGTGGACAACTTCTTTCACAGCGTGCTGGCGCCTGGGCACGCCGTGCCGCCCGCCGTCAAGTACTTCTTTGACTTCCTGGACGAGCAGGCGGAGAAGCACAACATCCAGGACGAGGACACCATTCACATCTGGAAGACCAACAGGTGGACCTCCGCACCCGCCCAGCTGGGCCCCGCCCCGCCTCTCACTCACCTGAACCTCCGCACCCGCCCAGCCCCGCCTCTCACTCACCTGAACCTCCGCACCCGCCCCGGCCCGGCCCCGCCTCTCACTCACCTAACCTCCGCACCCGCCCGGCCCGGCCCCGCCTCTCACTCACCTGAACCTCCGCACCCGCCCGGCCCGGCCCCGCCTCTCACTCACCTGAACCTCCGCACCCGCCCAGCCCGGCCCCGCCTCTCACTCACCTGAACCTCCGCACCCGCCCCGGCCCGGCCCCGCCTCTCACTCACCTGAACCTCCGCACCCGCCCGGCCCAGCCCCGCCTCTCACTCACCTGAACCTCCGCACCCGCCCCGGCCCGGCCCCGCCTCTCACTCACCTGAACCTCCGCACCCGCCCGGCCCAGCCCCACCTCTCACTCACCTGAACCTCCGCACCCGCCCAGCCCAGCCCCGCCTCTCACTCACCTGAACCTCCGCACCCGCCCGGCCCAGCCCGCCTCTCACTCACCTGAACCTCCGCACCCGCCCGGCCCGGCCCCGCCTCTCACCTAACGTCCTGCACCCACCCTGCGGCCCAGCCCCGACTCACTCCCCTCTGCTCTGCCTCAGCTTACCACTCCGGTTCTGGGTGAACATCCTCAAGAACCCCCACTTCATCTTTGATGTGCATGTCCACGAGGTGGTGGACGCCTCACTGTCAGTTATTGCGCAGACCTTCATGGACGCCTGCACACGCACGGAGCATAAGCTGAGCCGCGTGAGTGGGGCGGGGGCAGTTCTGGGGCAGGGAGGACCTTGTCTCAGGTGTAGATTTTTATATCTTGGGCCTGAGCCCTGGATGTAGGGGGTGGAGGGTGGCCGAGGCTGGGGGCAGAGGAGTCTGGGGCAGAGCCTGGGAGATTCTGAGACCCCTCTCTCCTCCTGAGACCTGTACATAAGCCGAGAAACTGAGTGTTGACGCTCGGTGCCACAAAGAAAAATTAGCACTGAGACAAAGGATTTTTTTTTTTTTTTTTCTTTCTCCCACACACTCCCCCCCCCCCCGCTCCCCCCCCCCAGCCCCCCGGCCGCCCCCGCCGCCGGGCCGCGGCCTCCAGCCCCCGCCCCCCGCCCCACACAGCCGCCCCCCCCAGCCCTTTCCCCGCCGCCCCCCCCCCGGCGCCCCCCCCGCCCCCGCGCCCCCGCGCGCGCCGGGCGGGGGGCCCCCCGCGCGGGTAACGGCCCCGCCCCCCCGCCGGGCCCAAATTTTTATAGCAACGTGATTTTCACTTCCTGGACTGCAGGAAGGGTGCCCTCACTAGCCATCTTACCACAAGAGTACAATGAACAAAGGAACACCCACAAATGTATTCCTCACGAATTTGGGGTCGTCCTTACTGCTGTGTCTGATCTCTGGTGGCTGGAGCCAGACCTCACAATCTAAACTAAAACCCGACTGGCTAACAACTTAAAATAACAGCAGTGGAGAGCTGGGACATGCCTGTGAGCACATCCAGCGCAGATATTTTGGTTAAAGTACAAAGACATAGAATGCACTACGTGCCTGTAAGCATGGCGTGTCTAACAGCTACATAGGCTAGGGATTAACAAAGTTATTAGCACACTTACTATTTAACAGGAAACTTTTAAAAGGAACTTTTCTACTTTCCACACTTTTACTACAAATTACAAAATATATAGTTTTTCCTTTTAGACGTTGTCTCGCTCCGTCTGGCTGGAGTGTAGTGGCACGGTCTCAGCTCACTGCAACCTCCGCCTCCTGGTTCAAGCAGTTCTCCTACCTCAGCCTCCTGAGTAGTTGGGGATTACAGGCGTGCACCACCATGCCTGGCTCGTTTTTGTATTTTTAGTAGAGGTGGGGTTTTGCCATGTTGGCCAGGCTGGTCTTCAGTCCCTGACATCAGGTGATCCACCCGCCTCCGCCTCCCAGAGTGCTGGGATTACAGGCGTGAGCCATCTGGCCCAGCCAGTAGTTTTCTTGATGAAAGTGTCAGGAGTTCTGGGCAGGGGAAGCTACCCAGGGGGGACTCTGAGCAGCCCCAGCCTGGCCCCCTGGGCCAGGCATCACTGGGCTTTGTCCCCGACAGGACTCTCCCAGCAACAAGCTGCTGTATGCCAAGGAAATCTCCACCTACAAGAAGATGGTGGAGGAGTAAGTGCCAGGTCCCCCTTGCCCACCCTCCACCCTCTGGGGGGAGGTTCAGGCCTCGGTTTCCCCCCACCTTGCCCTCTCTCCACCCTCTGGGGGGAGGTTCAGGCCTCGGTTTTCCCCCACCTTGCCCTCTCTCCACCCTCTGGGGGGAGGTTCAGGCCTCGGTTTCCCCCACCTTGCCCTCTCTCCACCCTCTGTGGGGGAGGTTCAGGCCTCGGTTTCCCCCACCTTGCCCTCTCTCCACCCTCTGGGGGGAGGTTCAGGCCTCGGTTTCCCCCACCCACCCCTTCGTGCCTCTGCCGCACTGTGTGACCCTCCCCCCCGCAGTTACTACAAGGGCATCCGGCAGATGGTACAGGTCAGTGACCAGGACATGAACACACACCTGGCAGAGATTTCCCGGGTAAGCAGGCCACCAGGGATGCACCCACGGCCTCCCCCTGCTCCCTGCTCCCACCACCCTGTGCTGAGCCTGACCCTGAGCTGCAGGGCAGGAGTAAAATGGTGTGATGGAGGGAGAGGGTGGGGTGGGACCTCGAGGTGGGCCCGGTCGTGTGAAGTGAGTGTAGCGTGTGGCTGCAGCTGCGTGATGTGGGGAGTGTTGAGCTGCTTGACGCCCAGCCCCGCCCAGCGGCCCCTCCCTGTGGCTCCGTCTTCAGCGTGCGTGGCCCAGGGAGGCACTGAGATGGTTGCCTGTGCACGACTCTGTGTGGGTGTCTGTCTGAGGCTGTGCCTCGTGGAGGCCCCCCCAGTGCCGCTGTGCCCGAGGCCCCAGCTGCTACCCTTCAGAGGCCCCTTGTCCTGGGCATCTGGCACTACCCCTGCCAGCCCTGGGGCTCCCACAGCCCCTTTGGCCCTGACCATCTCATCACCCCCCAGGCGCACACAGACTCCCTGAACACCCTCGTGGCACTGCACCAGCTCTACCAATACACACAGAAGTACTATGATGAGGTAGGGTCAGCCCCTCGGGTGGGGGGCAGGGTGCGGGGTGCGGGCGCTCCCCCCGATGTGCTCTGATGGGACCCTCCCTCAGATCATCAATGCCCTGGAGGAGGACCCTGCCGCCCAGAAGATGCAGCTGGCCTTCCGCCTGCAGCAGATTGCGGCTGCACTGGAGAACAAGGTCACTGACCTCTGACCTCCGACCTCCAGTGCTGCCTTGGGGCACAGGTACAAGAGATACCTGAGCGCCCCCTGGGGGAGGAGGCCAAATGGCTGTGGCCAAGGCCCCATCCTCCCCTAGAGAACTCGCCCCTCGCCAGAGTGGGTGCAGCGGGGACCCAGCCAGCGCCTAGACTGTAGCATCTTCCTCTGAGCAATACCAGCGGCGCCACACCAGCCCCAGCCCCAGCCCCAGCTCCCGCCGGCAGAGACCAGCATCAGTGTTCACTGTGCAGTCTCGAGCGATTCGCAAATGTGCCTTACGCTGCCATGCTGGGGGCAGCAGGCCTCCGCCTCCACCCATGCACCAGCAGCCGCCTCCATGCCCTGGGGTGGGCCCCCGGGGGATCTGAGGGCCTGTGGCCCCCAGGGCAAGTTCCCAGACAGTGTCTGTCCACAATGGGATGGGAGGAGGAGAAAAGCGGTACGATGCCTTCCTGACCTCACCAGCCTCCCTGAGGGCGCCTGCACTCTGGGTAGACTCACAGCTGCTGGGCTCCACCACATAGGTCAAGTGGGATGTCCTACGTCAGGGCCCAGGCATCCTGGGGTCCTGGTCTGTCAGACAGACTGCCCTAGAGCCCCACCGGCTCTGGGGGGGAATGGGAGCAGCTCCACCAAGACCACCCCGCCCCTTTTGTAAATCTTGTTCATTGTAAATCAAATACAGGCGTCTTTTTCACTCTTTGGATTGGCTGAGTTCCTCCTGGGGCCGCTCACCACCCCCTCCCTGGGCTCTGTGGGCCCTAATAGGGGTGGGGGTGCCAGGAGAGGGGCTGTGGGGAGGTGGAGGGGGTGCTCGTGGGAGTTCCAGAGGGCTGAGGAGAGGTGGAGGGGCTGGGAGGGGTGTGGGGGGGAGGTGGGGCTGGGAGGGGTGTGGGGGGAGGTGGAGGGGGCTGGGAGGGGTGCTGGGGGAAGGCAGAAGGAGGTTGGGGGGAGGTGGAGGGCTGGGAGGGGTGCTGGGGGAAGGTAGAAGGAGGTGAGGGGTGGAGGGGGCTGGTAGGGGTGCTGGGGGAAGGCAGAAGGAGGTTGGGGGAGGTGGAGGGCTGGGAGGGGTGCTGGGGGAAGGTAGAAGGAGGTGGGGGGGAGGGTCAAGGGGGCTGGGAGGGGTGTTGGGGGAAGGTAGGAGGTTGGAGGAGGTGGAGGGGTACTGGGGGAAGGTAGAAGGAGGTGGGGGGAGGTGGAGGGGGCTGGGAGGGTGCTGGGGGAAGGTAGAAGGAGGTTGGGGGAGGGTGGGAGGGGGCTGGGAGGGGTGCTGGGGAAGGTAGAAGGAGGTGGGGGAGGTGGAGGGGGCTGGGAGGGGTGCTGGGGGAAGGCAGAAGGAGGGTGAGGGGCGGGTGGGAGGGGGCTGGGAGGGTGCTGGGGGAAGGTAGGAGGAGGGTGAGGGGGTGGTGGAGGGGGGCTGGGAGGGGTGCTGGGGGGGAGGTGGAAGGAGGTGAGGGGCGGTGGAGGGGGTGCTGGTGGGGAGGTGGAAGGAGGTGAGGGGCGGGTGGAGGGGGCTGGGAGGGTGCTGGGGGAAGGTAGAAGGAGGTGAGGGGTGGAGGGGGCTGGTAGGGGTGCTGGGGGAAGGCAGAAGGAGGTTGGGGGGAGGTGGAGGGCTGGGGAGGGTGCTGGGGAAGGTAGGAGGAGGTGAGGGGTGGTGGAGGGGGCTGGGAGGGTGCTGGGGAAGGGTAGGGAGGAGGTGAGGGGTGGTGGAGGGGGGCTGGGAGGGGTGCTGGGGAAGGTAGGAGGAGGTGAGGGGTAGTGGAGGGGGCTGGGAGGGGTGCTGGGGGAAGGTAGGAGGAGGGTAAGGGGTGGTGGAGGGGGCTGGGAGGGGTGTTGGGGGGAAGGTAGGAGGTTGGAGGAGGTGGAGGGGGCTGGGAGGGGTGCTGGGGGAAGGTAGAAGGAGGTGAGGGGTGGAGGGGGCTGGTAGGGGGTGCTGGGGGAAGGCAGAAGGAGGTTGGGGGGAGGTGGAGGGCTGGGAGGGGTGCTGGGGGAAGGTAGAAGGAGGTGGGGGGAGGTTGAGGGGGCTGGGAGGGGTGCTGGGGGAAGGCAGAAGGAGGTGAGGGGCGGTGGAGGGGGCTGGGAGGGTGCTGGGGGAAGGTAGGAGGAGGTGAGGGGGTGGTGGAGGGGGCTGGGAGGGGTGCTGGGGGGGAGGTGGAAGGAGGTGAGGGGGCAGTGGGAGGGGTGCTGGTGGGAGGGTGGAAGGAGGTGAGGGGCAGTGGAGGGGTGCTGGTGGGAGGTGGAAGGAGGTGAGGGGGCGGTGGAGGGGGGGGCTGGGAGGGGTGCTGGGGGGAGGTGGAAGGAGGTGAAGGGGCAGTGGAGGGGTGCTGGTGGGAGGTGGAAGGAGGTGAGGGGCGGTGGGAGGGGGCTGGGAGGGGTGCTGGGGGGAGGTGGGAAGGAGGTGAGGGGCGGTGGAGGGGTGCTGGTGGGAGGTGGAAGGAGGTGAGGGGCGGTGGAGGGGGCTGGGAGGGGGTGCTGGGGGGAGGTGGAGAGGGCTGGGAGGAGTACTGGGAGGTAGGACTGCTTCTGGTGCCATCTGGTGGCATCGATAGCCTCCTGCTTCTTCATGCGACACACTCTTACCAAGTGCCCGCTGCACACCACGCATGCACTGTCCTGAGTGCCAGGAACAGCAGCAACCAGGACAGGCAGGGCTCGGAGCCTCCCCCTCTGTGCCAGGAATACAGGCACCCCAGGCAGAAGGAGTATTCGGTGCTCCAGACACAAAGTGAAGGCCCAGCTTCAGATGTGGCTGGATGCAGGCGAAATCCTGAGGTTCTGCTGGTCGGGAGTGCTAATCCATGTGCTAGGATCCATTCTCAGGCAGCCCCAGCCTGTCTCCCCCGCGCTGGGGCACATTATGGCTGGGTCTCTTTGAAGGGCAAGGCCTCCACTGATGGAGTCCCCTTTGGACTGGGGCAGTTCCATTCAAGCCATGAGGAAAAACGGGTGGCTGTGTCTCCCCCAACAAGAGAAAGGGGTACAAGGCAAACTGACATTCCCTGCTCCAGGGACCTCTGAAATGACATTGGTTTCCTCCATTCCCAGAGAAACTTGGGGTTGGGAGAGGATGCAGGCTCAGCAGTCCAGCATCTAGGTGGGGGGTAGGCCCTGGGTAGAAGTTGGGCATAGCTGCTGGGGTGCGTGTGGGTGGGCTGAAGTGGTCAGCTGGCCAAAGACGGGTGGCCTGTCCTTTCTGGTGCTTTCCAAGTCCCATTTTCCTCCCAGATTGGTGGGAGGAGGGGCAGCAGGGCAGCTTAACAGCCCAGGGCTACATCCTGCTTGCTCTTACCGGCAGGAAAGTCGTCTGCTAAATCAGCTCCTCACCCACTATCACCTGGTCCCCCAGTGAGCAAGGCCAGATTTGTCTGTTAGGAAGTTCACTGCAGGAAGAGGCTCAGCTGGGAGGGACCTGGGGGACCAGAGAGGACTGTCACACCCCTCCAGTGAGGAGAGGTGGCCTGGGCCAGCGGAGGGGGCAGTGGGCATGGAGAAAGGGTGGTGTGCTGTATTCAGGAGCAAGTTTGTCAGCTGGGTAGGAGGCGCCTCTGCCCCAGGGCCCCTCACCCCTGCCCTGCCACCTGCTTTTCCCCAGCTCCCCCTGCCCCAGGCCAGTCCTGTCACCAGCAGCCTCCCTCTCCTCTGGCCCTGGGACTGTCCTCCACTGGTGGCTCCCCTCCAGGGGGGCTTCTCTGGCTCCCCCACGTTCTGATGGTGCCTCTCCTGGAAGGTGGCCTCCAGGCACTCTCGCCATCCGAAACTCCTCAGTGGTCACTCCCTTGCAGTGCCACGACCCCCACACTGTCCCCAGCAGGCACCTGGGTGGGACCTCTTCTGCCTGGGCAAGCAGGCAGGGGTTCCCGGGCCAGGTCCGCTCAGTGATGACAGGGTCCTGTCTCTCTGCCCGCGCCCCCCTCTGCATCTGCTGAGCGGCCGGGCCAGGGAGGCCTCAGGATTGCAGGCGGGAGCCTTGGGGGAAGCCTGATACCTTCCCATCCCCCTTGTCTCCCACCCAAGGGGCAAGAACGGAGCCACCCAGCCCTCCCCCACCAACCCCCGCCACCCCCGCCCCGGGAGGTCCAGGGGGCGCGGCTGGTCGCCAGGGGAACCCGGCTCCCGCCCCGCCCGGCCGCGGCGCAGACAAAGGCCGTTTCCCCTCCCCCGGCGGCGGCGGCGGCGGCGGCCGCGGCGGCGGCGGCCGCGGCGGCGGCGGCCGCGGTTCCCACAGAGCCGGGGCTGCGCTCCCGCCTCCTCCTCCTTTAGCTGCAGCTCCATTAACTCCGCACAAAACCTAGGCCAGCCTCGGCCGGGCTCAGTGAAAGGCGCCCCCAGGGCGGGAGCCCTCGGAGAGGCCACCCGCGTCCTCGCCCCAACCCAGCCCCAGCGAGGAGCGGGGCCACCCCCAGGCCCGTGCTGGGCCCCAGGCCGGACGCCGGCTCCCAGTGGGAAACTGCGGCTCGGGGCTTGGTCATGCAAGAGGGACTGGGCTGAGACCTCTTCCTGGTCTGTCCGGATTGGTCCGGGACACGCGGCCGTTTGCCAGGACCGCGTTGGCTATCTTAATTTGGTTGTAGATATTTAAAAATCAGATTTGACATTAAAACTCGGATTTTAATGTTTTAAAAAAGAAGTTTTTTTGGCCACTGGGATCCTGATTTCTCACTTCGCCGGAGGGGGCTGCCCAGCCACGAAGCCCCCCACCCACTGCTCTAACAGGGCGGAAGTCAGTGGCCGGTGCTCCAGGGGGCAATGCTCCTTCGAGCCTTCGCCACTTTCCAGTGGGAAGGTGTCAGGCTTCCCCCCAAGGCTCCCGCCTGCAATCCACGCGGCCTCCCTGGCCGGGCCGCTCAGCGGGGAGAGGGGTGGCTCGGGCGACGAGACAGGACCCTGCCATCACGCGGCCCGGAGCGCGGCACAGAAGCCGAAGAGGAGTGGGGCGCTGCGGACGTCCCCGCCAAGGCAGCTCCCGCGCCTGGCCACCCGCGGGGCTGACTTCACAAGACCCTGTGCACAAAGGCCGCTTCGCGGACTTGGGATAGTCAGGGTGGGCTTCCTAGAAGAGGTGGCAGCTAAGGAGAGGAAAGGTTCTGGGCACCAAAAAGGATCCGTTTGGGGCCTGTGTGTGGGTAGGAAGGCCCCGCGGTGACGCCGCTGTCCCTGGTCCTGACAGCCCTGGCCCAGCGGTCGCGCCTCTCCCCAGAGGCGAGGTCAAGGCGAGCCGGGGCAGGAAGCCTGGAAGGTTCTCCCCGAGCGCTCCGCGGATCAAGGCCTGCAGGTCCTGCGCGAGAAAGCCAGGCCGGCCCAGTCCCAACGCCGTTCTTTCGGCTGATTTTCTATCCAGTGCGGAGTCTTTAGGTGATGCTATTCAGATTTCTGTCTTGACGAAAAATGTTTCCCATGGTTCACCCCCGGCTTCTTGGCTTTTGACGGTTCTCCCTCGTTGGGGAGGGAGCTGCCGGGGGTGGGGATGCCCGGGTCGAGCCCAGATGCCGGCGCAAGTCCGGGGGAAGCGCGCGGCCCCCGGGAGATGCGAGCGGGAGGGGAGGGTGTCCGCCGTTGGTGCCCCCCCCCCCCGCCCCCGGCAAAGGGAGGGCTGGTTTCCGCTCTGCCGCCGCCTCTGAGGCGCAGGAAGCAGCGCATTTGTCTCCGGGAACCCCCCCCGCCCAGGCCACCCAGCCCGGGAAATCCGCCCGGGCCTCCCGGCCCCGCCCCGGAGCCCCGCCCCGCCCGCCGCCGCCTCCGCGGCCCTCCGCTCCGCTCGGCTCGGGCGCGGGGCGCGGGGCAGGACACGGGCGGAGCGGCAGCCGCTCCCGGACATGTCGGGCCCTCGCGCCGGCTTCTACCGGCAGGAGCTGAACAAGACCGTGTGGGAGGTGCCGCAGCGGCTGCAGGGTCTGCGCCCGGTGGGCTCCGGCGCCTACGGCTCCGTCTGGTAGGGGCGGGGCAGAGGGGCTGCTGGGTGGGGGCCGGGCCGGAGAGCGCGCCCCCTCGTCGCCGGCGCGGGGTTCTCGGCGTGGGGTTCTCGGCGTGGGGAGGGGCCTCGCCCTGCCTCCGCCCCCCGGGCGCCGCGCGGATCCGAGGAATGAATGGGGGGTGGCGCAAAGAAACTTTCCAAGCCGACGCCGCTCCCGATTCGGAGCGTCCCCCGCTAGGCCTGAGTCCTGGGGGGGTCACAGCCGGAGTGAGGGTGGGTCTCAGGCGACGGAGCGCCGAGTCCCCCGACGTCCGGGCCCCTCAATGTCTGAGCGCCCACCTGGGATTCGCTGGGTCAGGTCAGGCAGTCCTGGGGGTGTAGCGGATGCCCCTCCCCCGCCCGGGGCGGGACTATTGTTTGAAGAAAGAAGCCCGGTTCTCGGAAGTCAAGACCTGTTCCCTGGGTGGCCTCAGGCTCCCCCTCAGACCACCACCCCTACTTAGGCCCTGGGGCCAGAGGACCTGGCCTGGGGCCCAGGGAGACGACAGTCAGGGTGGGGGAGGGGCCGGCTGGGCCAAGGCCTCTGTTAGTTACCCAGGCAGCCCGGGCTGCAGGGGCTTAGGGTAAGGTGGTTACCGGGAATCCCAAGTGGCAGCTTCCATGTTGACTGGGAGGCGGACCACGGGTATGGGCTTTGAGAGGTGCAACTGAGTCCTTACGGAGGCCAGTGCCCAATAGCTGCTGCCCACTGTGGGGTCCTGGTGGGGCGGAAGGCAGAAGCAGCCAGGGCAGGGCCTTGCCCCAGGCACTTGCAGGTTGGGAGTGGGACCTCTGGGCCCACCAGAGGCGGAGCTCAGCAGGCGGCATCAGGGGCTGGGGGTCCCAGGGCGGGCTCTCTTCTTGTGGGGTCCCTACCCTTCCATCAGAAGCTGCAAGTGGTTCATGCTAGCCATCCCCAGCGCAGATCTGCTTCCTCTCTGTGACCTCGAGGGCAGGAAGAGGGTCCTGGTTAGTGTGGGAGTGGCCATAGGGAAATAGGGTGGGGCCTGTCTGGATTAGCCTCTGGGACTTGCCTTCTGGCAGTTGCTGAGGGGTGTCTGGTTCTCAGAGTGAGGCCTGGTCTCCCCCGGCTCTACCCCGCACCCCTGGCCTGTTTACTCAGTTCTACTGCCAAGGCTGGGGACCGGGTGCCAATTGCCTGTCACCTGACTGCACAGATGCAATTGGCCAAATAACCTGCTGCCCACGTGTGGGGCCACTCCCCCTCACCACGCCAGGTGCAGCCTTCCCCTGGTTATAGGCTGGGAGCATGGCTGCCCCAGGCACCTCGTTGACTTTCCTGAACCAAGGGGCCCATGAGCATCCCAGACCTAGCAGGAGCCGCCTCTGCTCCCCCTGTGTGGGCATGGGGGGTGGCCTCAGCCTCCACTTGCTCTTGGACAGGGTCCCAAGAGACAGAAGTGGGAGGGAGAGAAGGGACACCTATCAGCCAGAGAAAACGGGCTGTGCAAAGGCCTTGCCTTTAGCAGGGCTGACGGCATTGGGACAAGGGAGAGTGGGGGCGAGGGCCACCTGCAAAGGGAGGGTGGGCTGAGGAAGCTGGCGCGGGGTTGGAGGGTCTGGACACCTGGGAAGTGGGGCTGGGCGAAGGGCTGTTCTGTGGGTTGGGCAGATGCCCTCAGCTGGACATCACCTACTGTCCAGGTTTTGTTACAAATAATGGTGCAGTAAGCACCTCTGACCAAACTTTCCCTCCGCATTTTGAACACTCAGAGGCACTGGGGGTCCAGGGGCTTTGAGGTGGCTCTAGAAAACCTCCTCCTCGAGCCTCCTGGGCTCATGGGGCCTAGGGGGCAGAGGGAGGCTCCTCTGCTCCAGGCGAAGGCCAGTGGCTGTTTTCCTGCTGTGTTTTTTCACGCTGGGTGGGAGGCCTCGCCCCCAGCCTCGCTTTGAATGGGGGCCCTGGGTTGGGGGTGAGAATCGGTGGGGCCAGGGGACAGAGAAGGTCCAGAACCTTGCGGCGGGGAACACACGCATGGCGGTCCAGCCCCAGGGGTCCTTCCCAGCAAGCGCGGAGGCCCGAGGGCGGAGGCCGAGCTGGGGCGGCGGGGCCGGGGCGGGAAAGCCCCACGGCCCCATCCCCCACGGAGGAGCTGCGCCGCCCGGGTACACGCGCGTGCGGCCGGGAGCGCGTGTGCGCGCGGGCCGCCGCCCACGGACCCCTCCCGGCGCCGCCTCATTCGCCCGCCTTCCAGTTCGGCCTACGACGCGCGGCTGCGCCAGAAGGTGGCGGTGAAGAAGCTGTCGCGCCCCTTCCAGTCGCTGATCCACGCGCGCAGGACGTACCGGGAGCTGCGGCTGCTCAAGCACCTGAAGCACGAGAACGTGAGCCGGGGGCGGGCTGCGGGGAGGGCGCGTCCGGGGGCGGGGCCGCGGGCGCAGCCAATGGGCAGACGAGCCCTGGCCGCGGGGGCGGGGCCGCGGGGGGCGGGGCCCGGGATGCTGAACGGCGGCCGGGGGTTCGCGGCCAGGGGGTTCGCCGCCGGGTCCTGATCCCTCCCCCCCCGCGCCGCCCCAGGTCATTGGGCTTCTGGATGTCTTCACGCCGGCCACGTCCATCGAGGACTTCAGCGAAGTGTGAGCGGCGGGGCGGGCGCGGCAGCGCCCTGGGGGGCGCGTTCGCGGAGGGGGCGGCGGGGCCCCGTCCTGACCCCGCCCCCGCCCCAGGTACTTGGTGACCACCCTGATGGGCGCCGACCTGAACAACATCGTCAAGTGCCAGGCGCTGAGCGACGAGCACGTTCAGTTCCTGGTTTACCAGCTGCTGCGCGGGCTGAAGGTGGGGCGCCCTGGGCTTCGCGGGTTTCCAATGCGCGGGGCGGGCGGGCCGGGTCCAGCGCTGACCCGCGACCCCCCTCCCGCAGTACATCCACTCGGCCGGGATGATCCACCGGGTAGGTGCGGCCGCAGGGTGAGGGTCGGGTCCGGCAGGGCTCTGCCCCGGCCTCCTGCGCTCACGCTCACGCTCGGCGTGACCTGCAGGACTTGAAGCCCAGCAACGTGGCTGTGAACGAGGACTGTGAGCTCAGGGTGAGGCCTGCGGGCAGGGGTGGGCAGGGTGGCGGCGGAGCCTGTTCCGGGCTTGAAAACACCTCGTGGTCGTCCCAGATCCTGGACTTCGGGCTGGCCCGCCAGGCAGACGAAGAGATGACGGGCTACGTGGCCACGCGCTGGTACCGGGCCCCTGAAATAATGCTCAACTGGATGCATTACAACCAGACAGGTGCAGGGGGGAAGGCCTGGCCAGGACCGACGCCCTGGCCCTGCATGCTCGGTCTTGGTGGGCAGGCAAGGTCCCCAAGAATGTGGGATCCACATTCAAAAGCAGCCCTTCAGAGGCTGCGAGAACATGATGGGTGCTGGACTCCTCTGGCCCCGCAGCTGTCGCCTCCCCCTGCCCAGGGTTGGATGTGGCAGAGGAGGGGGTCTACCTGCCTTGGGGTCTGGATATGACTTCGGGTCTTCTGGAGGAGGGATGTGGGGTGGGCACACTTACGGAGGCCCCCGCCCTCACACAGTGGACATCTGGTCCGTGGGCTGCATCATGGCTGAGCTGCTCCAGGGCAAGGCCCTCTTCCCGGGGAAGCGACTGTATCCTTGGCTCAGGTTGGGGAGCAGGGTCAAACGGGGCCCCTCCTGTAGGGTAGGGGCTGGTGCTGGCCCCTTCTGGTGGGTCTCGCCTCCTCTGCCCTCCCCCATGCCATGCTACCTTGGGGTGGCCATCCTCAGCTATAGGAGAGCAGGCTCTGGGCAGTGCCCCAAGTCTTGGGTCTGAGGGCCCAGGAGAGGTCTGTGGCTGGCCAGTGGGTGTTTCCTGAGTGATGCAGACATTGACCAGCTGAAGCGCATCATGGAAGTGGTGGGCACACCCAGCCCCGAGGTGCTGGCAAAGATCTCCTCGGAACACGTGAGTAGGTGCCCACCAGCCAGCAGCTCCCCTCTGCTGGCTGAGCTCCAGGCTCTCTGGGGGGAGAGGGCAGTATTGAAATGCAGGGACAATGCGGGGAACATGGGACGTGGTGGGATAGAGCCCAGGGCAGGTGCCCAATCCCTGCAGGGGGAACAGGAGAACAGGAAAGACATTCCTTACACCAGGGACAGTGGGTGCTAAGCCGTGACCCCAGCAAGCAGTGCCTGGCCATGGCAGTGGGGGTGGGCAGGGGGCAAAGAGTGCCCAGCTCCTGCAGGCATCAGGGGCTAAGTGAGGAGCTACAGCCATCAGCTCTATGCGAAGGGGTTCACCGGTCTGCGTCTGTCCTTGTCCTGGCCTGTTGGAATGAATGAGTGTAGTGGCTTGCGGAGAGAAGCCCCAGTTTGGGGCCAGGGAGGCAGAGAGTGAGCAGCCTCCCCAGGTGGTGTTGTTTGCTCCCAGGCCCGGACATACATCCAGTCCTTGCCCCCCATGCCCCAGAAGGACCTGAGCAGCATCTTCCATGGAGCCAACCCCCTGGGTGAGGACCGCCCTGGGGCTAGACTGGGCTTCATATCTGGCCCTGGATGTAGAGCTGACCCCCACCCCCACTGGCTCCCCTGCAGCCATAGACCTCCTTGGAAGGATGCTGGTGCTGGATAGTGACCAGAGGGTCAGTGCGGCCGAGGCGCTGGCCCACGCCTACTTCAGCCAGTACCATGACCCTGAGGATGAGCCAGAGGCCGAGCCGTACGATGAGAGCGTTGAGGCCAAGGAGCGCACCGTGGAGGAGTGGAAGGGTAGGCATGGCAGTGGCTGGGGTTGGGTCCAGTGGCTTGCAGGCTGCATTACCCCAGAGGCAGGAAGTACCCCAGTTCCTCTCCAGACTGCTCAGGCACAGAAGGGCGTGCAGGTGTCAGCATAGGCTTCGGGGTGGCAGAGGGCAGGTTCTGGCTCCCAGACTCTGTGCTGAGGCTGCTGTCACAGTGTGGTGGGCCTGGGCTGGGTGGCAGGTGCCAGACAAGCAGGTGGGGGGCTGGGCTGTGGGAGGCACAAGCTTACCCTTTCCCTTCACCTCCTAGAGCTCACCTACCAGGAAGTCCTCAGCTTCAAGCCCCCAGAGCCACCGAAGCCGCCTGGCAGCCTGGAGATTGAGCAGTGAGGTGCTGCCCGGTAGCCCCGGACAGCCTGTGGAGGGGCCTGGGCCTGCACCTTTCCACAGCTGATCTGGTTTCCTCGAGGCGCCACTCATACTCCTATGGCCACTGACTCCTGGTCCAGGACCCCTTGCCTTCAGGAGAATCTACACACATGTATGCATGCACAAACATGTGTGTACATGTGCTTGCCATGTGTAGGAGTCTGGGCACAAGTGTCCCTAGGCCTACCTTGGTCCTCCTGCCCCCTCCTGGCCACTGCACTCTCCACTGGGACCTGACTGTGGGGTCCTGGATGCCAAGGAGTTCCCCTGGGGGAGTTCCCCTGTCTGTCCTAGGCCGACCCACGGGGAGTGTCAGCTAAGGGATCTCTTCTGTCCCAGGGTTCAGGAGGGCGCACTGGGGCCAGGAACCCTGGAGACTCAAAGGGAGAGGTCTCAGTGGCTGGAGCTGCTCAGCCTAGAAGTAGGGGGCTGCCCCAGTCACTGCCGAGACCCACCGGTCTTGAGAGGCAGAGCCAGTGCGCCACCAGGCTGGGCAGGGACAACCACCAGGTGTCAAATAAGAAAAGCTGCCTGGAGCCTTGTGTTCACCCATGGGTGTGTGTGTGGGCACGTGTGGATGGGCATGCACTCCCTGTGTTCATGTCAGGGCACATGTGGTGCATGTGAATCCGTGGGCGCCCAAGGGACACAGCAGCCATGTCTGGCGAGAACCCTAAGCTGGGGCGGGCATGCTGCTGCCTTCCCCTCCCCTCAGTTCCTGATGCTTGAGGGATGTTGGGATTCAGCCTAGAGGCTCCAGTGGGCCAAAGGGCAACCACATGGGCACAGCAGGGGCTTTTTCCTCAGACATGGGAGCTATAGCAGGTTCCTGAGGCTGGAGGTGGGGAGTGGTTCAGTCTTGAGGACTCCAGGGCAGGCCGAACACGTTAGATGTGGACTTGGATTCAGACACTCCTGCCCCAGCACCCTGGCCTGCTCTCTACCTCTGCCCGCCGTGTGGCCCTGCAGCCGGAGATCCGAGGTGCTCTGGTCTGCGGGTCAGTCCTCCTCTTTCCTTGTCCCAGGATGGAGCTGATCCACTAACCCTGGAGATGGGACCCTGCTCAGAGCTGAGTTGGGAGTGTGGCTTTGCCCTGGAAAGGCGGTGACCTCTTGCCTTGAGGGGCCCAGGGAAGCCTGGGTGTCAAGTGCCTGCACCAGGGGTGCACAATAAAGGGGGTTCTCTCTTGCTCGGCTCATATCCAAAGGCCACTCCAGGCCCTGCTGCCCCGCCATCCCTGCTGCTGGGGGGTGGGGAGAGTGTCTGGGTCACCCTTGATCACTTGTCTCCAGCTGGCTAGATCCCTCAGTCCCTCGGTCAGACCAGCGGCCATCTTCTGGCACCCTCCCTGCTCCCTGGAGGGTCTGAGAGCCCAGGGGACCAAGGGAAGACATGGCTGATGGGCGGGCTCTGTGGGCACAGGGTGTGACAGCCACCCAGATGGTAACCCCAGCTGCCCTATGGGGATGTACTGGACAGGCTTGGCTTCTGGCCAAGATCCAGACCCCCCCCCCCCCCCCCCCCCCCACAGTGGTCAGGGAGGCTGACTGGGGGGATAGTTGGGTGTCTCAGGGAGTAAGGGTCTGCCCATCCCTGGTGGGGTGGGGCTGGGCAGGGTAAGGAAAATAGCTTTCCTTTCCTTTCTGGTGAAGGAAAAAGAGGCCACTTTTACCCGAGGGATGTATGCGATGGTCCCATTCCCACTACACACGGTAGCTTACATGTAGGGGAGGGTCCAGGCCACGCTGGGTCAGGCAGCATCTCCGGGGGCCAGGGACAGCCTGTGCCCTTGCCTGGGTCTTGGGTGGGGGGTGGAAACCGTCTGGGAGTTGGGGGCCTCCTGGGGCCTAGTCAGTGTAGTGTTCAGTCCTGGGGAAGTCCAGTGTTGGGGTGGGGGTGGGAGCAGAATGGGGACACAGCCCCACCTCAGAGGCCTGGTCTGTGTGGAGCCTGCTGGACCCCTGAGCCCCACCACAGGGAGTAAGGGGGACAGCAGTGGAAGCAGGGCTTCCTGGAAGAGGTGGATGGAGTGCCACAGGCAGCCCAGGGCACAAAGGTTGCAGGTCACAGGCAGTTGTGGTTTGGGCGGCCCCGGGCTGCCCCTGCTCACTGGTCACCAGCTGGTGAATGCTGCAGACAGCCCGAAGCCCAGGTGTAAAGCTACTCCCACCCTTGAGCGGCTGAGCTGCTGATTCATGGCAGGAGGGCGGGGCAGGGGGCCCTAGGGATCTTGTTACCCACCAGCCCAGTGGGTTCCAGGGGGTGCACCCCCATCCTTCCTGAGACCCAGATCACTGCGCTGGGGAAGGGGTGTCAGGGTGGGGCTTTTCCCTCTGAAGCATCTGGTCCAGGATGGAGCCAGACGGATGGGAGAACGATGCCCACACGGAGGGGGACAGGCTGAGGGCCCAGCAGGTCCCCATCCCTGCAGGAGAAAGTGCAGCCCTGAGCTTTGCAGGACAGAACAGGCAGGGGTGGGACAGGCAGGTGCACTGGCACTTGCAATGCTTGGAGCAGGCACCCCACAGACGGGAGAGGGGGAGGAGCTGGGGGTGCAAAAGGGCCCATGGGGACCTATGGGACTGGGAGGCCCAGGGTCAGTGGCCATAGCAGTGGGGTTGGGGGTGCAGCTTGAGGAGTCTGGGAGACAGAGGGATGCAGGCAGGACAGGTGCGGGTGGACCCCACGTTCGGGACGGATGGTCAGGCACAGCGGCAGGGCATCCTTGGGGGTGAACCTGGGAACACAGGGCTCAGCCCAGGGAACTCAGGTCAGGGGGACTGGGTGTGGGTGGTGTGGCAGGCGGACAGTGACTTGCAGCTGCGGACAGAAGTCGGTTCTCAGCCTGTCACGGAGGGGGCCTAGCGCCCTGGAACTGTGGGGGAGTAAGGACTGGAGCCCGGCGGGGATCCTGCTGAGAACTCCCCTCCTTACCCCCCCAAGGCAGGGAAGTTCAGCCAAAGGGCAGAGGCTGGCAGGGATCTCCGCGCCGCGTCCGGCCCTAGGTCTGGACGAAGCTGCGGGGCGGCGCTCCCCTCCCCCTGCGCTTCCCTCCAGGCTCCGGCCCTCCCCCGGCGGCGGCCGCCTCGGGTTTCCGGAGGGGCCGGAGGGCGGGCGAGGGCGTCACGTGCGCGCGGCCCGCGGGCCGGTCGGTCCCGGGCGGGGGAGGGGCTGTGCGCTGCCTGGGTCGGGGCTGGGGTCGGGCAGGGGTTGGCACCTGGGACACCCCTGCGGGAAGAGCCGGGAACAGGAGCGCCCCAGCGGCGGGCGGGCGGGCAAGCCGCGCGGAGCCGGCCCGGGGCGCGCGCCGAGGGAGCCCCGCCGATCCCGGGTTCCCGGTCCGGGGGAACTGCCCGCGGGCTCTGCGGAGTGGGCGGCTCCCGGGCCTGCCATGAGCTCTCCGTCGCCCGCCCGCAGTGGCTTTTACCGCCAGGAGGTGACCAAGACGGCCTGGGAGGTGCGCGTCGTGTACCGGGACCTGCAGCCCGTGGGCTCGGGCGCCTATGGCGCGGTGTGGTGAGCGCGGGCCGGGTGGGGCGGCCGGCGGGGGCGGCCGGGGCCTGCGCGGGGTGCCCGGCCTTCCCGCTAAGCGGTGTGCCCCGCAGCTCCGCGGTGGACAGCCGCACCGGCGCCAAGGTGGCCATCAAGAAGCTGTACCGGCCCTTCCAGTCCGAGCTGTTCGCCAAGCGCGCCTACCGCGAGCTGCGCCTGCTCAAGCACATGCGCCACGAGAACGTGAGTCGCGCGGCCCCGCTCCGGGAAGGCGCCGCTGCCCGGCTGGGCTCGGCTTCCCCACCCAGCGACGCCCCCTCAGCAGGCGGCTGCGGGGCGGGGCGGGAACCGGGCCGTGGATCCCCAGGGAGGAGGAGAGCAGGGCCCAGCCCCTGTCTTGGGGGAGACGATTCCCCTTCTCTGCCAGTCCCGGGAAGGACTCAGCCCCTCAACTCCGCGCCTCAGCCAGGCCCTGGTCAGGGGACATGAGTTGGCCAGGCCCAGGGGATCCTCCAGCTCTCATGCCAAACCCTGCCCCCAGCCAGGAAGCCCGTGGTGAGAGGATGCTCCTGGCGGGGCGATTTTCCTGGAAGGGGCACCTCCCCTCTTCCCCATCCGGACCCCTCTCCAGCTCCTCTGTGGAGCCCTCTGTTGCCGTCCATTTCCCCGAGTCTTCCGACTCAGCGCGGGGAGAGGGGGGCGCGTCCAGAACTTAGGGAGAAGCTTGGACCCTCAGGAGCGCCTGGGGGTGCAAGGTTTAGTGAGCGGGTTTGGGGGCCATTGGGTGCGGTAGCCATCACACAGACACCCTCCCGTTCACTGGGGGGGGGGGGGGTGCCCATCCTTTCCAGTCTTGCCCGTGAGAATCACAGCTGCCCTGGGCCTTTCCCATGGTCGTGGCTGGCTGTTGAGAGCCCTGCCTTTCTGCCAGGGGGCGCTCCCGTTTCTGGACACAGTTCCACTTGTCCACTGCCCCCCATGTCACTCCTGCCCTGCCCCTTGTCTGGGCGCCCAGACCCTAGCTCCAGGTTCACACGCTCTGGACCGTCCTGGGTCATCCAAGCCACCAGCGCCCTGGGAGAATGAGTCCCTGTGTCCACCAGCAAACTGCCCCCACCACTCCCTCAGCCCCTTGAGTGGGTGCTTTTCTCTGAGGCTTCCCATGCCCACCCTGACCCCAGCTCACCCCCCTGGCCCTGTGAAGTTCATTTGTGGTGGACAGCAGCTCCGCCCCCATCTCACCACCTCCCAGTCACACCCAGGCCTTGTCCCAGGAGTGCAGCCTCCCCTACCCTTGGTTTTATCCAGCTCCTCCCCTGCAGCCCCCTGGCCCCACCCACCCACTCGCCTGCCTGTGCCTTGCCCCTGTCCAGCCAGGAGCCCCAGGACTTTTCTTTTTTCTTTGGAGATGGAATTTCACTCTTGTTGCCCAGGCTTGAGTGCAATGGTGAAATCTTGGCTCGTCGAAACATCCGCCTCCCGGGTTTAAGCGATTCTCCTACCTCAGCCTCCCGAGTAGCTGGGATTACAGGCATGCGCCACCACACCCAGCGAGTAATTTTGTATTTTTAGTAGAGATGAGGTTTCTCCATGTTGGTCAGGCTGGTCTGGAACTCCGACCTGAGGTGATCCGCCCGCCTTGGCCTCCCAGAGTGCTGGGATGACAGACGTGAGCCACCGAGGCTGGCCACCAGGGCTTTTCTTTAGTCACTGCTCCCTGTGCCTGTGGGCCCAGCCTCTGGGCTCCTGGCCTGTGGCTCTTTCCCTGGAATGCCAGCTTCCTGGGAGACTAAGGCCCTGCAAGGCCATGTGCCTTGCTCAGCAGGGGAGGAGGCTCTACCACAGGCCCCAGTCCTGCCATCTCCAGGCTGCCTCCCGCTCCAGGCGGGTCCCCCATACCACAGAGGCCAAGTCTATCCATCTGATGGCCACTAGCCCACGGGACCCTGTTCTCTATCTTGGGCTAAACCACTCTCCCAGGCACCCTCCAGCTCTCATGACTGCAGTCCCGGCTGCTCCCAGGCCTCCCTGGAGGTTCCCCAACCCACCGTTCCTTCTTTTCTCTCCACACTCTTGTCCTCAGCTCTGGCCCACGTGGGTATGGTGGAGCTGTCCTTCCAGCTTGTGCCCATTCTTGCCTCACTCCGGCTGGAGTGGCTAT
This sequence comes from Ateles fusciceps, assembly GCA_036589455.1. Taxonomy (NCBI): domain Eukaryota; kingdom Metazoa; phylum Chordata; class Mammalia; order Primates; family Atelidae; genus Ateles; species Ateles fusciceps. Next base: position 2,896,948 of record JAZHEH010000402.1, on the reverse strand, counting down.
ACCACAGCCAGGAGGCTACATTTAGCATCACACCCCTGTTTAATCCTTCCCCCGTCTCTTGGGATCAAAGCCAAACCTTCACCTGGTGTGTGCTTCCCTGCCGGCTCCCTCTGGCCTCTCCTCAGCCCCTCCCTGGCCTGGGCCTCAGCCACCTGGCCTCCCTCCCTGTGTTCCTCAAACTCTCCAAGTGTTCTCCCTCCTGCCTCGGCTACTGTGTGTGCCCTCTGCCAGTCTCCCGCCGTCCACACGTCCACCTGCCCCGCTGTCCTTGGCTGTCCAAAACTCCTCCAGGCCTCTCTGGGACCCTGGAGGCCCTGTCACCCCAAAATGCTGAGGTGGCAGTTATGACCTGTCCACTGTCCGTCTCCCCCAGCCAGGGGTGTTGTGGGGACCAGGTGTGGCTGGTCACGGTGCTGCCTGCCTGGGCCTCACCAGCAGAGGCCTGGTCTCTCCCCATAGCGCTGTCCCCACCCTGGGCCTGGGTCTGCTTGGTTGGGGAGAAGAAGGGAGAAAGGGTCAAGGGGCAGAAGCCCCTTGGACGGCAAGCCAGCCTAGGCTTGGGGTTGCCCCTCCCCCAGAAGATCCCGGCTGTCACCATCCAAAAATAACCTGTCTGTGGGTATGTGTGCCAGGGCTGGGCCACACTGCTGGTGGCCAGTGGGCAGAGCCAGGCCCTTTGGACAGTGGGGTGTGACAGTGACAGCTGCAGAGGGGGTTTCCTGCCCAGAGGGCTGTGCCACTCTTGGGGGGTGCCCTAGCCCTTGTCCTCTACTGCCCCCTCAACCCTACCTGCCCTCCCCCCGCCCCAGGTGATCGGGCTGCTGGACGTATTCACTCCTGATGAGACCCTGGATGACTTCACAGACTTGTGAGTGCCGACCTGGGCTGGCCGCTAGGCACAAGGGGTGTTGGGCAGCTCTGGGTACTGGCTTCAGGTTCTAGGTTGGCATGGGGCTCTCTTCCTGCAGGCTGAGTGGGGGGATGCACACTCCCCACCCCCTCCCCAGACTACCATCTGCCACCCCCCTCCCCACATGCTCCTGGGACCCACGGGCACTGGCACTGCCCAGCAGAGCTGGGGCTGCCACCTCCCCTCCAAGTCTGGCACCTGGGCCCTCACCAGCACTGGAGGTGTGAAACTTGGACCTGAGCATTTGTTAACAGGAAGGTCCTGAGCTCGGGACCTTCCTGGCACCAAGTGTGTGGCCTGTAACGGGAGCTACTGACCTTTTCCAACGGGTACAGGAGAAGCAGTAGGGAGGACCCGCCCTACCCCTTCCCTGTAGCCGACCACCTGGGACTCACACCTTGTCAGCCAAGAGTGAAGGGCCAGGCTGAGGAAGAGCTGGAGAGGGCAGCAGGCTCCTCCTGCCTGACTTGCAGAGGTCAAGGACCCACGCTGGCCTCAGTGGCCGCTGGGGAGGTGCTAAATACCATGCTTCTGTGTCTGTCTCCACCGGCCCGGCTGACCCCACTGACCCGGATGCTTTGTGAGCCCCTATCACCCCCAGGCACCTCCCTCGTCTCTGGCACAAAGTTCTGAAGTTGAAACCTGACTGCTTCCCTCCCCTGCCTGTGAAGACTTGAGCCCAGCTGCCTCCACCATGCAGCCTCGGCCCCTAGACTGGCACGCAGGGCACTCAGCGGAGGGTTCAAAACCCCAAAGTGCAGCCTCCTCTATGCCTGATGGTCCTCGGGGTGGGAGGGAGGTGTGAGCATTGCTGGCAGTGATGGGGTTGGGTCAGGATGGAGCCTGGCACTGCAAGGTGTGGCTGCGAGGACGCCGAGGCCAGTGGGGACAGGTGCTGCAGGGTGACCTTCCCAGGGGCACTTGCTGGAGCGGGATGGGTCTGAGCCTGGGCCTGCTGGGTGGGCCTCCGGGATGCAGAGGCTGGCTCTGCCCACTGATGGCGCCCGGCCCCTCCCACAGTTACCTGGTGATGCCATTCATGGGCACTGACCTGGGGAAACTCATGAAACACGAGAAGCTGGGAGAGGACCGGATCCAGTTCCTTGTGTACCAGATGCTGAAGGGGCTGAAGGCACGGACCCCGGGGGAGTCTGCAGGGAGGCGGCAGGGCCTGGTGGCTGGGCGGAGGAGGGTCTTGTGGCTCTGAGTCCTTGGTGCACTGACGCCTGCCCAACCCTCTGCCCCCGCAGTATATCCACGCTGCCGGCATCATCCACAGAGTGAGTCCTGGAGGGGGAAGCCACCCATCAGCCCTCCCCTGGCGCAATTTCCCCCACCTCCACGTCCCCACCTGTGAGGATCTGACAGGGTCTGGGGGGGGGGGACTGAGCCATGTCCCATGCACAGCCCCTGTTGGGAGCCTGCCTGGTGCCCAGGTCCCTCCATCCATCCTTGAAGGGCTGCAGAGAGCAAGGGGGCCAGGTCTGGTGGCCCTGTCTTTAGGTCCTACCCAGGCTCTTGGCTGTGCCCATACTTGGGACGGTGGGACACAGTGGCCACCTTTCCTCTGCCCCCAGGACCTGAAGCCCGGCAACCTGGCTGTGAACGAAGACTGTGAGCTGAAGGTGGGTGCAACAGGCCCTGAGCTGGGGCACGGGCTCCCTCAGATCTACCATCTATCTACCTGTCCTCAGGCCTGGGCAGGGGACCTGACCCCAGACTCTGGGCAGTAGCTGAGGAGTGGGTGGGTGGTTGAGCCCCAGGAGGCAGTCGTACAGCCCATTGCTGTACCTGCAGTGGGTGAGGGTGGGAGGCGCCCCCAGGCCCCTGCCTGGTCCAGGGCAGGGCTGAGGCCTTGTCGGGCAGCAGGTGACAGCAGGGAGAGGGCACCTGCTCCGGAGGGCAGCTGGGCTCGGTGCACTGGCCACAGGGAGGAGCTCAGGGCAGTTTGGGGTCAGGGCCTGTGGCCTCAAGCCCTGGAAGGTTGTCAGGAGGCCCCAGCTTGGGGACTTCAAGTCCAGCCCCCTTGGGGTCTCCTGGATGATGGGTGGCCTGTCTACTCCTTGGGAGTCCCCTAGACCCCACTCCCCAATTTTTCCCACAGATCCTGGACTTTGGCCTGGCCAGGCAGGCCGACAGTGAGATGACTGGGTATGTGGTGACTCGGTGGTACCGGGCACCCGAGGTCATCTTGAATTGGATGCGCTACACGCAGACGGGTGAGGAGCTGACCAGAGATGTGGGCCTCTCAGGCTGCACCATCTGCTTCCCCGCTTCTTCATGGAGAGCCCATCGTGGCTGCTTCCAGGGAGGCTGTTGAGCTGGGGTGGGAGCCGGGGGAGTGGGCTGTGTCGGTGTCTCCTCCCTTCCCGTCTCATTCTGGCCCCCTGCCCACGGAGCTGACCAGGGCTTCTATCTCAGTGGACATCTGGTCTGTGGGCTGCATCATGGCAGAGATGATCACAGGCAAGACATTGTTCAAGGGCAGCGACCGTATCCTCCAGCAGCAGGGCGGCACCGGGGCAGGTGGGGATGGCTCCTGCCCAGGTGGAGGGTATGGGGGTGGGTGGGGATGACTCCTGCCCAGGTGGAGGGTATGGGGGTGGGTGGGGGATGACTCCTGCCCAGGTGGAGGGTATGGGGGTGGATGGGATGGCTCCTGCCCAGGTGGAGGGTATGGGGGTGGGTGGAGATGACTCCTGCCCAGGTGGAGGGTATGGGGGTGGGTGGGATGGCTCCTGCCCAGGTGGAGGGTATTGGGGGGGGGGTGATGGCTCCTGCCCAGGTGGAGGGTATGGGGGGGGATGGCTCCTGCCCAGGTGGAGGGTATTGGGGGGGTTGGCTCCTGCCCAGGTGGAGGGTATTGGGGGGGAGAATGGCTCCTGCCCAGGTGGATATGGGGGTGGGTAGAGAGGGTATGGGGGGAGAATGGCTCCTGCCCAGGTGGATATGGGGGTGGGTAGAGATGGCTCCTGCCCAGGTGAGGGTGGTGAAGGCCCCAATCTCTGGCACCCGAGCTGTGCTCCTGACCTCAGTACAGACCTGGACCAGCTGAAGGAGATCATGAAGGTGACAGGGACGCCTCCAGCTGAGTTTGTGCAGCGCCTGCAGAGCGATGAGGTCAGGGGTCAGTGGGGAGCTTGGTGGGGTTGAGTGCAGACTGAGGCCTCGCTGCTGGCCCCTCACCCTTTCTTCCCACACAGGCCAAGAACTACATGAAGGGCCTCCCTGAGCTGGAGAAAAAGGATTTTGCCTCCATCCTGACCAATGCAAGCCCTCTGGGTAGGGCTGGCTAGCGTGGGGGGCCACAGGGTGCTGTAGTGTGGGGCCTCCCGAGGTCTGGCCTGACATACCTCCCCCCCACAGCTGTGAACCTCCTGGAGAAGATGCTGGTGCTGGACGCGGAGCAGCGGGTGACGGCAGCTGAGGCGCTGGCTCACCCTTACTTTGAGTCCCTGCATGACACGGAAGATGAGCCCCAGGCCCAGAAGTATGATGACTCCTTTGACGATGTGGACCGCACACTGGATGAATGGAAGCGTGAGTGGGGGCTCTGAGCAGGGCCTGTGTGGACCTGTGAGTGGGGGGCTCTGGGCAGGGCCTGTGTGGACCTGTGAGTGGGGGGCTCTGAGCAGGGCCTGTGTGGACCTGTGAGTGGGGGGCTCTGGGCAGGGCCTGTGTGGATTTGGTGGGCTCCCTGCAGGTGGCCAGGCTCAGAATGCTGGATCCCTGGCCCCGGGATGCAGGTCAGGTGAGGAGGACGGGAGGTCAGAGGGCAGTGTGGGGCCATGTGGCCTGGTGGAAGTGACCTCTAGTTGGAGCTGAAAGATAAAGGGAGGGTGTTCCTGCTAGGCACGGCACAGAGGCTGGCACAGAAGGAGCCTGGGAATGGTGAGGGGCAGCTGTGAGGGCACCAGGGCCCACTTAGCCCCGTCTGGCCCCCAGACCTGCTGCCCTTCCCCCATGTCCAGGCCAGAGACCCAGGCCACCCTGACACCCCCACCATGTCCACTCGTCCCTGTGGCCTCTCTGCTCACACCTCCTGAATTTGTCGTTGCCTCTCCTTGCCCCATTTTGGGATCCCTCCCCACCTGGACAGCTGTATACCCAAGATAGTCCCCAGGGCCTCGCCTGTCTCTTCCCAGCCCCCCTGAGCAGTCCAGACCCCAACCGCAACAGCTGGGCACTGTCGTCCCCTGTGGCAGGGGCCATCCCCTCATCTTGGAGGGCTGGCCAAGGCCTGCCTATGCAGCCTGGGACTGGACTCAGGGAAGCCTCCCCAGCTCCCACAGCTATGATGCAGCCTGGGGCTGTGCTGGACCTGGCTTTATTTCTGCCCCAAGATGGCAGGCTGTGCTGTCTTCTCCATAGCTGCATGACCAGCCTGGGGCTGGGTGCCTGGGGACAGCAGGTGGGCACTGGGAGCAGTGCCGTGTTCCAGGCCCTCTCCTGGCTCTGCCTCGGGCTAAATGGGTTGAGATTCTTTACCTGTGCTCCTTAGGGCCATGGGTCCCTGAATGCCTGCAGTAGGGCCTCTACCCTTAGCTGTGTGTACTCAGCCATGTGCTTATGAGTTTGGGCCGGGAGCGGTGGCTCATGCCTGTAATCCCAGCACTTTGGGAGTCTGAGGCGGGTGGATCACGAGGTCTGGAGTTCAAGACCAGCCTGGCCAACATAGTGAAACCCTGTCTCTACTAAAAATACAAAAAATTAGCTGGACGTGGTGGCAGGTACCTGTAGTCCCAGCTGCTTGGGAGGCTGAGGCAGGAGAATTACTTGAACCCAGGAGGCGGAGGCTGCAGTGAGTAGAGATTGTGCCACTGCACTCCAGCCTGGGCGACAGAGTGAGGTGTGAGGCTCTGTCTTAAAAAAAAAAAAAAAGAAAAAAAAAAAGATTGCTTATGAGATTGGGTTTGTTTGACGAAAGGTTTCTGCTGCTAAACAAGATGACTTGAAACCATGGGCCATAGGATCCTCTCTGTAGTTCCCACCCACACAGCTGTGGCTGGGGCTTCCGCTCTTAGGACAGACTGCGGTGGACACGTGGCCAAGCCCTGGCCACCTCCCCCTTCCCTCTGGACATCTGGATCCAGGGCAATGGCCTCTTCACACCACCTTCCCTCAGTGGCTCATACCCATTAGGACTAGAGAAAGGCTCCACAAGGCACCACCAGGCGTGCCTGTGAGTGACTCCTGGGATGGAAGGCAAAGGCTGACCCCCCTTTCTGTCATACCCCGCTCCCCCCTGCCAGGTGTCACTTACAAAGAAGTGCTCAGCTTCAAGCCTCCCCGGCAGCTGGGGGCCAGGGTCTCCAAGGAGACGGCTCTGTGAAGACCTCTGGGCTCTGGGGGTGGCAGTGAGGACCACCTTCACCTTCCACCTGAGAGGGGGAGCCTCGTTGCCACCTTGACCTTGGCTGGGGCTTGCCTCCCAAGGTATCCGTCAGAGTGGACCGCAGGTGCCATGGATCTTCCTCCCCAAGCCCCTGCCTTTGCTCTTGGGTACCCATCCTGGAGGAGCGCCTGAACTTTCTGGACAGAGCCTCTGCCTGACCTGGGTTGGCCTCTGAACCCTGGAGCAGTGGCCCCCTTGCCAGTTGCCCTCAGAAACCTCTGAGCTGGTGGGGCTTCAGGTCAGGCCCTGCTCTGGGCCATGCAGAGGAAGGACAGAGGGTGGGCACGGCACCAACTCAGGGACATCCCTCTCCTGGGGGCATCAGTGGACCTTCCTGCACCCCCAGCCTGGAATGTCAGTCAGCTGTGTGGCACCCACATGGCTGGAAGGAAATAGACCTTTTGTAGCTCCCTGCTCTGGCTGTGCGTCCTCGTGCTGCGTCCCACCTTGAGGCCTCCAAGCCCTTGGCCTCCATATAGAGGTGACTGGCCTGAGAGCTCAGACCCTAAGAGCCAGTAGGGGGGCCTGAGCATCCCATCTACCCTAGGCCACAAAGCTGGTACCCACTTCCCTAGGCTTGTGCCGGTGAGCCTGGAGCCCCCACATTAGGACTTGGCCTCTTCCCCTCTTATGGGGAGACCTTCCTCTAAAGGCTTAGAGTCTAAGCCACTGGGTGTGGATCGGAGCCAGACCCAGGGCAGGGCCTGATGGGGAGGAGTGTAGGATCTATCCTAGCTCTGTGCACCCTCCAAGGCCAGCAGTTTCCTGGGGAGGGAGGGGACACACTGGACATGTTGAGACCCCTCTGGTCCCTGTGGTGGAGTGGTGAGCACAGAGGGCCAGGTTTTGTTCTTGATCATACCTTTAGCCCCCACCCACTACAATGCCCCCGTGGTATCTTCATGCCCAGGCTGCCCTCTGTGGGCCATTCAGTGTTTCCAAGGGTGGTGGCTGGACCACAGGCCATGGGCACCTCCACACCTGTGCCAGGGCAGGGGTCACAGCAGAGAGAGACCAGTGAGGGGCAGGGCAGGCTGGGCATCCTTGGACATGCCCACAGCTGGCCCAGCCAAACTGGGCCCAATGAGCAGCCACGACAGACTCAGGCCTTCTCTATCCAGCGAACCTCATGCCTTTCCAGGGCATGGGGGCAGGGGGGACGTGACCATTGGCTCTGGAGCCACGCTGATTTGTGACATGGCCGCTGCCTATGCTGGGCCCAGCTTCCTGCCACAGCTGGCCTGAGGAATGGGACTGGGGGCCCCAAGACTGTGACCCAGTTGGACACGAACTCTGGTGGGGGGCAGAGTGGTCCCTGGGCTCCTCTGCAGACACCTTGCTCCATCCCATGCCTCCTGCCTTCCTCGATCCCTCTCTGTCCTTCCCCTCGCCCCCTACAACTCCAGTCCAGCGTCCCCTGCCTCCACCCTGACCTTGACTCTGAACTTGGGCCGGGGTCTTGTAACTACAGCCGTACTCTCACGCCCTCCTTAAGCCTGGGGGGGCGGCGCTGCGCCCCAATGCAGCCACGACCACCGCCCTGAGCCGGCCGCAGCGCCGCCTGCGTCCCCACCGGCTACTCCCACCCCGTGGCTTTTGCCCCTGCGGACCCCGCGTCTCACTTGCCCTTCACCCCGACTCTTCCCGCGCCTGGCCCGGGTGGGCCTTGGGGCTGCGCCTGGACCCTGACCCGGGAGCTGGGGCAGAAGGGAGCTCGCACGGGTGGGCTCGGGCACGGACGCTCGGGTGGGGCTGCGGCGACCGCCCGCGCGGGGCCTCGGGACCCCGCCCCTCTGGAAGGGGGTCGGGGCGGAGCCGAGGGGGAGGCGGAGCCGCAGCACAGCTCGGAGGGCGGGCGGCCCGGGACGCCGAGGTGTCCGCGCAGGCTGGTTCCTCGCTGCGGGGCGGGGCTCGCGGCAGCGCGGGAGCAACGCGCCGGCGGAACCGAGTCCCAGGCCAGGAAGCCGGAAGCCGGGCGCGGGGGAGCCTCCCGCTTCGACCGCCGCCCTGCTCGGCGCCTCCTGCGTGCCTGGGACCCCGGAGCCTTCCTGGGTTCTGTGCGCTCCCGCCCAGGCCGGTGTCCCCCGCCTGGTGCCCGCCGCCTGCTGCCCGCCTGGGCCCCAAGCAGGTCCCAGGCCTTTGGCTCATCCCGGCCGAAGGTGGGGACGGGCAGTGCCAGGCAGCGCTGGCGAGGGCGTTTGGGGACCCAGGGTGACCACGGCGTAGCCATGGGGACCGCGCTTGTGTACCACGAGGACATGACGGCCACCCGGCTGCTCTGGGACGAGTAAGTGGGACCTGGCCGAGGTGGGGTGCGGGGAGGGAGCTCTGGACTGAGCTCCCCATCTGCCCCAGCCCCGAGTGCGAGATTGAACGTCCTGAGCGCCTGACCGTAGCCCTGGACCGCCTGCGGAAGTGCGGCCTGGAACAGAGGTGTCTGCGGTTGTCAGCCCGCGAGGCCTCCGAAGAGGAACTGGGCCTGGTGCACAGGTCAGGGCGGGGGCAGACCCCATGATCGGGGCGGGGGGACAGCTCACCTAGAACAGAGGAACCTGGGCATGCTCCGAGCCTGCCAGCCTCCAGGACAGAGCCTCTTCCCATGGACCTCGGGTGGGCTTGAGGAAGCAACAGGGTGGCCACTCCCACCACGAATCCCAGCACACACACCCTCCCCCTCCCACACTGCCACCTGCTCCTGCTGGTGACCCTGCCTCTCCTGCCCGCCTGTCTACAGCCCAGAGTACGTGTCCCTGGTCAGGGAGACCCAGGTCCTGGGCAAGGAGGAGCTGCAGGCGCTGTCTGGACAGTTTGATGCCATCTACTTCCACCCGGTGCGTGTCCCTGGACACTCAGCCGTCCAGACACACATGCACGTGCCTCTGTGTGTTCACAGCCATGGCTGCCAACCCCAGCCAGTGTACCCTGGTCCGTGCATGTGACCATGTCCTGCACATGACCATGCCCTGCACACCTGCCTGCTGGCACTGCCAGCACCTGGGACTGGCCTGTTCTGCTCAGCAGCTGGTGCCTTGCAGCCTGGCACAAGTGTGGGCATGGCTTGCAAAGGGCAGCAGGGAAGGCAGGGGGCTCATCATCCGTGCTCCTGCCCCCCCACAGAGTACCTTTCACTGTGCGAGGCTGGCCGTGGGGGCTGCAGTGCAGCTGGTGGATGCTGTGCTCACGGGAGCAGTGCAAAACGGGCTTGCCCTGGTGAGGTGAGAGCTGCCCCTAACCCCGGCTGCTCCTCCATGGGTGGCCTTGTGAGGGGACAGGGCAACCCTGACATGCCCCAAATCTCTCACGCAATAGGCCACCTGGGCACCACAGCCAGAGGGCAACTGCCAATGGGTTCTGCGTGTTCAACAATGTGGCCATAGCAGCTGCACATGCCAAGCAGAAACACGGGCTGCACAGGTGTGTGCCAGGCTGGCTGCAGGGGTTTGTGCCACGCTGGCTACAGGGGTGTGTGCCAGGCTGGCTGCAGGGTTGTGAGCCAGGCCACACAGCAAGGGGCAGCGCAGGTATCGAGACAGCCCACCTCGCACCTTCCCATCCCTGGCCGGGCTCCTGGAGGTGGGAGGCCCTGCCCCTCGGCCACCAGCGCTGTCTGTGTCCAGAATCCTCATCGTTGACTGGGATGTGCACCATGGTCAAGGCATCCAGTATCTCTTTGAGGATGACCCAGGTGAGCAGGGGTGCGGAGTGGGCATCCCCATTTGTGGGGTGTGCAGCCTGGCCTGGAAAATCCCAGGGTGAGATACAGACATGTGCTCAGAGGTCAGGGTTCTATGGGGGCTGCAGAGCTGTTGAGGGTCCTGACCTCTGACTTCTGACCCTGGCTGGCTGTTGGCAGCGTCCTTTACTTCTCCTGGCACCGCTATGAGCATGGGCGCTTCTGGCCTTTCCTGCGAGAGTCGGATGCGGACGCGGTAGGGCGGGGACAGGGCCTCGGCTTCACTGTCAACCTCCCCTGGAACCAGGTGCCCACCCTCAAGCCCCAGGCCCCCCCCCAGGCCCCTCCCCCCAAACCCCTCCCCCTGCCCCACAGTTCAGGATGTAGCCTGGGATGTCCTGCCAGGTCGGGATGGGAAATGCTGACTACGTGGCTGCCTTCCTGCACCTACTGCTCCCACTGGCCTTTGAGGTGACTGCACGGTGGGCCCCTCCAGGGCAGTTGGGTGGGAGGGGGACTTGGTGCTTGGAGCGCCACAGGGAAGGCAGGAGAGGAGCGTTATGAGCTGTTCCACTCCTGTGTGATTGGGGAGGGTGCTCAGGAGGGGCCAGGATGGGCCTGGCTCACCCTCACCCAGGCTCCAGCCTCTCTCTTGACCCTCCCCCACCTCTGTCTGGCCTGTAGTTTGATCCTGAGCTGGTGCTGGTCTCGGCAGGATTTGATTAGCCATCGGGGACCCTGAGGTGAGGACCTGGCCTGGCCAGGGAGGGCTTCTAGGGTCCTGGGGTCCAGGCCCCCCATCACACATGGCTCTGGTTCCAGGGACAAATGCAGGCCACACCAGAGTGCTTTGCCCACCTCACACAGCTGCTGCAGGTGCTGGCTGGTGGCCGGGTCTGCGCCGTGCTGGAGGTGAGTGACGGGAGGGCACACAAGGACGGTTCCTGGGCCAGAGGCCTGGGGCCAGGAGCATGGGAGCCAGGTGCCCATGGGATACTTGGGAGGGTTGTCCTGCCCAGGGTAGAGAGCCAGGCAGGGGCCCTTCCAGTAATACCTCACCCCAGTGACATCCCTGCCCCAATCATGTCTCCACCTCCTCCCAGGGCGGCTACCACCTGGAGTCACTGGCGGAGTCGGTGTGCATGACAGTGCAGACGCTGCTGGGCGACCCGGCTCCACCCCTGTCAGGGCCCATGGTACCATGTCAGAGGTATGAGGGGGAGGGAGGGTGGGCAGGGCTGGGCGTGAGGCCAGGCATCACCAGTGTCTCGTCTGCCTCGCAGTGCCCTGGAGTCCATCCAGCGTGTCCGTGCCGCCCAGGCCCCACACTGGAAGAGCCTCCAGCTGCAAGGTCAGTGTGGCTGGGTGCTGGGCTGCAGGATCCCACCTCAGGCTCCTGTGCAGTGGCTGTGACGCTAAACTGTCCCTAGATGTGACCCTTGTGCCGACGAGTCCCAGCACCCATTCCCCAGAGGGGGAGGCCTCCACCTCTGCTGCCTGGGGGTCCCATGTGTAAGACGGCTGCATCTGCACTGAGCTCCCCCTTGGACCAGCCGTGCCTCCACCCTGCACCCCCTACCTGCCCAGCTGTTGCCCTTACAGCACCAGATATCACATTGGTCCTGCCCCCTGATGTCAGCCAACAGGAGGGGTCAGCCCTGAATGAGGAGACAGAAGCATGGGCCAGGTGGGCAGGGCTGGCCTGGAGAGGATGGGGCTGCGTCTACACCGGGCCTGTGTGTGACTGATGTGCAGTCACTTCATGTCTGTGTGTCCCTCTGGTCTACTACAGGCCACATGAGTCCCTGGCACAGGATGAGGCCCTCACTGCACTTGGAAAGCTCCTGTACCTGTTAGATGGGATGCTGGATGGGCAGGTGGGGGTGCCTGGGAGGGGTTGGGGTTGCTGTGGACCCAGGGGCAGGGACCAGGACCTGTCAAGGAAATGTGGCCTGTCCAGAGGAGGGGTGGGTGATGCAGAACCACATGACGTGAATGTCGTCTTGTGCCAGGGGTTGCTCCCAGAACAGCCCCAGGGGTAGGGACCACTAGCATGTCTGACCTCAATTTCTTCAGTTAAATGCTCTGTGGCAGAGAGGTGAAGGGGATGATTGAAAGTATAGATTTAGGCACGGTGCAGTGGCCTGTGCCTGTAATAACAGCAGTTTGAGGGGCCAAGACGGGAGGATCGCTTGAGCCCAGGAATTCAAGACCAGCCTAGATAACATACAGAGACCCTGTCTCCACAAAAAATAAAAAAAAATCAGGCAAGCGTGCTGTCATGTATCTGTAGTCCCAGTTACTTAGGAGACAGGAGGCTGAGGCAGGAGGATCGCTTAAGCCCAGGAGTTTGAGACTGTAGTGAGCTACAATTGAGCTACTGCACACCATGCCAGCCTGGCTACAGAACAACACCGTCTCAAACAAATGTGTATATATATATATTTATATATCTATATATAGATAACACACACACACACACACACAGACTTAAGCATCTTATTTACAGAAATGGAATAATACACACACGTACATATGTAGACTTAAGCATCTTATTTACAGAAATGGAGTGACATACACATATATTACATATATACATAGACTTAATGTCTCACAGAAATGGAATGATTTGACCTGAGTGTAGGGAAAGGCTGACAACAGCCACGTAGAGACCGAATGAAGGGAACTGTGGGTCTCTCTGACATGGGAGTTGGCTGGTACCTCATCCTCCACTGTTTCTTCATTCCATAGGTGAGCAGTGGTATCGTAGCCACTCCACCCTCGGCTGCAGCAGCCACCTTGGATGTGGCTATTCAGAGAGGCCTGTCCCACGGAGCCCAGAGGTAAGCCTCACTTGGCCATCCCGAGCCTCTGAGGGCAGGACCCATGGACACCCCATCCTGGCTGGCCAAGCAGAGGGCTCTGGGAATGGGCTGCAGACAATGTGAACACAGCCTGTCCTCATACCAGCTCCTCCTCCAGGCTGCTGTGTGTGGCCCTGGGACAGCTGGACCGGCCCCCAGATCTCGTCCATGACGGGTAGGACTCTCAGGTCTTGGATCTGTCCAGCCATGCATGTGGATGGGCATGTGATGGGCATGTGCCTGTGCCCCAGGGTGACGGGTGGGTGGGGCACTGTGTGGTTCTGAATGGAGCCTTCCTCAGCTGGGGTTTGAGAGGGAGGCAATGCCAGGTGGGTCTCCAGCAGAGGCTCAGCAGTCATAGCACCCCTGCCTGTGACCCGTGAATGCTCCTCCGCCTCTGCCTTTGCTGCCTGGGCTAAGAGGGTGAGCAGGGCCTTACGCTTATGCATGTGTCCTGGAAGGAGATTTGTGGCTGAACATCAGGGGCAAGGAGGCGGCTGCCCTATCCATGTTCCAGGTCTCCACACCACTGCCAGTGGTGAGTGATCACGCCACGTGGCAAGGCAGGTGGTGGGGAGACTGGATGTGTGCAGCTGCTGCTCGCTGGCACTGTCATGACAGCAGGCCTCTGGCCCTTCCTGTCTCCCCTGCTCCTACTCCAGGGGCCCTGAGATTGGGAGGTAGGGGGGCCAGAGCCAGAAGGAGGGGTATCCGTAGATGAGGAGCTAGGCTCTGCTGTCCCCCACAGCTGACTGGTGGGTTCCTGAGCTGCATCTTGGGCTTGGTGCTGCCCCTGGCCTATGGCTTCCAACCTGACCTGGTGCTGGTGGCGCTGGGGCCTGCCCATGGCCTGCAGGGCCCCCCACGCTGCACTCCTGACTTCAATGCTTCGGGGGCCGGCAGGGGCCGAGTCCTGGCCCTCCTGGAGGAGGTAAGCTGGGGCAGGATGGAGGTGCTGTGGGGTGGGAGGAGGGGGAAGGACCAATGACTGCCTCCGTCTTCGCCCCTGGCCCAGGACTCCACACCCCAGCTAGCCGGGATCCTGGCCCGGGTGCTACACGGAGAGGCACCTCCTAGCCTAGGCCCTTACTCTGTGGCCTCCCCAGAGGACGCCCAGGCTCTGATGTACCTGAGAGGGCAGCTGGAGCCTCAGTGGAAGATGCTGCAGGTGACCAGTGAGGCTGACTGCGGAGGCATGGCCTTGCCCTGGGGCCCGGCCCTGCCGCAGAGCTCGGTGGGGAGGGCAGGGCAGGGGAGTGTCCTGAACCAGCTCCAGCGCGGGAGGCCAACTGCGCGCCTCTTCCCGGCTCCCGTTGTAGTGCCGTCCTCACTTGGAGGCTTGAAATTGGCCAAGGTGGGAGCATTTACACCGCAGAAATGACACCGCACGCCAGTGCCCCGCTGCCCGTGGCCGCCGTCCCGAGGCCCAGGCCGCTCCTGCCGCTGCGGTGACGCGGTGACCGGTGACCCGGACCTCCAGCCCACAGCTCCCGCTGCAACGGGGCACGAAGCCCCGCCCACTCCCACCCCTGCGCTTCGGCCCCGCCCTGTCCCACCACTCGCCCCGCCCCCTCACACCCCTGCTCACCCCTCCCGGCCCGTGCGCCCCACCCTCGGTCCCATCCTGGCCCCTGCGCCCCGCTGCGCTTCGCTCCCAGCCCTGGTGCAGTCAGTAAACATCGGCCAAACGAGACCCTGACTCTGCCTCCTTTATTGAAGACGCTCGGCCTCAGTCTTCCACCCGTGGTGCCGGACTAGGGCCGGAAGTGCGCCGCTGCGCAGGCCTCGTCCTCTCCACGCGCCGCCGGCGTTCCCCTGACGTATTTCCGGCGCGTCCGCACTAGCGCTCTCCGCAGTCGCGGTTGTGACGCGACGAAGGCGGCGGGAGTGGAGGCAGAGGGCTCTTTCCGCGGGTGAGGCCTGGAGAACGGGCGGACCTGCGGAAAGACCCGTGCAGGCCAGACCCCGGGACCACTCGGCTGGCTCCCAGACTCTTCGCTTCCCTCGTGGCACCCTCTCCTGGCCGTCTCCTCTCGTGGGACCTGAAGAACGCGTGCAAAGCCGGGTTCGCCCGCTGTGTACTGCCCGGGCGCACGTTCCGTTTTTCGGGTTTGCCACGGTTCTGGGACTCCCTAAAGGTTGAGTGCTACTGAATTAGAAGAAACGCCGAGCTGGCTTCCCGTGGGCTGCCGGGCGCCGGGCAGCGTGCTTACTCCGAGTAACCGCAAGACCTCCTTTAAAAATACCAGTTCTGAGCTTCGTCGTTGGAGGGGCTGCCTGTCATTCAGCCCCTTCCAACCCTCTCTCACTCCGTCTTCCGGAGCGTGAGTGAAGCCCGGGGTGAGGTGTTTTCCCACATGCCAGGGGCCCGGAGCTGAGGAGGGGCGGGCATGGCCAGCATCACGCAGCTGTTCGACGACCTGTGTGAGGCCCTCCTGCCGGCTGCCAAGACTCACCTGGGCCAGCGCAGTGTGAACCGGAAGAGGGCAAAGCGGAGCCTCAAGAAGGTGGCCTACAATGCTCTCTTCACAAACCTTTTTCAAGAGGAGACTCAGCTGCAGCCTGACAGGTCAAAACTACCAGCGAGGAACAAGATCCTCATGTTGTCCTTTGACTTGAGAGTGGGTGGCCTGGGCCCCAGGGCCGACCGTTTGGAGGAGCTTGTGGAGGAGCTTGAAGCAGCCCCTTGCTGTCCGCTTGTGGAGGTGGGGTCTGTTTTGGACCTCCTGGTTCAGCTGGCAGGGAGCGGTCCCCCTCAAGTGCTGCCGAGAAACGAGATTACTTCCTTAACAACAAGCACGTGGGGGAGAAACGTTGCATACGGCGGCTATGATTGCTACGACCTGAGTGTGTCTGAGATGGACGCTCAGTCTCTGATCTCCAGAGAGGAGTGTTTGTGTCACAGCTTGATCCAGGATACACTTCAGGTTATGGAGGCTACTCCAGGCACCGGCCTGCCCACCGTCGGGCTCTTCGCACTTGGTGACCCTTGTGGTGACAAGTTCGAGAGAGACACCCGGGTCTCACTCTTGGTGCGCTTGTGCACAGCCGCGCCTACGACATGGATGTCCGACTGGACCTGCCCCCCGTGCCGGACAGTGCAGACCTCTCTGGGCTGGCCATTAAGGTAGAGTGTTTGTTTTTTTCTCTTTCATCCCTCTCAGGGTTTGGAGAATGCTTTCTGTGACCTTTCTTCTTCTTCTTCTTCTTTTTTTTTTTTTTTTTTGAGACAGGGTCTCACTCTTTCACCCAGGCTGGAGTGCAGTGGCGGGATCTTGGCTCACCACAAGCTCTGCCTCCTGGGCTTAAGCAATTCTCGTGCCTCAGCCTCCCGAGTAGCTGGAATTACAGGCACCCGCCACCATGCCCAGCAAATTTTTGTTTTTGTTTGTTTTTTTTTTTTTGAGATGGAGTCTTGCTCTGTCACCCAGGCCGGAGTGTTAGTGGCATGATCTCGGCTCACTGCAGCCTCTGCCTCCCGGGTTCAAGTGATTCTCCTGCTTCAGCCTCCTGAGTAGCTGGGATTATAGGCGCCCAGCACTATGCCTGGCTAATTTTTGTATTTTTAGTAGAGACGGGGTTTGACCATGTTGGCCAGGCTGGTCTCAAACTCCTGACCTTGGGATCCACCCACCTCAGTTTCCCAAAGTGCTGGGATTACAGGTGTGAGCCACCGTGCCCGGCCAATTTTTGTATTTTTGGTAGAGACGGGGTTTCATCATGTTGCCCAGGCTGGTCTCAAACTCCTGACCTCAAATGATCCACCCGCCTCGGCCTCCCAAAGTGCTGGGGATTACAGGCTTGAGCCACCCTGCCCGGCCCTGTGATCTTCCTTTCATCATGGTAAAAGGAGGATAGTCTGGTGGCTGCGTTGTCCTGAGGTGGGGCTGCTGGAGTGGGCTTATTGGTGGCCACTCTCCTCTGCAAGGACAGTGCTGCCTGTCTGCCGGCCAAAGCAACACGCTGGTTTTCACCTTTACCTAACAGGGTATGCCTTTAAGCCACTTCTGCCTTCTAGAGCTGCCGTTTAAATTTAAGTTAATTAAAACAAAATGAAAAATTCAGTTCCTCAGCCCCACAAACCACATTTCAAGGGCTCACTTGTGGCAAAAGTGTCTGTTTATGTTATATAAAATATGCAATTGGATACACTTTTGCTGTCTATAACCTGGGGCTTTTTCCTGTGGTGTTATGTAACTCCTCGCTGCGTTTTGTGTTTTATTGCTTTATCAGTATTGCTAAAAGGATACATTGTTATTAGTCATTCTGTTCCTGTGAGATACCCGGCTATTTATAAACATAATGCTACAGCAAATGTCTTGGCGTACAGTAGTTTTGTTTTTTGTTTTTGAGACGAGTCTTGCTCTGTTGCCCAGGCTGTAGTGCAGTGGCGTAGTCTCGGCTCATTGCAACCTCTGCCTCCCGGGTTCAAGTGATTCTCTTGCCTCAGCCTCCCGAGTAGCTGGGACTACAGGCTCGTGCCACCACACCCGCTAATTTTTGTATTTTTATTTTTATTTTCATTTTCTTTGATTTCACATTTTTTTTTGAGACGGAGTCTCGCTCTTGCCCAGGCTGGAGTGCAGTGGCACAATCTCGGCCCATTGGAACCTCTGCCTCCCAGGTTCAAGCAATTCTCCTGCCTGAGCCTCCCAAGTAGCTGGGACCACAGGTGCACGCCACCATACCCAGCTAATTTTTGTATTTTTAGTAGAGATGGGGTTTCACCATGTTGGCCAGGCTGGTCTCAAACTCGTGATCTCAGGTGATCTGCCTGCCTCGGCCTTCCAAAGTGCTAGGATTACAAGTGTGAGCCACCATGCCCGACCTGTATTTTTAGTAGAGATGGGGTTTCACTGTGTTGGCCAGACTGGTGTCAAACTCCTGACCTTGTGATGTGCCCACCCAGCCTCCCAAAGTGCTGGGATTACAGGTGTGAGCCCCCACACCCAGCCAGTGTACACTAGTTTTTAAATGTTTAGTGTGATTTTTTTTGTGCTATGTTCCCTAAAATGGAATTTCCAGATCAGAAAGTTTCTCAAAAGCATCTTTTCAGAAAGCATCTCAAAAAGTCATTGTAAGTTCCACTCAGGGTTATGTGTTATATGGAATTGGAAATTTGTAGTCTTAACAAATTTTGTTGTTTAATTCCTGAAATGGCTCATTGGGGGAAAAACATTGTATGGTACACATGTGCTTGAGAAAAACAGAGAAACATTTTGTTAGGTCTTTGCCTCTAAGAAGTAAATGGAACTATGTGGATAAAGTTTCTGGAATTCTTCACGCCCTTGGATGAAATGTGGACACAGGAATGAGTGGCGGTTTGTTCTTCCCTGTGTCTCCAGGTCCCACAGAGTGTGGATCAGTGGGAAGATGAAGGGTTCCAGTCAGCGTCCAACCTGAGTCCTGATTCCCAGTCTGAGCCCAGCGTGACCCCAGACATGGACCTGTGGGAAGCCGCACTCACCTACGAGGCCAGCAAGCGGAGGTGCTGGGAGCGAGTTGGATGGTGCGTGCCCTTCTTTGTCTTGGCATGCAATGCCCCTACACTTGTGTGAGCATGGCCTTGGGTGTGTGAGGGGCATTGCTGATTCAGGGGCCCAGACAATTGTGATGGGTTAGGGACCTAGAAGTTTCAGTTAAGGTAATGTCCAAAGTTGACTGCGTCCTGGGAGTTAAGAGAGATGCAGAGGGGCAGAGACCAGCAGCCTTTAAGGGGACCTCACCTCCCTGTACCAGTAACCAGATCATACCTTCCAGGCAGAGCAGTAGGGAGCAGCTAAGTTATGTCCTCACTACCAGTCAGAGGTGCCTGAGAGCTGCCTGGCAGGGTGTGTGGTCAGTGCCAGGAAGAAATGCTCACTGGGCACTGGGTGCTGATGTAGGAGACTTTTCCATCCATGTCTAGAGGAGGTGGGGTGCTGATGAAGGAGCCTTTTCCATCCATGTTTGGGGGAGGTGGGGTGCTGATGAAGGAGCCTTTTCCATCCGTGTCTGGAGGAGTTGGGGTGCTGATGAAGGAGCCTTTTCCATCCATGTCTAGAGGAGTTGGGGTGCTGATGAAGGAGCCTTTTCCATCCATGTCTAGAGGAGGTGGGGTGCTGATGAAGGAGCCTTTTCCATCCGTGTCTGGAGGAGGTGGGGTGCTGATGAAGGAGCCTTTTCCATCCGTGTCTGGAGGAGGTGGGGTGCTGATGAAGGAGCCTTTTCCATCCATGTCTAGAGGAGTTGGGGTGCTGATGAAGGAGCCTTTTCCATCCATGTCTGGAGGAGTTGGGGTGCTGATGAAGGAGCCTTTTCCATCCGTGTCTGGAGGAGTTGGGGTGCTGATGAAGGAGCCTTTTCCATCCGTGTCTAGAGGAGTTGGGGTGCTGATGAAGGAGCCTTTTCCATCCGTGTCTGGAGGAGTTGGGGTGCTGATGAAGGAGCCTTTTCCATACGTGTCTGGAGGAGTTGGGGTGCTGATGAAGGAGCCTTTTCCATCCGTGTCTGGAGGAGGTGGGGTGCTGATGAAGGAGCCTTTTCCATCCATGTCTAGAGGAGGTGGGGTGCTGATGAAGTCATTTTCCAGCTGTGTCTGGAGGAGTTGGGGTGACACTCTGGGTGATGAGGAGCTGCAGCTGCAGCAGCTTTTCCCTGCCTGGTGCCAGCAGCTTGCTCTCAGGGTGCAGTAGCCACTCACTCTCTGGCTCCTCTGGGTCCAGAGTCTCTGCACTCAAGACCTCTCAGTCTGTAATGTGGTGGGATCTTTTCATAACTTCCAGAACCCAGGTAGAGAATATGCATTTTGACTGGGTACGGTGGCTCACACCTGTAATCCCAGCACTTTGGGAGGCCAGGTCGGGCAGATCACTTGAGGTCAGGAATTTCACCTGGCCAACATGGGGAAACCTCGTCTCTACTAAAAATACAAAAATTAGCCATGTGTGGTGGCACATGCTTGTAATCCCAGCTACTTGGGAGGCTGAGGCACGAGAATCGTTTGAACCCAGGAGGCGGAGTTTGCAGTGAGCTGAGATTGTACCACTGCACTCCAGCCTGGGCGACAGAGTGAGACTCGGTCTCAAAAAAAAAAAAAGAATACACATTTCCCAAAATGTTTGTTTGGCCATGGAATGCCCTGTTCACATCCAGTCCACTGGGGATTCTGTTGATACCGATTTGGGGAGTGTTAGGTGAAAGAGTAAGGGCTGGCCAGGAGCTTAGAGCTCTCAGAGGCAGTGCCGGGGCTCCTGCAGGGTCTGGAGAGGAGCATGTGCCCCTGCGAGCTTTCCTGACATCATACAGAGTCCTCCAGGGATGGCTAGCTCCCCTGCTTCCCAGCACAATGGTGGTGGTGGCATTGTCCTGACCTCCAGGGGCTTTCCTGCCCTGTCACTTCCTGCTGGGGCATCAATCTTGTCTTCTTGCATGTACAAAGCAAATCTGGTGGTCCTGCTCTCTGCCAACCCCTCACATGTTTAAAAACTGGCCCTCTGATTTATTGCTTTGTTCTGTACATATTTGCTAATAGTATTTTTGTTTTGTATTTGTATATTTACTTGAAGCGGAGTCCTGCTCTGTTGCCCAGGCTGGAGTGCAGTGGCACCATCTCAGCTCACTGCAACCTCCGCCTTCAGGATTCAAGTAATTCTCTGTCTCAATCTCCCTTGTAGCTAGGATTACAGGCGTGCCCCACCATGCCCAGCTAATTTTTATAAAAACTTAGAACCTTCCAATACCAGGTTTCCTCTGCCTGGAACATTCTTCAGCTCACCGTAATTAGGCAACTGCTTTCATCCTAAACAAACTAGGTCCTTCAAACTCTCCCTCGTAAGTTTGTTTGTTTCTTTCTTTCTCTTTCTCTCTTTCTCTTTCTTTCTTTGAGATGTAGTCTCACTCTGACACCCAGGCTGTAGTGCAGTGGTGTGATCAAGGCTCCCTGCACCCTCTGCCTCCTGGGTTCAAGCAGTTCTCCCTGCCTCAGCCTCTCGAGTAGCTGGGATTACAGGGGTGTGCCACCATGCCTGGCTAATTTTGTATTTTTAGTAGAGACAGGTTTCACCATATTGGCCAGGCTGGTCTTGAACTCCTAACTTCAGGTGATCCCCCTACCTCAGCCTCCCAAAGTGCTGGGATTACAAGTGTGAGCCACCACACCTGGCCTTTTTTTGTTGTTGTATTTTTCAAACAGGTTGTCACTCTGTTGCCCAGGCTGGAGTGCAGTGGAGCGATCTTGGCTCACTGCAATCTCTGCCTCCTGGGCTCAAGTGATCCTCTCACCTCAGCCTCGCTATTAGCTGGGGCCACAGGCATGCATCAGCACACCTGGCTAACTTTTGCGCTTTTCCTGTAGAGATAGGGTTTTGCCATGCTGCCCTGGTTGGTCTTGAGCACCTCAGCTTAAACGATCCACCCGCCTCAGCCCCTAAAGTGCTAGGATTACACGTGTGAGCCACCGTGCTGGCTGTATTTCATTTATTAGCTCCCCCTTTTCTAGGTTCAGTTTTTCGGGTCGCTGATTAGGAGACATGGTTGCCTACTTTCTTCATCACCCTGTTCTGAATACACTGGAGACTGTGGAGCTCCGGTGCCGTGGGGCCCTGGTGGTGTTCCCTACACTGTGGAGCTCCAGTGCTGTGGGGCCCTGGTGGTGGTTCCTACACTGAGGAGCTCCGGTGCTGTGGGTGCCTGGTGGTGTTCTCTACACTGTGGAGCTCCGGTGCTGTGGGGCCCTGGTGGTGTTCCCTACACTGTGGAGCTCCGGTGCCGTGGGTCCCTGGTGGTGTTCCCTACACTGAGGAGCTCCGGTGCCGTGGGGCCCTGGTGGTGTTCCCTACACTGTGGAGCTCCGGTGCCGTGGGTCCCTGGTGGTGTTCCCTACACTGTGGAGCTCCGGTGCTGTGGGGCCCTGGTGGTGTTCCCTACACTGTGGAGCTCCGGTGCTGTGGGTCCCTGGTGGTGTTCCCTACACTGTGGAGCTCCGGTGCTGTGGGTTCCTGGTGGTTCCTACACTGAGGAGCTCCGGTGCTGTGGGTTCCTGGTGGTGTTCCCTACACTGAGGAGCTCCGGTGCTGTGGGGCCCTGGTGGTGTTCCCTACACTGTGGAGCTCCAGTGCCGTGGGGCTCTGGTGGTGTTCCCTACACTGTGGAGCTCCGGTGCTGTGGGTCCCTGGTGGTGTTCCCTACACTGTGGAGCTCCGGTGCTGTGGGTCCCTGGTGGTGTTCCCTACACTGTGGAGCTCCGGTGCTGTGGGTCTCTGGTGGTGTTCCCTACACTGTGGAGCTCCGGTGCTGTGGGTCCCTGGTGGTGTTCCCTACACTGTGGAGCTCCGGTGCTGTGGGTCCCTGGTGGTGTTCCCTACACTGTGGAGCTCCGGTGCTGTGGGTCCCTGGTGGTGTTCCCTACACTGTGGAGCTCCGGTGCTGGGGGGCCCTGGTGGTGTTCCCTACACTGTGGAACTCCGGTGCTGTGGGTCCCTGGTGGTGTTCCCTACACTGTGGAGCTCCGGTGCTGTGGGGCCCTGGTGGTGTTCCCTACACTGTGGAGCTCCGGTGCTGTGGGGCCCTGGTGGTGTTCCCTACACTGTGGAGCTCCGGTGCTGTGGGTCCCTGGTGGTGTTCCCTACACTGTGGAGCTCCGGTGCTGTGGGTTCCTGGTGGTTCCTACACTGAGGAGCTCTGGTGCCGTGGGTTCCTGGTGGTGTTCCCTACACTGTGGAGCTCCGGTGCCGTGGGGCCCTGGTGGTGTTCCCTACACTGTGGAGCTCCGGTGCCGTGGGTCCCTGGTGGTGTTCCCTACACTGTGGAGCTCCAGTGCTGTGGGGCCCTGGTGGTGTTCCCTACACTGTGGAGCTCCGGTGCTGTGGGTTCCTGGTGGTGTTCCCTACACTGTGGAGCTCCGGTGCTGTGGGTCCCTGGTGGTGTTCCCTACACTGTGGAGCTCCGGTGCTGTGGGTTCCTGGTGGTTCCTACACTGAGGAGCTCCGGTGCCGTGGGTTCCTGGTGGTGTTCCCTACACTGTGGAGCTCCGGTGCTGTGGGTCCCTGGTGGTATTCCCTACACTGTGGAGCTCCGGTGCTGTGGGTCCCTGGTGGTGTTCCCTACACTGTGGAGCTCCGGTGCTGTGGGTTCCTGGTGGTTCCTACACTGAGGAGCTCCGGTGCTGTGGGTCCCTGGTGGTGTTCCCTACACTGAGGAGCTCTGGTGCTGTGGGTCCCTGGTGGTATTCCCTACACTGTGGAGCTCCGGTGCTGTGGGTTCCTGGTGGTTCCTACACTGAGGAGCTCTGGTGCTGTGGGGCTCTGGTGGTGGTTCCTACAGGGAGGTTCTGCTGAGCACCTGGCAGTGTTCTGAACACAGCCTGGGCAGCTCCTGTAGGGACTTTGTCTGCCCAGGGCCCTGCAGAGTGAAAATGCTGTGGTCATCTCAGTGTCCAGTGGCTGACCTGCACAGGGGCACACAGTGGCTGGACCCGAGTTTACATTCCCTGGGCCCTCTACTCCCTGATTGCACAGCCCCTGACACTGTAATCCTGTCAGCCTGATGCTATGGTTCAAGTACCTTTGGCAAATCCTTTGATCTTGTTTCATTTTAAATCTCAGCCACCTGCTAGTTTCCTGCTGTGATGACCTCTGACCAGCAGGTGGCTAAGGAAGTTGCTGCCCACAGGGGAGGGATGCAGCAAACCCCCATGGCACGTGTATACATGTAGCCTGCACATTGTGCGCATGTAACCCAGAACTTAAAGTAGAATTTAAAAAATTAAAAAAAAAAAGCTGCTGCCCAGCCAGAAATTGAGCTCCCTCCACTCTCCCTCCAAGACATCAACTCTGCTGCTGTCCCAAGACCTCATGGTGGGCCACTCTCCCCCTGTTCTGGCCCACCCTGGGAGCCAGCATCGTCAGACTGCTTACGGCCCCCCTGCTGCTGGGCTGCAAGGGCTGGGTTAAGGTGGAGTGAGGCCTTTCAGACCCAGGAATGGCCTTTTTTTGCATGTGCCACCCATCTGGGGGAAGTGTGTTGCTACATTTTGGGCTGTGATCTCCCTAGGGATCTGTGGGGGGATTGGTGTTCACTCCGTAGCCCCTAGGGTGCTGCTCTGTGTCTTTGTGTTCCCACTGTGGGGTTTTTTTCCCTTAGCTCTGAGTCACCAGGAGGGGTGCATGGCCATGGCAGTGCTGGGGGCCAGTCCTGGAGGATCTGGGGTGGGATTGGCTGCAGGGGGAAGCGGGGGTTGCGCCTACAGCTTGCACCCCTGCCGAGGCCATCTGCAGGAAGAAATGCAGGGGGCAGACAGGTTCTGAGGGGCTATCTTTCCCATGCTCATCTCATCCTGAGGGAGCCTGGGTGGGTGTCTGGGGTCCAGAGCGGCCCCACCTACTGACTGAACACCTCAGGTCTTGTTTCCTTCCCTCCTGCCCCCTTCCAGCCCCGCTTCATATAGCAGAGGTGGCCAGTAAAAGTGTGTTTTTTTGAAGCTGATTGTTTTTGCAGGGAGGGCACGTGTGCTAGTGTGTGCAGGGTGTGCTAGTGTGTGCAGGGAGTGCGAGTGTGCAGGGAGTGCAGGGTGCATGAGTTTGTGCAGGGTGCGTGAGTGCAGGGTGAGTGTGCAGGGTGCAGGAGTGTGCAGGGAGTGTGAGTGCAGGGTGTGCACGTGTGTGCAGGGAGCATGAGTGTGTTCAGGGAGCATGAATGTGTAGGGTGAGTGCAGGGTGCATGAGTGTGTCGGGTGTGTGCAGGGTGTGTAAATGTGTGCAGGGAGCGTGTGTGCAGGGTGCGTGAGTGTGCAGGGAGTGTGAGTGCAGGCTGTGCAAGTGCAGGGAGCGAGTGTGCAGGGTGACTGCAGGGTGCACGAGTGTGCAGGGAGTGTGAGTGCAGGGTGTGCAAGTGTGCAGGGAGCGAGTGTGCAGGGTGACTGCAGGGTGCACGAGTGCAGGGAGTGAGTGCAGGGTGTGGAAGTGTGCAGGGTGAGTGCAGGGTACACGAGTGTGCAGGGAGTGTGAGTGCAGGGTGTGCACGTGCAGGGAGCAAGTGTGCAGGGTGCATGAGTGCAGGGTGCGTGTGCAGGGTGTGCAAGTGTGTGCAGGGAGCGTGTGTGCAGGGTGCATGAGTGTGCAGGGTGAGTGCAGGGAGT
The DNA here is from genome assembly GCA_036589455.1 of Ateles fusciceps. NCBI lineage: Eukaryota > Metazoa > Chordata > Mammalia > Primates > Atelidae > Ateles > Ateles fusciceps. The sequence goes on along the minus strand of JAZHEH010000402.1, from coordinate 2,871,991 downwards.
GAGTGCAGGGTGTGCAAGTGTGCAGGGAGCGAGTGTGCAGGGTGAGTGCAGGGTGCACGAGTGTGCAGGGAGTGAGTGCAGGGTGTGCAAGTGTGCAGGAAGCGGGTGTGCAGGGTGCATGAGTGTGCAGGGCGAGTGTGCAGAGTGTGCAAGTGTGTGCAGGGAGCGTGTGTGCAGGGTGCATGAGTGTGCAGGGTGTGTGCAGGGTGCACGAGTGTGCAGAGTGCAGGGTGTGCAAGTGTGTGCAGGGAGTGTACGCAGGGTGTTTGAGTGTTTGCAGAGTGTGAGAGTGTGCAGGGTGTGCTAGTGTGTGCAGGGAGTGTAAGTGTGTGCAGGGAGCATGAGTGTGTGCAGTGCAGTGCCAGTACACATGGTTTTGCAGCCTCATAGCACCGGTGGAAGGCAAATTCTTCAGAGTTGCATGTGCGCAGGGCTGCCTGTACCAGCCTACCTCGCCTGTTTTAAAAATTTGTGAAGTTTTTTCTGTATCCATCTCTTGTGGTTTTTCCGAGGTGGGTTAGTAAAATTCATATAATGTTTTTACCGTCTTAACCAGTTGTTCAGCTCTGTAATGCTGTGTGTATTTTCACTGCCACACAGTAAATCTGCAGATACCCTTTAAACAGCTACTCATTCACTCCACTTTCTGTGTCTAGGGTTTTGGCCACTGTAGGGCCCTCATGTAAGTGGAGTTGCACAGTGTTTTGTGATGGCTCATTTCACTGCTCATGGCGTCCTTGAGTGCAATCCCTGTGGAGCGTGTGTCTGAACTGCCTTCCTTTTTAAGGCTGAATGATGGGCCAGGGTGTGCACGGACTGCCTGTATTTATCCTCCTCCTCCGTCGGGTGCTCAGGCTCCTCTCCCCTCTGGCTATTGTGGATGATGCTGCCATGCACAGGGGCATGGACGTTGCCGTGGACGGGGTGTGGATGCTCCTGTGGACATGGGTGTACAAATCTGGTTTTGTTTCTAACAATACATTATGAGTGAGTGATCATCCTGAGGGCCACTGGCATGGCCTGGGGTGCTCTTCCAGGGCTGGGCCAGTCGGATAACCCCGGCCACGTCCAGGACCCCAGGCAGGTACCCTGGACACATTTCCACACCAGTTGTCCTGATAGACTAGATTGTGCTTGTACTCACAGCAGCATTATCCACAAAAGGCTGGGTGGTTAGCGGCATTCATATCTGGTTGTGTTTCTTAGAGTTTATTGTTTTGAATAACTTCCGTTCTTCTGTTCACGTCCATTTCTAGAGAAAGCACCCCGGTGCTGAGGTGCAGGTCGCACGTCTGCTCATGGCCTCTCTTCTGCGCCCTCTCAGCCCGCCTGGTCACAGAGAGGAGCCTTACCTGACAGAGGCGGGAGGGAGGCTTTCGACAAGTTCTGCAGGCTTCGTCACGGGGAACTACAGCTGCTCGCCGGGGGGCGTCCTGCAGGCCCCACAGCCCGTGCTGGTGAACGAGTGTGAGCTGGTGAAGGATGTGCTGAACGTCTTGATTGGGGTTGTGTCTGCTACGTTTTCCCTCTGCCAGGTGAGAACTGCTCCCTCCCAGTCACAGCAGCGTGGGGCTGGCCTGCCCTCCACCAGACACTGCCCAGCCCGGAACGGGGGAGAACAAGCCTCGCAGGGAGTGGGGAGTGGCAGGGAAGGCCAACTCTGAGGGCCACCAGTGATGACAGCCAGAGTCATCCCATTTTGGTTCTAAAAGGTGTAATTTATTAATGTCCTTTTAAAAAACTGTAGAGCAATAAGATGTTTATTGCCATCAGTGAAGCAATAGAAAATGTCCCTCCTCCACATTTCCACTTCCGTCCTGGAGAAGTGTCAGGTGTCTTCTGAGCCTTCCCACCGCTCGGGAGGAGCACCTGCCTGCCAAGAGTATCCCGAGATTGGGATGTGCACCGCTCTCCTCCCTGGACTGCGGTGTCTCTCTGGGATGGGGCCGGGGCTTGCTGATTCTGGCACCAGGTGCAGTTTATCCAGCCCTCTTACTGCACACTTAAGAAGTAAATGAAGGCCGAACTCGGTGGCTCACGCCTGTCATCCCAGCACTTTGGGAGGCTGAGGCGGGTGGATCATGAGGTCAGGAGCTCAAGACCAGCCTGGCCAAGATGATGAAAGCCCGTCTCTACTAAAAATACAAAAATTAGCTGGGAGTAGTGGTGGGCGCCTGTAATCTCAGCTGTTCAGGAGGCTGAGGCAGCGGAATCGCTTGAACCTGGGAGGTGGAGGTTGCAGTGAGCTGACATCGGCCACTGCACTCCAGCCTGGCGACAGAGCGAGACTGTCTCAAAAAAAAAAAAAAAAAGGTAAATGAATATATTCAGAAAAATGAAGTCTTGTTCTGCAGCTCTTTCATTTCAGTGCTTATCCTTTTCCTGTGTCTTAAGTGTTCTGTGGCGGCCATTCTTAGACTTCAGTGTGTCCTGGAAGCACAGCCAGTGACTGCCCCAGAAAAGTGCTCACAAGCAAGCTCTAGCCGCGGCCAGTGCCGAGGTCACCTGTTTTCAACACCATTCTCAGGGCTCGTCCTGTCTGTTGTGGGGGATAGCCTTACTGTGTGGAACCAACCCTCACTCTTTTTTTTTTTTTTTTTTGAGACAGGGTCTTACTCTTTTGCCCAGGTTGGAGTGCAGTGGCGCCATCACAGCTCACAGCAGCCTCAGTCTCCTGGGCTCAATGTCAATCCTCCCACCTCAGCCTCCTGTGTAGCTGGGACTACAGGCACACGCCACCACACCCAGCTAATTATTTTAGTTTTTTAATACAGAGTCTCGCTCTGTCACTCAGGCTGTAGTGCAGTGGTGCTGTCTCGGCTCACTGCAAACTCCGCCTCCTGAGTTCAAGCGATTCTCCTGCCTCAGCCTCCTGAGTAGCTCGTATTACACGTGCATGCCACCACGCCTGGCTAATTTTTGTATTTTTAGTAGAGATGGGGTTTCACCATGTTGCCCAGGCTGGTGTTGGACTCCTGACCTCACCTGATCTGCCCACCTTGGCCTCCCAAAGTACTGGGATTACAGACATGAGCCACCGTGCCTGGCATCCCTGACTAATTTTAAAAATGTTTGTAGAGATGGGTCTTACCGTGTTGCCCAGGCTGGTGTGAACTCCTGGGCTCAAGTGATCTACCTGCCTCAGCCTCCCAAAGTGCTGGGTGTACAGGTGTGAGCCACCGTGCCCAGCTCTTACTTTGATTTCTGATTTTATTAATTTGAATTTGTTTTCTCTTTTTTTTTGAGACGGAGTTTTGCTCTTGTTACCCAGGCTGGAGTGCAATGGTGCGATCTCGGCTCACTGCAACCTCCGCTTCCTGGGTTCAAACAATTCTCCTGCCTCAGCCTCCTGAGTAGCTGGGACCACAGGCATGCGCCACCATGCCCAGCTACTTTTTTTTGTTTGTATTTTTAGTAGAGATGGGGTTTCACCATGTTGACCAGGATGGTCTCGATCTCTTGATCTCGTGATCCACCCGCCTCAGCCTCCCAAAGTGCTGGGATTGCAGACGTGAGCCACCGCACCCGGCCTCCCAAAGTGCTGGGATTACAGGCGTGAGCCACCGCATCTGGCCTGACTGCCTTTTGTTTTTTTTTTGAGATGGAGTCCTGTTCTGTCGCCCAGGCTGGAGTGCAATGGTGTGATCTCAGCTCACTGCAACCTCTGCCTCCCGGGTTCAAGTGATTCTCCTGCCTCAGCCTCCTGAGCAGTTAGGATTACAGGCGCACACCACCATGCACGGCTAATTTTCGTTTATAGGAGTGATGGGGTTTCACAATGTTGGTCAGGCTGGTCTCCAACTCCTCACCTCAGGTGATTCACTTGCCTCAGCCTCCCAAAGTGCTGGGATTACAGGTGTGGGTCATCGTGCCCGGCATCCCAAAGTGCTGGGATTACAGGTGTGAGCCACCGCGCCTGGCCTAACTGCTCTTTTTTTTTTGAGACAAGATCACCCAGGCTGGAGTGCAGTGGTTTGAACATGACTCACTGCAACCTCAACCTCCGAGGCTCAAATTGATCCTCCAGCCTGCGTGCACCATCATGGCTGGCTAATTTTTTAATTTTTAATTTTTTTTTTATTTTGAGATGGAGTCTCCCTCTGTAGCCCAGGCTGGAGTGGGAAGGCGCAGTCTCAGCTCACTGCAACCCCCGCCTCTCGGGTTCAGGTGTTTCTCATACCTCAGCCTCTGGAGTAGCTGGGACTACAGGCACACACCACCACACCTGGTTAATTTTTGTATTTTTAGTAGAGACGGGCCTTTGCCATGTTCGCTATGAACTCCTGACCTGAAGTGATCTGTCTGCCTTGGCTCCCCGAGTCCTGGGATTACAGGCGTGAGCCACCATGCCTGGTTAATTTGTACAATTTTTATAGGGATGGAGGTCTCACTGTGTTGCCCAGGCTTGTCTCAGGCTCCTGGGCTCAAGTGATCCTCCTGTCTCAGCCTCCCAAAGTGCTGGGATTATAGCCGAGAGCCACTGTGCTTGGCCTAACAGCTCTTTTTAACATCTCTAGAGTATGTACAGTGCTGTTGTGGGTTTGGTATTTTTTTCATTAGTAATGCAGGTGTTTGCAGCTGTAACTTTCCCTCCTGTGGGTTTTTTGCTGTATCCCATACGTTTTGGTTGTGGTGACCCTCTGTTGGGGTTTCCACTCTCTGGTTATAAACATGTTGTGGAGAATGTGCTCTGATGAGTCTGTGTGTACATCTTCCATTATTTCCTTTAATTCATCCCTGAGAGTCGAATGAGCAAACATGGTTTATAGCTTCTGCCCAGGAGGCTGTCTGTGTACTTGTGTCCTGTGGAAGGTGCTCTGTTTTTTTCTACACTTGGCATTTTAAACATGTATTTTTCAGTGTGGTTAGTGAAAATTTATACCTTGTTTTGGTTTGTACGTTTGTATTCCTCGGTGCAGGAGTTCTGGGTATGCCTTTTGAGCATTTGCTTTTGGGTCCTGTGGGCACTCTAGGCAGTGTGGGGTTGGGTGCAGTGGTGGAGGGAGATGGCACCTTACTGGGCATCTGGGTGCCTGGCCTCTGCGAACTGTATCCTCTGCCCCTGTGTAGCTGGCTCAGGCCTTTGTGGTGAAGCGGGGCGTCCATGTGTCAGGAGCGTCTCCTGAGAGCATCAGCAGCCTCCTCTCAGAGGTGGCCGAGTGTGGGACCTGCTACATGCGCCTGAGCCACTTCTCTCTGCAGCCCGTCCTGGACTCCTCATACAGCAAGGGCCTCGTGTTCCAGGTATGGCCTCTGCCTCGTGGTTGTCACGAACCTTTGGGAGAACGGTGCACACATTCTGGAAAAGAGAATCTTAGAGGTCCTTCTGCGGGACCACAGAGTCTAAACCTTTTATTTCCTTGCTAACATCTGAAACCCGATAGTGACTCTTCAGGGATGGGTCAGTGATGATATTTTCCCTCACTGGAAACCTGGGCAGATGTGTGTGGGCCCTGGGTTGGTGGGAGGCAGGTGTGGCCAGCATTCGGGGCGTGCAGGGCAGGCAAGGCAGTGAGTGGGGCTCTTGCTGCCTGCACCTTGGTGGGAGCAGTCATTCACATTGTGGATGGGCAGGACTCTCACTTTGGGTGAATTTACGGTGCTGGGAGTTCCGAGCCAAGCCTGGCTCTGGAAGCTGCTGTTTGTGAGTCTTGAAGCTGGCTCATACGCTGGGTAGAGGCCCAGGGGATGGGGGGATGCACCTTGAATGGGAGAGAACAGGCAGGCAGATGACGGGACGTTGGGGTAGTGGAGAGGAGGGTATTGGGGAAGCTGAGCAGAGAGCCCTCAGGAGGAGCAGTGCGGTGCTGGTGCCTTCGACTGTTGGTGCCGCAGCGGGGGCTGTAGGGTGTGGTGATGCAGTGAGGTGTAGGTTTTAGACGGGCTCAGGAGGTAGGCGTGGTGGGAGCTGCATGGGGTGGGGACAGCTTCTAGGCAGAGGAGCAGCCCTGGGGTTCTCAAGGGCTGGAGATAGTGGAGAAGCGGTCAGAGCAGTGGACACTGAGAAGGGTCGGACTGTGGTTCTCGCTTGTCTGGCAGGCGTGGCCAGGCCAGGTGGCTCTTGGTGTGGGTGGACTGAGATTGGTCCAGGGTTGGCGTGAACTTCAGGGCCTGCTGCTGTGGCGTTACCCAGGATGCTGGCGCCACCGAGACCACTGTTGTCTGAGCAGCCGAAGCCCTCACAGTGCTAGTGTCTGTGCATAGAGCGCAGCCGCTCTTCCACCCTCACCCCCGAATCCCAGATGCCACGTCCCTGGGCAGCTGGTCTCAGATGAGAGGAGAGATTGGTGGTGGGCCATGGCTTGTGGAGGTCCGAATGTCTACCTGGCCTGGTGGCTGGATGTGGCTCACAGAGGCCCATTGCTTGGAAATGAAGCCCAGAGCTGAGGCAGGGAACAAAGTGCTGTGCCCAGCACTGGTGCCCTCAGGCCCTGGGCACAGGCTGTGTCCATGTTCCTGGCTGCCCTCCTCCCAGCCCCCTTTGCCTACAGGCCTTCACCAGTGGCCTGAGGAGGTACCTGCAGTATTACCGGGCCTGTGTCCTCGCCACTCCGCCTACCCTGAGCCTCCTCACCATTGGTTTTCTCTTCAAGAAACTGGGCCGGCAGCTCAGGTGAGCCTCAGCATGGTGGCTGAGTAGGGACTTTGTGGGCAAGGTGTGGGGCTTGCTGGGCAGCGGAGGGGGGGGGGTTTGCCCTGTTCCCTGGCAAGGAGGGCCTGTGAGAAGAGCCCTCAGCAGGTGACTGGACAACCCTTGCCCGGCTGAGTTCAGGTTCCGGGTGCCGAGCAAGTGTGTCTGCCGTGGGCCCACGACAGCTGGTCCATCCAGGCCCTCCAGGCCCGGCGGCTCCTGCCTAATCAGTACACAGGGTCCCTGGGGCTGTGGCATCTGGCACACACAAGCTGGTTAGTGAGCAACCAGGCTGGGGGCCACTGGCAAGTACCGCCGGAGAAGGAAGAATGAGGATTTGGGGGGGGTGGGAGCTGGAGGGACGACCTTCCAAGCAGAGGAGCAGTGGGCTGAGAGAGGAGACCCAAGGGCTGAGACAGTGCCGAACACTGTGGCGGGGGGGGGTGGGATCGGGCTGTGAAGGGTGTGGGTTGTGGCAGATGCTTGGTGCCACTGCGTGGATGGGAGGGGCTCAGGTGCAGCCCCATGTGGGGTGAGGAAGTGGGAGGATCAGGGTGATTTGGGGGTTGGACAGCGCCTGGGAGGGGAGGTGCCTGTTGGGTGTGGGTGCTTCAGTGGGGTCTGTGTGGACAGCACAGGGGCACAGGGCTGGGCATGAGTCCTGCAGGGCCATTGGGGTGCATCTGGTTTTTAAGGCCAGCATCTAAAGTCAGTTGCTCCAGGGAGCATGGAGATTTGTGGAGATTTTGCTCCCAGTCGCCTGGTCTGACGCTGCCTCTGGGTCTAGGTACCTGGCCGAGCTCTGTGGTGTTGGTGTTGCACTCCCAGGCACCTGCGGAGGAGGGCCCAGGGCCACGTTTCCCACCGTGAGTCCTGCGTCCCTGCGGAGTGTGCCAGCCTGGTGGGCTCCAGGAAAGGGGGTGGCTGAGTGTGTCCCTGGGGGGCTGCTGCTGGCAGGGGTGCACCTCACTGAGCTGCCCCCCCTTGCCATCTGCAGGGCGTGAAGCTGCTGTCCTACCTCTACCAGGAGGCGCTGCACAATTGCAGCAACGAACACTACCCCGTGCTGCTGTCCCTACTGAAGACCAGCTGCGAGCCCTACACGCGGTGGGCGGCGGGCTGGGGGGTCTGGGCTGGTGCACACTCCCACCAGGCAGACATCTGAGAGCAGCCCCTTGTCAGACACCTGTTGAATGTGGGGCTCACACAGGAAGGGGAGGGCAGGATCGGTGGACTGGGGAGGAACCCCCCACCCCCTACCCCGAACCCTCATGGACAGCATGCCCCACCCCTGCCTCCATGGACAGCCATGCCCCCGCTCCTCACTGCTGGCCCCACCCACCTCTCCACTGACCACACTCACCCCTGCTGCTCTCCCACTGCAGCTTCATCCACGACTGGGTGTACAGCGGGGTGTTCAGAGACACTTACGGCGAGTTCATGATTCAGGTGAACCAGGAGTACCTCAGCTTCCGAGGTAGGTGGCAGCTGGCTGCGGGGCGGGGCTCCATGCCTGTGGGCCTGGGTTCAGGACCACAGCCATGCCAGCCACCCTGGTGTTCACCCCACTGTAGATAAGTCATACTGGACCCATGGCTATGTGCTCATCTCCAAAGAGGTGGAGGACTGTGTTCCCGTGTTTCTGAAGCACATTGCCCATGATGTGTACGTCTGCGGGAAGACCATCAACCTGCTGAAGCTCTGCTGTCCCCGGGTGAGTAGGGGCTCCTGCGTGGGGAAGGGAGGGGCCGGGGCTGCGTCTGAGGCTAGGGCTGAGTGCCGGTGGCTGTGCCTGCATCCCCTTTGGCAGCATTACCTCTGTTGGTCCGATGTCCCTGTCCCCCCGGATCTCTGTGATTTTCTCCCTGGAGGAGTTGAAGGAGATTGAGAAGGACTGTGCTGTCTATGTTGGGCGCATGGAGAGGGTGGCCCGCCACAGCTCTGTCAGCAAGGAGGAGAAGGTGCGTGGCACCACAGGTCTTGGGGGCTTTCTTTGTGCCTGCCTCTGCTTCTTGGGGTCTCAGGCTGGTGGGGAGGACGTGAGGGCCGTGCAAGATCGGGGGGGGCTCCCTTCTGGCATTTTCTGTCCTGGTGGTGTGGATGGGTGGGTGCCAAGGGGGAGTTGAGATGAATGTCCTGGAGCCAGATGCCAGGGAGGGGCTCTGTCCTCTCCTCCTGGGTCTGGGTGGCTCAGCCTGAAGCCCAGGCTTTGCTGGCGTGGAAAGCTCCACTGGGGCTTCCCTTGGGCCTGCTGGCTGTGGACAGATAGTCCCAACTGTGCTCCAGGGCGGCAGGGTGTGCGGTTCTACACTCAGGTGGCCTTTGCAAGCTCCCCTCCTACTGGGAAGGGATGATGTGTCAGAAACGGGCCACGCCTCTCCTGTGTCCTCAGGGAGGGGGCTCAGTGGTACATTTGGTGCCATTCCCAGGAACACGCTTTCTGGCATGGGCAGGGGCAGGCCCAAGAGGCTGAGCAGGGAAGCTCCCTCTCCTCTCTGAGGCCCCTTGGTTTCCCTCCAGGGTGGACACACACAGCCTGGGGTCCTCAGCCCCCAGATGTCTCTGTGAGAGCTGGTCAGCTCCAGTCCGTGGCCTTGCCACTGCTGAGAGCCGGGGCAGGGGGAGGGGGTGTCCCACCATCACTTGGTGCCCTCCTCTCACCCCTTGGGCGGTGTGTTTTGCCTGCCGGCCCTGATCCCCGCACATGTCCTAGGTGAGGGGTCAGAGGACTAGGTTGCTTTTTTTTTCTTTGTGACAGGGTCCCACTGTGTCGGCCAGGAGGCTGGAGTGCAGTGGCACCAACATGGCTCCCTGCGTCCTCCACCTCCAAGGCTCAAGGGATCCTCCTGCCTCAGCCCACCCCCCAAGTAGTTGATACTACAGGCGTCTGCCACTACACCTGGCTCATTTTTGTATCTTTGTAGAGGGGGTTTTGCCATGTTGTCCAGAGTGGCCTGGAACTGCTGAGCTCATGTGATCCACCCACCTCAGCCTCCCAAAGTGCTAGGATTACAGGCATGAGCTGCTGCGTCTGGCCAGCATGCTTTGTTTACCAATTGTCTTTTTTAGGAATTACGTATGGAAATTGCAAAACAAGAATTAATCGCTCATGCTCGGGAAGCAGCCTCCAGGGTCCTGAGTGCACTGAGTGGTGAGTGGCCCCAAGTCCTCCCTTCTGCAGTTCCGGGGGGGGGGCCTTGCTGGGGCCTCCTTGTGATTGTGTGCCCCTTACTTTCCCCATGCAGACCGGCAGATGTCAGAGCGGATGGCCTTGGACGCCCGGAAGCGCGAGCAGTTTCAGAGGCTGAAGGAACAGTTTGTGAAGGACCAGGAGGTGGGTGGGACCTGCCCCTGTGGGGTCAGGCCTAAGTCCTGATTTCACAGCCCAGGCTGTGTGTGTTTTACAGCGACGCCAGGCGGCCAGGCAGGAGGAGCTGGATGACGACTTCAGCTACGCCCGTGAGCTTCGAGACAGGGAGAGGAGGCTGAAGTCCCTGGAGGAGGAGCTGGAGAGGAAGGCGAGGTAGGGCAGCAGGGGCCCCAGGCCCAGGGGTGCAGGTGCGGCAGGGGCCCCGGAGCTCTGCTTTAATCTTACTGATGAGTTTGCTCTGTATTTTGAAAACCTTCAGGCATACGTTAAGGTAGCAAGACCAATATGCTGAACCCAGAGTGGCTGTGGCCATGGTGCCATACGCAGGTGTTCGTACCCGTCCTGAGTGTTGCCTTGTGGGTGGTTTGTATGGATTAGGGTCTGAGCAAGGCCTGTGTGCTGTTTGGGGTCCTGTCTCTTTATCTTCTTTCTAAATAGGTCCCAGCTGGGCGCGGTGGCTCACACCTGTAATCCTAGCACTTTGGGAGGCTGAGGTGGGTGGATCACGTGAGGTCAGGAGTTCAAGACCAGCCTGGCCATCATGGTGAAACCCCATCATTTAAAAAAACAAACAAAAAACAATAAAATAAATAAATAGGTCCCTTATTTGTTTTTAAGTCTGTTATTGGTCTGACAGAGAGGGTGGTTTCTTTTTGTTTACTATTTTTTTTTTGAGATGGAGTCTTCCTCTGTCGCCCAGGCCGGAGTGCAATGTTGCATGGAATCTCAGCTCACTGCAACCTCCACCTCCCAGGTTCAAGTGATTCTCCTGCCTCAGCCTCCCGAGTAGCTGGGATTACAGGTGCCCGCCACCACGCCTGGCTAATTTTTCTAATTTTGGTAGAGATGGGGTTTCACCATGTTGGCCAGGCTGGTCTCAAACTCCTGACCTCAGGTGATCCGCCTGCCTCAGCCTCCCAAAGAGTTGGGGATTACGTGCCTGGCCGAGATGGTGTTTGTCCAGCACAGCCTTTGAGTGTGTCTCCCTGTGTTGTCCTCAGCCTGTCGCTAGTCTGAGTAGAGCTGTAGCCTTCAAGGGGCTGTTTGGGGTTTTAGAGAAAGACCCTCTCAGGAGGGTCTGGCTGCTTCCCGCTCAGCCCCACACGATGTTCAGCTGTCTCAACCTTAGATCTGTTTATAGAGCCAGCGAGGGATGTTCCTGGAGGGGGTGTGCGTGCCTGTGTGCACACGTCTGTATGCGTTTATGCATGCCTACATGTTTGTGTATGTATGTGAGTAGATACTGTCCCGTTAACACATGGAGAAAACCAGGCCTGGACACGACGTCTCCGGCCTGTGGTGGGCAAATTAGAGCTGGCCAGTTCAGGTTTGAGCCGGGGTCCCAGTGGAGCCCAGCACAAGTTGCCTGCTGGAGAAAAGCTCAAAGTCAGGGGGCACGATAGGTGAGGCAGGCTTTGAGTTCAGCCAATAAAGCGTTTGTGTTGGTTTTGCTTCATGTACTTTTTTGCATTAGTTTTCAATTCTCAGGTCTGCACCTGTAGGAGAAGAGGCCTTGCTTCTTAGGGGCCTGGGGCCCTCAGCTTCCTGCTCACCCCTTGCTTCAGGCCATGCAGGAACTCATTCTGGTTTTCATCCAACAGACCTTGCTGAGCCCTGGCTGGGCAGCGACTTGCCAAGGTTTCCCAGCCTGGCAGGTGGAAGGGCCTGCCTGGTGCCGCCCTGCAGGTGCTGTGAGGGCCCAGAGCTCTCTGGCCCTGGCAGGGGGAGATTAGGGGCAGGGGCCCCCTGGGGCCTCTGTTGTGCAGAACCATTCTCGCCCGAGGGGCGCCAGGTGGATGGGGTGGGGTGACTCTTGTGGCTGTGTCCTCTCTGGGTGTGGCTCAGGCAGGCGCTGGTGGACCACTACAGCAAGCTCTCTGCAGAGGCAGCTCGTCGGGAGCAGAAGGCGCTGTGGAGAATCCAGAGGCACCGACTGGAGAGTGCACGGCTTCGCTTTCTCTTAGAAGATGAGAAACGCATTCAGGTATCTCAGCAGCTTTAGATGGCAGCTCTTCCCCTGGGCTTTGGGGGTCTGGTAACCCCCTGAAACTACACACTGACCTGCGTGCTCTTAGGGATGAGGGCTGGTGGTTCTTGTGCTTGTGGCAGTGCCACTGAATTGCAGACAGAGGTGGTGAGGAGCTCGTGGTTTTGGAGTGCTTTCTGCAGGCTGGGGTCCCAGTGGAGCCCAGCACGAGCCTTGTCTGGTTCAGTGCACATGGCTGCTGTGGCTTCTGTGTGGGGTTGGGGCCGTGCTTTCTCCAGCTTTGCTGGTCATGCCTCTGGCTTGAATTTCAGGAGATGCTGAAAGCGATGACTGAGGCTCACCAGCCCCAGGAGCCGCCAGACTTTCTCTTGAGCCCACACTCCCAGGTGAGTGGCAGAATGGAACCCAGGGTGCCCTAGCTCTGAGCTGGGGGTGCCGGGCCTGGCTGTTTGTCATAGCCCTTGACACCTAGTGAGTGTCGGTCATGGCTGCAGAGCTGAACTTAGGGGACAGAGTTTGAGGGCTCGGGGGAGCCTGAGACCAGATTGGGTCTGATGTCATGTGTGTTTCAGGTTACATCTTGCCCTGAGCACCCAGACAGAGGCCAAGGCTGTGATTCTGGGACTGTAGAGCAACACTCGGCTTCCTGGCATTGCCCAAACAGGCCAGACCTGCGGACTCCACAGCCCCTTAAGCCTCTAGCAGTGGGAGCTGGTGGCATAGGGCTGCAGCAGGCAGAGGAGCTTGGGCCCTTCTCTGACGGCCTCAGCATTGGAGACTTCCTACCTGTGGGCCCAGGGGCTGAGCAGTCTGTGCAGACTGGCACGGTCCCTCTCCTGGAGGCAGCGCTGCAGACCATCAGCTTGGACCTGCCCGCCTCAGCTCCTGGGGAGGCGCCCGCAGCAGCCAGCACTCAGCCCTCCAAGCCACAGGAGTATGACTTCACTACTGTCCTGAGGCCGGCTGTGGCCGCCTCACCTTCACCAGGGCCCCTCCAGGCTGCAGAGTGCAACTTGGGCGGCTCAGGGCCGCAGCTGTGGGAGGACACTCATGGGAAGCTGGATGCCTGTGTCTCTGCGTTGCAGGTGGCTCTGCCTCCCTCACACCCACCCAGGTGTGCCGCCCTGGAGGAGGGGAGCAGCCAGCACACAGAGCAGCTTTTTGGGCATGTGTCAGGGGGTGGTGTTCCCCACGGGGGGGCTGCAGTTCTGGAATAGCTCCCACTCAGCCACGGTGGAACACCCACGGGCCCATGTCCGATGCCAGCATCAGGGTCGGGGAGCAAATGTCAGATGTGGCTCCCACCCGGCCACGGTGGAATATCCATGGTCACGTGTCTGATGCCAGCATCAGGGTCGGGGAAAACGCGTCTGACGTGGCTCCCACCCGGCCACGTTTGAACATCCATGGTCACGTGTCTGATGCCAGCATCAGGGTCGGGGGAGAACGTGTCGGATGTGGCTCCCACCCGGCCACGTTTGAACATCCATGGTCACGTGTCCGATGCCAGCATTAGGGTCGGGGAGAATGTGTCAGATGTGGCTCCTACCCGGCCACGGTGGAACACCCATGGGCACGTGTCCGACGCCAGCATCAGCTTGGGGGTGTGTGTGTCGGACATGCCTCCCACCCGGCCACGGTGGAACACCCCACGGACCCATCCCTCCGCCCCCACGTGATGCTGGGGGCCCTCTCACCAGAAACTGAGCCCAACACACCCAGGCCCCAACAGAGCCTCTCTGGCCACACGTTGCAGTCAGCGCTCATCCTGGGAGCACAGAACGCTGCTCTGGACTGTGGGCCACGGCTGCCTGTAGAATTGGGGCCGTCTCTCTCTCCCGCCAGCTTAGGCTGTGGGGGAGGAGAGCGTCAGCATGGGAGAGAACGTGTCACCCTTGGCTCCCACCCGGCCACAGTGGAACATCGAGGGACACGTGTCTGATGACACCATCAGCATGGGAGAGAACGTGTCGGCCTTGGCTCCCACCCGGCCACAGTGGAACATGGAGGGACACGTGTCTGACGACACCATCAGCGTGGGAGAGAACGTGTCAGACGTGGCTCCCACTTGGCCACAGTGGAACATCGAGGGACACGTGTCTGACGATACCATCAGCATGGGAGAGAACGTGTCAGACGTGGCTCCCCACCTGGCCATGCTGGCCCAACACCCCGGGAGACAGCGTCTCTGAAGAACCAGGTTAGAGTCGGGTGGCCGATGGCCAGGAGTGGGACTGTGGGACCCAGAGCCTGGGAGGTAGGCGGGAGGTGGGGCTGGCTGCGAGTGAAGGTTCCCTCAGGACTCCTTGTTTGTCAGCTAGAACCTGAGCTACTGTTTGGGGGACATGGGAGGGGCTGCCTGAGCCAGGGCTGGCTCTGCTCTGTCCGCAGGCACTTGGCCCAGACACTCCCATGTCCACTTGTGTCCACACAGGCCCTGGGAGGAATGGGGACACTGAGGAGCTCTCCCCAAATTGGCCTCCGAACTCACAGGTAAGGTGGATGCAGCCTGGGGGGGTCACACAGCACGCAGGGAGGGCTCTCTCCCCTCTAGGTTATCATGTGGGCAGGTCCCACGTGCGATTTTCCTTTTGGCACAAGGTGGGCGAGTAGGGGCAGCATGTGGTGGGGGCAGCGTGATATGGGGAGGTGGCTCTCAGGCTGGTGTTTTGTTAGGAAGACGCAGCTGCCCAGAGCAGCCCAGGACCTGGTGAGGAGGCGGCGGAGGCCTGGGATGGGGGAGCAGGCCTACCTGGCAGGCCTGGCAGGGCAGTACCACCTGGAGCGGTACCCGGACAGTTACGAGTCCATGTGTGAGTGCAGTGTTGCTGCGGGTGGGGGCAGAGCCAGAGCCCTGGGCGGGCAGGTTCCTAGCACGCTCTCCGTCTCCCACAGCTGAGCCACCCATCGCTCACCTCCTGCGCCCCATGCTTCCCCGGGCCTTCGCCTTCCCCGTGGACCCCCAGGTCCAGTCCGCCGCAGACGAGACCGCTGTGCAGCTGAGTGAGTTGCTGACGCTGCCCGTGCTCATGAAGCGCTCCATCACGGCGCCGCTGGCTGCCCAGTGAGTGTCCCACCCCAGCCAGCCTGCCCGCCCAGCCCACCCCCACAGCACCCTGACCCCAGCTCCCTCCTGTCAGCATCTCCTTGGTGAACAAGGCCGCCGTTGACTACTTCTTCGTGGAGCTGCACCTGGAGGCGCACTATGAGGCGCTGCGGCACTTCCTCCTGATGGAGGACGGCGAGTTCGCCCAGTCCCTCAGCGACCTGCTTTTTGAGAAGGTGACCTCCGCACGGAGCTGGGGTGGGGCCGGTGGTAGAGGGGGAGGCCGTGGGGGAGGGGGGGAGACTGGCTGCAGGGCCTCAGCCTTCCTGCCGCTCTGGCACAGCCCCATGGGGCGCCGGCGCGTGGTCAGGGACGTGCTTGGGGCCCTTGGGGACGCCAGTCCCTTTGTGCCCAGCTTGGGGCCGGGCAGACGCCTGGGGAGCTGCTCAACCCGCTGGTGCTAAACTCCGTGCTGAGCAAGGCCCTGCAGTGCAGCCTGCACGGGGACACCCCGCACGCCTCCAACCTCTCCCTCGCCCTCAAGTACCTTCCCGAGGTGTTTGCTCCCAATGCCCCGGATGTGCTGAGCTGCCTGGAGCTCAGGTACAAGGTCAGCAGCAGCCCTGGCCACGGGGGATGGGGCAGGGGCCTGCCCGTGGACGCCTTCTGAGCGGGGCCTCCCGGCAGGTGGACTGGCCCCTCAACGTCGTCATCACCGAGGGCTGCCTGAGCAAGTACAGCGGCGTCTTCTCCTTCCTGCTGCAGCTGAAGCTCATGATGTGGGCACTCAAGGACATCTGCTTCCACCTCAAGCGCACAGGTGAGGCCTCGCTCTACCCGGGTGCCCCGGGCCTGAGGCTGTGCTCACCTCTGCCCTTCTCCTCTCTGCCAGCCCTGCTGAGCCACATGGCCAGCTCCGTACAGTTCCGCCAGCTGCAGCTGTTCAAGCACGAGATGCAGCACTTTGTGAGGGTCATCCAGGGCTACATTGCCAACCAGATCCTGCATGTCACCTGGTGCGAGTTCAGGGCCAGGCTGGCCACCGTGGGCGACCTGGAGGAGATCCAGCGCGCGCACGCCGAGTACCTGCACAAGGCCGTCTTCAGGTGAGGCCTGGGCACTGCTACGTCCCTCGTCCCTGTGGTCGCGGCTCAGCCCACCCAGTGGCACCGCTTCCCTGCAGGGGTCTGCTCACGGAGAAGGCGGCGCCCGTCATGAACATCATCCACAGTGTCTTCAGCCTCGTGCTCAAGTTCCGCAGCCAGCTCATCTCCCAGGCCTGGGTCCCTGCTGGGGGCCCGCGGGGTGCAGACACCCCAACTTTGCACTCCTGCAGCAGTCCTACAACACCTTCAAGTACTACTCCCACTTTCTCTTCAAAGGTGAGGCCCACCGCAGCTGGGAGGGCTGAGGTAGGGGGGGCAGGGCGGGGTTCACCCCACGGGCAGAGGCGTGAGTGGCTCGCTGATCCCCAGTGGTGACCAAGCTGGTGAACCGAGGCTACCAGCCCCACCTGGAGGACTTCCTGCTGCGCCTCAACTTCAACAGCTACTACCAGGATGCCTGAAGCTGCCGTGCGGGGGGCGTGCGCAATAAACCTGTTCTCAGACCCTGTCTCTGTCTGTCTCCCAGGCGGGGGCTGAGGACAGGGCACTGGGCAACAATGACCACAGAGACGGGCCTCAGGGACTTGGTTTATTTTAGGAGCCTGGGTCCAGCCCCCAGGGGCCAGGTGGGTGGTGGGGCTGCCTTGCCGAGCCAGTGTCAGACAGAGACAGGTCAGGTCCTGACTGGATGCCTCTGCCTTCATGGAAAGACAGGTGTGCGTGGGCCAGGGCAGAAGCCCCCAGCACAGAGGGCATAGCCCGGCACCGTCTTGGCCGCTCAGCCGCACACGGGGGCCTCGGGGGACTCCAGGGGTGTGGAGCATGCCGAGGCCATTATGATGATCACGTCACACACAGTTCTGCTGCCCAGAGCGGGGGCTTGCTGCTGTAGGAACACTGCCCGCCAGTTGCCCCTCTGGCCTCCGTGGCCTCGGGCTCTGTGGCAGCCCCTGCCTCGCAGTGGTAAGGGGTCTCCAGTAGCTTCAGTACCCGCTGAACCTGAAGGAGTGTGAGGGTGAGAGGGGTCTGAGCCTGGCCCTCCTCCCATGGACCACAGGGATAGTCATGTGCTTGCCTCTGAGAAGTCCCCCGCGCTCGGCAGCCTCGATGGCGTTGTGCGCAATGTAGTCCTCAGCACATACTTGGGGTTGCTGGCGCGCATCACACGCACACGCTCGGCCTGCCAGGCAGCGGCATCTCTGGCACCTTCCAGGTCCTTGTCCAGCCGGGCTCTGGAATTACATCCAGGCTCTAGAAGCACAGCCGGGCTGGACCTTCCCAGCATGACCGCGGACGCAGAGCTCACCTGTACGCCTGGAGCCAGTTGGCCCAGTGGTCCTGGTTCCTGCTGTGCAGCTCGGCCGCGCTCAGCTGTTCCAGCCGAGACTGCTGCTCCACGCGCTCCAACTCCCTGGCGATGCCTGCCCGGGTGCCCATGAGCGCGAACAGCTGCGGGTTTGACTGTGCCAGCATCAACATCATGGACAGCTGCCTGCAGGGAGGCCGGGGTGTCTGGGAGGCAACCCCTGACTGTCTCCTACCCTGTAGGCAGGTGTTCCTCCGCCCCACCCTTGAGTCCCACTGGCAGGGATGGACCCGGGTGGGCACACACTAGCCATGCCCATGCTCTGCTGCCCAGCTTCCTGCTGGAGAGTCTCCGCCTCCAGAGTTCAATGCTTGTGGGACAGGCACTGCTATTAGCACTTCCCTTATTTCCAGAAGGGTCCAGATGGGCAGGGGGCTTCATGTAAGCAGGGCCTGCCGACCAGTGCTCCCGGCCAACCCCACTAGTCTTGTTTTTTAAGTTAAAAGCCACAGCCGGTGTGGTGGGTCATGCCTGTAATCCCAGCACTTTGGAAAGCCAAGGCAGGCGGATGACCTGCAGTCAGCAGTTCAAGACCAGCCTGACCAACATGGAGAAATCCTGTTTCTACTACAGATATAAAATTAGCCGGGCGTGGTGGCAAATGCCTGTAATCCTAGCTACTTGAGAGACTGAGGCAGGAGAACTGATTGAACCTGGAGGCAGAGGTTGCAGTGAGCCAAGATCGTGCCATGGCACTCCAGCCTGGGCAACAAGAGTGAAACTCCTCAAAAAAAGCAACACCACTTGGGCAGAACTTCCCTTTGGAAGATGGTGTGGGAAAGGCTGGCCTCTGGGAACCCATCCTCTCTGGCAAGTCAGAAGATTTCTCTGAGGCTCGCTCACAGCAGAGACCACTGTCTCCCCCCCACACCTGTGTTGGCATTATCACCCTCTCCTCTGTAACCAGTGGGCCCCAGCACCTCAGAGACCCTGACTGCACCGGTCCCTGGGAGCAGAGCAGCCACCTGGGCCCCAGCCAGCTCTGCCTTCAGCTTCCCCCTCCAGCCCTCTTTCTGATTGTGCTTCCCTTTCTGGAAACAAATCCAAGGAAGTAGGAACCAAGTACCCACCGGGGGATCCATCTGGGGCCGGAAGGCCAGCCTCAGCTCCTCCAGGGAAGCACACTGCTCCAGCAGCCTGGCCAGGAACTCCGCCAGGCCCGGTGACTCGGGCTCCACCAGGAAAGAGCTCAGCAAGTAGAAGGTGTTTGTGAAGTCGGCACCTGGAACACAGGCTGCTCAGGGAGCCAGAAGCAGAAGGCCCAGGATCCTCATCCTGGTGCCACGCACAGGTGCCACACAGACACACCCTCCCCCCCCCCCCACACCCCTGGCACAGGTGCTGCACACGTGTCGCCCCTGGCACAGGTGCCACACATACACACGTCGCCCCCGGCACAGGTGCTGCACAGACACACGTCGCCCCTGGCACAGGTGCCACAGACACCCTCCTCCCCCACCCTGGCACAGGTGCCACACAGACACACTGCCTCCGGGTACAGGTGCTGCATGAGCCCTGCTCAGCATTGCCCTCCACAGCCCACTCTTCAGCCTCCACCCATCCACCGCCCAGCACGGCTGCCACTCTGACCCTGCAAGCCACCTGTAACGTGGGCTAACACCGGGAAGGCATGGAGGCTGCTGCTGGCCTCACATCATCACAGTCACGACTGCCTGCTTTGGGAGCTACTGAGTGTTGAGAAGCCGCTGTAACCCACCTGCAGAAGACCCAACATGTGAAAGACAGATCCTCCCCCGATCAGGGAAACACTGTCATGTGTAACCACAGTAACCCCTAAGACAACATCTAAAAACACAACAGAAAATGAGATGGGAATCAAAGCAATGTACTGTGAAAAAGTCCAGTACGTATGAAGGCGGCAGCGATGGAGAACTAAAGGGACCGAAAACACGGCAGAGGTCACTCCTGATGAGTAATAAACCTCCGACAAGAAGCAGACGGGCAAAATGGGTGAAAAGACAATTTCCATGCTGTCTACACGATTACAGGATGTTCCAAGTCACGAACAGGCTGGCAGTGAAAGGGTGAAGAAACCTAGGCAGAGTAACCTGAAGAGAGGTGAGGCGACTGCACTCACAGCAGGTAAGTTTTCTTTTCTTTTTCTGAGACGTAGTCTTGCTCTGTCGCCCAGGCTGGAGTGCAGTGATATGATCTCGGCTCACTGCAACCTCCAACTCCCGGGGTCCAGTAATTCTCCTGCCTCAGCCTCTCAAGTAGCTGGGATTACAGGTGCCACCACCACCACACCCAGCTAATTTTTGTATTTTTAGTAGAGATGGGATTTCACCATATTGGCTAGGCTGGTCTTGAACTCCTGACCTCAGGTGATCCGCCCACCTCGGCCTCCCAAAGTGCCAGAATTACAGGCATGAGCCATCGTGCCCAGCCAGATAAGATTTTAAATAAAAAATTGTCACAAGGGCGGGTAAAGGTAGCTCACCCCTGCAATCCCAGCTACTTGGGAGGTTGAGGTAGGAGGATCACTAGAGCCCAGGAGGCGGAGAGTGCAGTGAACCATGACCGTGCCCAGGAGGCGGAGGGTGCAGTGAGCTGTGACCGTGGCCAGGAGGCGGAGGGTGCAGTGAGCCGTGACCGTGCCCAGGCGGTGGAGGGTGCAGTGAGCCGTGACCGTGCCCAGGCGGTGGAGGGTGCAGTGAGCCGTGACCGTGCCCAGGCGGTGGAGGGTGCAGTGAGCCGTGACCATGGCCAGGAGGCGGAGGGTGCAGTGAAACGTGACTGTGCCCAGGCGGTGGAGGGTGCAGTGAGCCGTGACTGTGCCCAGGTGGTGGAGGGTGCAGTGAAATGTGACTGTGCCCAGGAGGCGGAGGGTGCAGTGAAATGTGACTGTGCCCAGGTGGTGGAGGGTGCTGTGAGCCGTGACTGTGCCCAGGTGGTGGAGGGTGCAGTGAAACGTGACTGTGCCCAGGAGGCAGAGGGTGCAGTGAACCGTGACTGTGCCCAGGTGGTGGAGGGTGCTGTGAGCCGTGACTGTGCCCAGGCGGTGGAGGGTGCAGTGAACCGTGACTGTGCCACTGCACCCCAGCCTGAGCAACAAAGCAAGACATAGCCGCCAACAAAATTGTTACGAGACAGTATTATATATGGATGAAAGCCAATTCGTTAATAAAATGTAAAAATTATAAACATGCACCAAATAACAAAGCCCCGAAATATACAAAGCAAACATTCACAGAATGGAAGTGAGGAAGACAACAGTTGTATCTATAGTAAGAGCTGGAGACAAACACACCGCTTACGGCCGGGCATGGCGGCTCCCACCTGTAATCCCAGCACTGTGGGAGGCCGATGTGGGCGGATCACCTGAGGTCAGGAGATTGAGACCATCCTAGCCAACATGGTAAAACCCCGTTTCTACTAAAAATACAAAAATTAGCTGGGCGTGATGGCATGTGCCTGTAATCCCAGCTACTGGGGAGGCCTAAGCAGGAGAACTGCTTTAAACTGGAAGGCGGACGCTGCAGTGAACCGAGATGGCGCCACTGCACTCCAGCCTTGGCCAAAGTCAAAAAAGAGAAAAAAAAAACACCACTTAATAATAATGGACAGAGCACCTAGACAGAAGATCAATAAGAAATGAAAACCTGAGCAACAGCCTAAACCAAGACCAAAGAACCACATACACAGAACACTCCACCCAGCAGAACAGATCAGGGCGTGATCTCCAGGAAAAGCCACAAAACAAGTCTTAATCAACTTAAAAAGGCTGACATCTTCTGTAACCACAACAGAATGAAGCCAGAAGTCACTTAGAAAATTGTATACTTAAAAACAACATACCGACCAGGCGTGGTGGCTCACGCCTGTAATCCCAGCACTGTGGGAGGCTGAGGTGGGCGGATCACCTGAGGTCAGGAGATTGAGACCATCCTAGCCAACATGGAAGCCCCATCTCTACTAAAAATACAAAAATTAGCCAGGTGTGGTGGTGGGTGCCTGTAATCCCAGCTACTCGGGAGGCTGAGGCAGGAGAATTGCTTGAGCCTGGGAGGCAGAAGTGGCAGTGAGCCAAG
This sequence comes from Ateles fusciceps, assembly GCA_036589455.1. Lineage (NCBI taxonomy): Eukaryota > Metazoa > Chordata > Mammalia > Primates > Atelidae > Ateles > Ateles fusciceps. Next base: position 2,850,433 of record JAZHEH010000402.1, on the reverse strand, counting down.
ATCGAGCCATTGTACTCCAGCTTGGGTGACAGATCAAGACTCTGTCTCAGAAACAAAAAACAAACCCAAAACAACATATCAGAATTGATGGATACTGCAGAAGCAGTGACCAGAAGAACATGCACAGCTGTAAATGGCTCCACTGAAAAAGATCTCCAATCAGTAAGCTCACCTCACACCTAAAGAACTGGAGAAAGAACAGCCAAGACCAAAGTTGGCAGCAGGGAGGGAAACATGATTAGAGGGAGAAAAACGAAAAACGGAATAGGCTGAAGAAACAGAGGACAGGTACTGCGTAACTCCACTTACACGAAGGATTCAGAGTAGGCAGATTCACAGACTGGAAGTGGAGTGCCGCTACCAGGGGCCGCAGAGAGGGAGTGGGGAGCTGGTGACCGACACGCACAGGGTTCTGGTGGTAACGTGAGCAGGCTCCAGGCTCTGCTGTCCAGCACCGCTCCTGTGTCAGCACGCAGGTGCTCTCGGACAGCTGAGAGGAGCTATCTGTGTTAAGTGTTCTTACCACAATAAAATCGTTTTTAAAAACCTGCTATGAACAATTATATGCCAAAACTGCCTGCATGACATGGATAACCCACAGAACACAAAAATTCCGGAAACAGAAATTACCAAAACTGACTCAAGAATAGAAAATCTAAATTGACCTAAGAGAAGCAAGGAGATTGAGCAGTAATAAAAAACTTGCCAACAAAGAAAAGCTCAGGACCAGCTGGCTTCACGGGTGAATTCTATGGAACATTTTAAGCAGAAGTAATAGCAATCCTTCTCAAACTTTGAAGAAAAAAATGGAAGCTGTGGGAATACCCCCTAACTGCCTCTAAGAGGCCAGCACTGCCCTGTCATCAAAGCCAAACAAAGACTAAAGAAAAACGAAGCAAAGCTATGAGCCAGTATCCCTTACGAATACAGATGCAAAAATCCTCAAAATATTCGCAAAATTCAGCATATTAAACTAATCACACAGCAGCGTATGGCCAGGCGTGGTGGCTCATGCCTGTAATCCCAGCACTGTGGGAGGCTGAGAGGCACACAATTAACCTGTGGTCAGGAGTTTGAAATCAGCCTGACCAACATGGAGAAACTCCTGCCTTTACTAAAAATATAAAAATTAGCTGGGCGTGGTGGTGGGCGCCTGTAATCCCAGCAACTGGGGAGGCTGAGGCAGAATTGCTTGGACCTGGGAGGTGGAGGTTGCGGTGAACCGAGATCGTGTTACTGCATTCCAGCCTGGGCAATGAGAGTGAAACTCCATCTCAAAAAAAAAAAAATTATACAGCCTATTAAAAGGACGAAGTAAAATTTATCCCCAGAAGGAGATCGGAATGAAACAATAAAACAACATGACCATTTTCATTGCAGGAAAAAGCACTGATAAAATACAATAGCCTTTCATGGTAAAAGCACTCTAAAAGAAAACTTCAGTGTCGTAAAAGTTATATATAAAAAAGGCCACAGCTAACATCACACTCAACGGGTGAAACCCTGAACACTTCCCCTTAAAGGTCAGGAACAAGAAAAGGATGCCCATCTCAGCTACTTCTATTCAACATGCAAAGCTACAAGTCCTGGCTAGTGCAATCCAGTGAGTCACCCACATAATCCTGCAGTCCTACCGACCGTGTGCCCAGACCCGAAAGCAGGGACGTGGAGAGCTCCGCACGCGTGTTCACAGCAGCACTGCACACGGTACACAGTATGCCGTACACAACAGCCAGGAGAGGACAGTGTAGGCCAGAAGGTCACAGAGAAGCAAACTGGCCTGTCCGTGCAACGAGATGCTTCTCAGCCTTCAAATGGAGTAAAATCCTGCTAGAGACCTGGATGAACATTGAGGACGTGATGCTACATGAAATACGCAGTCACGAAAGGACAGACACTGTTATGAATCCACTCACAGGAGGTCCCGAGATTCACCAAATTCATAAAGACAGAGTAGAATGGGTGTGCCAGGGGCTGGGGTGGGCACGGGAGCGAGTGTGCACCTGGAAATGGCTGGAAAGGTAAAGCATTGCTAACCACAACAGAACCGGAAACGCCTGCTGTGGGCACGCCTGGTCACTCACCGGTCAGGTGCATGGTCTGCAGGAGCTTGGACACCAGCGCCCCGTCTTCCTCCAGCTCCACCTGCACGAGGCCCAGTTTCCTGCGCATCTTCTGCAGGTACTGCCGTTGGAACTCGGCGTCAAACTCCTCGGCCAGGACGGCCTCGCCCAGCTCCAGGGGCAGCTCCGGGTGCAGCGCCTCGGCCAGCTTCCGCAGGTTCCACTTGCACACCTCGGGCTGCTTGCTGTATGCGTAGCGGCCGGCGTTGTCTGAGGCGTTGCACACGTGGTCGGGGTCGTAGCCTGCCACACGGGGCAAGAGAGCCACGCCCTGCCTGAGGGGACGCTCCCAGGAGATGGCACAGGCGCCCTGGAGGGGGAGGCCCAAAGGAAGTTCTCGTGTGGCCGTGGCTCTCCTGCCCTGTCCCGAAGGGGTCCTGTCTCTACAGCCTCTGGCCAAGGTCTGCATTGCCCTGACTCTCTCCTTCCCATATCAGCCACCAGCCCTGTGGGCTCCCGCTCCCGCACCACGGGTCAGTGCCTGGGGCAGCAGGTGTCACGCAGCCTGCGCTTTGCTGGGCCCCAGGGCTGCTCACCTGTCCAGGAAGCCGAAGGGCCCATAGTCGATGGTCAGCCCCAGGATGCTCATGTTGTCGGTGTTAAGCACGCCGTGGCAGAAGCCCACGCACTGCCACTCGGCCACCATCCGCGCCGTGCGCCGCGTCACCTAGGCCGGGACAGTGTCTTGCTCCCCTCGGGGTCCTCCCCCACACCCCCCCACTTGCATCCGTCCTTCCCCCTCCCAAAACCAGCTGTGCTTCGCTGAGAGGCTCTCGCTCTGGTATTTCCGGGCGATGTCCGGATGACCTCTGTCATCACTCCAACCACAGGGCAGTGATTAAGAGTCTGTTTCGAGGGTTCTCATCCCCACTTACAGCATCCACTCTTATATGCTCACAAAATTTGGCTTTTACCCAAACTAGAAAAATCAGAGAACCCCAGACTCGGGCCCAGTAGAGACCCCAAAGCAGCTCACTCCGGGGCCACACCTGCCCCAGGGCCAGGCCACTGATCACTCTGGTGCCATCAACCAGACAGCAGTTCTCACCCAGCCTGGCACTGGCAACCTTGAGAATAGGGGCCAATCAACAGGGAGGCCAGGAGCCCCCAAGATGCAGGGTGCACGGACGGCCCCGCTGAGCACAGGCCCGACACCGCCTCACTCCTGCAAGGCCACTGACACTCCTGCGAGGCAGTCAGCGCCGTCCTCTGAGGCCCAAAGGGGCAGAGTGACCTGCCCCTGACCACACACCCACATCTACGCCACAGCATAAGGCTGTGCCCAGTGGCTCCTCCCAGCCTTCTGTGGCCCCCGCTGCCCGCCCACATGGAGCATGGCTGAGGCGGACTGAAGAGATGGAGCCGGCACAGGACACAGCCCCAGGAGCACCTGCCTGGCGCCCACTTCTGCTGATGGCAGCTCAATAGCTCCCAGCCACGTGCAAAAGCGGGTCCCCCACACAGCCCTGGCTGCAGCTGCTCCAGGAATGGCCTGAGACCTCTCAAACAAGATGCTGTGCCCGGCCCCCCTGAACCCCCCACTTGGCCTAACCCCACTGATGCTGCAGGCCCCCAGCCCAGCCAGGCCAAGCACCGGGTCTCCCTACTGTGCCCTGAATGCCCTGTGACAAGGACGACACCATCAGACCGTGTGGGATGTACGTGCTGTCCGTGGGGGCAGGGACCCAGACCCAAGCTGGGCGCTCAGCACCTCCCTAGTCAGGACCTGGCTGGCTGCTCTGGGCATCGTGACATGTTGACCCACATGGGAGGCGCCCAGTATCCATGGGTGCTTCCACCCAAGCCAGCTCCTCCCCCACTCCCACCCCCCGAGCTGGCCCTGCAAGGACTCCAGCAGCAGAGCACACCCAGGCCCCCAACGCCACTGAGCACAGGGGGAGCTTCAGGTTTGTCCCAGGGCCCGATCACACAGTATTTGTGAGAAGTCGGCGCGAGGGATGGGGTTTGTGGACAGGACGGGGAGCTCAGAGAAGGGTGGGAGGCTGGGCAAAAGCCTTTGTCCCCCGGCCAAAATGAGGGTGTCTTCAGCACAGGTGGGGACACCCAGCACCCTCCCGCAGCGGGGATGGTGTGCAGCCCACTGACCTCCCCGGAAGAAGGCGGCATTTCTCTGCACGCTGTCGCTGGCGTGAGCAGCCTGGATCTCAGGGTAGAAGGAGCTGATGACGTAGTTGAGCAGCTGCACGCGAATGTCGTTCCTCCCCACACTGGGGCCCGCGCGTCCTGAGTGCTCATCTGCGGACTTAAAAATCTCAAAGGATCCAAACCTGGAGAGAAGACCCGAGTTGTCAACAGGTCAAACCTGACCCCAGCCCCTTGTGAGAATAGGAAAAGAGAAAGACATTGTTGTGGCTGTTCGATCTTGCAGCTCTACCGCAGAAAGAGAACCCTGATTAAAACAGTAACAACCCTCCAAGCCGCACCCGGCTTTACCTGACGCAAACACAGGCATCCAGCCACTGAACAAGCCCTGTTCGCAGCCTGGGGCACGTGCCGGGCAGGCCCATGGGCTAGAAACCACCAAGTCTCCCTGCACCCCGACCCCAACCCCATGGGGAGGGTTTTCTCAGCTTTTACACATGGAGGGGCATGGCCTGCCACTGTGTCCTTGGGGAGGGAGTGCAAAGGAGACTCAGCTTCTACAGACACACGTTTGTGAGCGGCCATCCTCCAGGGTGACCGTCCCCAGGGGACATCAGGCAATGTCTGGACACATCTTTTGTTGTCACAACTGGGGTTACTACTGGCAACCACTGGGCCCAGGGCAGGGAGGCTGCACGGTGCACAAGATGGACTCCACAGTGATGCCTGCAGAGCTGCTGGACGGGGCTTCGGAGGAAGTCGCTGCCCCAGATCCTTCCCATCCCCCCCAGAGGACAGGAAAGGCCAGAGGCCCACAGGCAGCCTCAGGTGTGGGTGGCTGGACGGGGCCACAAGCCAAAAGGCCACTTCTGGACCACTCTATATTCAGGCGTTCAGGAGGAGATGCTGGATGCCAGGTGGCAAGGTGACATCGAAACCTGATGGCTGGGCCTGTCATCCCAGCACTTTGGGAGGCCGAGGTGGGCGGATCACCTGAGGTCAGGAGTTTGACACCAGCTTGCGAACATGGTGAAACTCCGTCTCTACTAAAATTAGCAAAAATACAAAAATTAGCTGGGTGTGGTGGCGCATATCTGTAGTCCCAGCTACTCGGGAGGCTGAGACAGGAGAATTCTTGAACCCAGGAGGTGGAGGTTGCAGTGAGCCGAGATCGCACCATTGCACTCCAGCCTGGGCAACAGAGTGATGGCCCGCAAACTGCTAACTGACGGCTCACGTCAGACAGGAGCCAGCTCAGAAGGACAGCAGACCAACGCACAGCTGGACCATCAGATGAGAAAGCACGAGCATGACCCCAGGCATGGCACGCTCGCAGCTCCTGCTGCGTCAGTGGCACTCACAGAGGCCATTTCCTCGGTCAGGTCTAAGGACTTCCTTGTCATAAACTCCAGCAAACAGCTCTGGACACTGTCCCCAACCTCAGGCAGCCCCTCCCGGGAAGCACCAGGCAGGGACCCTTCTCTCTGCCAGTGGCCCTGTACCCCCTTGCTGGTGCTCCGAGGCATGCCAGCTCCCACAGGGCCATCTCTGGCTGCAGCGAGAGCCTGGACGGGCACGTGGGAGGGCCTGGCACAGGTGTGCCGACCCAGGACCGAGTGCCTTTGTGTTCAAATCCCGGCCAGTGAGTGTGACGCAGCTGCTTTGTGGACAGGCAGCTTCTGAGGCTGCCGGGGGACAGGCTGGACTCTGAGAAGAGGTCATGGCGGTCATCTGGGTTTGTTTCTATCAGAATCCTAGCAGCACAGGCCCAAATCTCCTAAGACTCTATAAGCAAGTGCGCATAGACAAGCCTAAAGGACCCCGGCATTACCTTATGAAAGTGGAAGCTATGCGCAACACAACTGTGCATTTTTCATATTTGGGATTACCATCATAGAACACATCACGCGCCACTGTGGACTTAGACGTGACGCAGGCGCCGGCCCGTGTGGTGGGGATCCCCAGGTGGAACATGGCTTCGCTGCACAGGAACTCCCGAATGCTTGACCGCAGGACCTTGCGACCGTCGGCCTGTCTGAAACCAGACACAGAGTTCACTACATAGGCGGGCAGGAGTCACCCAACACCAAGATTCAGGGCAGCACACGGAGAGGAGGGAAAACATGTAACAGCCACGAGCAGCTCGCATATCACTGAAAACAGCCCATCCTAGGGGACACCGCCCAGTTCCACTGCACACCCAGCAGGTCGTTGGCACAGCCTCCAGAAAAATGGGCCTGAACATATGAAGCAGCCTGTCCTGCCCAGGACGAGGTTCCACGGCAGAAGCTGGGACTGTGAGACTTTGCTGAAGGGGCAAGGGCCAGGGGCAGCCTTGCCCCATGGGACAGGTCCAACAGCCTTTGTCTGCACAAGGACGGATGCCCAAGTACGGGCGAGCCAGGGAATGAGCTTCTCTGTCTGCTGGAGAAGCTCCCACACCACCTGCCAGCCTGCAGAACCGCCCCTTGGGGCTCCAGCAGTGCTGGGCTCAGCCCACTCACAGCCACTTTGGACCCTCACATCCTGCAGAACCGCTGAGGCCAGGCACTCTAGCACACGTGTGGGGGAAGGGGATGCGAGACCTGAGAGCCAGATGACTGCCCCTTTTTCTTCATTATTTTCATTGTGGTAAAATACATATAATACAAATATACTGTCTTAAACCACTTTTTTTTTTTTTTTTTCAAGACTGGGTCTCACTCTGTCACTAGGCCTGGAGTGCAGTGGCACGAACCTGGCTCACTGGGGCGCTCAAGCCACCCTGTCACCTCAGCCTGCCAAGTAGCTGGGACTACAGGCTCATTCTAAGACTAATTCTTACCTTTTTTTTGTAAAGATGGAGTTTCATTATGTTGCCCAGGCTAGTCTTAAAACTCCTGGGCTCAAGCGATCCTCACCTTGGCCTCCCAAAGTGCTAGGATTCCAGGCATGAGCCACAGTGCCTGGCCCATCTTAGCTATTTTTAGGTGTACAGAGCAGTGCTATTAAATACACTGATAAAGCTGCACAATCACCACCCGCATCCATGGGCAGAAATGTGTCCTGTGAACGTGCAACTCTGTCCCTATTAAACAGCCCTCCCTCCAGCCCCTGGCACCCACCACTCTACCGTCTCTGTGAATGCGACTATTCTAAGTACCTCATGTACGTGGAATCGCACAGGATTTGTCTTTCTGTGACTGGCTTATTTCACTCAGCATCATGTCCTCAAGGTTCATGAAAGTTGCATCATGTGTCATAATCTTCTAAGGCTGAATAATTTCCCACTGTATGTCTAGATCACATTTAATCCATTCATCTGCTGCTAAGACACCTGTTTCTGCCTTTTGCCTACGAATATGGATATACAAATATCTCCTTGAGATCCTGCTCTTAGGGATATACCCAGAGGCAGCATACGGTGATTCTATTTTTAATTGAGGAAACTCCATACTGTTTTCCACAGCAACTGTAGCATTTTACACGCCCACCAACAGTGCACAGGATTCCAACTTCTCCACAACCTCAACACTATTTTTTTTTTTTTGAAATAGGGTCTCTCACTCTGTCACTCAGGCTGAGGTACAGTGGGGTGATAACGGCTCACTGCAACCTCCACCTCTTGGGTTCAAGCAATTCTCCTGCCTCAGCCTCCCAGGTAGCTGGGATTATAGGCATGCCACACCCAGCTAATTTTTGTATTTTTCAGAGATGGGGTTTCACCATGTTGGCCAGGCTGGTCTCAAACTCCTGACCTCAAGTGATCCACCCACCTCAGCCTCCGAAAGTGCTGGGATTACAGGTGTGAGCCACCGCGCCTGGCCAGGAGTTGTCTTTCTAATAAGTTATGCAACCCATGAACAAGGGATGTTTCCACTTATTTATGTCTTCTTTACTTTCTTTAATTTTTTCACTGTACAAGCCTCTTCCTTCTCACGGCCACTTCAGACATTAGCCTCAATCTCAGAGACTGGTGAGACCAGGGACCCCAGCTGCCCTCAGCCAGCTTTTCAGACACAGAACCGAATGGGTTTGAGGGGGTGGTGAGGAAGACCCCTGCAAGTCTGAGGAGCTTGCTGGGGAGACGGAGCCCTGGGGAAGGGATGCTGAGGGGCATTTCAGGCGCTGGTAGGGAAGAGATGAGAGCACAGGGAGGGGTCCGATGAGAGGCGGATTTGGCCTTTCTGTGAACGTAAAATACACACTTGTGGATATTTTTTTCTTAGTCATTCCTCAAGCAGTAAAGAATATGGATTAAGTTCATTAACTGTTTCGTGGAAAAGAACAGAAGACACCGAAGCGCTGTCTGTACACAGGAGGCAGGTGGCGAGTGCATGGCTCCCCTGTGGGCCTGGGCAGCATCTGGACCCAGGTCTTGCCTTGGACCACCTGTGTCCCCGCCCCCCTCCCCCGGAATCGAAACGATGCCCACCTCACTTCGGGGTCAAGAGGGCTGCCCGCAGGGAGTCAGGGCAAGGCTTCTGTGAAGTCAGTCGCAGAGCGAGGCTGCTGGACGAAGCGGCCCACCCCCACAAGCGATGGGAGGAAGGCTTGGGCCTGCGGGGTTAGGGTTAGCCTAACCCCTCACCCCGGCTCCCGCCCCCTGGGCTTGGAGCCCCAGCGAACGTCGGTAAACACGAGCGGCGTCACTGGTGGAGCTGACTCCAAGGTCCTCTGCAGGCTGATGACCACAGGGCGCGGGCGGCTGCCAGCACCGCGTTCCCGCGGATGGAGGACAGGCCCCACCTGGCAGAGGCCGCAGGACGCCCCCAACACCGCGCCGAGCGGAGGGGCAGGAGCGCCCCGGCGGGGAGGACCCACCCGCGCCCCTCGCCCGCCCTGGCCCACCTGGAGAAAGGCGTGGGCCCGGCGCCCTTGAGCTGCAGCTCCCAGCGCTCGCCGTCCGCCGTGCACACCTCGCCCAGGTACATGGCGGCGCCGTCGCCCAGCTGCCCGGCGAACTGGCCGAACTGGTGGCCGCAGTAGCAGTGCGCGGCGGGCTCGGCGCCCGGCAGGAGCGCGTTGCCGCTGAAGAACAACGCGGCCTCGGCCTCGGCCTCGGGCGCGGGCGGCGCCCCCAGGCCCAGCAGCGCCAGCGCGGGCTCTGACAGCGCCACGAGGCGGGGCTGCCGCAGCGGGGTGGGCCGCACGCGGGTGAAGCAGGCCCCGGGCACGAGCCGCGGCGTGGTCGAGGCGCCCTCGGGACCGGGAGGCGGCGTCTCCACTGGCAGCGCGCGCAAAGCGCGGTTGTCGAAGCGCAGTCCCGCCAGCCAGCGCGGCGCAGGCTCCATGGCGGCTCCCGACAAAGCAGAGCGGGGCACGGGCGACGGGCGGCAGCGGCCGAGGTGCAGGAGTCGGGCGGCAGCGAGCAAGGCGCAGAGCGCTGCCCTAGGCGCGGCCATCCGCGGCACCGCTCCCGCCGGAAGGCGACCTGCCCCTCCCGGAACCCCCGCCCCGCGTGCTCCGGAACCCCCGCCCCGCGTGCTCCGGAACCCCCGCCCCGCGTGCTCCGGAACCCAGTCGCTGTGGGAGGGGGCGGGGCGGTGGCGTACAGGGCACTGATTGGCTGTCTCGTCTGTCTGTTTGCATCTCTGGTCCAGAGAGTCGGAGGCATCGGGGTGGCAGCCGGCCTCATAGGGCGCACGCTGCCAGGGCCTCACGCCGCCTCTCGGGGAGCCAGTTCCCTGGCCTCCCGCCTTTCGGGCCCCTCTCCTGTTGTCTAGGAGGGAAGGGGTCTTGGACCCGGCACCGCCCCCGGAACGGAGCCGGGGCGCCGAGAGGCCCCGCGAGGCGCAGGCGCAGACGCTCCCAGAGGGCTGGGCGGGCACCGGCGTCCGCGGCTGGTTTGAGGGGCCCGACCCCTGGGGAAGGAGTTTGGGTTCGGTTTGGCCGAATGAACGCGGGGGTTCAGACGAGCCTGAGGCCCTCCCGCTTTCCATCTCCTCCCCGACCGGGCCCGAGGACAGTCTGAGAGGCGGGTGTCCGCGGACCCTGGACGCGCTTCCCGCCTGCCTGTGGTTTCCCTTTACTCCGGCAGCGCCGCGAGTCCACCCTTCACTTCCAGGAGCTGCATCCAGAACCTTCTCCCGGGGCCACAGCGTGGACTTCCGAGACTCCTCATGACCGCAGCTCTGCGCTTCGGGGGCCGCCTGGGGAAGCCCTCAGGACCCTCCGCGTGGGTGGGTGGCGTGGATAAGGGACAACGTGGTGAGGTCCCAGTGCCCGACACTCCCCTGAAGTCCAACCTTTTCCTCTGCTGCAGCTCCCGCCAGGCACTCTGGCCACCCCCTGTTCCCAGCATCCTCTCGGGCAGGTGTTACCCCTCAGGCCCTGGGCCCTCCTGACCCGTCTTTTCACCCCCTGGCCTCAGTCTGATCCACACTCTGGAATCTGTGGGACTGGGTATGGAGGGTCGTGAGCGTCAGGCCACTGGTCAGCATGGAGGGACAGTGGCCCTGTCTCCTTTGCTGGGAACCAGGCAAGCTCCCCCAGGGCCCCGGCAGGGCTGCCAGCGCCCGCTGCCCAGGAGCACAGGGAAGAGACTAGGATCCTTCATTACCTGAGCCCCGTTTCCACACATCACAAAACAGGAGTTTCCAAAATTAAAATTTATTTCAGTTTCTATGGAACGAATCCCCGAGTGTGGCAGGAAGGACAGGGTCAGCTCCTGACACACACCTGATTTGATTCAACATTGAGTCAGCAGACACAACCAGAGACCACCGGGATCCAGGCTGAGGCTGCACGGGCTATGTCCTGGACAACCAGGAGGGACTCCCCCACACACAGGTGGCCGCCGGGCAGGAGGTCTGAGGGGGCAGGCCTGGCAGGAGCCAGGCACACACAGTCTGTCCACAGAGGGCCAGGACGCCCCTGGGTACCCCCTCGCTCCGGGAGGCTCAGGACACAGGCTCCCAGCTGAGGCCCCCCTGGGCCCAGAGCTCAGGTTCGGCTGCACTCAAGCCCACTCGCGACAGACCCAAGAACACAAATTCTGTCCCCCCCGGATTTAAGGCTGGTGTTTTTTTGACATTTACTTCAGTTTTTCTCTTTGAAGTTAAAATTACCTGAGTAAAAGATTTTGAGACATTAAAAAAGTCAGAAACACAGAATCTCTGCTGGCAGACGGCATCGGGGAGGTGGCAGCCAGGCCCAAGATGCCAGGGGCATGGTGGGGTCGGCTGGAGCTCGAGGGCTGGGCCTTTCCCAGTTCTTGCCTGCCAGGGAGCCCCCAGGAGCCTCCCCCTGGCACGACGCTCCCGTGGCAGAGCACAGGAAGGCACAGTGAGGTAGGGACAGTGGCCATTGTCCCCCGCCCGCCACCAGGGCTGAGAGGGGCGCACGCCTTGGCCTCTTCTCCAAGCCCCTGGCCCCCCGGAGCTGGGCGTCTTGTCCAGAAGGCGGTGAACGGTCCCTGCAGTGTGGGAGGGGGAGGGGCTGCGGGAGGCCTGAGCTGAGACAGTTAAATAATTCTTTATTTGGGTGGGCTGGGGGAGGGGTGATGGGACCGGGAGGGCAGGTGAGGCCCGGCCCAGACCCCCATGGGGGGTGGCAGGGGCCTCCGGTGGGCTTGGATGCGCCTGGCATCCAGGAAGTGCCTCGGGGGCACCGGCTCCTCAGGGGCCCCTGAGCGTGTGGGGGAGCAGCTCCTACTTGTGCCGGGCCTCGGTCACCCTCTGCAGGCAGTACTGCGCGGCGGGCAGCGACAGGACCAGGCTGGCGGTGCGGCGGCCCATCCAGTACAGGCTGTAGCCCAGCAGGCCGAGAAGGCGGCCTTCACGGCCAGCCGAGACACTCTGCCGGAGATGGACGGCGGGGGCACGCTGGGGGAGGGAGGGGGCGCTGGGCCTGGCTGGGCATGGGCTCCCCACACCCCAGCCCCCCACGCCTGGGTCACTGCCACGTGGGGCTGGCCTCCCAGGGGCTCTCGGGGCGGGCTGAGCCTCGGGAGGTGGGTGCTCACGTCATGATCTCCTGGATGTTGAGGTCGGTGCTCCAGTTCTTCTCTATGCCAGGCACGTGCCCCATGCCCACGACGCCCACGACCACGGAGGGGGACACACTTCCTGGGCTCGGCTGTGGGGGAGGGACAAGGGATTAGTACCTGCTCAGGCCTCAGCCTCACAGGGGCCCCGTGCCCATGGGCGGCCGTCACCGTCAGAGGCCCGAGGCAGCTCGAGGCGCCGGGCGGCCTGGCGCAGCATGTAGGTCAGGTAGACGTCGCGCTCGGAGACGATGGTGCGGTGCAGGTCAGGGAACTCGCCGATCATCTCGGCCATCATCTGCTCCAGCAGGTCCTTCTGCTTGCAGCGCTCCACGTCATCCTTGCTGTGGAGAGGGGGTGGCTGCAGCCCCACAGGGACAGGGCAGCGGCGGGGGCTGGCACCATGGGTGCCAGGCAGGGACCACAGCACATTTGTTTGGGATTCATGGTGGAAGGGAAAGGGCAGGAGGGAAGGCCTTGAGTGAGGCTCAGCCTGGGCAGGCGTGGCCAAGCTTGGACACGCACAGGAGGACCTGGAGCCTCTCACAAACCCTGCAGGCCACCCGAGGTCCCGGGGGCAACCCTACCTGATGGGGTCTGACAGGAAGCACAGGCCCCAAGCCAGCCTGACTTTCTGCCAGAAGGAAAGCGCGGCAATGGCCCTCTTGAAGGTGACGGGGATGGGCCGGTCACCCAGGTGGAACTTGCAGAAAGGCACCTTGCTGGCCTGGAGCAGAGGCTGCGCGTTGGGGAAGCAGTGGGAGCCCAGAGCCACCCCTGCGAGCCACGTCCCCGTGCTCACCCACCACCTTGCCCTGTGCCCACCTCCTTGAAGGCCTCCCTGAACTCGCCGCCTGGGGCCATGCCCAGCTGCTCGGTGATGTGCGCAGACACCTTCAGCAGCAGCATCTGCATGAGCCCCGACATGAGCCCGTTCTGTAGAAAGAGGGTGCGGGTGTGAGCTGGGGTGGGGCGGCAGTGGGGGGGTGATGAGCCCGTTCTGCAGAGAAAGGGAGTGGGTGCTGGGGGTGGGGGGCACATGAGCCCGTTCTGCAGAGAGAGGGAGCGGGTGTCAGCTGGGTAGGGGGGCGGGGGTGTGCAGGGGGCAGCAGCCCAGAGCCCCGCCCAGCCCCCGTGCTGTGTCCTCAGCCCCCTCCCCCGACAGCCACAGGATCACCCTAGCAAGCAGAAGGTCAGACCAGAGCAGGGAGTTCTAGCCCAACAGGCACTTCTCAAAGGTAGCTCCTTTCAGAAAAGGGCTTCATGAGGCGGTCTCAAAGGGCTGAAAGGGGCTGCCTTGAGCTGGCAGGGGACGCTCAGCGCTGGGCAGGCAGGCTCGCAACTCACACCCACCTGCTGGGGCCAGCACAGCACCGCCACAGGTGCAGACGCCAGGCCAGCCACATTATAGCAACCACAGCCTAGGGCCCACTGCCCCTGGGTCTCGCCAGCCGGCTGGGGCCAAGGGGCTGTCCATGTGTGAAGGAGATGCCTCCCTGGGAAGGGGAGCAAAGCCCGGGGGCCATGCACAGCTGGACGATTGCTCGCACCCTGCACGTGCCCAGGGAAGGCCTGGCCCTGAGCCCTGGGCGGGCCCCGCGTGACGGAGTGCCTGTGTTTCCCAGGTGCCCAGGCCACCCCGGAGAGTCCAGGCTGAGGGTGAGACGGGGCACCAGGCCTTGGTTTGCTGGGACCGACTCCATCTCTGGAGGGGCTGGGGCCTGAGCTGGGCCGGGCTTGTGACTGACCCAAGTAGAAACCCAGACACTGGGACACAGGGAGCCTCTCGGCTCCCTCGGGGAGGGGGACAGGTGAGGTGGCACCTGGTGTCTCCCAGACCCTGCCCCACACCCTCTTCCCTCTGTGACGCCGCAGCAGTGAGCACCACAGCCCTGCCGACGTCTGTGCCCCTTTGAGATTCCTGGGCCCCAGGCTCTGGCAGGGAGGTTGCCCGGCGCTGGGCCCCGGCTGGACTCGGGACTGCCCTCTGCAAGGCAGCTCACAGAGGTCTTTGTTGACTTCCCTCACCTGGAGAAACTAAAAAATGAAAGGCAGGGGCCAAATGTTTGGGGGACGTTTCTACAACATCTCATTACAACGGTTTCCTTTAATCAAGGGGGGAAGGCAAGCTGACCAGGGCTGGGGTCAGGCGTGCTGGGTCCCCTCTGAAAACACAAAGACTGACCAGGCACAGTGGCTCATGCCTGTAATCCCAGCACTTTGGGAAGCTGAGGTGGGTGAATCACGAGGTCAGGAGTTCGAGACCAGCCTGGCCAACATGGTAAAACCTCGTCTCTACTAAACATACAAAAATTAACCGGGCATGGTGGCGCACGCCTGTAGTCCCAGCTACTTGGGAAGCTGAGGCAGGAGAATGGCTTGAACCAGGAGTCAGAGGTTGCAGTCAGCCGAGATCACGCCACTGCACTCCAGCTTGGCGACAGAGCAAGACTCTGTCTCAACAGAAAAAACAAACAAACGAAAAGAGACATGAGAAAGTCTTGCCTCTCAGGTCACCACAGGGCTGGAGGAAGGGGAACAGGAGCTCTGAGCCCCACGTTGGGCCTGGGAGGCCAGCCCTGCACTGAGACCCACCCCATCCCAGTGATTGCTCAGCAACCCCGTCCTCAGGCCACCAGTCCCTGCCTTCGCTCAGAGAGCCACCCATCTCTTCCTCCCTTGCCTGAAACCCAGTAATGGAGTCTCATTCCTTTCCCCTGGCCTGGGGGAGGTCCCCAACCTGACAGAGCCCCAGGCAGGGCAGGCCAGGCACGGCCACACTGACTGGGGGCACGCGCTGTGGGAGGGACCCCGGCCCTCGCTGCGTACCTGCCTCACAGCCTGCTGCAGCTTCTCCAGGCTGAGCTCCTGGGCCTCCCTCAGCAGCGTGCTCTCGTCCATCTTCAGCATGGACACGCGGTACTGGCACAGCTCCACGACCACCACGTCAGGCTGGACCTCCCGGATGGTCTGCAACAGCCGTGAGTCACACCTCGGGGACACGGCCTGCTCCGCACCCCTCGGCACAGCGGACACCAGCACTCGGGGCCCCACCGCGGGGCCAGCCAGCATTGGCTTCAACCCAGGGCTAGCTAACCCTGACGCTGCAGTGACAGTTCAGTTCTTTAACAAGAAGAGAGGAAGCTGTGAAGCTGGGTCACTTGTCAGAGTGGGAAGACGCACAGGGCGTTCACGGCTCCCAGGCAGGAAGCCACCTTGCCACTCCCAGGGACCACGGAGTGTGGAAGTAGGAGGCCTGCAGCACACAGGGGCCTTGGCCCCCACGGTGGCCACCGAGACACAGGGGCACACGGGTCCTCCACGAGTGCAGGACGCCGGAGCTTATCACAAACCTGCGTCGGGGCCGTGGCGGGAGACGGTGCTCACCTTCACCACGTCCCTCTTGCTGTCGTCACTGAAGTGGGCTGTCCCCACCACGTACACCCTGCTCCCGTCCTCAGCTACCAGCTGGGTCACGGTGCGTGGCAGGTTGGGCCGCTGGCGCCGCCGCTTCAGCTTCATCTCCAGGAGCAAGTTGAAGGCGTCCACGTCGGCTGCAGCAACAGCACAGGCCATTGTGGGGCGGTGCCGCTGGCGGCCTGGGCTCTGGGACCCTCCCAGGTTCTGAGGACTAAACGGTGCGGGGCACAGGCTCCCCGACGAGCCCCACGCTCCACACGCTCCCCGACCAGCCCCACGCCCCACGCCCCACACGCTCCCCGACCAGCCCCACGCCCCACACGCTCCCAGAGCCCCACGCCCCACACGCTCCCTGAGCCCCACGCCCCACACGCTCCCCGACGAGCCCCACGCCCCACACGCTCCCTAGCCCCCACACCGCTCCCTGAGCCCCACGCCCCACACGCTCCCTGAGCCCCACGCCCCACACGCTCCCCGACGAGCCCCACGCCCCACACGCTCCCACGAGCCCCACGCCCCACACGCTCCCGACGAGCCCCACGCCCCACACGCTCCCCAACGAGCCCCACCCCCACACGCTCCCTACGAGCCCCACGCCCCACACGCTCCCTACGAGCCCCACGCCCCACACGCTCCCCGACGAGCCCCACGCCCCACACGCTCCCCGACGAGCCCCACGCCCCACACGCTCCCCGAGCCCCACGCCCCACACGCTCCCTGAGCCCCGCGCCCCACACGCTTGGCCTGCCTGGCAATGGGAACACCGGCTACCACCTGTGAACTAGACGCCTTCGAGAAGCCAGGGCCTCAGGAATCCTGTGCCCCATACACACCGTGAGGGCGCGGCTTAGGGGCTGCTGTGGGTGACACACAGCATGGTGGACAGTGGGGTGGGGACAGGCGCCCCAGGGGGCTCAGCTAGGGGAGGGGCACTGAGGAGGCAAAGCCGGCGTCCCCCACCATAGGAGGGGCTCTCATACTGCTCACACTTCTTGTGCTCAAGAGCCCCCTATGCCCAAGGCTGGCCTGTGCTGCTGACAGCCCTTCCAAGAGGCTCCGCTGCCAGGCAGGGCCCAGGAGCAGCTGCTGTTGGAGGTCAGGTCTGCCCTCTGGGGCACTGGGCCTAGCAGCACTCACCCCAGGTCTTGGCCACAGACTCCAAGCCCCTGACAGCAGTCGGCCACCTCCCCCTTCTCTCTGACTCAATAGCCCAACACCAGAGAACGTGCCAGGGCCCTGAGGGAGACGTACACAGGTTCTGGGGGTCTCCGGAAAGCACCCTGGGCACCGGCTCTGAAGCCTCCGACGGCACAACAGTTTCCACGTCGGCCTGCAGGTGAAGGGAGAGTTCAAGTCAGGGTCCACGCACCCCGGAAAGGGCCCCGTGGCCGCTCCGTGGAGCCTAGGCCCTGCACTGCCAGGACTCCTCCTGCTTGGCCATCACTGGCAGGGCCGCCATCAAGCTGGGCAGACAGGGCCACCAGGCACGCCAGCCCAGGACCCCTCTCCCTCAGAGCTGCCTCCTGCCTGACCCTGAAGAGCCCGTGAAGGTCATCTTTGCAGAGCTGCAGCCACGGACTGACCCCAGGAGCCCACACAGTGGAGAGGCCCCCCACGCCTCTGTGCAGATAGCCCAGCCTGACCTTACCTCATGCGGGGGCTGCTGCTCCTCCCCGTCCATGGCTGGGCGGTGACTTCCTGCACCAGTGGGGAGCCTGAGGAGAGGCATGAGAAGCGGTTTCCACCTGGAGCCCCAGCCTGGCACAGGGCTCACTGCATAATGCCCGGTCTAGAACCATCTGTTGGGTGGGACTGCGGCCTCCTCCCCCATATCCCTGACTGCCTCCTTCCCATGAAAGGCTACTGAGGTCCAGGGTCCGTTCCGGTCAGGGCTGGGTGGGGAAGGCCAGCAGGTCCCCGGGGGGGCACCCCCAC
The DNA here is from genome assembly GCA_036589455.1 of Ateles fusciceps. Classification (NCBI taxonomy): domain Eukaryota; kingdom Metazoa; phylum Chordata; class Mammalia; order Primates; family Atelidae; genus Ateles; species Ateles fusciceps. The sequence continues at coordinate 2,832,886 of JAZHEH010000402.1, read as the reverse complement.
CCTAAGCAAAATGCAGACGGGCCTAGGTGGATTGCTGGTGCACAGGCCTCACTCAGAACAGGGCCAGGGCGGCCCACTCCCACCGCGGCACGGCAGGCACACACAGGAAGGCAGCCTGGGGTCCGCGCATGGTCTCAGGACACAGCAATGTGGCTGCTGACCCGTGGCAGACCCCAGGGCCTTTGTAACAAAGCCACTTCCCCTTTTGGTAACTATGGCCCAGGCAACAACGTTAGCACAGAGTCGGTACAGATGGAGGAATCCGCAAAGCACACAAGTCAGCGTGTTTGAAGCCAAGACCTCTCCCAGTTTAAGAGAAAAAAAGGCCAATGAAGCATGGAAGGCACCGTGCTAGAAACCTGGACAGGCTGGGCCACGCGAGGAGGCTGCCCCGAGGTGTCACAGCTCCCCACCGACTCTCCTGAGGGAGAGAAAGGAAACAGCCAGGCGCCTGCAGCGCCAGAGGCACACACCGGCCAAGGCCCGCAAGGCATTGCAAGACCTGCACGGAGCTCTCCGAGGCCGGGGCAGGGACTGTCCTCCCACGTGGCTCTTCGTGAATGTGCTCAGCCCCGGAATGCCAGGAGCGAGTGTTTACAAAGTCAACAGCTCGTGCATGTCCTGGTGGATGGATGTGTTGCCAGATGGAGTCATTAAAATACTCAAAACAGGCCAGGTGCGGTGGCTCATACCTGTAATCCTGGCATTTTGGGAGGCCAAGGAGGGCAGATTGCCTGAGCTTAGGAGTTCAAGACCAGCCTGGTCTCGAACAGACTAGCCTGGCAAAACCCCATCTCTACTAAAAATACACAGATTAGCCAGGCATGGTGGTGCACACCTGTAATCCCAGCTACTTGGGGAGGCTGAGGCAGGAGAACTGCTTGAACCCGGGAGGCGGAGGTTGCAGTCAGCCAAGATCACGTCACTGTACTCCAGCCTGGGTGACTCCGTCTCCAAAAAAAACGTGGGCTGGGCGCAGTGGCTCACGCCTGTAATCCCCGCACTTTGGGAAGCCAAGGTGGGCGGGTCACCTGAGGACATAAGTTAGAGACCAGCCTGGCCAACATGGCGACACCCCGTCTCTACTAAAAAAAAAATACAAAAATTATCTGGGCATAGTGGTGCTTGCCTGTAGTCCCAGCTACTCAGGAGGCTGAGGTAGGAGAATTGTTTGAACCCAGGAGGTGGAGATTATAGTGAGCTGAAACTGTGCCACTGCACTCCAGCCTGGGCAACAGAGACTCTGTCTCAAAAAAATAAAGTAAAAAATAAAAACGATGAGCCATTGGAAACCATTCTAAGCTGCCCAGTTGTGCCTGGTATTGTGGTTTTGTCTTGAAGTGTCTGCATCAGTCAGAGACGAGCATCTGGGGGGAAACAACAGGGCTTCTAGGATGCGCCTCGGAAGCGGCTGTGGCTGGGGTTCTAGGATGTGCTTTGGAAGGTCCCGTGGCCGGGCTTCTAGGATGCGCCTCGGAAGGTCCCGTGGCCGGGGTTCTAGAATGCGCCTCAGAAGGTCCTGTGGCTGGGCTTCTAGGATGTGCTTCAGAAGGGGCCGCTGCCAGGTTCTCCGCAGATGCCTGCCTGTTCGTCTGGGGTCATTTCCATGTCATTATTGCTGCCCACTTCTCAGAACTCGTAATACAGAGGAACAATGAGTAATAAGATGCTATGTCAGGTTCCTTTCCTCTGCACACCCTGTTGGCACACAGCTGCAGCAAGCACAGACTCTGGCTCCTGCTAGGACTCACAGACCCAGCTGGGTCCTGGCCACACACATCCCAGTTAACATGCCTCCAAGCTCAGGTTTCCTCACCTGTGAACAGGAAGGAGCTCTCCGTACAGGGTCTGGGAGGGCAGCTCAGGGTTTGGGGGACAGGGAATGGCTCTGAGCAGGGGAAGGGGCCTCTCTCAATGCAACCAGAGGCCCCATCTGCAGCTGACCAAGAAGAGGGCAGCCCACCCTGAGAATGGCCGGGACTTCTGGAAGAGGAACTGGCCTGGCCTGGGGCGCGTGGCGCAACAGGGCCATGGGGTGGGGGAGGTCAGCTGGGACAGCTGATAAACACCAGGCTGGCCTGGGAACCCCATCCTCATGCCCCCAGGGGCCTTGAGCCTCTGCAGAGGACAAGGGGGAGCCCACCCATAGGCTCCCCTCTGGGGCCTTCGGCCCTGGCAGGGGGTCCCACACCTTTCCACCTGGGTTTGAGTCTGGACCCGACCCGGGCTGGGTGTCGCAACAGTGGGCACATCCAGGAAGTGTTGCTGTTGGCACCGGTCAGAGCAAGGTCAGGCCTCAGCTCCTCGGGCTGCCTCCTTCCCCTTTTGTAGGTGAAAGCTCCACAGAGTCAAGCCACCAGAAGCTGTTGTGAGCAGGTGCCAGGCCAGCCAGCCCAGACAAGCACCCGGCCCAGGGAACGGCCACCTCCTCTGGGTCCAGCTGCACACATGGAAGCTGGGACTCCTAGCTGCCGAGGTGCACAGGTGCACAGGAAAGCTCCTTAAACATCCTGTGCAGCCGGGCGGGAGGCTGTCAGCCCAGCCAACGGGAGGCGCCCACGTCGCCGCAGCCCTTCCCCCAAGGGTGTGACAGCCCCAGGTCTGCGGTCAGCCCCGCCCTCCACCCAGCCTGGCCAGACCCGCCTCTGAGGCTGGCCCAGGGTGCACCAGTGGCCATGGACAGGGCGGGACCTCCACGCAGCAGCAGGCACTGGTCCTGACCCCAGCTGTGCCATGCGGTGTGCATGCACAGGTCTCCTGTCTGGGGGTAGAGAAGCCTTCCTGACCAGGAGCCAAGCCTTGGGCAGCACGAAGTCAGGGCCACCAGAGGCAGCACCAGCCCCCCCAGCCCTGGCCCCTGCAGCCTCTCAGCAGAGGTGTGCTGCCTGCACACAGCCAGGCGGGAAGGCCCCTGAGGCCCCCCAGCACCTGAAGCCTGTGATTCTGGGGGTCTCTCTGACAGTCATCCTCATACTCCCAGCACTCTCTTTCCCTCCTGGCCGAGGTGCCCTGGAGAGGTGACTTCAGCAGGTTATCAGGCCCCTTCCCTCTAGCCTGCTCCCAGGCACTGTGCTCTCAAGACATGTACGGCTGGGCCCCAGCCTCTCCCAGCTGCCTGGCGGTCAGCAAAGGGCCCTACCCGGAAAGCCCACAGATGGGCCTGGATTCCCTGCTACCTGCTCCCAGGCTGCACCCACCCTGGATCCCCCCGACAACCTCTGGGTCCCAACAGAGTATTGCCAGCCAGCGCACACGGCAGCCACCCCCTTCCTATCTGTGCTTTTCAGGTACACTCAGTCTCATCGGCAGAGACCAGCAGACCCCTGGCTGCCCCTCTGAGGGGACAGGTACCTTTCCTTCCCCAAATCCCCCACCTGCTGGCACTGCCCCAGGGTGCCTCAAAGCAGCTTCTGGCCTTGTTACCTGGGAGGCCAACACGCTGGGAACTGTGCAGCCTGGTAAGAAGCCAGACGCTTGTATCAGACCAGCTGTGCTTCGCTTTCCCTGCCCAGCACGAGCGTCCCCTGAGCTGGACTAGGGTGGGGCGGGGCACAATCTGTGGGAGATGCCTCCCTCCCAAGCACAGGTAGCTGGCAGACAGGGCCCTCGGATCTCAGACCCCAGTGCTGCCCTGGACGGGACGCTTCAAACGAGCCTCCGTTTAAGGCAGGAACTTGCCTCCAGGGCCAGCGAGCGTCCCACCTGGCCCACACAGGGGGCCCCCCTTGGCTGCAAGCACAAGCCACATTCAGACGCTGCTTTAGCAGTGAGCCTCAGCCCCTGAGCTTCTCTGCCGCGGCGTGATCTGTCCCTAAGGCACAGAACAGGGTGGAGACCCACGGGGCAAAAAAAGACTTAGCACCCTGATTTCAGGAGACCCTAGACCCTGCTTCTGAAGACACTTGTTCTCCACGTGCTGCCCCTCATCCGTAAAAAGGGACATCTGGCTTTGGAAACCAGGATCCTCTGCAGATAAAGCCTCTAATTCCCAATAGCCCCAGGAGAACGTCTGTCGTGTACAAGACAAGCCCCCTCCTGTGAGGGCTCTGCCTGCGGTGTGCGGCCCTAGGACGCAAAATCAGAGCGGCATCTACAGTCCTTGGGTATCAGAGACGGCTGCTCACATCCAAGACGTCCCGCAGGGTGTCTGTCCCAGGATGTCATGTCCAGTGCCAGCATCAGGCTCCATGGCTGCCTCAGACGGCACATCCCACCTGCCTGCTCAGGTCCTGCTGCTTAGACGGAACTGCGTCCCCCAAAACCCACAGGTTAAAGCCCCAACTCCCAATATGAAGATATTAGAACGTGGGGTGATCAGGTTTAGATGAGGTCATGAGGGCGAAGCCCCCGTCACAGGGTCATTGCCCCCCTCTGAGAGACATCACACAGCTCTTGCTGTCCCCAGGTAAGGATGCAGCCAGAGGGCGCCCGTCTACAAGCCAGGAAGATGCATGGCGACCAGTGACCAGCACCTTTGATCTGGGACATCCGGCCCCTAGAACTGTGAGAAAATAGATTTCTGTGTTGAAGACTGTTCCCAGCACCAGTGGGGCACAGAGGGAGGGGCCTACTCACCCCACAGCCCCAGCTACTCAGGAGAGGCTGAGGCAGGAGAATTGTTTGAGACCTAGAGTCTAAGACAAGATCTCATTTTTTTTTTAGATGGAGTCTTGCTCTGTTGCCCAGGCTGGAGTGCAGTAGCCGGATCTTGGCTCACTGCAACCTCCGCTCTCTCCCCACCCCTGCCAGTTCAAGTGATTCTCCTTCCTCAGTCTCCCGAGTAGCTGAGATTACAGGCGACTGCCACCGCGCCAGGCTAATTTTTGTGTTGTTTTGAGACAGAGTCTCACTCTGTCACCCAGGCTGGAGTGCAGTGGCACTATCTTGGCTCACTGCAACCCCTGCCTCCCAGGTTTAATTGATTCTCCTGCCTCAGCCTCCAGAGTAGCTGGGACTACAGAGGCATGCCACCAGTCCCAGCTAATTTTGGTACTTTTAATAGATATGGGGTTTCACTGTGTTGGCCAGGCTGATCTCGAACTCCTGACCGCAGGTGATCTGCCCACCTCAGCCTCCCAAAGTGCTGGGATTACAAGGGTGAGCCGCTGCACCCAGCCTGTTATTTTTTAAAGTTTCCTGGTCTGTGATGTTTTGTTACAACAGCCAGAGCTAAGACACCATCCTATCCCCTTCATCCTACTAGAAACTGCCTCCCAGACTCCGGCCTAGCTTCCTAGTGCAGGCCAAAAGCTGGCTGGCAGCAAACGCAGTTCCCAGAAAAGCCCTCACCTCTCAGGCATCCCACCAGACCAGCTCAGAAAGTCAAGGTTCCAACCTGGTCAGACCTGGGTGTTGCAGAAATGACAGACTTGGAGGGACCAGCGTGTGGCCCAGAGCTCTGATCTCCCCCTCCTTCCCATTTCTGAGGCCAGGCATCTTTGGCCACAGGAAACCCCTCTTGGGTCTGGCAGGACGTCTGGCAGGACGCTTCCTGCAGGTGTGGCAGAGCTGGGGGGTGAGGGAGACGGAGGCCGAAAACACTCATACCTGAGCCGGAGCCCGAGGCCTTCTTGCCAGCACACCTGGCATCTCCCCCATCCCTGGGGACCTGGCCACAGTCAATGCAGAACCCCCACACTGACCACCATGCAGCAGGCCCCCCAGGCTCCTGCCACCCACCCACCCTGCCAGGCCCCCTCCTCAGACCCCGCAGCATCAGGGCCTCCACTGAGGCTGGCCAGCAGCCCCGGGCAGCCCCACCAGTCACACTGCAGGGGTGGTGGCAGCAAGTGGGGGAGGAGAGACATACAGGGCTCTGAGCCTGGCAGCCTCCACCGCCTCTTCAGGGACCTGAAAGCCAGGGCTCGTCCACCTGGAGGCTACCGAGGCTGCAGGAGTCCCTGCAGGGAGCTCAGCACCTCAGCACGGTCCTGGCTGTTTCTGGGATGCTGATGCCCAGACAGCTCCCACCCCATCTTTCTAGTAAGAGTTTTGACAAAGACACACGGCAGCTTCATGGCAGCTGTTAGACCTTTTAAGTTTGGGCGGCGCACAGTGGGGGAAGATCTGGCGTCCACTTCACCCATATGGGAACCCTGCTCTGCTCCACTTGCAGGGCAAAGGCACCTACAGACGAGTCAAGCCCCAGGTCTCAGCGGGGCTGGAGGGACAACAGGGGTCTGGGGCCTCCCGCTCCGCCTTCCCCAGGAGCACCCCGAAGGCCCACAGGACTGGGCCGCCCGCCTTCCTCGGCTCCCACCTCGGCCGGCTGCACCGCAGGCAGTAGGCGGGGGTGGCTGGGGCCTGGGGCTCTCCCGACCCGCGAGGACCCCGGGACTCGAGGTCCGACCCGCGCCCTCCCGCGAGGCCGCCGCTGACCCTCCCGGCCCCAGCCCTGGGGGCTCTGCTGCTCCGCAGCGGCACTTCCCGGAAGCGGTGGCGGGGACGCGCAGGGCCTGCTCCCGCCCTAATTTTGACCCAGGCCTGACCCCCACGACCTGTTCCCCCCGACCCCAAAACCTGACCCGAGCTGACGACTCCCACGACCTGCTCCCCCGACCCCAAAACCTGACCCGTGCCCGGCCCCCCCACGACCTACTCCCCCGGCCCCAAAACCTGACCCAAGCTGACGTCTCCCACGACCTGCTCCCCCGGCCCTAAAACCTGACTCGGGCCTGCCCCCCACGACCTGCTCCCCCGGCCCCAAAACCTACCCGGGCCCGCCCCCCACGACCTGTTGCCCCGGCCCCGAAACCTGACCCGGGCCCGGCCCCAGGACCTGCTCCCCCGGCCGCAAAACCTGACCCGGGCCTGCCCCCACCCCCCCATGCCCCGACTTGGGCTCGTTCACCCCGCACCCCCCAGTCCCCCCACTGCCCTGACCTGGGCCCGCCCCCAGCCCGGTGGCGGGCCCTCACGCACGCGCCGTCGGCGCCGCGCGGCGTACCGAGGCGAGGCGGCGGCGCTCCTCAGCTGGCCTCCATGCGGCGCGGACCCTCAACGGACGGGGCGGGCCAGGGCCGCGGGGGGCGGGGCGGGCAGACGGGCCGAGGGCGCCGACGGCCCCGCGGCATGCCGGGAAGGGTAGTCCCAGGCGCCTCCTACTCGGCCCTGGCCCGCGACTCCGGACTACACTTCCCAGGGAGCCGCGCGCGAGGCCCCGCCCCGCCCAGCGCCCCCGGGTCCTAGGGATCATTGGCGCTCACTCGGGAAAGTGGGTTCGAGTCCCGCCGCTGCCACGCCCTTGCGAGGTACGCCCACGCTCTCTGGCCGCAGCTCTCAAGCTGTGAAATGGGGACAATGCTCGCACGGCGTCCACAGGATGGTTTTGCGTCGATTTAGATATTGAAATGTAACAGTTCTGGGAGCCGTCCGTCCCGCACGAAAGGGACAGCTGATAGTGGGCCACGAAGAGCTGAGTACAAGGGATCAGGGAACGCGCCGACATGGCCTCCGCCCGGCCCCCTCCCCTCTGGGGATCGGCCTCTTCTGTCCTCCCGGAGTCGCCCCAGAACCCTCCCCTACCCGGGACCCATACCTCAGCTGGACCTGGGCGGACCGCAGGCTGGGGCACCCCGGGAGGTCGATGGCCAGCTCGGCGGAAAACCGGGACGGGGCGGGGGTCTCAGGGCTCACGGACACGGGCGCGCGGCCACTTCCGATCGTCCCGAGGCCCCTAGGGGGACCCGGCTGGCCGCAGCCATCCGGACGCCGGACCCTCCCCGCGCGCCTTCTGCCCCGAGGGCGGGAGAAGCGGCCCAGCCCCACCCGCCGCGCCCCTGCTGCCCGGGCGCCCGGACCCCTCGCTGCGCCCACCCTCTCCGGGGGCGGCCGGGGCCAGGCGGCCAAGGAGCTGCGCGCTGCGGGCCACGGCGCTGACAGGGGTGCGGGGTGGGCGGCCAACGAGAAGCCCGGGCGATTTGCCGCCGGTGCAGAGGACTCGCCGCCCGCCAGCTGCTGCGCCACCCGCTTGCCCCGCGCGCCTGCTCTGGTCCGGCCGCGCAGCCCGGGCCCACGCCTTCCTTTTCCACGATCCGGCTTCTTGGCTGCCCGGGCGCTGGCGCTGGGCTTAGTGCAGGCGTGGGCGTGGCGATGGCTCGCCTGTGGGCTGCTCGCGCGGACCCCACAGCCAGCTCCCTGAAGCTGCGTGCCCACCTCTACGGCCCTGCCCCAGCCCACGGATCAGGTCCTCAGAGCGGGCCCACCCTGGGGCCAGGACTCCAGTCCCAGGGAGGGCCGCTGTGTCTTCCTGCCAGACACTGAAGAGTTCCGGGAAGGGGCCAGGTGGGCCCCAGCTGGGGGCCCTTTAGAAGAGGGAGGAGGGCGCACCTCTCTGCTCAAGTGCCCTAGGACCTGCTACTCTCTGCAGCCGGAGGGAGGACCTCCGTGACGGCTGCCCGGAGCAGGAACCTCAGCGAGCCTGGAAGGCCGACACAACAGGCTGGGGTTGGGGGAGTCCAGCACAGTGCCTGGGCCTGTTGTGGGTCTGCCTGAGGCCGCCCACCAGGACTTGGCATTGGGGAGCCTGCTTCCTTCCAGGCTCCAGGAAGAGAGGCTGTGGCCCCAGCTCTAGGTTCTGAGGAGCTGCCCCAGCACGGGAGGCCTGCAGGGGTCCCAGGTTCCTCGGTCCTAAGCCTGTGGGAGGTCCTCCCGGGGACAGGCGGGTGGGTGAAAATGTGTGTCCACACAGCACCAGGCCGGGCTCCCCTCCAGCAGGCTGGGCTGGCTGCCCACCGAGTTCTCTTACACAAGAGGCCCACCCACTCCTACAGCTTCCTGGTCCCCAAATGGCTGGGCCTGGCCTTAGAGAAGCCTCTGTCCTCCTTGGTGAAGGACACTCACTTCTGGCCCCAGGGCCTCGGGTTCACGCCCTCTCCATTCATTCTCACTGTTTGCTGCCTTTGTGGTCAGTCTGCCTTTCTGACCATCTCGGTCACATTCTCACAGGAGGGCAGTGGGTGGCAGTGGCCCCGGCTCCATCTCACCCATTTCTCAGCGTCGGGCTGGTGTGGAGGGAAGATGCCTGGCCTGGGGGCTGGAGGCCTGGGTTCTTAGTCCTGGCCATCTGGGATGGGTGCAAGGTTCTCCTGGAGCCCCCTCCTTCTCCACGAGAGGGACAGCGCCGTCCACCTGCCATGCCTGCCTATCTTCAGGGAGGAGGAGGGGCAGATGGGGGCAGGGAGGGGCACTATTTCAAACCAACACCCGCCCAGGGCTGCAGAACCACCTTCCGACTCACCTGGGCAAGGTGGCCAGTCGGGGGAGGGGGAGGGTGTCGGCGATCCCAGCCCCTGGTGGGCAGCAGACAGTGGAGAGGCAGAACTGCCCTCCAATCCAGCTGGGTCCCCTGCAGGGCTGCACTAGGCTGTGAGGGGCGAGAACCAGAAAAGGGGGCGATTGAGTCCTGGGGGGAGCGTGCTTGGGGAAACTGAGGCAGGTCCTTAGCCACAGACTCTGGGCCACCACCTGCATCTCAGGCTGGGCTTGTCTGCTAAAGGTCTGCTCCCAAGCCTGCGTTTCTCTGGGCAGGCTCTGCTCCTTCCGCCACGGTGGGCAGGCAGGGTTGCCTTGGGAAGATGGTCAGGTGCAGGTGGAGGATGTGCGCCCTGGGGTGCCAGAGCTTTTGAGGCCCCGACCCTGGGAGACTGGCCATCTGGATGCCCTGTTCATGAAGCAGCCAGAGGAGGGGTTTCTTGAGGTGCTCTGCGGGGGAGTGAGGAGGAGTTCTGGGGAGGATGGGGGCAGCATAGCCTGAGGGGCAGAGGCCAGTGCCTGGACCAGCCCGGAGGGTGCCTGGGGCCTTAGGAACAGAAACGCACTCTGTGTGAAGCTATCTGTGCTGGGAGGGAGCATCTTGGTCCCCAGCTGGCTCTGTCCTCAAGGGGTAGACCTTGGGAGGGGGGGGCCGAGTCCCTCTCAGAGCAGAACGACAGATCCCACAGAAGGAGGCATGGCAGCAAGGTGAGGGAGGGAGCCCCGTGGGGGAAGGGGGGTTGGGGCTGGTTCAGCCCTGACTCGGTGCCAAGGGTGAGTGCCGCCTTTTCAGGCCTCTGCGCCTCTGCCTCTAGGAACATGGCGTGGCTGGTGAGGACACAGCCAGAAGAACAGGTCTGGGGATGAGATGGTGACGTGGCCTGGGAGAGGTGGGAGCCAATGTCTCACTGAAGGACGACATGGACACGGGCTCCCCAGCACAGACCACATGGGGAGGGAGGGCTGGCCCAGCACAGGGCGAGTGTCACTCGAGGCACGAGCCTCTTTCCAGACAGGACTTGGTCTGACACCTCCTGCCAGGCAGAGGCCCACAGGAGGGGGACGGGCAGCGTGGCTGCTGCCCATGGCCCTGGTCCCATCGAAGACTCCAGGTGGCTCCACGTGGCCCCTCCTGTGTCCGCACGCTCAGCTCAAGCCCCGCCTTGGCCTAGATGTTTTCTGGGCAGCCTGCGAGGGAAGGTGCAGGAGCTGGACCCACCACCCAGCCTGGCTGCCCCCCAAGGACTATGGGACATCGCCCCTCTGGGCTGAACCATGCAGGACGCCGGGGCAGCAAGGAGGACAGGTGCAGGCAGGCAGGTGCACGTATGAGGGTAAGGAGGGCCCGGGAGGTGGGACCCCAGCCCTAGCTGGAGAGCAGCAAGGACACCCATGGCAAGCACTGCCACCGACGCCATCATCCCTTGGGTCCCCCTCAGCTGCCACGCCCTGCCCACCCTCGCCACTGAGCTGGTCTGTGGGTGCAGGCCCAGGGCTCAGCCCTCCTGTACAACCAGGCTGGCCTGGGCAGGGATTTGTGGTCACTGGGCCCCTCCCCTGGACACAGGAATGCTGGGCACATGGGCAAGCAGGCTGGGGATGTGTCCTGAGTTAGGTGAATGTGAGGAACTGTGCCTTTTCTTTCTGGGACAGAGTCTCACTCTGTCACCCAGGCTGGAGTGCAGTGGTGAGATGTCAGCTCACTGCAGCCTCCGCCTCCCGAGTTCAAGTGATTCTCGTGCCTCAGCCTCCGGAGTAGCTGGGACTACAGGTGCCTGCCACCACACCCGGCTCATTTTTGTATTTTTAGTAGAAATGGAGTTTCACCATCTTGGCCAGGCTGGTCTCAAACTACTGACCTCGTGATCCACCTCCCTCAGCCTCCCAAAATGCTGGGATTACAGGCAGGAGCCTCTAATAATTTTCTGTTTTGTTACTTTGTCAGCAAATAACTTCCTATGTAAGCCACAGAGTCCAGCAACCACATCCCCTCCAAGCCTCATCTGTGAGCTCTCACTCCCTAGACCCCACTGCCTGCCCTCATCGCCCTGGGCCACATACTGAGCAGCCAGGGACAGCCCCTGCCCAGCACCCACTGGAGTGTCCACAGGGAGTCCCGAGTCCACGGCCCCACCCTGCCCACTCCTGTGGAGCCACAGCGAAGGCTTTGCCCACACTTCCCCCATTGCCTGTGCCCTTGACAACCCCAATGCCCTCCTGCATGGCCCTGTGTGGCACAGGGTGTCCCTCCTTTGGGGGTCTGAGTACATTTTTTATTTGTTTTAGAGACAGTGTCTTGAGCTGTCACCCAGGCTGGAGTGCAGAGGTGCAATCACAGCTCACTGCAACCTCGAATCCTGGCCTCAAGCGATCTGCCCGCCTCAGCATCCCAAAGCGCTGGGATAACAGGCGTACACCCAGGCGCCTGGCCCAGACTCCTGGAGCTAGGCTCTTTTTAATGGCAAGAGGCCTCGCCAGACCAGAAGAGTATAAAACCTCCATTTTAACGTGGAGGGCAGGAGGCACCCTCCAGCTGTGTCCTGTGTGCCTCACGCTCAGGGCCCTGGCTGTGGGGGCCATACCCTGGGCTGGTGGCGTGAGGATGGACACCTCTTCTGGACTCCTGGGAACCCAGGGAACCCAGGGGGCCCCATCCCACCCGCTCAGGGCTGCTCCAGGAGGGGCCTGGGGATGGGGCTTCCAGGAAGCCCAGGCCAGGTGGCAGACGGGCCTGCTCTGATCTCAGCCTAGCCCACCCTTACAATTCGTGTCCTACACCCCCAACCCCACTCCGGCCCCCATGGACCTCTGTCCTAGCTGCCCAACCACCTGTCTTCAAGAAGCCTCTGTTCAGACCCTCAGGGTCACCTGCCAGGGTCTGCAGGGCACGTGGCTCCACGGTGCACCCACAGGACCAGCCTTGTTCCATGGAGTCCTTGGCCTGGCAAAGGGGCCTGCCCAGGACCTCCGTATTGTTTTGAGCATCCCAGACCACAGAGGGCACCTCCTCCGGGAAGCCTTCCTGGATCTTGCCAGCTCTCTGTTCCCCTAGAGTGTGCCTCACAGTCACCCTCCTCGCTCCCTGCAGGAGCAGGAAGACTGAGGGGGTCCTGCATTTGTCTCCCAAGCCTGTGTGCCCCAGGGCTTCAGGCCACAAATGAATTACCTCCATGCCCACAGCCTGAGTCCAGGGTGTGTCCTGTCCAAGCATGACACCTGCCGTGGGTGCAGGGGGGGCCCCTTGTCACGCTTCCGGATGAAGGCGGCCCTGCCCTAAGTTCCCCAGCATCCCCCATGCGTGGTGCCGAGTTAGGGGATGGGCGTGGAGGGAGGGCGAAGGCCCCAGCGGAGCACAGGCGGTTATCAGAATAATATTTATTGATATGCTCGGTGCTACCTTATTAATTCTGCATCACATGGCCTCCATGGCTGAGGTATTCAGGGTGGGACCAGCTGGGTGCCGGCCAGGGCTCCCACGGGAAGCCATGTGGCCTCGGCTGTGGCAGGGGGCTGGGTGGGGGATGTGGTTATTGCGTTGGGCTCCCTCCCTCCTCATACATGGACCACGTGCCAGCATGCACTCAGGCACTCACCGCCTGCTCACACACACACACTCCCAAGCTAGCCCCTGCACACACCTGTGCACACCCTCTGTGCACATGCACACACGTGCACACTCGTACAAACACAGCTGCTGCTCACACCCACCTCTGCTGTGCCCGTTCACACACATACCATCCTGCTTTAAATCCATCCTAAGTCTCCTGGTGATAAATACAGCAGTCTTAGGAAAATAAAATGTATGTCAGGCTACGAGGAGAAAGTGCAGGTGGATCTTTGACCCGAGGGTGGACCTCGGTCCCTCCCACCAAGGGCATCAGGTCCCTGCAGGGGTGACCCCTGAGCATGTGACCCCATGGGCGTGACTGCCCAGCCAGACAAACCGGCCCCAGCTTCCTCTTCCCTGGTTCTGGGCTGGGGGTGCTGGGCTGTCCGGCCACAGCCCGGGGCCAGAACGAAACTCACTAAAAAATAAACTCTTCACCTCCTGGCCCCCCCCGCCCACGGCTGGGCACCTGACGCAGGGGTGTGGGAGGCCGGCTTCAGCCTTCCTGGCCACTGGCTCCACGGCGCCACTTTCCCCGCCCAGCCAATGCCTGGTGATGCCGTTGGGGCGGGTTCCCCTGTCGAGTGGGTGGGGGGTGGGGCCCCAGGCATGCGGACAGAGGCTGGGGGTGCGGGCAGTGCAGGTGAAGCAGAGGCCACGTCCACGCAGGGCAGGCATCCCTGGAGGTCAGCCCCGCCACACCACACTGACGAGGAGGGGCGCTCCAGGCCTGGGCGGTGCCATCCCTCAAAACTCCACAGTACTCACGACTGTTCTCGGCTCATCGAAGGTGGCGATGAGGATCTGCTGTGGGGCCGGGATGGCGATGAGGTCGCCCACGTCCTGCGGCAGGCGGGGGCCCCCTTCATCCTCCTCGCGGGCCTCGTACAGCGTGTTGATGTGCAGCAGCGGGTGCGTGGCGTTTCGGCTCAGGATGGTCAGGGGCTCTGCCTTGCCCAGGCTGGCTGGTGACAGAGGGGCCACAGCAGGGGCGGCGGGAGGTGAGCGGACGTGGTTCCACGGGGCCCCCGAGGGAAGCCCTGCCCGGGCCGGCTCTGAGGGGAACGGGATTTCCTTCTCGGGGTGTTGAGCATCTGCAAACAGCCAAGAGCACAGGCGTCTCACACGGGCCGCCGCCGCGCCCCTCCCAGCGCCACTCAGTGCAGGCCGGCAGCGGGGGAAGCGCCCTGGAGAGCCTGGGGCGGGACGCCCCTGAGCACATCAGCCGTCCTGGACACACGCCCCGCCCCGCTGTCCATGGGCCGCAGTGCCATCTATGGAATTTCCTCACCCGGGGAACTTGGCTCCACCATGCACGCGGAGCTCAAGGAAGCCGACCAGGAGCACATCCCCTCCCAGCCTGCGTCCTCCCCCACCTGCCTCCAGGGGGGCTCCAGAGCCAGGCTGAGGCGCACCTTGACAGTGAGCCCGTTTGATGGAGCCGGTTCAAACCTCCGCCTCCTCTACGCGGCTCCAGGGTCCCTCCGTTCCCTAGCGCCCTGGCCGGGCTCCCCGCGGGCCGCTGTGGCTATGGACGCCCCTGCAATCCCCCATCCCCAGTCCCGCGTCCCCCGTCCCCGGCCCAGCCCCTACCTTTGGCGGGCGCCGCGGCCAGGCCCAGCCCACGGTCGTCCGCCTGGGACAGGAAGCCACCCTCCTGGCTCCGGGAGGCGGGCAGGGCGGCGGGCACCGCCTCGGGCTTGGCCTTCTTGGTGCCCAGGATGTAGGGGTGCACGTCCAGGGAGAAGTGGCGCGCATGCTTCTTGTCGGAGGCGGGCGGTGGGGCGGGTGCGGGGTCCGGGTCACCGCCTCCACCCTTGTAGTGGTGGGCGGCACGCGCGCCCGCATCCAGCAGCGGCGCGATCAGCGTGTCCGTAGCCGTCTTCCTGCGCGCGGGCTTGGGCTTCTCCGCCTTGCTGTTCTCCACGCGCATGATGGCCAGCGGCTCCTTGAAGGGCTGCGGCAGCGGGTTGCTGGTGGGGGATCCACTTCATCTTCTTGCGCGGCCGCTTGACCACGGGCGGCTCCGCGGCGCCGTCGGGCTCGGCGGGGTTGGCGCTGGGGTCCACGGTCTGCACGCCCGAGTCGCGCACCGTGGGCGTGGCGTCGTGGTTGGACTGCGCCAGCGCCGCTAGCAGCTGCCGGACCACGTTGTCGTACATGAGGTCGCTCTCGTTGGTGATGAAGTCCAGCCGGTTGAGCGACTTGATGTGGTCGCGGTTCTCGTTGCAGAACATGGCCAGGATGTTGATGTCGCAGAACTGCGAGCGGCGCCACTGCCGGCGCGTCTTGATGCCCACCTTGTGCAGCTTGTCGAAGATGAAGTTGCTCTTGCGGAAGATGAAGAGGTGGATGAGGTTGACGAGGATGATGAGGTTCATGACGCACAGCAGCACGATGTCCACGCCCGCGATGATGCGCTGCAGCTGCACGGACGGCAGCTTGCAGCTCACGCGCACCGCGGAGCCCGCGCCCGCCGGCCCGTCCGGGGCCGCGCCCAGCGCGCAGGTGAACTCGTTCTGCTTCTGCGTGGCGTAGTAGGTGCACAGGTAGGAGATGGGCACGGCGCTCAGCAGCAGGATCAGCACGTGGCGCGCCAGGTACAGCTTGGCCAGGAAGTTGCTGCGGCCGCGGCGCTCCAGATACTTCTCGAACAGGTTCTGCTCCGGGCTCTTCTCCTTCTCCGCGTTCTCGATGATCTCCCGCTTCTCACGCTCCGTGATGCCCGGCCCCTTGGACTGGATCTGCTTCTCGATCTTGGGCGCGCGGCCCTCGGCCGCCCGGTGGTAGCAGTTGTCGATTTCCTGCAGCAAGAAGTTGAGCTCCGACGTGAGGCGCGTGGAGGCCAGGAACTCCCAGCCCAGCGCAGGCACGTACATGATGGCGGCGAAGGCCAGCAGCGCGTAGGGGCAGGAACTTGTGCTCGAACAGCGACGGCCACAGGCTGGCGTCCACGCCGGGCAGCGCGTCCCGCAGCTCCGTCCAGCAGTAGCCGCGGGCGTACAGCGCCTGGTCGCGCGTGAAGTTGTGCGGGGTGTAACAGTAAATGGGTTCCTCTGGGGGCAGAGAGGAGACACGGGCTGGGGCGGGGAGGCGGCACTGGCTGGGGTGAAGAAAGCCGGCTGGACCTGATCTCGTCCCTGCCGAACCACCCCCCCAAAGCCTCTCCAGCCTCCTCCCATACAGCGCCTGCTTCCTACAGGGCCTGCTGCTCCCCCAGATGAGCCCCACTCCCCTCCCCCCCCCCACCACGGTGGTGGGGGGGGGGGTCCTGCCCTGAGCACCCCCACGAGGTCAGCTGTGGTGCACCTGCAGGTTGAAGCCAGGACGGCCCGGGAAACCACCTGAGCCACGCATCTCTCCAAATTCCACAAAGACTGTGTGCACAAGGGGAAGTCCCAGAGAGGACCAAGGCAGGCTGGGAGTCCCAGCCAGGGACTCTCTTCCATGCACACAGCCAGACCCAAACCAGGTCCCAGCCACCGGCCAGGTACAGCCCCGGGCTGCTCAGGGCGCGTGGCTCAGGTGCTGCTAGCTCCCGGGGGAAGCCAGCATGGGCTCTGCCAGGCCTTGAGGGTGAGGGGCGTCTCCCCTGAGACCCACCGTTCTGGGGACCCCAGACACCAGGTGGGGCTGGGTGAGGATGTCACCAGCTGGACTTCGGTATCTGCTGCTAAAATTGCAAAGAGGGAGTCTCTCGAACTGCAGGCAAACGGCCATTACTGAACTTGGTTTTCCCTCAGAGCCTGTCTCTGCCTGCAGGTGACAATGGGCACGAACTGGCCATAAAGAAGTGTTCAGTACACTTGTGCCGTGGCCTGGCGTGGGGTCCAAGCAGCTGGGATCTTGCTAACGTTTCCCAGGAAGGCTCTGAGCCTGGGGGCCGCCAGCCATCGTGCTGTCCGTCCAGGCTGGGCCCTACACAGTGCAGGCACCGGGGCCCTCGCCAGCCTCAGCCTTGTCTCCCGGCCCCAAAGAATGGCCCCAGGGCAGGGCCCACGTCAGCATGATCCCCTCCCCATAGAGCAGAAGCAACAGGGACAGGCCTGCCCCTCTGCACCAAGCCCTAATTAGGGATGGAAATCGAGGCAGATGAGAGACCCCTGCCCACTTTGGGAAGAGCAGCATTCGCTGTTGATGCCACACAGGGCCTGGGGCTGGGCACGATGGCTGGCTACAAGCGGGGCATGCAGACCCCACAGCCTGCAGGTGCCTCCAGCCCTGACCCTGGCTCAGTTATGGGCCCCTGCGACTCCACGTGGCCATGATCACCGCGGAGGCACATCCACACAACCCACTCAGGGAGGGTTTGAGGAGAGCCCCCAAGGCAGGGCTCCCACGGGCCATCAGACCCCCCTGAGGGTCCTGGGGACTCTGGAGGGCTTGGGAAGGAGCCTGGGGGAGAGGCAGGCAAAGCTGGGACCTGAGGCCCGAGTCCTCGGTGGGGACATCGGGCTGGAGATGAGCTGGGCTCAGAGAAGAGCAAACCGGACAAGGCAAAGGAATCCACTCTCTTGGTTAGAAAATGGCATATTTTATTTACTTAGGTTTTGTCCTCACAGCCAATCCCAGGAGCCAGAGAAGAGCGTCCACCCTGGGGGAAGAGAACAGGGACAGGTTTGTGTCCCATCCTGAGCTGGGCCCATCCCTAGCAGCCACCCTTGCTGGGCACATGTGGCCAACACGGCAGGGAGAGGCCCCGGAACCCCTGGCCCTGACTCCAGTAGGGCCACAGGGGAGCTGGAGAGGGGGATCCTTGGTTCTGGGGCACGGGGTGGCCTGTCCTCCTCCAGGGTGGATGAAAGCTGGGGCCCCACACCCCGCCACATGTCTGGTGAACTGCCCCCACTGTGAGGAGCCCCACTGGGACCGGGGCTCCTGACGCCTGTCACTGTCTCCCTGCCGGATGGCGGCAGCAGCAGCAGGGGGAAGATAAGCCCTGCTTGCCACTCTCACCTCAGACTCCTCATCTGCTCAACCAAGGATATTGCCCTGGCTCACCGCAGGTGAGAGGCCTCGCCCTTCAGGGTCCCGGAGCCACGTCCAGCAAGGCCTCCCTCCTCCCGGGATCCGCCACACCTGCAGGGCACAGGGTGCTCCTGGAGGCCTCAGCAGGTCCTGATGGACTCAGAGCTGTGCTGGCGTCCAGGCAAGGCCACCCTCTCCCAGTGCTGTTGGGGGTGCTGGCCCGACTCGGGGTGGGGCAGCAGAGAGGGCCTGCTGACCCCAAATCCACGGGCCCATCCCAGACACAGCGGCTGCCACAGGTCTTCTGCCTGAGGCCCTCCTCTGGGACTTGCCAGGGACAGTGGGGCCCTGCTGGGCCAGCGCAGGTGTCTGGGGGAAGGCAGAAAGGCCTGGCCCATCCAACAGGGCGGACGGAGCTGCGGCCAGGGCTTCTGGGGAGACAGCGCTGTGTGTACCCTGGCTACCCCAGCTATGCCCCAAGAGAGGACACTGGCTTTCCAGCCAAGGAGCCTGTCCACACCGTCCTCAGACCCAAAGGGACAATGTCAGAGTCCAGACGCAGCCAGGGGCCTGGTGCAGCCTGAGGGAGGAGCACCTCTGAGCGGGTGTCTGAGTGTACCCCAACACGGCCCATGTTCATATTTGGAGTGCTGCCCCCAGGGCCCCAGGCCACAGCCCAGCCCCCCAGTTCTCCACTAGTCCTGCCCTTCCTCGTCCTGCCATCTCCAGCGCACCCCTGCACACGGCCCCGAAAGGGTGAAGCTGGGTCCCTCCCAGCCGCCCAGCAGTCCTTCCTGCCCCTGTCTTCCCACCTGGGGGAGTGGGGGATGCCTCTCCCAGGAACCCCGGCTCTGCGCAGGCTCCTCCTGTCTGCTGGCCGCACCCTGTCTGGTCACCCCAGACCACTGCCACACCTTTGAAGACCTCGGCCCAGTCCCTTCCCGACCTCCACGGGGGGTCTGCAGTGAGCAGAATGAAGGCCCTGGAGTGCCACCTTCCAACCCTGGACCCAGTGGCAGTGTCGCATGTCCTGGTTCAGGAGGAGTTTGCAGACATGACTAGGTGGGGGTCTTGGTGGGAGGCAATCACAGAGCTCCTATAAGAGGGTCAAAGTCAGGGACGGAGATGTGAGGACTGGAGTGGGGGTGGGAGAGAGGACGGGCTGCAAGGCCAGGAACGTGGAGGCCTCTGGAGGCCGGAGAAGGCGGGGAGCGGATTCTCCCCTGGAGCAGCCCTGCTGACACCTCATTTTAGCCTCCTGAGACCGGCTTCTGATTCCTGACCTGTAGGTTTGCTCCAGCAGCCACGGGAAGCTACTCCCGGTGGTGGCTGCATACCTGCTACCTTCGCCCGCCTCTGCAGGCTGAGGGGGGGCTGAGACCCTTCCCCGGCCCACCTGGAGACCCTGGGACTTGTCCTCTACCTTCGAGGGTACTGCATCCCCAGACGGCATCCGGTCACACAGGCCCTCAGGCCCAACCCTGCCCTGTGGCATCAGGGGCTGCGCCCAGCCATCCAAAGAGACTGAGGCCAAAAGAGGCACCAGCCATAAGGCTCCTGGGTGCTCAGGGGCAGAGCACTCACTTCCTTTCCGTTTTAAAGAAGAAAGTTGGGCCAGGTGTGGTGGCTCATGCCTGTAGTCCCAGCACTTTGGGAGGCCGAGGTGGACAGATCACATGAGGTCAGGAATTCAAGACCAGCCTGGCCAACGTGGTGAAACCCCATCTGTACTAAAAATACAAAAATCAGCTGGGTGTGGTGGCATGCGCCCAGCTACTTGGGAGGCTGAGGCAGGAGAATCGCTTGAACCCTGGAGATGGAGGTTGCAGTGAGCAGAGATCGCACCACTGCACTTCAGCCTGAGTGACAGAGCCAGACTCTGTCTCAAAACAAACAAAGACAAAAAAAGGGAAATTTGGCTGGGCACAGTGGCTCATGCCTGTAATCCCAGCACTTTGGAAAGCCGACGTGGGAGGATCACTTGAGCCCAGGAATTTGAGACCAGCTTGGGCAACATGGCACAATTAGCCAGGCGTGGTGGCGGATGCCTGTAGTTCCAGCTACTGGGGGCTCGGGGCTGAGGCAGGAGGATCGCCTGAGCCGGAGAGCTGGAGGTCGCACCCCAACCACAGCACTCCAGCCTGGGCGACATACCAAGACTCTGTCCCAAAAAAAGGTAATTTGGACACAGACAGGGAGGGAAGAGGTAGAGACTGGGTGGCGTGACCACAAGCCGAGGCTCGCCAAGGATTGCCGGCAGCACCAGAGGCTGAAGAGGCGGGAAGGTCCCTTCCCCAGATCCTCGGGAGGGAGCAGGGCCCAGCTACACCTTGATTTTGGGCTTGTGGCCTCCGGACCACGAGAGGGAAATGTCTCCTGTTGGAAACTGCCTAGTTTGCGGCACTTTGTTGCCACAAACACAGAAACACACATGGTGCCTGCACACCCTGGGCCCGCCCCGAGGCCCCACACGAACCTGGGTTCCCTGCTCTGCCTGAGTGTGCTGTGCCTGCCACAGGGGTCCTCTAATCCTAGGTGTCTGAGCTCCAGTGTTCCAGAGGAGAGACCAGCAGAGGCCGCCTCTACCCCTGGGTAAAATCAGACAGCCTGGCCAATATCCACCCTCAGGCTGGCATCTCCAGGCCACAGGCCTCCTAAAGGCAAGGCACCTGGGAGATTCGGGAAGTGCCAGTGCTAAGGCAGGGTCCCTGAGGTTTGGAGGCTGTAGGAGAGGGGGGCCCAGGGCCCCAGCACCCCCTCCGTGCTGCAGACTGGCATCTCTGGGCCACGCAGGCCAGGAGGCCCGAACCCTGACCCCCTTGCCTTGGCCCAGACCCCAGGGGAGGAAGCTCTCCGCTGCACCTGCCTCACCCCTCTCCTTGGGGAGGGCAGAGGCACCAGGTCCCCACCCCACAGAGGCTCACAGGCAGGCTGGCTGCTCTGTCCCTCTCCTGCCTCCCTGGGTGGCTTCAGGTGCCCCCCACAGGTCCTGCTCTAACCAGCTGGGTTCTGGGTTCTGCTGACAGCCCCTCCGTCCCTGCCCTGGTCCACCCCCAACTCCCTGCAGGAGCTCTGGGCTCCCTGCTCCACACATGCCCCCACCCCATACTAGCCCCCCTGTTTCAGACCTTCAGAGGCCCCCAGTGCACCGGGAGAGGCCTCGCCCGCCTGAGGGGTGGAGGGTCTGGGCCTCTCGGAGACTCTCTCTGCCCTCCTTCCACCCAAGCCCAGCCTGGGAACACTGCCCAGCAGCGTGGGGGGCTCCACCAGCTGGCATCAGCTCTCTGCTCTCGACACCCGTCCCGGCCTTTCCTGGTCCCCCCCCTGGCCACCCTTCCACCCCCCCCCAGATGCTGCCCTGACGTTCTCCAGACCAGATCCCGTGTCTCATCGCATTTAAGTCCCCCCAGGTCAAAAGGCCTAGTCCCACCCGCGGCTCACGGGCGGAGCGAATGGAAGGCAGAACAATAAAAAGACGAGGTGTCTGGGGCCGCCCCAGCGACGAGCGACACCTGCGACGATGGGGGCAGCTGTGGAAGGTCCCTGGGACGCGGCGGACGCAGCCAGGCCACGGTGGGCGCGGCTGGACGGAGCCGCCACGCACGCGGGAAGCGCCAGCGCCGGGACACCTGCGGACGCGCCCCAGCCGCACCCCGGCGCCCAGCCGCCGGCCTCACCTGCGAAGTTCTTGGTGAAGACCAGGGTGACCAACAGGATGGGCACCAGCACCGTGCCGATGGTGACCACGCGGTCGAACGGCAACTCCAGCTTCAGCTGCAGCAGCAGCGCGGCCAGCGCACCCGCCTTGTCGTCCTGCGCGCCCGGCAGGATCAGCTCCCGCAGCTTCTCCCGCCAGCAGCGCGGTCGCCATGTCCGCCGACTGCTCCAGGAGGTGGTGCATGGGGGGCGGGGGCGCGGCCCGGCGGGGGCGCGGGCGGGGCGGGGCGCGGGGCGGGGCCCGGCGCGGGGGGCGCGGGCGGGAGGGGACGCGCACGGCGCGGGGCGGGATCGGGGCCGGGTGCGGGGCGCCTGCGGTGCGGCACGGGGACGGAGGGCGCGGGAGGGTGTAGCAGGGGACGCCGGGACCGAGCGGGGGGGCGCCGGGGGATGGAAGTAGCCGGGGGCGCGGGCGGGAGCGGGGCTGGCGGGGCGCGGAGTCCGCGGCGGGGCTTGGGGGTCGCTCCGCCGCCGCCCCCGGGGGCAGGGGTCGGACGGCCCGGGCCGGCGCGGGGGTGGGGGCACCGGAGCCGCCCGCCTCCGCCGCAGCCCGGCCCCCGCCCTGGCGCGTGCCTCTGGCGGGGGCGGCGGCGGGATCCCGGCCCAGAAACGCGGGCGGCGGCTGCTGTCCCTGCCTGGGGCCGACGGCCCCGCTCCCGCGTCGGGGAGGGGGCTGTTTACCTGCGGCGACTCCGCGGCGTGGCTCCGCCCCACCCGCCACGCAGGATCCGGCGTGGGCGATGACTTTGCAGAAAATATTTAAATGAAATGAGATGAATTAGTAATGACCGGTCCCTCTTCCTGGGAACGCGGGGCGGCTGGGTGGGCGCTGCCCCGGCCCACGGGAGGGTGGGCGGGGGTGGGGGGCGGCCCTGCGGGGGCTCGAGGGCTTCAGGCCGGGGCGGGGGTGCCGCGCGGTGGCGCCGCGAGGACTGGGAGCGCGCTGGGGCTGCACCCGCCGCACTGCAGGGCCCCTCACCCAGCCCAGGACGCGGGAGGGGGGCTTCCTTGCCTGGGCCCCTCGCCTGGGGTCGCCTCCTCTCCCTTTCTCCCTGCCCCGGCCGTGCCCTGCTGTGGGCCCGGAGGCTCCCCGCGCTCCTGGGGTGCTGCGGCCACGGGCGGGGGTCCGGCCGCCCTCTTCCCGGGCTCGGGCGCCGGTGTGCCAACAATGAGGGCACCTCCTTGCCCCACCCGAGTCCCCCCAGTCCCGCCCTGAGTGACCCCATCACCTCCGCGGGGCCCCTCTCCTGCACCCGCACTTCCTCCCCCACCACCCATCCCGTCCCCTGTTCCACAGACGTTCAGCTCAGGGGTCCCCCCTCCGCCCCCCCCACAGCCGTTGCCCTCCGTCCTGTTCTCCCTCTGGGAGCCGCCGGGTCTGGTTTCAGTCGCGTCCCGTGTCGTCCGCGCCCACAGGGCCCTCTTCGTCAGCGGTTTTCCTTCGCGTAGGTCCCCTTCCCACAATACCAGGACGTACGTTCACGATCTTTTATATGAAAGATTTAGCGTGATTGGAGTTTTAAGTTCATTCAATAATTCATTCCAAAAATGTATCTTGAGCGCCAGTGCTCGCAGGCCGGGCCTCCGCTGTGAACAAGCCAGGAGGTCCCTCTGCCTCCCTGGGCTGCAGAGGGCATGCATGTCTGCTGTGAGCTTTCACGCTGTCTGCGCTTTTAAAGACCCTTGCATGTTTCTGAGGCCAGCCCACGGCTTCCAGCAAACTTTCATCCTGAGGCAGGCAGTTCAGCTACATCCAGTCACCGCACCCAACCACCCAGTCACCCCAGATAAACCCAGTTACCCCAAGTAACCCAAGCACCTAGAGTTAACAGTCCCTACCAGATAACCCAGTCACTCCGACAACCCAGGCACCCCAGATAAACCAACTCACCTTCAGATAACACAGTCACTTCTCACATAACCTATTCACCCCAGATAACCCAGTCACTGCCAGATAAACCAATCACCCCAAATAATGCAGGCACTTCTCACATAACCTATTCACCTGATAACTCAGTCATCCCAGATAAAATAATCACCCACAAATAACCAAGTCACCCTTCAGGTAACCAGATAAACCAGTCATCTCCTGGATAACCCAGGCACCCCTCAGATAACTCATCCCATATAACCATCACCCCCAGATAACCGTCACCCCCACAGAACCCAGCCGCCCTTCAAATAACCAAGTCACCCCCCAGACAACTCAGTCACTCCCGAATAACCCAGCACAGTGATTTCCAGACCCTCTGAGTGCCCTGGGTGTGGCTGCTGAGTGGGCACCTGTTTGTCAGGTGCACTTTCTGCTTCGCAGGGGTGCCTCTCGGCTTTTCACAAGTGCTGGGCCAGTCCATGCTCTCACCATCGGTGAAACATCTTCCTGTCCCCTGTATCCTTTCCAGCTCTCAGCCCTATCCACCTTCTAGTATCTGCCATTCTGAGGGGTGGAGTGTAGCTTCACAGTGCTTTTGAGTTTCTTTATTCCTCGTGGTTTGTGTGCATGGTCTGTTCAAACCCCCTGCACACTGCATCACTGGTGCTCACTGCAACCCTGAACTCCTGGGCTCAAGCAATCCTCTCACCTTGGCCCCCCCCCAAGTAGCTGGCATTATAGCTGCACACTACCACGCCCTGTTTTCATTTTTTTTTTTTTTTTTTCTGAGACAGTTGCCCAAGCTGGAGTGCAGCAGTGCGATCTTGGCTCACTGCAACCTCTATCTCCTAGGCTCAAGGGATCCTCCCACCTCAGCCTCCCGAGTAGCTGGGACTGCAGGCGTGCACCAATACACCTGGGTAATTTTTTGATAGAGATGGGGTTTCGTCATGTTGCACACATTGGTCTTGAATTCCTGGGCTCAAGTGATCCTCCTGCCTCAGCCTCCCAAAGTGTTGTGATTACAGGCATGAGCCGCTGCACCTGGCCTTAAAATTTCCTTATCTGTAAAAACAGGGTATCACTATATTGCCCAGGATGGTCTCAAACTCCTGATCCACCCCGCCTTGGCCTCCCGCAGTGCTGGGATTGCAGGCGTGGGATTGCAGGCATGAGCCATGCTGGGATTGCAGGCGTGGGACTGCAGGCATGAGGCATGCTGGGCTTGCAAGCGTGGGACTGCAGGCGTGAGGCATGCTGGGCCTGCAGGCGTGGGACTGCAGGCGTGAGCCATGCTGGGATTGCAGGCGTGAGGCATGTTGCGATTGCAGGCCTGGAATTGGTACCATGAGCCACGCTGGGATGGCATGCTGGGATTCCAGGTGTGGGACTGCAGGCGTGAAGCATGCTGGGATCGCAGGCGTGGGACTGCGGGCGTGAGGCATGCTGGGATCGCAGGCGTGGGACTGCGGGCGTGAGGCATGCTGGGATCGCAGGCGTGGGACTGCGGGCGTGAGGCATGCTGGGATCGCAGGCGTGGGACTGCGGGCGTGAGGCATGCTGGGATCGCAGGCGTGGGACTGCGGGCGTGAGGCATGCTGGGATCGCAGGCGTGGGACTGCGGGCGTGAGGCATGCTGGGATCGCAGGCGTGGGACTGCGGGCGTGAGGCATGCTGGGATCGCAGGCGTGGGACTGCGGGCGTGAGGCATGCTGGGATCGCAGGCGTGGGACTGCGGGCGTGAGGCATGCTGGGATCGCAGGCGTGGGACTGCGGGCGTGAGGCATGCTGGGATCGCAGGCGTGGGACTGCGGGCGTGAGGCATGCTGGGATCGCAGGCGTGGGACTGCGGGCGTGAGGCATGCTGGGATCGCAGGCGTGGGACTGCGGGCGTGAGGCAAGCTGGGATTGCAGGTTTGGGACTGCAGGCATGGGATTGCAGGCGTGGGAGCTCGAGAAGAGGAATGTCTGTGGCAGAGCCGAAACCTGGACTCAAACTTGGCACCCTGGCTGCCATCCTCATTCCGGAGGGGCCTGGACAAGCACAGGCAGGGGCCAGAGTGGAACGGTGAGCAGAGGTCCATGATGACATCCTGGCCGCCCAGCCTCTGTTACCCTCCTGAGGAGGATGTGTGGGAGGAGTGAAGGGTCTATCCCTGTGGTCTTCGTACTCCAGTGGCCCAGACTGGAGGACACTCTTCCCAAATCCTGTATTGTGGGAGCAGATGGTTCTTTCTCTTGGTGATACATTTACATGAGATTTCAACACATGGAAGGATCTAGAAGACCGAGAGTGCTACACAAACTTGTATTCCATCTCTTTCTTTAGGTGAACAAGCTTTCTGAGCTTCTATATCCATGAAGATGAAAAACAGGAAAAAAATGGACAAACTGTCTCATTTCAGCCCTAAGTAATACCTTCCTATGAAGATATGAACTATTTGCAAAGAAACACCATACAGATAATTAAATAATGCATTTCTGACCAGGTATAGTGGCTCTTGCCTGTAATCCCAGCACTTTGGGAAGCTGAGGCAGGTGGATCACTTGAGGCCAGGAGTTTGAGACCAGCCTGGCCAACATGGCAAAACCCTGTCTCTACTAAAAATACAAAAATTAGCCAGGCATGCTGGCACGTGCCTGTAATCCCAGCTACTCAGGAGGCTGAAGCAGAAGAATCGCTTGAACCTGGAAGGTAGAGGTGGCAGTGAGCCAAGATTGCACCACCGCACTTCAGCCTGGCCGAGAGTGAGACTTAGTCTCTTAAAAATTATTTCCAATTCAATTTTATTTTTATGCTTATTTTTGAAAATTGGAAATATATGCGTGTCATTTTGATTGGGTACTTATAATAATCATAACAATTGACCAGATTATTGTTCCACATTAAGCCTCAGTGCGTGTCTTTTGCCAGGGGTGCTCTGAGACTAGTGTTTGGTAGGGCCAGGCCAGGCCTCAGTAAGAGACGCCCGGCAACAGCCCAGGTTGTTTGGCCCCACACTGCTCACAGGGGAGCTGGGGGCTCTGTGCCACCATCCTCAGCCTGGCACATTGCGGGCCCCGCCCCAGGTGCCCAGTGGGGAGTGGGGGGTGAGCTGCACTCTACCCTCAGAGCCTCCCCCATCAGCGACGCCACTGCCTTGACACACCTGTGGTATGAGGAAAGTGGACTGAAATCCCATTCTGTGACCAGGAGAGGAACAGAAAATATCTGTGATGCCCACACCTTTCAACATAACACATTTTGCATTAGGATACAAATATGTGGGGGAAGTGGAACAGAAATAGGAGTTCGAGGAAAAGAAGAAATAAATTCTAGCTGTGGAAGAACAGCTTGTTGGTGTCCTCTAGGTGGCAGATGGTATCAAATTATAATGGTGTTTTGTTCCACTGGATACACTGAAAAGGCTGTTTAAACTGTTTTGCTTTAAAATGGCAATATTTATAATATGCTGTGAATTACATCATAAACAGGTTTAAAAAATGATGAAGAAAAATCTTAGATAACTAAAAAAATAAGGGAAGAGACACATTGCCTTAGGGTGTCATTTCGGGACTCCAAGCACCAAAGTTTAAAACCTCTGTGCACCAGCCTGGTCAACACAGCGAGACCCTGTCTCTACAAATAATAATAAACACATTAGCCAGGTGTGGTGGCTCATGCCTGTGATCTCAGCTACTTGGGAGGCTGAGGTGGGTGGATCACTTAAGTCCAGGCATTTGAGACCAGCCTGGGCAACTTGGTGAAACCCTGTCTCTACAGAAAATTAGGTGTGGTGGTGCACACCTGTAAGTGTCACCTACTTGGGAGGCTGAGGTGGGAGGATCACCTGAGCCTGGGAGGTTGAGGCTGCAGTGAGCCATGATTATGCCACTGTACTCCAGCCTGAGCAACAGAGCAGGACCCTGTTTCAAAAAAAGCACAAAATCCTGTGCAGATGACACCTGCCTGCAGGACTCATCTGGCTTTGCTTCCTAGGTGGGCAGGGATGCGTGGCTGGCTGGGCAGTGCTGCCTTCCCTGTAGCCTCAGCCCCTCCAGGGCAGCCTCCTCACCCACCCCTTTCTCCCCCTCCCTCCCTGTCATCTGACAGACCCCATGGCCACTCCTGCACCAGCACACAGGTGCCCCAAGTCCTTTATAGAATGACCTTGCCTGGTCTCCTGCCACCCTGGACACACCAGATCACTGCTGAGGTGTCCCCCAGCCGAGAACACCTGCCCAGCCTCAATGCCGGCTCCGGGCATCTCTGCTCAAGCGCACTCCCCCTCAGGCATGGTCCCCCACACTTGCTTCTTGTCTCTCTCCCCCAACATGCAGGACATCCAGGTCACTGAGCCCCAGGAGGCAGCCTCACTGTGCCAGGGCTGACCCCACTGCTCCCCTCATCTGCTCACCTGGGTCAGAAAAGTCCCCAGCCTCCCTGGGTGGCATCCTTTCAATTTGGGATTGACAGGATGGAGAGGTGCTTGGCTCAGGACTTGTGCTCTGCAGAAGGAGCCAGCAAACGCTGGCTGCAGGAACTGGGTGCAGCGGCCTCTGTGCCTGGGGGCGCTGCCTGGGCCTCCATGCACCCCTCACCACAGCAATCCCAGCTCTGCCTGGAGCAGCCCTTCAATTCCTAAACACAGCTCATGCGAAGCCACAGGAGGAGGTGATGCGTGCCTGCAGTCTTGGGCCCTTACGTGACACCACCTGCCTGGAAAGCACCTCCTCCATCAAGTACTTCCTGGAGCTGTGACCACAGATCTTAGTGTCACCCACAAGCTTAGTAAATAGAGATGATCCCTGGTGTCTTGAGACCTTCAGGAGACAGTGGTTTCTGCTTGGGAAGCAGACGCTACACCTAAGTGGAGACATTGAGCCTTTGTTTCCTGGGAGCAAATCCTGGGGGAGGGGACAGGGAGAGGGCGGAGGATGGAGGATGAGGCTCCCAAACTTTGAGGTGGGCCAGGCCTGCACCCTTTCAGGTGGCTGCAGGTCTGTGTCTCACTGTGGGGGATGGTGGGCACAGGCCAGCTAAGACCCCTGTAAAGTGGTGTTGTCCTCCTCTGGAGCCCTGGGTGTACGGACGGGTGGTATCTCCAAGCCCAGGGGGGTCCTGTGTTCTGCCCGGGCTGCTCCCCTGAGCCCCTGCAGCAGGTTGAGGACAGTGCAGGACTCACCCCAAGTATTATTCCTGCCACTGCTCTGCTCCATCTGGCCTAGATGTATCTCCAGTCTCTACATGTTTTATTTCTGGCCCAGAGATATGTTCTAAGGACCCCCAACACAGTGCCCCTAGGATGTAGGCCTGCACCCAGGAACCTGCCCAGCTGCAAACTCCCAGAAACACTGGGCCTAGGGCAGGCCTGAGTGCCACCCCCCCAACCCTCGCCCCATGTAGAGCCTCGGGCCCTGTGGGCCCTACATGCCTGCTCCATGGCCCCAGCTCTCTGCTGCATGGAGCTGGCAGCCTTGCCTGGAGCCTGGCACACAGCTGGTTCAGGAAAAGTGGACAGCAAGCCATCCCCAAAAACCGTATCAGCAGGGGTCAGAGGCCACATGAAATCCTGGTCATCATTGACACGGGCACATATCTCAAGGTGGAAAGGATGCTGGGGGTCATTCGAGGGTTTATTTCAGGGTGGGGGGCAGTGACTGCCTGGTGGCAGAAACAGGCTGGCAGGTGCCAAAGTCAGGGCAGGAGCAGCTGGGACTGACCTGGCAGCCACACACCCACACATGGCCCTGCTGGCTGTGACAAGAGCAGGCCACAGGAGCCACAGAGCAGACTGAAACGGTGACATGGCCAGGCCTGGCCCAGGAGTCCACAGGCGAGTGCGTGGCCTCCCTGCTGTCAGCCACTGAGTATCAGCTGGGCTCGTGATGCTTCTCTGGTCCTGTACATCCTGGCACCACTGGGCAGGAGGGGTCTGCCACCCCCTCACCACAGCTGCAGACAGAGGAGAAGCAGATAGCCAGGGGAGTCAGGCTCCCCGCAGCGGTCTGGGGGCTGCACTATTTTCCCAAGGTGGGTTTTACAAGGGACTTACTTTGCCCTGTTGGCCTATGTGGGGAAAGGTGACATGACCCTAAATGTCCAGGAAACAGTTGCTGCAGCCCAGGGTGAGCTGAGGAAGGTGCCAGTGGGGGACTAAGGCTGCAGCGGGGGGGGGGGGGGTATGTGGGTGGGTGTGAGGGGAGGAGGGGGAGGACAGCCAAGAGTGTGTCCTAGAACCAGCCTGTCCTTGAGGAAGACAGAAGTGCTCACTTTTGCAGAGACTGCAGTTCAGGAGGTAAATCACATCCCATATAAACACCATTCGTAATACTGTATTCCAGCAAAGCACCAAAACAGGGGATCCTGTTGGAAATAACAAGTAACCTGGTGTGAGAGCAAGTGAAGGCCCCATGTGTCCTGGTGTGAGGGCAAGTGAAGGCCCCATGTCTCCTGGTGTGAGAGCAAAGGAAGGCCCAATGTGTCCTGGTGTGAGGGCAAGTGAAGGCCCCATGTGTCCCGGTGTGAGAGCAAAGGAAGGCCCCATGTGTCCTGATGTGAGGGCAAGTGAAGGCCCCATGTCTCCTGGTGTGAGAGCAAAGGAAGGCCCAATGTGTCCTGGTGTGAGGGCAAGGGAAGGTCCCTTGTCTCCTGGTGTGAGAGCAAAGGAAGGCCCCATGTGTCCTGGTGTGAGGGCAAGGGAAGGTCCCTTGTCTCCTGGTGTGAGGGCAAGGGAAGGTCCCTTGTCTCCTGGTGTGAGGGCAAGTGAAGGTCCCATGTCTCCTGGTGTGAGGGCAAGGGAAGGTCCCATGTCTCCTGGTGTGAGGGCAAGGGAAGGCCCCATGTGTCCTGGTGTGAGGGCAAGTGAAGGCCCATGTCTCCTGGTGTGAGGGCAAGTGAAGGCCCCATGTGTCCTGGTGTGAGGGCAAGTGAAGGCCCCAAGTCTCCTGGTGTGAGAGCAAAGAAGGTCCCATGTCTCCTGGTCTGAGAGCAAGTGAAGGCCCCATGTGTCCTGGTGTGAGGGCAAGTGAAGGCCCCATGTCCTGGTCTGAGAGCAAGTGAAGGCCCACGTCCTGGTGCCGCCTGTCTTGTCCCGAGTGACCCAGACCCTCCCTCCTTAAGTGATCACAGCCCACCCAGTGCCTGCAAACTCACTCGAACGAGAACATGGGGGTTTCCCAGCACAATCAGCAAAGCTTTGGGTCTGGTGATTGCAACATTAAATCTTTTTGAGTTGGACAAGAAACCCAGAAAGTATCGATCATCTTCAAACCTGTCTTCATTTGACCGTACCTAACAGCACACAGAGATGAATAAAAATAGTATTTTAACTTTTGGGGGGGTCATGAAGAGAAACTCTTGATACATGAAAACATTTAGAAATGTTACATAGCCGAACGACCTCATTTTTGGTTCAAGAAGAAACAGGAGGAGAAGGGGGAGAAAGGGGACCAGAGGCTGGCCTTCTCGGCACTGGGTCTGCAGACAGGGAACCCTGCACGCTCATGGCTCAGGATGGCGGGGTCTTTAGGGCTCTCCTGTGGGTGCCTGCCCTCCCACTCTTTGCTCCTCAGCTGTCTTTTCTTCTAACTTCATGTCCCTCCTTCTCCAAGGCATTCACCGTGCCTTCCTGGATCCCTTCTCTTTACTTTCCTGTCTTAATCTTTGAGTACTGTTTTAAAAGACCCTCCCACAGTCACTGCTTAGGATGGCTCCTGGGCCTAGGGAGTCTCCGCCTGCAGCTGCTGCTCTGTGCTGGGAATCGGCCTCTACCCCTTTAGATCTGAAGCCCCTAGAACCCCAAGGGCACCAAGCACCTGACTGGCCATCCCCATGGAGAACAGGGATACCTACAGTGGAAATGATGATGACCAGATACTCTTGTCCTTGAAACTCCTCTACGGATCCCACCTTTACATCCATCAGATCAACATTCCGCAAAAGAATTCTGATTTTCTCCACCTTTAGAACAGATTAAAAGAAAGACTAAAGATAACACTGTACAAATCCATTTCTTCACACATCACGGTGTAAACCAAACATTGGCTCATGTGCGATATTGCTTTTCAATTCTTTATTGCATTGCTTCCAATCGGAGTTGATTAGAACACAAATTCCAGTTTTAGTAAAACTGGGAAAGGGGTCAATGCTTATTAGGAAAGCCGAGTTTCATGTGGAAAAGCCTCCTCCCCAAAGCTCACACCAACCATGGAGGAAACCCTTCAGGAGAAATGAGAAGCGTGTCTGCGGCTTAGAGCTGAGGTGTGTGTCTCAGCAGGATGGCACCTGAACCCACAACACTGCAAGCTGAGGCTAAGGCAGCAGGACACGGGCCACGTGATGTCTCCATAAGCCTTCGTAGTCACTGTTTCTCTGGGAGAACTAAACACTCACCTCTTGAGGTCCCAGAGTCAGAACACAGGAAACATGCCATCTGTGAAGGGCTCTGCAGCTGGCACTCACGGTCCAGGTGATCTGTACTGTGATGACCTAGGGGACCCACCTTCTCTCTGCATTCTGGGGGTTCTGCTTGGTGGTGTGAGCACCACAGGGACACGTGCTTCAGGACTGAAACCTTGTGTTTGGCATGGGAGGTACCCACGTCCCCCACCAGGGCCACTGTGACTGTGTGGAGATGCTTCCTGGGACCAGCCCCTGGGGGCCAGGGACACTAACTCTCCTACAATCCCACCACAGAGTCATACAAAATGAGAAGTGGCCCATTCAAAAATACCCAAAGTGCCCCCCACTGAGAAACACTGGGTTAGAGCTGGGGATTGGCAAATGTTTTCCCAAAGGGCCAAATATCGAGGGACATGTAAATGTAACCATTTCGAAATGTAAAAACTGTTCTAGGCTCTGGCCGCAGAAAGCTCGGACCCGTGGACGGCAGTTCGCTGGTCTCTCATGCTGAACATCACTCAAGTGCAGTCCTGCTTCTTTAAAACCCGCGCCGCTCACAAGGAGCTTGTTTCTGTCTTTGTGGAACTGCAGAAGCCAGGGAGCTGGACTGCAGGGACCTCACAACGCCCGGCGTGCCTGGGCAGGGCGTACCTGCTTCCGGTAGGGCGTGATGACGCCAATGTCCCTGGCAGACACCTGACTGGAGATGCTCCGGGCCAGGAGGCAGCAGTAGCGCAGGACCTGGACCGCCTCAGCCGGGTTGAACCATGATGGGCTTCTTCCCTCCCGTGCCTCACTGCCCTGAGTTGATGAGGAGAGAAAACCTCCTTTACTCCATGAATGTTCACCAGAGGGCTACAATCCAGGAGCTGAAGTCAGTGCTGGGAATACGCACTGAATATGTCAGGAACAAATCCCTACTCTCACGCAGAGCTTACATGTGAGCAGAGCAGACGCCACATGTTAAATGATGATGAAATGGCTCACAGCTGTGTTAAACACTATGGAGGAGGATGGGTCCCATGAATCCATCACTCAGGACTGAGCCCTGGAGTGGAAGGCTGGCTGGTATTTCTTTCTTTCTTTGATATGAGACCTCTGATACAGCTATTTCTTATCTGACTCTTCTTAGAAAAGATTAATGAGATACACTGACATAAAAGACACATAGATCAAGTGGTAGAACGGAGAACCTAGACATAAACCCTTGCATATGTGGCCGGACGACTTCTGACAAGGTGCCAGGACAGTTTTTCAACTAATGGTGCTGGGACAACTGGAGATCCACATGCATAGGGATGAGGATGGACCCTCGCCTTACCCTAGCTCGAAATGTAAACTCAAAGTGGATCAAAGAGCTAAATCTAAGACCTGAATCCACAAAATTCTTGGAGGAAAACGGGAATAGCCCCATCACATTGGGTTTGGCAATGACTTCCTGGATATGACATCAGAGCCACTGGCAATAACTAAAAGGGATAAACTGGATGACATCCAAATGGAAAATATCTGGGCACCAAAGGACACAATCGACAAACTGAAAAGGTCATCTGAGGAGGGTGAGAAAACCTTTGCAAATAGTATACATGAAGTTAACATCCAAAACTATAAGGAAGTCTTAAACTCACTGACAAATTGACCCAGTTAAATAAGGGCAAAGGACCTGAATTCTCCAAAGGAGACATACAAATGGCCAACAGGTACATGAAAAGCTGCTTAATGTCACAAATCATTGGGGAAATGCAAATCAAAACTACAGTGTAATACACCTCACACCCACTAAGATGGCTACCATAAAAAAACCACCACCACCCAGAAAATAAGTGAAGGTGAGGAATTGGGGAGACTGGACCCCTGTGGTGCTGCTGGTGGGAGTATGAAATGGTAGTTACTATGGAAAACAGGGTGATGATTTCTCAAAACACCTAGAATTAACCAGCCGAGTGTGGTGGCTCATGCTCTGTAATCCCAGCACTCTGGGAGGCCAAGGTGGGCAGATCACTTGAGGTCAACAGTTCAAGACCAGTCTGGCTAATATGGCAAAACCCCGTCTCTACTAAAAATACAAATTTAGCCAGGCGTGGTGGGGCACCCCTGTAGTCCCAGCTGCTCAGGAGGCTGAGGCAGAAGAATTTCTTGAACCTGGGAGGTGGAAGTTGCAGTGAGTCAAGATCATGCCTCTCTACTCTAGCCTGGGTGACAGAGTGCGACTCTATTTCAAAAAGAAAAAAAAATGTTATTAACATGACATTTTCTATTAAGTGTACATTTATTTATTTATGAATGAATAAATGAGACAGGGTTTCACTCTGTCACCTAGAGTGCCAGGGCATGATCACAGCTCACTGCAACCTCAACCTCCCCCCCGGCTCAGGTGATCCCTCCTCAGACTCCTGAGTAGCTGGAACTACAGGTGTGCACCCATCATGCCCAAATAATTATTGTATTTTTTTTTGTAGAGATAGGGTCTTGCTATGTTGCCCAGGCTGGTCTTGAACTCCTGGGCTCAAGCAATCTGCCTGCCTTGGCTTCCCCAAGTGCAGAGGTTATAGGTGTGAGCCACCAAGTCCGGCCCTACAATTTAAAAAAGTGACCACCAGGTTGGGTAGGGTGGCTCACGCCTGTAATCCTAGCGCTTTGGGAGGCCAAGGCAGGCAGATCACTTGAGGTCAGGAGGCCAGACCAACGTGGTGAAACCGTCTCTACTAAAAATACAAAAATTAGCCAGATGTGGTGGCAGGTGCCTGTATTCCCAGCTACTCGGGAGGCTGGGGCCTGAGAATGGCTTGAACCTGGGAGGCGGAGGTTGCAGTAAGCCAAGATTGCGCCCCTGCACTCCAGCCTGGGTGACAGACCAAAACCCTGTCTCAGAAACAAAAACAAAAAATAAAAACAAAAAACCCAAAAAAGTGACCACCAGAAAAAACAGTAAGAATTTACTGTTTTTGTTGTTGTTAAGCCATGTAACTTATTCACTTACCATAAATAATAACTGAAGAAACTAAAATAAATAAATAAATAAATCAATGGGATGAAAACTTACAGCAGAAACTTCTAAACTGAGAAAAAAATTAAATGAATAGCAACCAATCAACTAGAAAAAATAAGGAAAGCAAAAGAAAATAAGTAAGGTAAAGAAGAAATCACGTGAAATCACTATAAACCGGGCTGATTTATGTCACTAAAAGCAAACTGACTCTCAAAATGGATCAAATATGAAAACCTAGCTGCTCCTAAAAAATACAACAATAAAAAAATGAAAACAGAGGGCAAAGACATATCAGGTAAAAAGAAAAAAGTGGCAGGCTGGGCGCGGTGGCTCGCACCTGTAATCCCAGCACTTTGGGAAACCAAGGCAGGTGGATCACTTGAGGTAGGAGTTTGAGACCAGCCTGCCCAACATGGTGAAATTCCGTCTCTACTAAAAATACAAAAATTAGCCGGGCATAGTGGTTCATGCCTGTAATCCCAGGTACTTAGGAGATTGAGGCAGGAGAATTGCTTGAACTGGGGGAGGCAGAGGATGCAGTGAGCTGAGATCGTGCCATTGCATTCCAGCCTGGGTGACAAGTGAGCCTCCATCTCAAAAAAAAAAAAGAAAAAAGTGGCAATGTTATACATTATGAGGTGGAATTTAAGACTAAAACACACAACAGTATGGAAGAATATTACATAATGAGGAAGAAGATAAAGCAGTGATAAATTGTATGGGTGAAACATGGCAGTTAAAATTCATAAGACGAGAACAATTAGAAACCCAAGGACAATTTGATAAGGAGCATAATTAGAACGCGAGTCTTCACTACTCTCTCCGCCACGCATTTACTTACACACACACACACACACATATATAATACACACATATATACACACACATAAATATACAGACACACACACACATATAATACACACATATATACACACACATAAATATACAGACACACACACACACACACACATATATATTATGCATCAGATGCTTGGCCATATTTATATATTTTTTAGAGTGAGGGTTTCACTCTGTTGCCCGGGCTGGGGTACAGTGGTGCAATTACAACTCACTGCAGCCTCAATCTCCTGGGCTCAAGCAATCCTCCTGCCTCAGCCTCCCAAGTAGCTTGGACCAAAGGCACATGCCACCACGCTTGGCTAATTAAAAAAAAAATTTTTTTTAAGAGATGAGAGTTTCACTATGTTGTCCAGGCTGGTCTCGAACTCCCAGGCTTAAGCAATTCTCCTGCCTTGGCCTCCCAAAGTGCTGGGATTACAGGTGTGAACCCCTGTGCCCCTGTGCCTGGCCACTAATGTTTTCCTGATACCCAGGGAAGCTTCTGAGGATGGGCAGAGCTAGCAGGACAGATGGCAGGGGGAGACCACTGCTGGGGTGAAACCTGCCTCAGAGTGAACCATGTCTCAAGGCACCCCGGCTCACTGCAGAATCCCTTGAGGACTCTTTCACCCTAGACGCGAGCATCCCACAGCCGCCATACACATAACGCTACCCCACATGCTTTGGACAGATCAGACAGATTTTCTCCCCCAGAACTTAGGAAGAGCAACTGAGGGTGGGGCAACTGCTGGGTGGAACATGGAATGCGGAGGCCCTGAGACAGTGGCTGGTGTAACCTGGACCTCTGTACTCCGGGGGCCGAGGCATGGAAGGGATACTGGCACCAGGGCTCCCAGTGTGGTCTGGGCGCAGCCCTTACTACAGATATCTTGAATACCCCTTCTTTTGGGGTAGGGGGTTAATGCAAAACTTGATTTCTGGTTCTAACAACAAATTCCTAATACAAACTGTGATTTTAGTGAATGCTTGTAATTTTGCTTGGCCACTCAGCATCTAACTCCGTCCCCTCCATGAGGCCTCCGAGAGGGGGTGGTGGCCTGTCACTCCTCAGGCCTGGGCATAGGGCTCAGGCTCGTGGCTGCTCTGTTCCCTGCCGGGGTCTTTCTGACAGCGCCAACCCTTGAGGGAAGCAGCAGGAGGGAGGTGGCGGCAGCCTCTGGAAACGTCCTGCGGTCCTGTGGTGTCCCCAGCCTCACGACCCCACGAGCTTCCCCAGCCCCCAGAGCTCACCGGGCAGCTTCACTTCTCTTGGAGCCCAGTGCTTGTCTGCTGCGACCACCTAGCGTGGGGCCCGCAATGCCCCGTTGGTGCCAGGCACAACTCATCTGGAGGAAAAATCTTTTGGCTGTCTTGGAGACCAGCAGAGCATCTGTCCTGCCACAGGTGGGTGACAGAGGCTCACCTGGGAGGAAGGACTTCCTGCCACACTGTCCTTACCCGACACAGTCACCTACGGGCTCAAGACACAACTCACCCGCACACCATGGAAGATGAGAGGAAAGCCTTTCTTAGGTAACTTCTCCCAGCCCAGCAAAGAGGTCACCACTGTGGGGTCCGCACAGACCTCCAGCTCCCTGTGGTAGAACAGCCGTGAGGGCAGCGCCAGCAGGGCCTTGTGGGACCGGTAGTTCTTCACCAGCTTTGTGACCTGTGAGGAGAAGGTGATGGGTCACAAGGGGAAGGTGGCACCCAGCAGTTTCTGTCACAGGAAAAGAGGCTCTGCACGGCAAACGTGAGGCCCACCTGACTTCCGAGCCCAACTCTGCCCCTGCGCCCCTGTGTGTCGCCTACCCCAGACCAACCCCGTGGATAATGGTCAAGCCAAGGGTCCATCTGAATAGAAAATGTGAACGTCAGAGAAGAAAAGGGTGAGACAGCCACCCTTTGTTCCTCTCCTGAGTCTGGATGCAGCTGAGGGGTCTCTTAAAGGGCTCCTGCCATCTGGGACCTGGTGGCTGGGTGGAGGGCAGGTGGATGCCTCCTGAGAACTTCCCTCTGGAACCACTGTCCTGCTGCCCCATGCAGCTCTGTCTCTGCTCGACCACAGGGAAGGAAGGGCTCCTGGGCCCCTGGGCCAGGATGGTAGACGCTGTGACTCTAGGGGCACGGCCAGACCTGGGCCGGCCTGGCTGTGACTTCACTGATACAGCTGAGCATGACTGTGATGTCACTAGCACATGGGACACCTTTACTGTCTGCCTCCAACCTAGTCGGAAGCTCATTTGGGGCGGGTGTCTTCCCTGGGCCTGGTGTAAGCAGGCAGGGAGGGTCTCCAGGGATTACAGGAGTTCAGTGAGTTGGAGCAGTGCTCAGTCTTTCAGCTTCCCGTTTTACAGCCTGTTTTTTCTAAGCCCTGTGTAGAATGCAGTCTCCTCACTGGCTGAAACTAGTTCCTGACAGACCCCAGCAGCTCACAGATGAACTGAGTGAACGTTGCCCACGGCCACGCTCACGTCTCCACTCTGGAGGAGTGTCAGCGTCAGCATCAGCACATGTGACCCACGTGCTGGTGTGAGGACTCGCTGTGTCTGTGCCGCAGGGAGCCCTCCGCTGCATGCGATGCCACACCCTCTGCCCTCCTCTCACTGTCCCTCGGGAAGAACACACCCAGAGCTCTCCCTCCTTGGGATGAGTAACAAAGCCTGTGCTGGTGAAAACCTGGGTTCCCATGGCGTTGTCTCGTTACTTGCCAGGTAAAGGACTGGTGCTTTCAGGTAACACTGGCACAAGAACGCCATTATTGGCCTCCTGACTCCTCCTGACTCTGTCAAACCTAACTAGAACATGTCCAGCCTCCAAGGTGCTACTCAAAACTACAAATGTGACCTAGCGTCATGATATCTCTGCCTTAGCTGGACACGGGCAGGTGCTGGGGAAGAGAAAGGAAGCATGCCGCCTCCTGGGGTTACTGTGGCAGCTGCTCCAGTTGGAGGGTGCAGGATGCTGCCCAGGCCCTGCACAGGACAAAGCCATCACCTCCCGTGCAGCAGGGTTTGTCTGTACCTGTGGCTGTGTGCTGCATGCACTGCCCTGAAAGGTGTGTGGAGGGGACAGTGGTGATGGCAGCGTGCTGGTCTCCCCTGCTGCGGCTACGTCACCTGCACCCACACCTCCAGAAAAGCAGCCAGTGGGTGGAGGGGCGCAGCAGCACTGAGGATGAGGCACACCTCCTGGGGGGCAGCAGAGCTCTCAGGTGCCCTGTGGGGGCCCAGCAGCTGCTAATGTCTGGCCTTCTCTTCCTGGGGGGCAGTTTCATGGGCTCCTGGCACGGCCAGTGCCTGTCTTAAGGGTGGTCCCTCATGAGACCTT
Organism: Ateles fusciceps; assembly: GCA_036589455.1. Lineage (NCBI taxonomy): Eukaryota > Metazoa > Chordata > Mammalia > Primates > Atelidae > Ateles > Ateles fusciceps. The sequence goes on along the minus strand of JAZHEH010000402.1, from coordinate 2,793,927 downwards.
CCTTGGCCTGAAGACCCCTACCTGCCCCCTACCGTTGCCAACCAGGAAGGGGTTCTGGTCCTTTTCCCTCTAAGTCTGCCCACGGTCACTGCCCCTCATTTTCTGTTCATGTTAATACTGGCAATGGGAATCAGATGGAGACCGTTCTGTGGGCTACAGGGGCTTACAAACTGAGGCTACTGGGTTCACTGTTTAATGATGGGCCCTGGAGGCCCAAGCGCAGTGTGCTGGGGGCTCCCAAAGAAACAATTCCAAACGCCGTCCCTCAGAATTTGGTACAAGGTTGGCCGAGAGCCCAGAACCTGCACTTTAATGGAACCTCGGGGTTGAAGGCCACTGAGGAAGACACTGCATGGAGTCACTCTAGGGCAGGCTTTTCAAGTTACAAAAGTTACTTCCTGTTTTTCTTATGTTAACAGAGTAACACAGATTTTAACTTATTTTACTGTGTCTGACCCCAGAGTCTCAGCCATCAGCGCTAGGCTGTCCTTCCTGTTGATGGGGGAGGTGCTGTGGTGGGTGCTCCCCCTGTATTCTGCCTACGGATGGAGGTGACTCAGGTGGACAGAGGGGGTGAGCTGCTCGACTGCCCCCGAGCCCATGTCTGCTTAACTGGGGACTGGAACGCGCTAGACTCACCAGCAGGGGGTTATGTGCGCCACAAGCACCGAAAGCATTTTCGTCCCTCTGGTACGCAGGTCGAGACATCAGCCGTTCCAACAAGGACACGTTCAGCCCATAGGCCATGGCGAGTCTGGACTTAATGACTGGGCCAAGCTGCATGGGGTCTCCTGCCAGCACGATCTGCACACCCAGGGCCCATCTCAGCTCAGGCAGGGAGGGTGCCGCTGCGACTCCTACAGGCTCAGGTGGGAGTGGGGGATGCGTGCAGGATGGCCCCATGCTCGCTCTGGCTGCAGGGGGATGAGGGGGAGGGGCAGGGAGACCAGGGGACACTGACAAGGCTTGGAGCCGTCTCTCCTGGCTTCTCCCCCGAAGTCCTGCCATCTTCCCGGCTCCTGCAGCCTGGCTTTCTCTCCTGCGAATCTCTCAAAATGGTAGGAGCCCCAAGGATGCTGTCTATCTTCTGGAGGGTTCTGCGTGGCTGCCATCCTGCCTGCCCCTTGCCCATGGTTGCCTTGACCTGGTGAGGCCACCTGACGCCACTGCTCTGCCCGGACCAGTCCTTGCTCCCTCCCCAGGTCCCACCTTCATGCTCCGACCCACAGTGCCTGGTGACCGGAAGGTGCATCTAGGATAGGTGCCAAGGAGAAGCCTGAAACATCTAGTGCTGGATGCTGGATGAGCTCGCCTCCATGCAGTGCATAGTGAGGGAACCAGAGGAGTTCAAGGTGATGCCCACAACACCATCAGGAGCACCCAGGGAGGAGGCAGGCGGGAGCGGAGAACAGAGGATGCACAGAGCTGGAGGCCGGGGCAGCCCGAGAGGTGGGTGGGTCAAATGCGGGAGCACCAGCTCTGTCTGCCCCCTCCAGGCACTGGGCAGTTGGCTCACCCAGAGCAGGGGCCACATTCCTGACTTCAACACTGCATCCCCCAATACCTAGGATGGCTCTTAACCTCCATTTTATAAGTGAATGAGTCAAGATACTCACTCAGAGTCCAAAAGGAATAGAGCATAATAGAGACCCATGGCCCTAGCACCTTGGGGTCCTTGGCACGTCCACCTGACCCCTGCCGTGACGGTTCCTGGCAGGACTGCAGCCCCTATCCCCACAGGAGAACAGGATGAGGAGGAGCAGCACACACGGCAGTGGGGCCTTACCTGGCCGCTGACATCTGACATCAGCCCCAGAGGAATGAGGCATTCCGGCTCACTTGCCTGCCCGGCTTCGTCCACAAACACATGAGTGAAGTGCCCAACTCTAGAGCAAAGATGTTCCAAATGGCAATTTCTGCCAAACTGTTTTAGCAACTGATGCCTCTGACACACTGGCAAAGCCAAGCTCAGCACCACGGGGGCACAGTGGGGCTGCCCGGGCTGTGCGGGGGAGCTGGGAGTCTGGGGATCACCTGGCCGGAGGGAGGGAAGGCCACAGGTGTCAAGAGAGTCGGCTAAGCCACATCAGCACCTGGTGCTCTGCACCCAGAGTCTGTTTGCAGAGATGTGGAGGGAAGAAGGGGTGGGGGGTGGGGCGCAACACACGAGCGCCTCCTGGGGGCAGTTCATAGGAAGCGCCGCAGGCTCCTGGCCTGCTCTCCACCTGCGTTCCACTCCTGTGATTAATCAAAATGCCCAGGTTTGAGTCCTGACTTCCCCTCTCTGAGTCTCCACTCCTGTGTCCCTCAGGAGGCGGTTGCGGCAAGAGCAGCTGAGCTGGCCGCTGTAAAGCAATGGGAGCAGGCCTGGCCGGGCAGGCGGCCACAGATGGCTCATTTCCTCTTGACTCATCCTTGTGAGCCATACTCAGCTGGGCACTGCCCAGCCTGCCATACCAACAGGCTGAGGCCCCAGGAGCCACTTCCTAATCTGAGGTGCCATTAAGAAAATGGGGTCTCTAGAATGGCTCCCCACAATTCTGGCCCCTGTTACAAACTCAGCGAGGTTCCCAGCTACAGAGCAGCCTCTCCTGGCAGGAGCCTGTCCGACTCTCCCTTCTCCATGTGTCCAGGCATGACAAGGGAGGTGCAGGGGCAGAGTCCACAGCATTGCTGATGGACAGGGTGGGGATTTTGCAGGAAGGAGTCGTCAGAGGCGACTGCCAGGCCCGTGGCTCAGCTCCCACAGGAGAAGCTGTGGAGCTCTTGGCATGGGAAGGCCGTGGGACTGAGGAGAGCAGGAGCTTGCCTGGCAGACTGTCTGCTTCTAGAGTGCAGAGGAGCCACGAGCTGAGGAACAGGCACCCAGGCTTTCTTGGCTCACCCATCCCAGGAGCTTCTACTCTGTGGTCAGGAGGCCTCAGTGGGGAAATACTGTTGGGGCAGAAACAGGTACCGACGCCCAAGGAAGCAGATATGGGACAGGGAGAGTTCTGGGCCACGCCAACAATCAATAGGACACATTTTGGGCCCACACCCTTCTCACTGCTGAGCACAGGTTCTCCTGTCTCGGGCCTGGGATGTCTGGCAAATCCATCACCTCTGAGCCTCTGGTGTCCCACTGTGGGGTGAGACCCCATGGTCAGACCTGTGCTGGGGGTGGGCTCCTGCTCACAGCAGTGCTGGGCCCAACACGTCCTGCATCCACTCATGGTCAGCTGACACCTTTAACTTCAGGTCTGAATGTGTAAATCTCAAGACATATGGATTTCACAAGTGACCCTGTGCACTGCTCCCAGTGAAAGATTTGGAAGTCAGCACACTGCCATTTCCCCATCTCATGTCCCCATTTCTGTTGAAAAAAATTAACATTATGTATCTTTCCTAGAATGTAAGCATTTAGGTTTCAACTCTGTATTAACTGCAGTCACCGTTGCCAGATGACACTGCTACCTCTTGCCCTTTGAAGCGACCCGACCCGCTGCTCTAGCCACTGTCAGCCAGCTGACCCTGGGGCCTCTGCAGCTGTAGAGGAACATCTTCCCGCTCCTGCACAGAGCGTTTCTGAAACAGCAGCCTGCCCTGGCCGGTCGCCTCCTCCCACTACCTGAACATCAGCTCCAGGGTGCAGGGTCCATGCTGTGCTTGCCCCGCCCCACCCCGCAGAGCCCTCTGCACCCCAGTGAGGTCTGGCTCTTCAGCTCTGGACCTTTGACTCATCAACACACATGAACAAAAACAATCCCTCTCTTGTTCAGACCTGTGCTGTGCAACCCAGTAGCCACACACGGCTCTCAGGCACCGCACGGTGGCTGGTCTGAAATCTGACATGCTGTAAGTGTAAAAGACATGGTGGATTTTGAAGATTTGAACCAACAAAAAAGTAAAGTGTCTCATCATTCATATTTTACTAATCTCATGATGAAAAGACATCATGTATGTGAGTAAAATGCAGCGATGAGACCATTTGTAACACGTTGTGACAGGCGTGGTCGGCTGTGCCTCTGTTCTGTGTGGCGCTGACAGACCCCCAGAGCCCACAGCACATCCAGGTGGGGACATGTGTGGGCCCAGGTGAGGCCCACCTCCTGTGGTCACCCACACCACCACTGTGACACTGGACACCGCCCAGGGTGACCCGTTTCTGGGCCGTCAGGGATGGGCTTTCCTCAGAGGCCCTGGCTTCTTCCTCTCACCCTCAGCCTGTGCCCCCTACACTGCCTGGCTCTACTCACTGCAAGGAAGCTGCTTGCTGCCTCCCAGACCCCACCTCCCTGCACTGGGGTCTCAGAGTGCCTTGGTCCTTGCTCAGTCTCCCTGGGCTCAGAGCCCTTCCTCCCAGCCCCCAGGGGGACCTACCTATGACAGCTGGCACCCTATGCTGCTGCATCTCCTCCACCTGTCTCCCCTGCAAAGCCCCAGAGCCAGGGGCACAAATGGCCCCCGAAGATCTGACCTTACAGAGCTGAGCTGTTTCCTAAGCAGCCTGCCTCCCCATGCCCACTCCAAGTGACTCACTCTCCTGTTCAGAAGCCCTTCACTGGCTTCCCACCTCACCAGAGGTCAGTTCAAAGGCCGCTCCATGGCCCACCAGGCCCAGGCTCCAGGCCTCCCCTTTACCACTGCTTTCCGGCAGTTTCTGCTCACAAGGCTCCCGGCTCCGTGGTTCCCTTTGGGGGAGACCTCAGCACTCTCCAACTGCAGGGCCTCTACACATGCTGGTCCACCTGCCTGCCCATCCACTGCTGGCTCCTAGGAGTCCTTGGGGTCTCAGCCTCCCTGGCTCCATTCAAGCACAGCCCTCCCCCCAACAGCCTCTCTTGCCCACAGCCCTGCCTCCCTCCCTGAGCACTGAGTCCCTGGGTCATCCGCCCCTCAGATGGAAGCTAGGAGAGGACACCAACCTCTGTCCTGGGAGACCCTGTGTGCAATCCACGCCCAGGGCTCACCTCACTCCTATTTGGTAAAACAGCCCTGAGCTGCTGCACGTGGTGACGATGATCCGGAAGCGTGAGGCTTTCCAGATGTCTTCTCCATCTCTGCAATACGGTTTGACGGCATCAATAACTATCTGGGGGCAAGGAGGGGTGGAGTTAGTTTACTTTTCCAATTACTAAGCACTTCTATAAACTGGATGGAATCACCAGGCCTAAAATAATTCCAAGAGGGAACCTTGCCTTGGTGTCACTTCTTAGTTACATTTTAGTCATAATTTAAGATTTTTTTCTCAAAATATTTCATACTTACCAATTCAGTCTATGTTTTAGGAACTCCAGAGCCACAAATATAACACATAATCCCGCAGATCCTTCCCCAAAACAACTTTGTACATTTTCTATTCAGTTTTGTTTTTGTTTTTTGAGATGGAGTCTTGATCTGTCACTTAGGCTGGAGTGCAGTGGCACGATCTTGGCTCACTGAAACCTCTGTCGCCTGGGTTCAAGTGATTCTCCTGCTTCAGCCTCTCGAGTAGCTGGGATTACAGGCGTGCCCCACCACGCCCAGCTATTTTCAATGTCTTTTTAAAAAGTAATACTTCAGGCCGGGCACAGTGGCTCAGGCCTGTCATCCCAGCACTTTGGGAGGTGGAGGCTGGTATATCACTTTTGGTCAGGAGTTCGAGACCAGCCTGACCAATATGGTGAAACCCTGCCTCTACTAAAAATACAAAATTAGCTGGATGTGGTGGCACAAACCTGTAATCCCAGCTACTTGGGAGGCTGAGGCAGAAGAACTCTTGAACCCAGGAGGTGGAGGTTGCAGTCAGCTGAGATCACACTACTGCACTCCAGCCTAGGCAACAAGAGCAAAAACTCCATCTCAAAAAAATAAGTGAATAAAAAACAAAAGCAATACTTCACTCTATAAGCAAACCAGCAACTTAAAATTTCCTTAAAGAGACATTTAAAGCCAAACCAAGGAAACTCTTTTAAAAAGAAACAATACATTTGGGGATTAAATAAAAGAGGAATGTGGTAATTTAACAACACTACGAATGCACACGATAGGTCTGTAACTCACACAGAGTGAGAATGTGATGAAATATTCAGGAATCAAACTCCACCATTTAGTGGTAAGGGAGGACCCAGGGCAGAGCCATTTCTCAAACACAGCTTTCTGTGGCAACTCTCTGCCCACCCCCTCTACCCCTGCCCTCCCCTGCCCACTTGGCATTTCCTACATTCCAGGGAGGGGTTCTGGTGCCCCTGCCTGCTTGCACTGAGGGCTTACCTCCTCAAACCTGCAGGTGGCGTTCACTCGGACCATGGCGGCTGGCCTCAGCACCCTGCTCTCGTGCAGCCGCAGACACACGAGGTCAGCAGCACTGTTGGAGGGCGCACAGACCAAAATTCGACTGTCCGGCAAGGCAAAGTGTACCTTCATCAAAGACACACAGGAGACCAAGGCTCAGGAACATCCATATCGCAAGGTGGAAACTAGGAGTCTAACCTCAGCACGCACATTTGCGTACAGGGACTCAGCTGCGTGGGCTCAGATGCCAGCCCCCAACCATGGCTCTGCCTCATCACACTGCTGCCAAGACCTGGGTTAGGTGGGAAAGTTCTCTGCACTCTCTAAGATTCTAAACCACCTTCCAGGGCAGAAACAGAGTCAGATGAACCTGCACACATCTGGCGTGCAGTACAGTTCTGCACTCAACCTGTTTGCCAGTGTGAATCCTGAATCACACTACATGTGGATGGTCTTCACCTGACGACGGTTTGACTTTATGATGGTGTGAATGCCATCCCCAGTCAGCCTGCTTCTCAACTTACGATCGTACCTTGATGAACCTGAGACAGGCTTCCAAAATCCAATTTATGATGCATTTACTTGGTCGTAACCCCATCAAAAGTCAAGACGCATCTATATACAGTATTTTCATAAACTTAACTTCCATTACAAATGAAGAGATCTAAAACTTCTGCAGAATGGTGGCTGTAGCCACTATAAGGGTAACTTCTTTTCTGCAGCAAAATTTCAATGATTTGGTAGAATAGTCTACTAGGCTAAAAATGAGTTTCCTTCTAAACCTATGAAATAAGCTTTTAAATCTCTATATATCCACATAAACAGACTTAACATTATGAAATAACTGGTATTTCTCAAGCTCTTTACAACTTTCAGATTCTACTACCTAGACTCACACTTCCTGAAGACACAGATGACATGTGAACAGCAGCACAGAGCCACAACCCCCGTAGCGCTGCTGTCTTACCTGTAAAACAGCCTCTATTATTGTCACGGTCTTTCCAGTCCCAGGCGGTCCAAAGAGAATATATGGGAGGGGACGGCAGTCGCCACTCAGAATCCTTCTAACTGCCAACTTCTGATTTTCATTTAGCACTGGATTGAAAAACTCCATCTTTCTTGCTTCAGGGGTCTGAATTTCATCTACTGTATTCAAAGTAGAGAAAGTTTCAGTGAGTTCCAAATAGCTCACAACAGCTGTGGACACGTCTTCCCTTAGGTCAGGCATCAGCACACCTGTGCAAAGCCAAAACAGAGCCACAGACAGGGAGCAGCTCTTCAGTCTGACTGTGGGTAAGACAGGCACAGGGCATTCCCTTTAATAATCTGTCTGTGCTTTTTTTTGAGACAGAGTCTGGTTCTGTCACCCAGGTTGGAGTACTGTGGCATGATCTCAGCTCACTGCAACCTCCGCCTCCTGAGCTCAAGCAATCCTCCCATGACAACCTCCTAGGTAGCTGGGACCACAGGCACCCGCCACCACACCTGGCTAATTTTTGTATTTTTTAACAGAGACAGGGTTTCGCCATGTTGCCCAGGCTGGTCTCGAATTCCTGAGCTTATGTGATCTGCCCACCTCAGCTTCCCAAAAGTGTTGGGATGACAGGTGTGAGCTCCGTGCTCAACCTGTCTGCAGTTTGTTAAGGAGTCAGGAGAACTAACACAGCTTCTGAGAGGAAAACAACAGGCTGTCAACTGATTCTGCTGCTTTAGAGATCACCCTCAAATATTAGAAACTGGATTAAAAAATGTCCATCTCTGAAAAGAGCACCTGGAAAAAACAATCCAGAAACTAAAAGTCTTCTTAAAGTATCTAACCTAAAACACCAAGTCTCCAAGTCAAGGTGGAGACAGCAGCTGCCTGTCACAGGCCACACACCTCCCGACTGTTCTTCCTTCCCATGAGAGCCCGCTCCTCAAAGTCCCCGTTTTCCAGGCATGAGTCTCCGAGTTACTCCTCTCCTTGGCCCCTCACCAATACATACCCAAATCACTTATGTCTGCAGCAAAGGGTGCCGGCAGGTCCTGGTCACCAGCATGCCTCTCCTTTGTTCCATGTTTAGCTTGGTCTTTCCTGGTTTTCCTATCCTAGAAATTATCATGCAGAAAAATGGTTTAAAAAAACAGCTCAGTGTTTACACTGGCTTGGCTGAAATAGCAAACATAAACATCTAGCGTTCTGCTTATTATATTTATTTAACAGCTCTTTGGATGGATCACAGGTCAGACCCTTTGAAAAATAAAGAAAAGCAAACTATCAGATAAAAAAGCTGCTAAAAAGAGTTAAGCTTTTTTTTGAACTTGCTTTTAGAAATAAATATAAATAAACTAAAATTTGTGATGATGAAACCAAAGCACAGGACTAAATTTTACTTTACTAATATCGTCTTCCCTTCATACATCCTGCCTGTTTTCCAGGCTGGACAGTGGGGAACCTGCAGGGAATGGTCAAGGGTACAGCCCAGGGCTCTGGGTCTCCCAGGACAGCCTCAGCACGACCTCACTGCTCTCCCAGGCACTGCTCTCATGACCTCACTGCTCTCATACCTGTCATCCCAGCACTGTAGGAGGCCGAAGCGTGCGGATCACTTGAGCCAGGAGTTCAAAACTAGCCTGGGTAACATGGTGAAACCCTATTTCTAGCAAAAATACAAAAAAATTAGCCAGGCATGGTAGCACGCACCTGTGGTCCCAGCTACTCGGGAGGCTGAGGTGAGAGGATCACTTGACCCAGGAGGCAGAGGCTACAGTGAGTGGAGATTGTGCCATTGTACTCCAGCCTGGGTGAGAGAGACCCCATCTCAAAAAAAAAAAAAAAAAAAAAAAGGCCAGGTATGGTGGTTCACGCCTGTAATTCCAGAACTTTCAGAGGCCGAGGCGAATCACGAGATCAAGAGATCGAGACCAGCCTGGTCAACATAGTGAAACTCTGTCTCTACTAAAAATAAAAAAATTAGCTGGGTGTGGTGGCACTTGCCTGTAGTCTCAGCTACTCAGGAGACTGAGGCAGGAGAATTGCCTGAACCCAGGAGGCAGAGGTTGCAGTGAGCCAAGACTGTGCCACTGCACTCCAGCCTGGGGACAGAGCAAGACTGCATCTAAAAAAAAAAAAAAAAAGATCTTGCACAAGAATTGGTTTTGTGTGTGTTTAACATAAGTGGCATTTGTCCTGAACCAATGGGATTTTCAATTTTTTCAGTACAATCTGTAATTCACAGCTTTGTACATCTATCTTTGTTAAGTAACTTCATTACTTTTATAGGATAAATTCTGGAATCTGTAAAATCAAAAGTTCTGTGGCCAGGAGTAGTGGCTCACACCTACAATCTGAGTGCTTCAGGAGGCTGAGGTGGAAGGACTGCTTGAGTCCAGGAGGTCAAGGTTGCAGTGAACCATGACTGCACTGCAGTCAGGGGAATAGGGGAAAAAAAAAAGTTTCACATTAAAACATTTACACACATTGCCAAGTTTTAGACTAAAACAAGCTTGTCCAACCAGCGGCACATGGACTGCATGTGGCCCAGGACAGCTCTGAATGCAGTCCAACACGAATTCATAGACTTTTTAAAGCATTATGAGATTTTTTTTATGACTTTTTTTTTAAGCTCATCAGCTATCGTTAGTGTTAGTGGATTTTATGTGTGGCCCAAGACAATTCTTCTTCCAATGTGGCCCAGGGAAGCCAAAAGATTGGACAGCCATGGTCTAGAAGCTTATGCCAATATATCCTCCTCCCACAATGATTGTGTTCTGCAGAGTATAACTGGCATACAATGAGGCACACACAGTGTGTGACTTGACAAGTCTGACATGTGCACATATCCATATAACCATCAGCACAACTGAGATGACAGACAGACCTGTCAGTTCCCAGAGCCTCCCTGGTCCCCTCTGGAGCAGCTCACTCGTCACACTGGCTGGCTCACGTGCTCTGGAACTTCATATAATGCAACCACACAGTGTAATTCATTGGAGATCCATCTGTGGTGTCGCATGTCAACAGTTTACTCCTTGTACTGGCGAGTAATGTCCCATTGTACGAACACCACGCAATCTGCTTATCCATTCACCTGCTCACGGACGCTGGGCTGTTTCCAGTTTTTGGTGATTAATAGAGCTGCTGTGAACTTTGTGTATGAGTCCTTGTGTGGCTGTATGTCTTCATCTCTCTGGGGCACACGCCTGGAGAAGAATGGCTGGGTTGTATGGCCGGTGCACATCCCACTTTTTAAGAACACCTTTTCGACAGTGGTGTGCTACTCTCCATTGCCACCGCAGGGTACGTGCCAGCTGTCCCACGTGCAGATGATCCAGCTCAGTTTCTGGCCATTCCAGTAGGTGTTCAGTGGCACTCGCTGTGGTTTGTGTTTCCCTAACAACTAATGAGGCTGAACATCTTGTGTTTATTACCATCGTATGAATTCTTTGATAAGTGTCTGTTCAAGTCTTTGATCCATTTTAAAAAACTGAGTTCTTAGTTTGTAGAGTAATATGTTTTCTGAATACAAGTTCTCGATCAGATGTGTGATTTGCAAATATTCTCTCTAGTCTGTCACTTTTCATTGTCTTACCAGTCTTTTTTTTTTTTTTTTGAGACAGTTTTTCTATGTTGCTCAGGCTAGCCTTGAACCCCTGGGCTCAAGAGATCCTCCAGCCTCAGTCTCTGGGATCACTGGGACTAAAGGTATGTGCCATTGTGCCCGACTGTCTAACAGTGTCTTTTCAATAGCAAAATATTTAATTTCACTGAAGTCCAATTTATCAATTTCTTTGTAAGTCATGCTCTTAGTGTCACAGAAAAAAAATCCTTATCCAAACAAAGGATGTGAAGATTTTCTTCTATGTTGTTTTCTAGATGTATAGTTTTAGGCTTTACATTTATGGCTAGGAACCACGTTTCTGTCTATACTGTGAGGTATGGATCCAGGTTCATGTTTTTGCACGTGTCCTGCATTTACAGATCAATTTAGGTAAAATATGAAACTTGATAATAATGGAGTCTTTCAACCCAACAGATACAAATAGTATTTCTCTCCATTTATTGATTTTTTTTTTTTTTTTTTTTATGAGACAGAGCCTTGCTCGGTCGCCAGGGTGGAGTGCAGTGGCGCCACCTTGGCTCACTGCAACCTCTGCTCCTGGGTTCAAGTGATTCTCCCGCCTCAGCCTCCCGAGTAGCTGGGATTACAGGCATGCGCCCAGCTAATTTTTGTATTTTTAGTAGAGACAGGGTTTCATCATGTTGGTCAGGCTGGTCTCAATCTCTTGACCTTGTGATCCACCTGCCTTGGCCTCCCAAAGTGCTAGGATTACACGTGTGAGCCACCATGCCTGGCCAGTGTTCACATCTTTTGTTGCCTACCTTTTGTCAGATTTATCTCTAATGTTTAAAGCATTTAGGTGCTACCAAAAAAAAAAAAAATTCTGAGTGTTTACTGGAAATATATAGAAATAAAGTTATTTTTCTAGACTGATCTTGTATCTTCCAAAATCACTTATTAGTTTTAATAGCTTCATTTTAGATTCCATCAGATTTTCTTCTTTTTTTTTTTTTTTTTTTTGAGACAGGGTTTCACTTTATCACCCAGGCTGGAGTGCAGTGGTACAATCATAGCTCACTGCAGCCTCAGCCTCAACCTCCCAGGCTCAAGTGATACTCCTGCCTCGGCCTCCTGAGTAGCTGGGACTACAGGTGTGTGCTACCATGCCCAGCTAATTTTTAAATTTTTTAAAAAGAGAGACAGGGTCTTGTATGTTGCCCAGGCTGTTCTCAAGTGATTTCCCACCTCAGCCTCCCAAGGTGCTGGGATTACCGGCATGAGCCACCACGCCGGGCCTCCATCAGACTTTCTATGGGATGTGGATGCCTTTTCTTCCTGCTTCATTGCCTGTCTACAACGCACAATGCTGGGCAAAAACGTTAAGTAAACTGCCCTCATCCTGATCTTACAAGCAAAGAGCATTTAGTTATCACTAAGTAGGTTTTTTTTAGGTAAAGGAAATTTCCTTTTATTTCTAGTTTGTTCAATTTTGATCAGGAATGGATGCTGGATTTTGTCAGGTGCTTTTTCTGAGTCTACTGCCATGATTTACATGGTTTTTGCTTTTCAGTTTGTTAATATGGTATATTACAGATTGATTTTTTGGAATGTTAAGCCATTCCTGGGATGAACCCTCTTGGTCTCATATACACGTGTCTCATATATATACACTTTTGAGACAGAGTCTTGCTCTGTCACCCAGGCTGGAGTGTAGTGGCATGATCTCGGCTCACTGCAATCTCCACCTCCCAGCTCAAGTGATTCTCCTGCCTCAGCCTCTTGAGTAGCTGGGTCTAGAGGAGCATGTCACCATACCCAGCTAATTTTTTTCTGAGACAGAGTCTTGCTCTATTGCCCATGCCGGAGTGCAGTGGTGCGATCTCAGCTCACTGCAGCCTCTGCCTCTGTTCCATTTTAGGTAGTTTCTATTGCTCTGTCTTGAAGTTCACTAATCTTTTCTTCTGCATTATCTAGTCTGCTGATAATTCTGTCCAATCTATTTTTCATCTTGGGCAATGAATTTTTCATTCCTAGAAAATAAAACTGTCTTTTATATATCTTTCGTGTCTCTACTTCGCATGCTCATGTCTTCTACTTTCTTGGACACATGGAACATATTTATAACTATTTTAATGTCCTTGTCTGCTAATCTACCATGTTATTTTGGGGGTTTGGTTCCAATTAACTAAATTTTTTCCTTTTAGTTTTTCACTTTCTTTCATCTTTGAATCAGATGTCAGACAGTGACTTGCTGGGTGCTGGATACTTTTATATTCCTATAAATATTCTTAAACTTTGTTCGGGGATGCAATTAAATTATCTGGGAACAAACTGCTTCTTTTCAGTATATCATATTTTGTCAGTCTGGGCTGAAGCAGCCTTCAGTCAAGGGCTAGACTTTCTACACTCCTAAAACAACACCCTCCCCCAAGCACTCTACCTGTGAATTATGAGGTTTTCCTTCTCTGGCTGTGGGCACAGCTATTTTTGGCACTGTGTCAACTTTAAGGATTGTTCTTGCTGCTCTCTCTAGCTGGTTCTTTCCTAGGCCTGGATATTTTACTCACATCATGTATTGATTAATACTTAGCTGAAAACTCAAGGAGGAACCCCAAATGTAGGTCCCCAAATGCTCTCTGTCCCCTGCCCTCTCCTCAGCACTCTGTCAGCTTGATCCCCCACTTGTCCTCTCCACCCTTCCAAATGCTATCTCTTTACTAAGATAGGCCACCAGGCTCTGCCTGGGATCCCTCTTGGTGCTTTCTGGACTAGACACTCTTGGAAGGCTGTGAGTTGGGAAAACCAGGAGGTCATCTCATTTGTCTCCTCTCTCAGAAATCCCTGTCCTATGATAGGTGATGTCACTGTCTGAAATTGTTGTTCCATATAGTTTGTCCGATTTTTTATTGTTTCAGGAAGAAAGGCAAATCTGGTCCCCGAAATTCCATCTTGGTTGACATACGAAATATTCTTGAGTTTATTTCCAATCTAGTTAATCCGTAAGAAGATAACGTTCTGCATTTAAAAATCTTCAGATTCAGTCAATTAGGAATGTGCCCACCTAAATAATAACTTCTCCCCCCACCTCAAATGCCATCAGCACCACAGACCCTCCCCAAGAATCAGGCAGCAGAATGAACCGGTAACAAGGTGGTGATGTAAGAAGAAAAGCACTGTCCAGGGAAGACCCCTTCCTATTCGTAGAGCAAAAAGAGATCAACTGTAAACACACCACAGATGACTTTCCAGGATAACCTCTGCAGCTTCATTCATTGCATTCTCCATGATCGTGTAGGAATTCTAAAACTATCATGCTTGCATTTTGTGGGAGGAACTATAAAATGGTAAGTGTTTTTGAATATTAGATATAATTTAAAACTTCATGTTATACATTGAAAACATGCTCATAAAACCAAATTTGAATAGCACAGAGTAAGCTGGAAGCCCCACCATGGCATGGATGATTTTCTTGTTACTAGAAACACAAAGATAAATAAAACTACTTCTATTGTATTCACAAAATATACTAAGAGCCTAGGACAATACCTGGCATGCAACAGGCACTACATTACGATTTACGGAGTGATTGGACTGGAGAAGTTTTTGTAAAATATCTTTGGAACATTCACGAAGTTTGCAAATGTTAATTTGCGGGCTGTGCATCCTTCCAGACATTTTCTATGCGTATACAATCACATAAGTGTACCTGAGTGTACACATAAACCATATAATTTAAAAATAAAACTCTAAGGCCAGGCGTGGTGGCTCATACCTGTAATCCCAGCATTTTGGGAGGCCGAGGCGGGTGGTTCACGAGGTCAGGATTTCAAGACCAGCCTGATCAACATGGTGAAACCCCACTTCTACTAAAAATACAAAAATTAGCCAGGTGTGGTGGCACGTGCCTGTAGTCCCAGCTCTCGGGAGGCTGAGGCAGGAGAATCGCTTGCACCTGGGAGGTGGAGGTTGCAGTGAGCCAAGATTGCCCCACTGCACTCCAGCCCGGGGGGCCGGGCGAGACTCCATCTCAAAACAAAAAAACAAACAAATAAATAAATAAATACATAAAATAAAACTCTAAGATCATATAAACATCTGTACTTTGCTTTTCCCACTTAATATATTATAGCCATCTTAGCCCTACATCTTATTCCTTGCATATAAACTTTACACTAAATCTATTTTGTGAATATTTTAGTTTGTTTTATTTTAACTGCAATTTTGAGTTATTTGCAAACCACACTGCTCTAATAGTCCAGTCAACTGAGCGCTAACAGGCCAAGAAGGAAATTCCCATCACCTGCATAGAGACAGCAACGCCGCTGAGCACTACCTTTTTGCTGGTGGACTGCCCATTGTTTTTGGTGTCTTGTGCACGGTTCCAATTTCCTGTCACTTGGGGAGACTGTAAAATAATTTCTTCCGGAAATAACACTTTTAAAACAAAAAAAGGTAAGAGCATAGGTATAACTGACAAGCTTAGAAAATACTAATAGAGGCTGTTCATGGCTGACCCTAAAGTAATTAATATTCTATTCCCTTCCTTTCTTGACCTTCCTGTTACACTGTTTCTAAATTACATACAGCATAATTATTACTATATACTCTTTGCAACAAAGTCATGTACTGGCCCATCTGTAAGAACAAAAATGAATTACATTTATGAGGGGAAAAGCAAGCAAGGTGAATTTATTTTCAGTTACTTAAACATGCTATTATTAATTGTTCACTAAGTGGAAATAGTAATAAAACACTAAAGCTTCTTGATAGAAAATTAAAAACATGATAACAAAGTTTATTATGACTGAAGAGACTATTTTACACAAAATTTCACATAAAGCCTATAAAAATACTCTGTGAAGATGTAACACTATCATTCTATAAAAATAATACCTTTTACACCTAAGTGGATGACTTGTTCAAGTGCAAAGTGACACCGTCTGCTTGTGGTCCTGCCAGAAGGAAAATAACAAAATAACTAACCTTACATTCAGAACTATTAAGGCTGGCATAAAGTAATGAAAATCTGATTATACAATCTTTAAGTCAATATAAAAAAAAAATCACAGCAACAATCCAACAATCAGTGAAATAGAGAACAGAAAAACACTAGAGAGGCCGGGCACAGTGGCTCATGTTTGTATTCCCAGCACTTTGGGAGGCCATGGTGGGTGGATCACCTGCAGGTCAGAAGTTTGAGACCAGCTCGGACAACATGGGGAAACCCTGTCTCTACTAAAAATACAATAATTAGCCAGGTGTGGTGGTGGTGTAAGCCTGTAATCCCAGCTACTCAGGAGGCTGAGGCATGAGAATCACTTGAACCCTAGAGGCAGAGGTTGCAGTGAGCTGAGATGGTGCCACTGCACTCCAGCCTAGATGACAGAGTTAGACTCTGTTTAAAAACATTTTTTTAAAAACTACTAGAGAATACCAATAAAGCCAAAAAAATCATGTGACAAAATCCCACACTCATTCTCTTTCTTTCTCTCTCTCTCCCCTCTCTGTCTCTCTCTCTCTCCTTCATTCTTTTTTAAAGAGACAAGGTCTTGCTCTGTTGCCCAGGCTGGAGTGCAGTGGTGCCATCACAGCTCACTGAAGCCTCGAATTCCTGGGCCCATGTGATCCTCCCACCTCGGTTTCTCAAAGTGCTGGGATTACAGGTGTGAGCCACCACACCTGGCCCCATAGCCATTCTTGATTAAAAACTCAGTAAAATAAGAATCTATCTCCACAACCTGATGGAGGGCCACTATGGAACCTACAGCCCACACCGTACTAACTCATTTAGGACTAAATGCCCTGCCCCTAATACCAGGATGAAGCCAGTGCATCACTTCTCACCACTTCTATTCCACACTGGCACAGTTCTAACCAGTGTAGGAAGGCAAGGAAAAACAAACACAGGGCATCCAAATAAGACGAAGAAGTAAAACCGTTTTTTTTTTTTTTTTTTTTTTTTGATGGGGTCTCGCTCTGTTGCCCAGGCCGGAGTGCAATGGTGCAATCTTGGCTCACTGAAACCTCCGCCTCTCAGGTTCAAGTGATTTTCCTGCCTCAGACTCCCAAGTAGCTGGGATTACAGGCACCCGCCACTATGCCTGGCTAATTTTTTAGCCAGGTTTCATTCATTAGAGATGGGGTTTAACTATGCTGATCAGGCTGGTCTCGAACTCCTGACCTCAGGTGATCCACTCTTTTTTTTTTTTTTTTTTTTTCAGTTGGAGTCTCGCTCTGTTGCCCAAGCTGGAATGCAGTGGCATGGTCTCGGCTCACTGCAACCTCCACCTCCTGGGTTCAAGTGATTCTTGTGCCTCAGCCTTCTGAGTAGCTGGGATTACAGGCGCCTGCCACCACGCCCAGCTGATTTTTTGTATTTTTAGCAGAGACAGGGTTTCCCCATGTGGGCCAGACTGGCCTCAAACTTCTGACCTGCAGGTGATCCACCCACCATGGTCTCCCAAAGTGCTGGGAATACAAGCGTGAGCCACTGTGCCCAACCTAAAACTGTCTTTATTTGAATGTGTAATTGTTTCTGTAGAAAATCCTACAGATTCTATGAAAAGCTTCTAGAGTACTGAGTTTAGGAGACTTGCAGAATACAAGATAAACATACAAAAACCAATTGCTTTTTATAAATACTAGAAACGAGCAATTGGAAATTTAAGTTCAAATTACTGTTTATAATAGCATTTAAAAATTTTACACAGGGATAAATCTGACAAAAAATATGCAAGACTTATATGATGAAAAGTATAAAATATTGCTAAAAGAAATGAAAAAAGATGCAAATAAATGGAGAGACATACCATTTCCAAGGCTCATTATTATTAAGATTTCAATTCTCCCTTGAACCGACCTATAGATTCAATGTAATCCCAATCAAAATCCCAACAGGTTTTCTGTAGAAACTGACATGATCTAAAATCCATATAAGAATAAAGAAGATCTAGAATAGCCAGACAACTCTGAAAAGAAACAAAGCTACAGGCTTGATGCTACCTGAGTTTGAGACTTATCATACAGGCACACATACCATGCACTGTGTTTGTGTTCCCCCCAGCTTCATGTGGTGAGACTTCATCCCCCGATATGATGTTATTGGGGGATGAGGAGTTGGGGCCTTTGGCAAGTGATTAGGTCATAAGGGTGGGGCCTCATGAATGGAATTAGTGCCCTTATACAAGGGAGCACAGAGAGCTCTCTCATCCCTTATGCCATGTGAGGACACAGGGAAAAGACAGCTGCCTACCAACCAGGAAGCAGCCTCACTAGGACACTGAACCTGCTGGTGACTTGACCTTGGACTTCCGGCCCTCCAGAGCATGAGAAATATTTCTGTTGTTTCTAAGCCATCCTGTCTATGGTTCTATGCTACTGCAGCCTGATGGACTAAGACAGACAATAAGACCCTGTACTGTTCGTGTCAAGACAGACAAGTGTACCAATGGAACAGAATAGAGAGTCTTTAGAAAAACAGATCAACAAATATTTGCTCAACCGATTTTTTTTTTTACAAAGGTACAATAGCAATTCATTGGAGAAAGGGCAGTTTTTCATCAAATAATGCTTAGACAGCTGGATGTCCATTCCACCCCCAATTTCCATTCATACACCACATCATTTGCAAAGCTTAATGAGATAGATCATAATTCTAAATGTATAGTTTAAAGCTGCCAAGTTTCTAAAAGAAAACAGGATAAAATCTTTGAGATCCAAATTAATAAAAGATTTCTGAGATGCATCACTAAAAGATCTGTGAAAGAAAACATTGATAAACTGGACTTCATCAAAATTAACAATTTCTGCTTTTCAAAAGGCACTATAAAAACAATGAAAATACAAGCTATAGTCTGAGAAAATATTTGCACGAACACATATCTGATAAAGTACTGTACTGAAACTACACAAACATCTCTGCAAACTCCATCATGAGAAAACCACTTTTTCAAATGGGCCAAAGACTTGGGGAAAGGCTTCAACAAAGATTTTGTACAAATGGCAGAAAAGCACATACAAAGATGTTCAGCACCATTAGTCATCAGAAAAACACAAATTAAATCCACAAGGAGATACCCCTTCACACGCAGGAATCAACTCTGTTCTGGAGTTAAAGCAGGTCACTGGAGTCTAGGCCTGTACATCAGCTGCAGCCTCTCTGGCCGCCATGATGGAGGCTGTGCGCCCTCTGCCAGTGCTGCTGCTCCCCAGGGCCCCAGCCAACTCTCACACATCACCCAACACAGCAGCAGCCCTTCCTTCCCCCGTTCCTGGGCCTTCTCATGCCACTCACATGCTGGGTCTCTCATCTTGCACAGCAAACAAAAAGCACCCCCTCCCTGGGCCTCCTGTATCTCTTTGGCCATCAACTTATCTCGCTCTTCTCCAGCCTGCCCTCCCTGCTTTCAAGGCCAAATGCCTTAAAAAGAAATCAACAACGTTTATCCATTCCCCCCACAGTCCATTCATTCATTCTCAATGCATTCCAATCTGGCTGTAGCCCAAACACTGCCGATTTCTCAGAAAGAAATAAAAAGCACTAATATTAAAAAAAAATTGATAAATTTGACTATGTTAAAACTAGTACCTTCTATTAATCAAAAGACATATATATTTAGATATGTTAATTATATATATATATTTTTAAGACAGAGTCTTGCTCTGTCTCAGGCTGGAGTGCAGTGGGGCGATCTCAGTTCACTGCAACCTCTCCCTCCCGGGTTCAAGTGATTCTCCTGCCTCAGCCTCCCGAGTAGCTGGGACTACAGGCATATGCCATCATGCCCAGCTAAGTTTTGTATTTTTAGTAGAGACAGGGTTTCCCCATGTTGGCCAGGCTGGTCTCAAACTCCTGACCTCAACAGATCTGCCCGCCTTGGCCTCTCAAAGTGTTGGAATTATAGGCGTGAGCCACCTTGCTCAGCCTCCAAAGATAGCTTTTAAAAAGCTGAAAGACAAGGAACAAACCTGGAGAAGCTACGTATCTAAGAATAATTTGTCATAAAGAATACAGAAAGGACTCCTGCAACAATGAAAATCAGATAAATTACTCAATGAAAAAGAGGGCAAACAACACGAGCAAGCATTTCACAGAAGACGAACATTTTATGGCCCACAAACAAGAAGGTTCTCAGCCTTGTAAATAAACCAGAGAAAAGTAAATCAAGACCATCATGAGATGGACTGGCACCAATTAGGAAGTCTAACAAAATCAGATTACAGGAAAGGCACCCATCAACAGGTCGTTCTTCACACTGATAGTGGAAGTCACTGATGCAGCCACTTGTAAAGCTGGAAACAGAAACACACCCCAAACCCAGCAATCCGACCCCACACATGCAGCGGCTCTAGGAACAGTAACAAATGAACCATCCTAACAGGAAATGATGAACATGTCCATCTACAGAAAAACAACACAGAGTGGGTATTCACATAACTATAACGAGAGCGGTTACAGACAGCAACACGGAGACATCTCAGGAACACAATGTTTAGTGAAAAACTGCAACTCCTAGGAACCAAATACAGCAAGTTTCAAAAGAATTAAAACTGAAGAATACATTTTTGTGCATATCTAGTTAATGGTTTTGCGGAGGAAGAAAAAGCCAGCTGGATGACAGGTCACAGCACCCCTCATCTGACAAGAAAATGAATAAAGGCAAGGAGTGGTAGCTGACAGTGGCAGTGAGGCATGAACAAGAGATCTGGTGCATGTGAGGTCTGGGAAAGAATAAACATGCAAACGTGTGCACCTTTATATCTCAAAACATAGTTGACAATAAAGCTATAAACACAGGGCGTGCAAAATGCTGTAGGAGCCCACTTCCATCCATGAGGCCTACACATGTCAGCCATAGGCATGGTGGGCACTCCTACATCACTACTTAGATGTCAGTGCACATACTCAAGAGAAGACTGTCCAATCAAAGAATGAAGAGACAAATTAACTGGACATGGTGCCTCACACCTCTACTCCCAAAACCTTGGGAGGCCGAGGCAGGAGGATCACTTGAGCCTATGAGTTCACGACCAGCCTGAGACCCCATCTCTATTTAAAGAAAAAAAAAAACAAAGATGGCCAGGCGCGGTGGTTCATGCCTGTAATCCCAGTACTTTGGGAGGCCCAGGCGGGCAGATCACAAGGTCACGAGTTCAAGACCAGCCTGGCCAATATGGTGAAACCCTGTCTCTACTAAAAATAAAAAAATGACCTGGGTGTGGTGACGGGTGCCTGTAGTCCCAGATACTCAGGAGGCTGAGGCAGGAGAATCACTCGAACCCAGAAGGCAGAAGTTGCAGTGAGCCAAGATCACACAACTGTATTCCAGCATGGGTAACAGAGAGAGCTCCATCTCAAAAAAAAAAAAAAAAAAAAAAAAAAAGACATTTGAAAGAAGACTCACTAACAGCATTACCTATTATATGTAAATTCCACATCCATAGGTTCAAAGTTATAGGCTTGTTCAAATTCTGGATTAGTTTTAAGAGTTATATCTTCTTCATGAATCTAAAAAGGAAACAAACAATATACCCAATTTTTTGGAATAATCTGATATCTATATCCAGCAACACATCATCAAAAATTCACTCTATAGCTTTGAGCTAAAATTTGATATCTGCAAAATTAGTTGAAAAGGATTAAATCATTACGCCATTAAATAATACAAGCAAGAGGAAATGGTTGACTATCCACTCATACTTACTGAACTTCTATTCACTGGGCTCTCCTAAGACCATGAGAATACAGAATGCGTGGGAGATCACCGACTCCACAAGTGTAGCACAGTATTACCTACTGTAAGAAAGCATTGATAAGGAGGTCTGCTGGGTGCGGTGCCTCATGCCTGTAATCCCAGCACTTTGGGAGGCCAAGAAGGGCAGATCACCAGAGGTCAGGAGTTTGAGACCAGCCTGGCCAACAGGGCGAAACCCTGTCTCTACTAAAAACACAAAAAGGAGTCGGGAGTGGTGGTGGGCACCTGTAATCCCAGCTACTTGGGAGGCTGAGACCGGAGAATCTCTTGAACCTGGGAGATGGAGGTTGCAGTGAGCCACGATCATACCACTGCACTCCAGACTGGGTGACAGTGAGATTCAGTCTCAAAAAAAAGAGTGTCATTACAAGTCTTCTTCTTTTAGTAGAAAAGCCCTCCAGCTGAAGTGAGATCCTGCATATTATTTCCTAGACAGTATGGGTAGAAAAATAAGAAGGAAATCCCTGAGCTGAAAAGGAGTTCAAGCTCTTCTCCAGGTGACTCGGGGAACACCCTGGCAGGGCGGTTTCCTGAGGGTCAGGGCTGACACCAGCAGAGGGTTGGGAAGCTATGCCCTGGGCTTGCTTCCAGCTCCGTGAGGAAGGGGAAGCAACAGTGGTACAAGGCTGTGGGATCGTTTCCCCCTGAGGTCGAGGAAGATAGACAAAGTCATCACTCTACACAGGAGACATTTGTTAGTCTACCTGAGAAGAGGAGGTGGCATCCAAGATAGCCTGAAAAGGCAAAAAGAATTTTTGGAGGTAAAAAGGATATGAAAGGTCATTTCAGATGCAAGGGTTTGAGCGATGGCATGGAGGCCAGGCCATGTGGCTCAGGAACCAGGAGTGGAGGCAGGCAGGTGTCTCACTCCTGAGGTCTCTGGCTGTGCTTCCTTGGAGGTTTCGGTATGCAGGGCTTCCTTTCCTGGCACAGCTGATCTACTATTTGGAGGCTAAGATGGTCACATGGCCATCTTGGGCTCCTCATGTCAATCTGGTCAACAGCAAAAGTGGGTAATGGAGAGCTGGTGAGGTCATGTCACTGGGGTCTCACATCTCAGTCCACAGGTGATGGACTAAGTCATTACAAGATCTGAGATCCTGCCATGATTTTGCCTTCTGGGAAATATCCCATTCTATGAAGTCAGCCATAGTGTGGACCCTGCATGAATACTGTAGCATGGAGTGACTATGGTGGCAAAGGTCAGAGGCTGCCTCTTCTCCAAGTCCTTACCAGGCTCTTCCAGTTCTCTCAGCCCTTCTTCCCTCTGACAGTAAAGGCTTTGACATTCTCCCTTCAGGTTTTCTACACTGAGTCATATGTGGCTTCATCTCGGATGCACAGATGAAGCACCTCCCCTTCTCATGCAGACCCCGGCATCATTCCCAGTGCTGTGCTCAGTACATGCTCAGTAAAATCCAGCTCAAGAGTCACAACCCACCCCATGCACATGTATCTAGAGCACCAGGAGCTACTCAAAGCCAAATAATTACCTTCACATGAACGTCAGAGCTGCAAACTCTTAGATACATTTTTCCTTTTAAGGCTTCCACTCTGTTAGCTCTTCCAGAATATACTCAGAATGCCCAAACATAACTGAATGCAAACAGCATGACTTACATATCACTTAAAAGATAAATATGTTTTACATGGTTGAAAATTATAGTATTACGCATCAAAAATTTAAAGATTCACTGTATCTTCACATTTTCCAAAATAGCCAATGCACACAGGAGCACCTCCCCCAAGAGCCGTGGGTAGGATGTTACCTTTCCAACAGGTCAGACGGGGCACTTCAACATTAATGTATGAAGAGAGTGTCCTCTCACCTCAGTCACATAGCTGATGTATTCAACAGCATGTCCATTGTACTCTTGAGTTTTAAAATCAGTTTATCACCTAGTTAAAAAAATATATTACCATGTTTAAAGCTAATACAAAATCACAAATTTCTGTGCTGTCCTATAAATCCAATATGACGAGGTTCAATAAAACATTACTGAGGTCAGCTGCTTAGAAATAATGAAATACAACAAAGAAACATGCTTGATGTACACAGGCTGCTGATTTTTAGTGAAATTCTAACCCATAAGAAAGAAAATGCAATAACATGACTGTCACATTGCCAGTTAAAGAGTATTTTCTCTCTCTTAAGTGTGGTTTGTCTGCTAGTCTACCAAGGGAAGCATGCGACTAACAAACACACCTGCATACAAAGAAGGCCTGCCTTCGGCCAATCCTGGGACCTCCAGAACCAGCAGATCCCCATTCCTTTTCAAGATGACCCCGCTCATGTTGTACTCTTTCAGTTCCATTTCTGCATGGATCTCCTCAAGCCACAGCAAAGTTGAAAACTTCTCCTTATAATTAGACATGTTCAGAAGCTGGAAAACACCCAAACGCTATAAAATCAGTGAGAACGCAGCAGCACACGAAAACACACCCACATCTGGAAAGCGGCAGCTCTGGGAGCTGGAAAGTCCCAAGTGCTCCAGCTCGGCAGCCTCCCAGGTGCGGCGATCCTTGCCAGGGTCTGCCGAGGTCTCGGTACCACGCAACTCCAGCACACTCCCTGGCCTTTGCCACGTTCCCAGGCCTTCAGCACGAAGCCGTGTGGCTCCAGCTGGTGGTGTCCCCTCCCTGCACTGCTCACCACTATCCACCCTCCCGCTCTTTTTCAGGTCTTCCAAGTTTATTCTGGAAAGGCACAGTTTGGCTTCCAAAGACATTTCTGAAAAAGGACAAACTTCCAGGTCTGGCCAAGATGGACAAACAAGGACCAGATTTACCCTTCTACCTGAAAAAAAAAAACTTAAAAGAAACAGAAAAATACGAAATGATTGGTGTTTAAACAATGGACATCATGCAGCACAGGACTGTGATCCCAAGACTGGGGAAATAATCCATGGTAGGCCCCTTGACTGCCCCACCTGCACCTGAACAGAGCTCCTAGGCCCCAGCATAGAGGACCCAGGGGAGCCGGGTGGTCTCTGAGACGAGAGGAGCTGGGGTCTGTGGGGCTGAGTGCTGAGAAGAGCAAGTAGCACAGAGTGGTCTGGAGAGGGTCGGGAGACCCACCCGGAACTATCAGCTAGCGCTGATCAATGCATGAGGCACCATCCTACAAGACCCATCATGGGGCCAGACCAGGGCATCAGCACAATGGACCCTTGTGGCTGGGCCATTCTGTGGCAGTGGCCATCCTGTGCATCACAGGTGTCAACAGCACCACTGTCTATACCCACCACATACTAGTAGCACTCCTCCCCCAGTCATGATGATCCAGCGTCTGCTGGGAAAACAATCACCTACGGCGAACCACCAAATCAGCAATGATTCCTAACACTCAAACAGACAAGGGTGCTGTGGGCCCCACCAGCTGGAGCAGGAAGTCTTGTGATAAGGGGAGCACTGGATAGAGTCTTCAAAAAGCATAACACTAAATAAAAAGTCACTCTACTCCCACCTAACAAAACTGAAATGCCAGGCTTACAAATATCCAGCCGTTTCTAAGTAACTTAACTGTATCCCAGAAAAAGCTCGAAAATTTTTTTAGAAAAAGAAAAATATCCAACACAAAACACAGTAAAATTCAGAATGTTTGGCATCTAAACAAGATTACCAGGCATGGAAAGAGAGCAGAAAACTACAACCCACAACGAGGAGAAATCTATTGATACAAACACAACCAGGAATAACGCAAACACAGTTAGTAGCAAGGACATGGGAACAGCTGTTAAGACTGTAGGACGGACAGCCGGACAGCAGAGGAGAGACTGGGCATGAGGAGCAGGGACAGGAGAGGCATAGGCTGGGTGCATGGAACAGAAATAGGGGAGGCAGAGACTGGGGGGATGTGTGGAGCAGAAATAGGGGGAGGCAGAGACTGGGGGGGAGCGTGGAGCAGAAATAGGGGAGGCAGAGACTAGGGGGAGCGTGGAGCAGGAAAGGGGAGGCATCGACGGGGGGGTGAAGTAGGGACAGAGGAGGCATAGACTTGGGGGCTCGTGGAGCAGGGACAGGGGAGGTGTGCCGATGTGGGACTTGTAGCAATGACAACTACAATGTCTGATTAAAACCATACTGGATAGATGACACACTGCAAAGAAAAAAATAGAGCAATACAAACGACTCAGAATTCAACACAGAAAGGACTGGAGGAAGGAGAGCCGTGCATGCCTGAGCCGGGGAAACTGTAGCAGCCTGCCCGGAATCGGAAAGTGGGAGGGCAGAAAGTGCGTCTGAACACACGGTGGCTGAAAATTTCCAAATCTGAAGAAAACTCAGGCCCACATATCTAAGATTCCCTATGATCCCCCAAGCACAAGAACAGGAAGAAAAGAATGTGAACCACCACACACTGTAAACCACATCTTATTAACACCAGTGATCGAAGAGAGAATCTTAGAAGCAGCTAAGAAAAAACGTTATGTGCAAAAGAGCAAAGATAGGAATTAAAGCAAAAGAAGAAACCATAAGAAAAACTAGAAAATACTTAAGAGATGAATGCAAACAAAAACACAACACACCAAGACTTACGGGAGCAGCACGAGCAGTGCTGAGAGGGAATTCATGACTGTGAGCACTGACAAAGGAGAACAAACTAAACCCAAACACAGCAGAAGGAAACAAAGATTAGAGGAGAGATGAACAAAACAGAGAAACTCAAAAACAATAGAGAAAATCAGGGAAACCAAACGTTGGTTCTCTAAAAAGATCAACAAAATTGACAGACGTTTAGTAGGTTAACTAGAAAAAAAGAGACGACACAAATTACTAAAGTAAGACAGGAAAGTAGGGACATGACTGTAGATTAAGAAATAAAAAGGGTTATAGGGGAGCATGAGCAAGTCTATACCAACACCCAGATGAAATGGACAAATCCCTGGAAACACAACATCTACAAAGACTAAGCCATGAAGAAACAGAAAAGTTGAGCAGACCGATTACTATTAAGGAGGTTAAAGCAGTAATCAATATTCTGAAAAGGAAAACCCCAGGACCTGATGGCTCCATAACTAAATTCTATCAAACACTTGAATAACTAATACCAATCCTTCTCAAACGTTTCAAAAAGATGAAAGAGGAAGCCGGGCGCGGTGGCTCACGCTTGTAATCCCAGCACTTTGGGAGGCTGAGGCAGGTGGATCACGAGGTCAAGAGATCGAGACCATCCTGGTCAACATGGTGAAACTCCGTCTCTACTAAAAATACAAAAAATTAGCTGGGCGTGGTGGCGCGTGCCTGTAATCCCAGCTACTCAGGAGGCTGAGGCAGGAGAATTACTTGAACCCAGGAGGCGGAGGTTGCGGTGAGTCGAGATCGCGCCATTGCACTCCAGCCTGGGCAACAAGAGCGAAACTCCGTCTCAAAAAAAAACAAAAAAAAAGAAAAGAAGAAAGAGGAGGGAACACTCTCTGACTTATTCTTATGAGGCTGGCATTACCCTGATGCCAAAGCCAGACAGAGACACTACAGGAAAACTAGAGACCAGTAGAACACTGATGTAAAAATCCTCAGCATGATACTGGCACACAAAATTCAGCAGCATGTGAAAAGGATTAGCTGGGTGTGGTGGCTCATTCCTGTAGTCCCAGCTACTTGGGAGGCTGAGGTGGAAGGATCACTTGAGCCCAGGAGCTTGAGCAGTGAGCTGTGACTGAGCCACGGCACTCCAGCCTGGGCAACACAGCAAGACCCTGTCTCAAAAACACATATATAAAATAAAAGGATTATATACTATGATCAAATGGAATTTATTCCTGGGATGCAAGGAGAGTTCAACATTTGAAAAGCAATTACTGTTACAACACACATTAACAGAAAGAAGGGAAACTTCATATGATCATCTCAATTCAGAAAAAGCATCCAAAAAACTTTTTTTTCAGACCGAGTTTCCCCTCTGTCCCCAAGGCTGGAGTGCAATCGTGCAATCTTGGCTCACTGCAGCCTCTGCCTCCTGGGCTCAAGCGATTCTTGTGCCTCAGCCTCTCGGGTACCTGGAATTACAGGTGCGTGCCACCACACCTGGCTAGCATCTGACAAAATTAACACCCTTTCATGATAACACTTAATGAACTAGGAAGAGAAGAAAACCAGCTTGGGTGCCGTAGCTCACACCTGTACTTGCCTGGAAGTCCAACACTTTCGGAGGCCAAGGCGGGAGGATTGCAAGACCCCGTCTCTATAAGATATACAAAAGTTAGCTGGGCATGGTGGTGTGCCCCTGCGGTCATGGCTGTGAGCTGTGATCACACCACTGCACTCCAGCCTGGGTGACAGAAGGAGAGCCTGTCTCAAAAAAAATTGAAAAAAAAAAAAAAAGAGAAAAACAAAAAGGTAAGAAAAAAAAAAGAAAGAAAAGAAGGAAGGAAGGAAGAAGGAAAGAAGGAAAGAAAGAAAACCACCACGTCAACAGGATAAAAGTCATACATGAAAAACCCACAGTTAACATCATACTCATACTCAAAGGTGAAAGACTGGAAGCTTTCCCCGTAAGACCAGGAACCAGGGCAGGATACCTGTCTCACCACTGCTGGTCAGCATGGTACTACAAGTTCTAGCCAGAGCAATCAGGCAAGAAAAAGAAATGAAAGGCATCTAAATTGGAAAGGAAGAAGTAAAATTATTTGTTTGTAGATGGCATAATTTTATATGCACAAAACTCTAAAGAGTCCACAAAAAACTGTTAGAATAAATTGATTCAGCAAAGTAGCAGGGTTCAAAATCAAAGGACAAAAATCATCTTCATTTCTAAACAACGACTATGTTTCAGGAAAAGGAAACTACGAGAGCAATTGCATTTACAACAGCAGCAACTTAAGAATTAATTTAACCAAAGAAGTGAGAAACTTTTAGAGAGAAAATGACAAAACACTGCTGTAAGAAATTAAAGAAGAACTAAATAAATGTTAACACATTCCATGTTCATAGCCTGGAGGATTTAATAGTTAAAATGTCCATATTAACCAATGCAATCTACAGATTCAATGCAATTCCCATCAAAATTCCAGTGACAGGCTGGGCATGGTGGCTCATGCCTGTAATCCTAGCACTTTGGGAGACTGAGGTGGGAGAAATACTTGAAGCCAGGAATTTGAGACCAGCCTGGGCAATGTAGTGAGACCTCATCTCTGGGAAAAAAAAAAATTCCAATGACGTATTTTGCAGAAATAGAAAAATGCATCCTAAAATTCATATGAAAGATCCCGAAAAGCAAAATAAATTTTGCCAAAAAACAAAGCTGGAGACTCACACTTCCTGATTTCAAAACTTACTACAAGCTATAGCATCAAACATCAAAGCGGTGGCCCTAGGAAGGAACTGAGGAGCACCTCCCCAGCCCCAGCAGACCCAGGTTCAGCTTTCTCTGTCACTTCCTTTCAATGAATCATTCAGGCATATGCCTGTAAACTCAACGTGACTGGGGGAGAGAGGACTGCCCTCCTGACTCATGGCATCCTCCCTGCCCAGGATCTGTAATACATGTTTGAACTTGTTTCTATCACAGCAGTGGACTGAATCCCAAGAATCTTCCATCCCAAGAACCCACGGCTGCCCAGACTGAGTTTTCCTTGGTGCTGGGGAACACAAGGTTGGGTTCCCAGTGCCAGACGTCAGGCAGGCATAACCTGGACACAGGTCAGACGGGAGCCACTGGGACGTCTGCCAGTATAAAAAAGTTTCCTGTGCAAGGAACCCCTGGTCATGGGCGAGGTAATTAGGCATCAGCCCGTTTTCCTGGTAAAACAAGGATCCTCTGAAAGGTGCATGGTGAACACCCAGGTCCCGCTCCCTTCATTCTCCTTAGGACAGGGCTGCCAGCTGCTCTGGCACCAGAACTCCAATTTAGCTGAGGATTCTCAGAATACCTCAAACTCCTACAGAAAAAGCCCTCCTGGAGAAAGGGCAATGTTCTCCCCCTCAAACTGCCAAATTTCAGACTTTCTTCCTTCCTGGACTTCTTCTCCAGCCACCCCACTCAGAACATGCTCCTCTGTCTCCCAAGCGGGTGGGGACCTGGGTTCTCCTCCCCTGGACCCTTGGCCTGCTGGCTCTGTCAGGGTGATGCTAAGAGGCTGGAACGCTTCTTGCTCATAACAAAGGCTGCCTAGTCTAGCAAGAGAGGCCGGGCTGATGGCAGAGGTATCCCTCAGTTCTTCTGCTCCATACCACAAAGGCCCCGTGTGTGACCCAGTGAGGCTGCAGGATGCCACCCCCTGGCGCACAGCAGGTCCGGCGGCATGAGCGCTAAGGTGCCTCATCCCTTGTCATTCATCCTTCAGGGCTAGGCAGTGACCCTCATTATCCCAGCTACCTGTGAAGAAAATGAGCCAGACAAAGGTCTGAACCTGAGAAGGAACCTCCTAGCTTTGTCAAAAAACAAAGAGTGTTAAAAGATGCAAACACCCCACATGCCATCAGACACTTCCTACCTCTGCAAGTAACGGCTGGAAAGTCAGGATGTCAATTTTTTGTTCCACACATTTTCTAAGTCTATCTGGGATTGGATATTGTGGAAGAAAACTTGGAAGTTGTCGTCTTGCGTTCCTTAAAAAATTAAGTTCACAAGTTAAAACCAGGTATCACTAGACATTCTTACCCAGATATCCTTTCCTACTTTAGGAAGACCAAAGTTCATCCCCCTCACTGAAAAGAACTGATGTAGGAACAGCTGGTCTAAGGCAGTGGTTTGAAGCTGTTGTTTTAGCTCTGGGATCCTTTCCTCACACATTCTCACAAGGTGCTCTACTATTTGTAAACAGGCAAGTGCAGGAAAACAGGGCTGGACCCCCCAGGGTCTCCTAGAACCAGGAGTTTGAAAACAGCTGTTTTTAACCTTCTGTGAGCTGAGCTCTTCCTACTGTATTTGTCACCAGGACCCCACCTGGGCCCATCCCTGCAAAGCACGCATTAGGAGAAGGCTGCTCTGTCTGGCTCCTGCCTTTGATTTGTTTTTGTTTTGTTTCCCAGCCTGTGGTTTCTCTGGGGAAATTCAGTTTGTTCAGGATAAAGAACATCGCTGCTCTGGAGGCAAGCCCAACACAGCAACAGGAACGACGGGAAAGGGACAGACAGGGGGAGGAGGAAACCAGGAGAGAACAGGGGAAGCAGAAAGTCAGAGTGAGGTTGATGAACCTGAATCCAGTGAATAAGGATGTCGGGCCTTTCTCCCTCACTCCCTCCTAGCTCTCCCTCAGTGCAGTCTCACCTGAGAAGCGCACACTGCTCTCATTGCACTCCCCGTCATCTCAATTTGGGTTCCACTGGCTCAGCCCTCAACAGGAGAAATGGGGTGAAGACGTTCCCCACGGTTTGTGGCGAGGGTTATGTCAGTGCTCACGTGTGAGGTGGTTTGGAAAGCACTGATTACTAATACGAACAAAGTAAAGGGAAAGTAAGATGATCACTACAGGCTTAGGTAAACAGCCTGAACAGCTAACAGAACCACATGGCCTCAACAGACAGGCTGGACTAACAAAATGTGGCTACAATGATGGGGTGGCTGGAAACTTGACTGGGAAGGTGCTGGTCTACGGAGACTCCCAGAACAGATCTGCTAAGTGAACACACTGTTCTAAGAGCAAAAGCTGGCTGGTACCAGGGGTCCTAACAGGATGTTCAGGGCCTGCGATGGTCGGCATGGATGGACAGCTCTAGAAGCAGGCACCCGCCAATGCCCCATGGGCAGGTCCAGAAACCTGGTGCTGCAGGTGTGCTCGAGCCAACCTGGGCCAGGCACTCTGGGTCACCAACCTGACTGGCAGGAAAGTAATGTCCTTGTTTTAGAGACACTCCCACACAGCATGTTAATACTCACAGGGAAGTAACTGACCAGAGGGTTAAAATGCTTGTGGCTGTCGCTCTGTGTCTTTCACTTTGTGTTAAGCCAAATGGTAAGTACAAAGTTGCCTGGTGTGTCATTAGATGAGAACCAGGGATCCTCCAAGGCTCCTGCAATTCCGAACTCGATCCTCGGGGACTCTGCTCTGCTGGCCAGCTGAGGGACCTCTCCTGCTCCTTTTTCTGGGTTACATCCCTACAGCCCCTTGATGTTGAAACTGCCCCAGGCCGGGCACAGTGGCTCATGCCTGTAACTCCAGCACTCTGGGAGGCTGAGGCAATCACGAGGTCAGACGCTCAAGGCCAGCCTAGCCAAGAGGGTGAAACACTGTCTCTGATAAAAATACAAAAATTAGCTGGGCATGGTGGCAGGCACCTGTAATCCCAGCTACTCAGGAGGCTGAGACGGAGAACTGTTTGAACCCAGGAGGTGGAGGTTGCAGTCAGCTGAGATCGTGCACTGCACTCCAGCCTAGGTGACAAAGCGAGACTCCATCTCAATCAATCAAACAATAGAAATAAAGAAACTGTGCCCCAAAGAGTTAAAGGAACCAATGAGCAACAGAAGTTCTTGAGCCTGCAGGATGGGTGATAAGAGAAGAAACAAGTCCAATGCTGAGGCTCCCTCTGCTTATGACATCAAAGGACTGGCTGGGATTAGCTGGAGCCAAGATGGACGAGTTTGTGCAGAACCTGCTCATGTCCCAGCCTGGATTCCCACCATGTGCTTCATGCTAACTCCCTCTGAACTGGCACACGTGACCCGTGAGGTAGCATGAAGAGTAACTGTGCACACCCAAGGCCTTTCCAGACCTCCATTTTCCTTCCACCAATCACCTATTAATCCCAGAGTCCACCTGCTAAACATTTTCTGATAAAACTACTGCCTTAAAGCCAGCACAGAGACGTTTGAGCTTGACTCCTGTCTCCTTGGGTGTTGGTTTTTCAATACAAAGCTCTTCTTTTCTCAGAGACCCAGTGTCATGGCAATGGCCTCTAGTGCATCAGACAGTGAGCCCCTCCTTCTCAATAATAATGTGTCCAGGGATCACAACTGCTTATCCCCTTACTGAGCGACTGGTCTGTGCCAGGAAACTACACATTTTACCTGCCTGACCTCATTCAATTTTCAAACCACATGAGACAGGGACTATCATTTTACAAATGAAAATAAAGCCCAGAGAGGCTAAGAAACTTGCCCAAGGTCACACAGCTTCCTGGTGCTGGTGCTGGTGATTCAAACAATGGTCTAACCTTCAAAGGTAAACAACCACATGATAGTCTTCTCTGCTAACAGGGTTTTCCTTTAGTCTGCAACTTAGTGGTAAGTCCATAATCCCTCATCTTGAACTGTCACTGGGGCAACACGTGATTTGAAATTCAGAATTTTCCTCCAGGTGAGAGGTAGACAAAAAAAAAAAAAAAAGAAAACAAATTCAGAATTTTCCAATATTGGAAAAGTGACCCATCTCACCCTCAGGGCGCTCTGGGGTAGTAGCAGAGCTCAAACCCATCAGTTATTACAGCTGATGGAGGAAAAGTCACATTATAAGGGACAAAGTCATTATACTTTAAAGCTGGCTATTCAGGGCTTTTTGGTTTCACAACTACAGAATAGAACACGTGAACGTGAAGTGCTTTCCTGAGACTCTACTCCAGTTAAAATCTGGGTGGTCCACATGTTCCCCAGTCACAAGTAACAGATCACACACTGCTCCTCCTAGTTTCATTCTTTTTTTTTCTTTTTGAGGAGTCTCACTCTGTTGCCCAGGCTGGAGTGCAGTGGCACAATCTCGGCTCACTGCAACCTCTGCTCCCTGGGTTCAAGAGATTCTCCTGTCTCAGCCTCCCGAGTAGCAGGGATTATAGACACACGCCACCACGCCTGGCTAATTTTTTTATTTTTAGTAGAGATGTGGTTTCACCATGTTGGTCAGGCTGGTCTCGAACTACTGACCTCAGGTGATCCATCTGCCTCAGCCTCCCAAAGTGCTGTGATTACAGGCGTCAGCCACCATGTACCTGCCCCTTATAACTTCATTCTTAAGTGGTACCACATCTTTAAATAGGCTTCGGGTGACCCCACAATCCTGTTGCCTCCAGTGTGAGTGACATGGGGATGCTGTGCACTGCACACCAATGCCTCGTCAGGACAGGGAGAGGCAGCAGAAGCTGGGTGAGCCAGCCTGCTCTGAGAGCTGCCTTGAGAACTGCCAGGGCAGAGTGGTGCCTGGGGGAGTGAAGGCCACCTTCCTTGGGCTTCATGCTGCTGTTGGGCAGCTGCAGAGACAGACCTTGACCTTTAGAGCTCCATGGAAATGTGCCCTCATCCCCCAGATACAATCATGGAAAGAGGCTCGAACTCCAGCTTCACCCCCTTTGTCATCTCCCCCAGCCAGGTGGTGCCCACTGCCTGCCAGCGCATATCCGCTTTCCTTCACAGACAAAGCTGCCAGACCAGACACACTCCTTTCACTTATGGTACCTTTTCTGTGTGGTCACAACAATTGTAGTTTTTGCCGGTGTTAATGCTTGGGAACTTTTAGTCTTTTTCCAAGAAAATGGTTCACGGACAGCAATTAGTGACTCCTCCCCACTGATAACACTGACTTCAAGGTATCGCCCAATCAGGAAATTGGAAAAACAAAGCAAAAGGAGCTCCTTGCAGCGGCCAGGATTCCTTGAAAAAACAAAATGAAATTTAGTTTTAGTCATAAATAAGATAGGCAAAGTCAACACAATTTTCCTTTGTACATACAAAAAAAGTGAGAGCTAACAAAGAGTCATCTTTAGTCTTCAATAATTATTTTTACAGAGAAAAAGGAGATCTTCTAAAATAAGCTATGTAATTAAAATTCTCTCAAGATAAAATTAAGCATCTATGGGCTGAGTGCAGTGGTTCAGGCCTGTAATCCCAGCACTTTGGGAGGCTGAGGCGGGCAGATCGCTTGAACCCAGGAGTTTGAGACCAGCCTGGGGAACATAGGATGAACCCGTCTCTGCAAAAAATACAAAAATTAGCCAGGCATGGTGGCACATGTCTGTGATCCCAGCTACTCGGGAGGCTAAGGTGGGAGCCTAGGGTGGTGGAGGGTGCAGTGAGCTGTGACCATGCCTCTGCACTGCAGCCTGGGTAGAGTGAGACCCTATCTTACAAAAAATAAAAATAAAAAAATAAATTAAGCATCTACAATAGTCTTTCTTGTAATTCTTATACTTAAGAACAGGACAAATTTTCGATATTCCCAACTTTAAGTCAGAATCGTATGTCATGACCAAAAATAGGCACTGTGTCCGAAGCACTTCCTGCCCAGCCCTGGCTGTGGCTCTAACTGGGGTGATCTCATCCACACACTTTGTGTCCACCTGTGGCTTTTTTAAAAACATGTTTCTATGTTGTCATAATGTCAAAAAAAAAAAAAAAAAAGCACTGAAGCTGGCTGCACCTCATACAGCTGACTGCACTTGCCACCCACAGCTTGATGTTGATAAGCTGTGATTTAACCAGATTTAAGTTTTTAAAAAGATTTAGAATTAAGACACCCAGCTGGAAGGTGACCACGCACTCTCAGGCAGCTCAGGCAGGGATGCAGGGACACAGGAAGCTGGAGGACAGGGCCTATCTGGTCAGCTGATGCAGTGAAGCACACCAGGGAAAGCAGCGGGCTCAAGGTTGGTATCCTGGCATCCCAGCAAGGAAGCGGCTGTCCCTGCCCCCTCCCCTCAGCACACTGTGCTACCCATGCCTTGGCCAAATGCCCAGGTGACAGGATGGAGATGGACTGAGGTCCCAGGGCTCGGCTATGGGGGAGCACGGGCAAGGCAGTAAAGAGGAGCTGATGTGGTGTTTCAGAACAGAAGGACTCAGAAGCACACGGAGCTCAGGTCTCAGAGATCATCAGAGACGCCCTGTTTTCTTTGTGAAAGTGGGAGTCAGGCTCTCTAGTGAGGACCCTCATGAGTGGTGCGAAGTTACAGAATCCATTGCCCTAAGTGGGTCACACTCGGTATCCAGATTCTAGACCAATGGTTTTTTTAGGATTCTGTCACATCAAACAGTCAGGAGTACCTTTTTTTTTCTTTTTTTTTTGTGACAGAGTCTTGCTCAGTTTCAGGCTAGAGTGCAGTTGTGCAATTTTGGCTCACTGCGACCTCTGTCTCCTGGGTTCCGGTGATTCTACTGCCTCAGCCTCCTGAGTAGCTGGGATGACAGGGGCCCAAGTACTTTTTGTATTTTTAGTAGAGGTGGCGTTTCACCATGTTGGCCAGGCTGGTTTCGAACTCCTGGCCTCAGGTGATCTGCCCACCTCAAAGGAGTTAACCTTTTATAACACCCAACCTAGATGTATCAGAGAAACTTAAAAAGGTGGCTCTCTCCAGACCTCCAGGCCCTTACTTTGCATCACATATGACCACAATGCAGGTTTTTCCCCCCCGGAGGGAGAAGCCCCCCAGGCTCAGGCTCTGTCATCTGTTTCCTTGATAGAATGCTGTCTTCTTCTCCATTTCTCCTTTATAGCTACAATCACCTGGGAAATAAAATTTTAATACAAAATTAGACCAAAAGGTAAATCATTTTTAACAGTGCTGGCATGCTTAGTGGAAATGAATACTCACACACTCACAAAGACAGATGCACACAAAAACACGGCACAAAGCCTCAGATGGTGGCTGGAAAAACAGAAACAGAGAAAGCAGCTGGAGTAGGAGAGGGCTGCGACTGCGGACGATCCCAGTGCTGGGAGAGAAGGCCTGCCTTGCATGGCCCGGAGTGCCTGGCAATCTTCCCCTGCTTAGAAGCACTCAGGAGCCAGCTGCCATCTGAAGCACCTCTCGGTACCTGTCAAGCTGCTTTCTGTCCCTCTCCCCTAACCTCATCAGCAAGAGGAGAAGGGCCCGAAGCCGAAGAGCTCAGCGCACAAAGCACCACAGCTGCTGGGTGTTCTGGTCCCGGCTGCCCACACTCCGTCCAGAGCTCACAGCTCCACGGCCCCTTCCAGAGCTCATAACCCCACAGCCCTCAGCCCGCCTGACCTCATGCAGCGACAGCCGAAATGTCCACTACCTGGAGAGATTCCTCTGTTGTTCGCCAAACTACTCTCCGACATCTGAGGGGTTTGTTTTTTGTGTGGCTAGTTAATGAATTAATATTTTCATCTGATGAATTTTCCTCTCAGGAACAGAAACCAAAGATACCATGGGGCACATCTGGTCTTTATCCAGCATTTGAAATCTGAACTGTTTAGATTTATCCCAGCCAGCCAGTTTACAGCTGACTAAGTTTTGAGGAAATGTCTCCTTTATTCCTGGAAAAAGAAAATTAACCATGAACACAGCCAGGATTTCTAAAACTGAAATATTCAGTTATCATAAAACACAGAACTCAGTCTAGGAAATGGTGACTGCAATACCCTTATGAATATAAGTAAAAAGTATATTTTGGAGTAGAAAATTTTGAAAAGATTTTCATAAAGGGAAAAATAAACAGCCAAAGTAAAGTTGTTTTTACAGAAATTATTAAATCACAGTTTAAAAGCCATTAATGTAGCTTTATATAAAATGTTTCAGCAGCAAACTTACTCTATCCAGATCACCATGGTTTTACTTCTTCCTTCCTTTAGGGTTCCAAAATGTGTCATCTGTGTAACTTCAATATCACCTTTGTTCTTCAATAAAATGGTTCCATAGAACTGAGCAGCCTCATCAACAGGGGCGAAGTCTCTGAAAAAGAGCCCCAGAGAGATGTCCCTCTGCAGCAGCACTGCCCCGTCTTCACCTGCCACTGCTCCTAAGGACAGACTGCTGGTGGGGGCAGGCAGGGCTTCCACAGGACTTAGGGTTTCTAAGAAGGATGGCAAATCGTAGAGAAGAAAACTGTACACTCCATAAAGTCTAGAGAAAAGGGAGCAGCCCAAGGGACAGCCACAGGTGATGAGCCTGAGATTGGCATCCTGAACGTGCTCCCCCAGCGCTCCCCCACCTCCTGCTCAGAGCACAGAGTTAGGGCGGCATTTGCACTCCTCTTCTCTCCAGCTACCTCCCAGGCTACAGGGGACGGGGGAAGGCCTTGCCTATTAGGAATCCACTAAACTTGCTTTGGAAAGAGTTTTGTTGCTTTGACGTGTTTGAAGACAATGAAATGAAAAGTTTTTCTCTTTTTTTTTTTTTGAGATGGAGTCTTGCTCTGTCGCCAGTGCAAGTGGTGCAATCTTGGCTCACTGCAACCTCCACCTCCTGGGTTCAAGTGATTCTTCCACCTCAGCCTCCCGAGTAGCTGGGACCACAGGCTTGTGCCACCACGCCTGGCTAATTTTTGTATTTTTAGTAGAGATGGGGTTTCACCATGTTGGCCAGGATGGTCTCAATCTCTTGACCCCGTGATCCACCCGCCTCGACCTCCCAAAGTGCTGGGATTACAGGCGTGAGCCACCGTGCCTGGCCAGTTTTTCTCTTTAGAAATGAGGTGAGATTTTTACCTTTCCCTGAAAATGAACCCATTTATTTCCCTTTCTTCTACCAACACTGCAGGTTTGATTCTCCTCCCTGCCTGTCCACAAGCTCTTTCCAGAAGGTAAACCTGGCTTACGCCACTTCCCAATCTGTGGTGCCATTAAGAAAATGGGGTCTCTAGAATGGCTGCCCAAAATTCTGGCCCCTGCTACAAACTCAGCGAGGTTCCCAGCTACAGAGCGCCCCTCCTGGTAGGAGCCTGTCTGGCTTTCCCTTCTCCATGTGTCCAGGCATGACAAGGGAGGTGCAGGGGCAGAGTCCACAGCATTGCTGATGGACAGGGTGGGGATTTTGCAGGAAGGAGTCGTCAGAGGCGACTGCCAGGCCAGTGGCTCAGCCCCCACAGGAGAAGCTGTGGAGCTCTTGGCATGGGAAGGCCGTGGGACTAAGGAGAGCAGGAGCTTGCCTGGCAGACTGTCTGCTTCTAGAGTGCAGAGGAGCCACCCCACATGTGGCCACGAGCTGAGGAACAGGAACCCAGGCTTTCCTGGCTCACCCATCCCAGCAGCCTCTACTCTGTGGTCAGGAGGCCTCAGTGGGGAAATGCTGTTGGGGCAGAAACAGGTCTTTTTCAAGCATTTCTAGTCTATGGAAAAGAGTGAGGAAAGCGCAGGTTTAATGCTGTGGTATTACCTTAGCGGTACTAGTGAATCCCAGAGCCAGGCCCAGGCCACACTGCAGGCCCATGCTTCCGAGGCCTCAGGCAAGAATGGGACGCCACAGCTTCTACCTGGGGATGAGGTCAGAGAACGGACAGGAAGCCTGTGGAGTCCGACTGGGACACAGGGAGGAGGTGCAGATCAAGGAACCCTGCCTGTCTTATTTCCTGGCACCACCAGGCTCCCCCGACTGGGCTGAAAGCAGAGTTCCTGTGCATCCTGGGCCTCTGTGCTGAGAGGGAGTGAGGGCAGTGCATGCAACATCCATGCTCCACGAGATGGGCCTTAGGCACCCTCCCAAAGGAAAGCAAGGTCCAGCGGGGGAGGGGAAACTGGGCTATGAGTAGCCCGATAACCATCTGCCAGTGGGCTGTGGGGCGAGGTGCCTAGGAGGCAGAGCCCACCAGATTCTGTCCCACAACACCCCCCACAGCCCCGAGTCCACCCTCCCGCGGCACCCTTAGTGGGGCACACTGCTCCGCATACCCTTGGGGCTCAGTTCACACAGGGCTGTCTGCTTGCACCCAGAAGCCCAGCCAGGCGCTAGATAAGGGGCAGGAAAGCAGATGCCTTCCCCAGACAGAACCTACATTCTACCAGGATAAAAAATAAGCGGAAAGATAGAGGAGATGTCTCAGAAGCTCACTGGTGGTGAGTGGAGTGTGAAAAGAAAATAAAGACTTGGGACTCCACTCACGACATCAAAAGGAAAAAGCTCAGCTGGAAGCTGAGTCATGCAAGAAGCTGCCTTTCCTTTGTCCCTAAGCCAAGAGCTACAGAGACCAGGTTCAACATCTCCACAGGTAGCTACTCCACTTACCTCATCTTACGTCAAAGCGCTGATTTACATAACCCACTCTCCCTCCCTGCTCCTTTTCTTTTCTTCTTGCAAATGTGAACTCAGCTTGTGACACCCTTTTTCCCCCTCCAGCCCACTTTTCCCTTTTAAATACTGAAGCCCTCAAAATCATCTTTGGAAGAAGGCATGAACCACATATTGTTCCTATGGATTTGTGGTCTTTTATTCCAGGCATGTCCTTAACCTTGGCAAAATGAACTTCTAACTTGATTGAGACCTGTCTCAGGTACCTTCGGTTTACAGGAGGAAAGGCAGGCAAAGAGGGAGCAGGTCAGAGCTGGGGCTGCCTGCAAACAGGGAGTTCAGGGGAGCCTCGTCGTGTCTGGCACACAGAACACAAATGCAGGAAAACAGATAATTTTAAGAACCAACTATGTCCAATACATTTTTTAAATGCCAAAATGTGAAAGAACAAAAGAGAAAATTCACCAAAAATGGCAATCACCAATGTAAGATGAAGGATAAAGAGGGACCCCTAACTCCACCTTCAGTCAACCACGGAGATGGCTGGAAGCTTCCAAAAGACAGTCTTTTTTTTTTTTTGAGACAGAGTCTTGCTCTGTTGCCCAGGTTGGAGTGCAGGGGCACAATCTTGGCTCAGTGCAACCTCTACCTCCTGGGTTCAAGCAATTCTCCTGCCTCAGCATCCCAAGTAGCTGGAATTACAGGCATGCACCACCATGCCCAGCTTATTTTTGTATTTTTACTAGAGATGGGGTTTCACCATGTTGGCCAGGCTGGTCTTGAACTACTGACCTCAGGTGATCCACCTGCTTCCGCCTCCCAGAGTGCTGGGATTATAGGCATGAGCTACTGTGCCCGGCCAGAAAGCGTTTCTTACCGCCTCTTCACTGGGGTCAAACAAAGCGCCCTCCAGACGTAGCATGACTGGCTGCTCTCCACCACCACTGCATTGACCACATCGCCTCTCTGGGGTATGTACCCATCTGGCAGTTTCAGAGAGTCCAAGGTGAAGAAGATGCTATCCTCTATCACCCCGTTCCTTCCACAGAGGCTAGAGATGCAGACCTGGGAGCAGAGAGCTGAGTGTCACTAGGAGCAGGTGCTGCACAACGTGCCAGGGCACAGCACCAACGCGTGCGAAGTCAGCCCAAAGCCCAGCAGCTGCACCAGGAAGCTCAAGTTCTACATCCCATACCAATCGTCCCACGATCCCCAGCACACCTTTCTCCTTAGAACATCTCAGTGCTATCGGTAAGCTGCATGCCTTAGGATTTAAGTACGTAAGCACACTCTGTTTCCTTAAGGGAATACAGCATCATCGATAGGAAGACACATTCCTCTTTGGCCATGACTAAGCTTTATTTTTCCGGGCTCCCAACACACGCAGGAGAACTCTGGGCTGTGCCAATTACCCCCGATGGCAGGAATGGTAGAAGCAGAGAGACGAGCCACTCGTCGGCACACTACCTTGTCCACGCGCTTGTACCTCAGCGGCTTCACTGAGGTGGCTTCGCTGCTCCACGTGCCGGGCCGGATCCAGTACTCAGCCTCCACCCAGTCCCCCTTGCAGGGCTTGAAACCTAAAACCGCCCAGGAAAAGCCGTGGTAGCACTAAAGTGCACAAGTTACTCTGAGGTTGTGACGCACTGAACTCATTTCTATCGAATCTGAGGGTACATCTGAACATTAAAAAGGCACCTTCTACTACTGTTAGAAATAAATTTTGCAATAAAAAACCCTGAAGTATTATTATTAACCACTGCAATAAAATGGGCTGAGCTGGTGCCTCTAACTCACACCTCTAGGCTCTAGAAGGCACAGTGTGCAAGCTTGTGGCAGGCCCGCCCCATGTGGCATATGTGAGGACAGGTGGCATGCCCCGTCCCCCATCCTGCAGTGTTTGCGGCACCTCCCTGTTGGGGACACACACAGGGTGATTGGGGGACAAAGAGGCAGCTGCGCTCCAGTGTGAGGGAAGCACTCAATGCTCCAGCTAGCTCCTCAGCGAGCCAGAGAGCTGTGGGGAGGCCCAAGCCATGGCCTGCCAAACACAAGACACTGCTGGGCCTCCTGCGGCTGGTGAACAACTGCAGGGTCAGTGATATGAAGTGGCTGAGCGGTGCTGATAGAACAGAGAGCTGGTCTGCACAGGTCTGCCATTGTACAGGTAGTTAAAATATTTTTGTTATTTTGCAATATGCACTCTGGCAGCTCTATGAAAAAGTGTATAATTGAACACTGACTTTGTTTCTCCAGAAAGCTGGTAATGAACATGTAACAAGCCCAAATATCAGCTGACATCTATATTCAACACGTGAGCCACGGTGAAACCACTGTCCATGTGAAAACAGAAGACACTAAAATACGCTAGGGCATGGACTTCAAGGTCAGGGGGTATTTTAAGAAGACCATGTCCTAAAACCACAATTTAATACATGCAAGTATGGAGATACATTTATACAGCATTTTGTAAACCATGCCTTCATTTATTCCACAATTGTTTAACATAATTTGCCAATTTTTATTCTAAATTTCCCTGGATGTAAATGAAAAGTGAAGCAATAGCTATTAATGTACTAGTTCTATACATTGTAAGGTTACTTTAAAGAAAAAAAGAGTTAAACAAATTCAAGTAATTTTTTTTCCCCAACAGAATCATGGCATCATAGTAAAGATTTCTAGCATGTTGGGAGGCTGAGGCAAGGAGATCACTTGAGCTCAGGAGTTTGAGATCAGCCTGGGCAACACAGTGAGATCCCATCTGTAAAAAAAAATTAGTTGGGTATGGTGGCGTGGACCTGCAGTCCCAGCTACTCAGGAGGCTGAGGCAGGATTACTTGAGCCCAGGAATTCTAGGCTGCAGTGAGCTATGATTGTGCCACTGCACTTCAGTCTGGGTGACAGAGCAACACCCTGTCTCTAAAAAAAACAAGCAAACAAAAGTAAAGATTTCAGAAGACCATTCTATTGAAGGAGAAATATCTGACATTATGGTGAATGCCACTGTAAATTAAGTTTAGAAATTCAACGCTGGAGATAAACATCTGTATTTCCACAGCGATGAGAGGATGCTAACAGAATAAAGCACCACAGCACAAATGAGACCCTGCACATTAGGGAGCCAGGGCAGCAGACATGCACTTGGATGACTGTGGCGCACACACGATCCCCCAGACATTTCTGGGGATG
Source organism: Ateles fusciceps (assembly GCA_036589455.1). Lineage (NCBI taxonomy): Eukaryota > Metazoa > Chordata > Mammalia > Primates > Atelidae > Ateles > Ateles fusciceps. The sequence continues at coordinate 2,751,356 of JAZHEH010000402.1, read as the reverse complement.
CAGCCAGCTGGAAGACAAGCACATCCATGTACCTGAACTTCTGTGACACACATACATGCAGCACTCCTGTGATGAAGCTCATGACAATGAGACACATGCGGACCATCGGGGGCTGGCAGCCCTCATTTTCTCTTTGCTGCTCCCCACCACCTGGATTTTACAAGTGCTTGAACCTGAGGAACCATTCTGTAAATCAACCAAAAGGTCCTGTGATGATGCTCCTTTTACTTTCTTTTTAAGTGAGGTATCTAAATTTTGGCTATACTTTGTTCAAATCAGCTGAAAATCTTTAATTATTTAATACATGTAGAACCCAAAATCTTCAGCTTTTGATGCCTTTTACAAGTTGTAGTTATTGAAAATAAAGCTGATGAACAGGAAGATGCAAAAGCAATGGAGAAAATGAACCAATCAGATCTCAGGAGCTCAAATGGAATCCACAGATTAACGCTGAAATTCTAAGACTGGACTTGAGAATATTTCGAACCTTCAGAAGAACCTTCGATGAAGCCCTTTTTAAAATTGGACAAGCTGATACTCTGTAATGGCATGAATGGCCCTGAGACACTGAGAAGGCCTACACATGAAAAGAATGACAGACACAAACTTACTTGATAATGTCGGCTTATAAAAATGTTTGAATACTTATCGGCTCTGAATCGATGCAAAAAGATAGTATCTGTGAAAACATCTGGGCTGGAATAGTAATATATTTCAATAGAAAAAAAAATACAGAATTGTCAGTGTCTTACATTTCACAGATTTTGCTTTGAGCTTACTAATATTTCCTCAATTAAAAACACTATAGCTTGAGAACAGCCTGGGCCAACGCGGTGAAACCCTGTCTCTACAAGAAACACAAAAATTAGTTGGGCATGGAGGTGCACGCATGTAGTCCCAGCTACTAGGGAGGCTGAGGTGGGAGGACTGCTTGAGCCCACGAGTTTGAGGCTGCAGTGAGCTATGACTGAGCCACTGCACTCCAGTTTGGGTGACAGAGAAGACCCTGTCTAAAAAAAAAAAAAAAAAAAAAAAAAAGCCTAGAGGAAAGAGTCAATCAAAGGTGTTTACAATTTCAAATTCATCAACCATAAAATGCAACTTTGAAGAAGACGTCAGGCAATTATATGAAATAATAAGAGAAAGATCATATTGAAAAATACACACTTTTCAGAAAAATACGTCTCAGATGCTAAAATATTAAAGTATGTTAATATGTACCAAGAATATAATGTGTATCTAATCAATATGACATTGTTTTAATACGCCCAGCTGTTTTTCTTATAGTTTCTGAATACTATCTTAAAAGTCCCCTAACATAATAAAATCACTCTGTTAACTAATAAGTACTTCAAAAATCAATGATCTAATTTTAATTCTAACATCCCCTTTCCTTCTCAAACATGTACCAGTTTAGAGGCAAAACCACATGGTCATTCTGGCTATAGCTCCGGCTGTGAGGAGCCGTGGCCTCATGGGAAGGACAAAGACCTCCAATGGGCACCAGGCAGGGAGTGCCCCTTCCAAACTCACTTCCTTGCCCCCTGCCAATTTCTGCTGGTGCTTTCCACAAGTACCAAGACAAGGCCTGCCACACAGGGCAGGCTTGGGGAGAATAGAGAGAAAGCACCGATCCGTGGCCTGTTAGAAACCAGGCTGCACAACGGGAAGTTAGTCGGGGGTAACGAGCAAAAGTTTCATTTGTATTTGCAGCTGCTCCTCACTGCTTACAAGACAGTGTGAGTGCTGCCCCCTGTAAGGTCAGCAGGGGCTTTAGCTTCTCACAGGAGCTGGAACCCGACTGTGAACTGCCCATGCGAGGGATCTAGGTGGCACGCTCCTTATGACTATCTAATGTCTGATGATCTGTCACTGTCTCCCATCACCCGCAGATGGGACTGTCTAGTTCCAGGAAAACAGGCTCAGGGCTCCCACTGATACCGTGTTATGGCGAGTTGTATAATTATTCATTATACGTTGCAATGTGATAATAATAAAGTGCGTAATAAATGCAATGCGCTTGAATCAACCCAAAACTATCCTCCCTCCCTGGTCCATGGAAAAATTGTCTTTCACAAAACTGGTCCCTGGTGCCAAAAAAGTTTGGGGACTGCCGCTCTAAGTAGATGCACAAACTAGTATAATTTGAAAATAACAAAATCCCCTGACGTGTAATGCTGTTGGGTGCTGCAGCCACACAGACTACAATGAGAACCTGAGAAATCTCGATCTCATCAGAGGACTACCCAGTGCTCAGCCGGGAATGAAGAGGGCCAGGATAGAGCCAACACACACTCACAGCTCAGACCCCACCTTCAGGCCAGTGGATCCTATCCAGGAGCCATTCTGTCCTCAGGGGCCATTTGGTGGCATCTGGACACACTCTAGGTTGTCATAAAATGGCCAGGGCAAGACGCTGCTAAACAGCCTCCAGTGCCCAGGACAAGTCCCATCACAGAGAGTGTTTCAGCCCAGATGTTGGAGTGCTGACGGTGAGAAACTGAGCTTTAGCTGAGTGCCCAATTCCATTTTAGCTGCCTTCACCCAAATGGCAGAGGGTTTACCAGACATTCGTGTACAAAACTACCTGAGCCCCACCACTGATGTTAAGAATTCCCATCTCACATGTGTTGTCTATAAACCTCCGTAGGCCAGGGCTGGGGGGGACGATGCTGTTCAAACATACACAAGCATGGTCTCCTCCACCAGTCAGGTGCCCCAGCATGCTATCCACATTTGCTTCTTCCCATGCTATAACCACGTGTTCCCCTCTGCTGCCCTTGTGTATCAGACCTCACCTAGGTAACCTCAGAAGGTTGTGTTTAGGACAGAACCTGACCCAGGCCAGCTGGCATCACCTGGACCCTCCCACCACACCTGTGACCCACTCAGCTTGCCCCAGCCTCAAGGCTACACTCAGGAAGGAACGCCAAACCACCCACCCCAGTCCTCCCACACGACCTTGGACGGCTGCTCTAGAGCAGAAGATGCTTTTTCTTTGTTTACTTGCTTACTGTCTGTTCTCTCTCCCATCAAAATGCGAATTCTTTGAAGCAGTGTCTGGCAGAGTAAGCACTCTAATGTTTGTTGAATTAATGTCAAGAGGAAACAGCATTTTCTGACTCTCCCAAAGTAAATGAAAAATTTAGCATCATTCTTCCTTTGTCACCTTTAGGTCAGAAGTTATAAACAAAGTTTTAAGGGGACACAGCCACACCTCTTGCTCAGGTACAGCTATGTCTGCTTTCAGCTATGTGGTGCCACCATCCAGGGGGAGGGGCTTTGAAGGAGACCTGCATGGCCCACAGCTGCGCCACCTGGCCCTCAACAGAAGTTTGCTGACCTCTATATTAGATTCTCTGTATCATCCTTTTTGCACATTGTATTTTTCTCTTTCAAAAAAGTTATTTTGCTGTGGTCCTTAGGTTTTGTGATCGTGTTCACAGCAATTCTGACATGGTCTGAACGTGACTCTCTCAGCCTCAGGAGGACCCGACTTTGCCTCACTTGAGGTTTCCTGTACCGGGGAAATCCCTTGGCCTAGGCTCCGGATTCCTGCCCATCTTTATTCCTCAGGGGAAACCTTCTCTTCTCTGCCTCATCAACATCAGGAACATCAAACATTTCTGGTCTTCTTCCTCTTAAGCCATTTCCTGGTGAGGCCCCTGAGAGGGGCTTCCTGTTGGCAGGATTGAGTGGCCATAACAAAGACAGGCGCCTTTCCCCAGAACTGAGCATTTCTCCGGCCGCACAGAGATTCTAAAATCCCGGTAGACACCTATCAGTTTCATCCTGGGGGAATCCCAGGATTAACAACCAAGGTCAAGGCCAGGTGTGATGGCTCACGCCTGTAATCCCAGCACTTTGGGAGGCTGAGGTGGGTGGATCACCTGAGGTCAAGAGTTCCAGACCAGCCTGGGCAACATGGTGATACCCTGTCTCTATTAAACATACAAAAATTAGCTGTGCATGGTGGTGCACACCTGTAATTCCAGTTACTCGGGAAGCTGAGGCAGGAGAATTGCTTGAACCTGGGACATGGAGAACCCGGGAGGCCCGAGATCAGGCTACCACACTCCAGTCTGGGTAACAAGAGCAAAACTCTATCTCAAAACAGAAAAACGAAAAACCAAGGTCAAAGAATGATTCAGCAGCTTCCTGGTGGGCAGAGCCACCCCCTAGACCTCCTGCCCCCAAGCTTAAAGCAGAAAGCTTCTATTCATCTTCTGACAGGCAGTGCTGTGGGCTGTGCGGGTGGACTTCAGCTCAGCAGGCACCTTCCCAGGCAGCTTTTCCAATTCCTGCCCTATCACAATGTATGCTCAGGTCTATTTCTCCTTGAGAGGAAGAAACACATCTGAATATGGAGTCCAGCTCTGTATTCACCACCATAGGCAGCAACAGCACAGTAACCAAATTCAGCTTAGTCAATGGCATCCACACATTCTTTCTTTAGGTATAGAAACAAAACCTCAGATCAGCCAAAAACAAATGCAATAAAAAATGGATATATACTTTTAGAAAGGTACATTATCCCTGAGCCCTATTTTAAAACATCTAAAGCACTTTAAATAGTACCTCAGTATGCCTGTAACACTAACTTAGATCATATCATTACAATTATATGAAAGCAACAACTACTCAGAAATTATTGACTGCACTTAACAAATGAACACAAAACACATGAGAGCACAAATTTAAACAGTGACCTGGCTTGGTGCAGTGGCTAATGTCTGTAATCCCAGCACTTTGGGAGGCCGAGGCGGGATCACCTGAGATCAAGAGTTCAAGACCAGCCTGGTCAACATGGTGAAACTTGTCTTTACTAAAAATACAAAAAATTAGCTAGGTATGCTGATGCATGCCTGTAATACCAACTACTCAGGAGGCAGAAGAACCCAGGAGGCAGAGGTTGCAGTGAGCTGAAATCATGCCACTGCACTCCAGACTGGGTGACAGAGTGAGACTCCATCTCAAAAAACAAAAACAAAAAACAAAACAAAACAAAAAAAACAGCGACCTGGTCCCCTCTCCCAAAGTTCACTCAATATCCAGAAGCCTCTGTGTGAAGCCTGCACCTTGGGAAGCTACTCTAATCCCCAAACCCTCTCAACAAACAAAGCATGCCCAAAGCTGATCCTTTCAATGATGTGTGTAGCCATCGCAAATCTAGAGACAGGGTTGTGTTCTGTCATCCAGGCTGGAGTATAGCAGCTGGATCATAGCTCATTGCAGCCTCCAACTCCGGGCTCAAGTGATCCTGCCGTCTTGGCCTGACAAAGTGCTGGGATTACAGGCATGAACCACCATGCCTGGCCCATAACAATTCTTTAAAAGACAAAACCTAATTTTAAATGTAAAACATAGACCCCTCTAGCATACCTTCACACACACTCTCCAGAGAGAAGTACGTGGTCTGACTGATACAGCCTGCGCCCCTCCATCATGGAAGTCACACAGCCAATCAACACTCGGGGGCCGGATCGAGGGACTGTCATGGTTTCTGCTGTCATCTTCCCACTTATCAGAGACAGCTTCTACCTGTAAAACAAACAAACTGCTCTTTAAACCATAATACGAGCACTATAAGAAAAGCAAACTACAGGCTAATATGTCTGTCTGGGTCCATTAGGGCTGGAAGTCCAAGATCAATGCCCTGGCAGATTCCGGGTCTGGTGAGGGCCTTCTTCCCGGTTCATAGAGGGTGGCTTCCTGCTGCATTCTCACATGGTAGAAAGGGCAAAGGGGTTCTCTGGGGTATGTTTCATAAGGGCTCTGCCCTAGTGACCTAATCACCCACCAAAGCCTCCTAATAACATCACACTGGGGTTAGGATTTCAACACACAAATTTTGGGGGACACCAATGTTGAGTCTATAGCAATCCCTTATGAACACCGATGCAAAAATCCTCAACAAAATGTTATCAAAGCGAATGCAGCAGCATGTTGAAAGGATTACACACCATTACTATGTGGCATTTATCCCAGAATGCAAAAGTGTTTCAACATATGAAAATCAGTCGACATATCACATTGATCGGATGAAGGAAAAAAATCACGATGATCTCAACTGATGTACAAAAAGCATTTGATAAAATCAACATCTTTTTATGATACAAACACTCAATAAACTAGAAAGTGTAGGGGGGAATCCCTGCAAGTGCCGTGGCAAGGGTCTGAAGCCTCAGCCTGTTCCCAAATAAACACTGATTTAGGAAAGAATTAGAAATGTAGGCACATAGTTATTCCTTTATATAATCATATATAATCTTATGGTTACTTATAATCATAAAGATATACACTCAATATAACCTTAAATTTTACTAATGACCATCGGGTTATGAAGCATGGAACTGAAGTGATATTGTGAATAAAGTGATCCTAAGGCAAGATGCTCTAAGCCCTGTCACACCCGCACACGGCTGCTGGAGGGCGCCTCGGCTGTGCAGCAGCGCCAGCGCTGTGAAAGTGCCCACTGTTTAGCCAGCTAGGGAAGGAGATGTCCAAAATGACCAAGACATCTCCTTCCTGGGGAAGTCAGGAGAAAGCTCCGCTTCTCCAAGTTCTTGTGGCAAGGCCTGACAGCTGTCAGGGAAAACCACAGACATCTGGGGGCTTAACTGCCTCTATGTGATGCTGGCTTCAGTGGTCACGTTCCACGTCCACTCTCATGCCCTGCTTCTGCACCTGGTTTCTCTTTTTCTTAAAAGATAAGAATTATAATAGTAACATAATCTTAGTGTCCTTGACATTTCTGACAAACATGCAAAGAGTGCTGATGCATGAGGTTTTCTCCTCGCCTCAGCTACTTGAAAGTCCTGGGCCCCCTGTCTTCAAGATACATGATTTACCTGACCCTATCACCGACCACCATTACCTCACCCTACCTTCCCTGCCCACTGCTTTGTACTCAATAAAAGTCAGACTGTTCAGGCACTCGGTGCCACTGCAGGTCTCCCGTGCTTTGGTTGGCAGTGGACCTGCGAGCCCAAACTCTTTTCTCTATCTCTGCGTCTGTGTCTTTTATTTCTACAGTTTCTTGTCTCCGCACCAACAGGAAGGGGCTCACAGAACCCTATAGGGCTGGGCCCTATAAGGAAGAGCAGGAAATCTCTTCAACACAAGAAAAGCCATAAATAAAGAACCCACAACAAACACCACACTCAATGGTGAAAGGCTGAAAGCTTTCTTTCCCCTAAAGTGGGGGAACCAGGCAAGGATGCCCATGTTTACTTCAAGGCTTTCAAACTGTCTGAGTAGTAATATAATTATCTTTACTCACAGACGGAAGGACCTTATCTGTGAAAAACTCTAAAGATTCCACACACATAAATAAAAAAAAAATGGCCAGAGCTAATAAATGAATCCAGCACAGGACACAAAGTCAATCTACAAAAATCAGTTTTTTTCCAGACATTTGCAATGAAAAATCCGAAAAGGAAATCAAGAAAAATGATTCCAAAAAAATAGAAAACAAAATCATTTATAACAGCACTGTTAGGTCAATAGGTTAATTCCTAAGAATAGAACACTTAGCAACCTAACTAATGAGATGGAAGACTCATACAATGACACTAATGAATGAATTAAATACCTAAACAAATGGCAAGACAACAATGTTCGTTAATTGGAAAACTTATTATTATTAAGATGACAGCCTTAAGACTTAATTATTAAGATGATAATACTACCCAAAGTGATCTATTACACAAATTTAGGCTGGGTGTCGTGGCTCATGCCTGTCATTCCAGCACTTTGGGAGGCTGAGACAAGCGGATCACTTGAGGTCAGGAGTTCAAGACCAGCCTGGCTTACATGGTGAAACCCCATCTCTACTAAAAATACAAAAAAAATTAGCTGGGTGTGGTGGCAAGCACCTGTAGTCCCAGCTACTTGGGAGGCCGAGGCATGAGAATTGCTTGAACCTGGGAGGCGGAGATTGCAGTCAGCCAAGATCACATCATTGCACTCCATCCTGGGTGACAGAGTAAGACTCTGTCTCAAAGAAACAAACAAACAAAAAACTCAACAAATTCAACACAATCCCTATAAATCCTATGGGTCTATTTTTACATAAAGAGAAAAACCCATTCTAAAATTTTAATGGAATCTCAAGGGACCATGAATAGCCAAAATGGTCTTGAAAAGGAGTAACAAAATTGAAGGTCTCATACCTCCTGATTTCAAAACTTCCTACAAAGCTACAGTCATCAAACAAGTGTGGCACCAGAGTAAGTACAGAAATATAAACCAATGGAATAATAAGGAGAGCCCAGAAATAAACCCTTGCATATGTAGTCAATTGATTTTTGACAAGGACCATTCAATAAACTGCAATTATGGGGTCTTAAAAAAAAAAAAAAAAAGTGCTGGGAAAATTACCATGGGCAAAATAATGAAGTTAGACCCTCATTTTATACCATACACAAAAATTAACTCAAAATGGATTAAAGAAGCCAGGCATGGTGGCTCATGCCTACAATCCCAGCACTTTGGAAGGCTGAGGTGGGCAGATCACTTGAGCCCAGGAGTTCGAGACCAGCCTGGGCAACATAGGGAGACCCCATCTCTACAAAAAATACAAAAATTGGGTGTGGTGGCACACACCTGTAGTCCCAGCTGCTCAGGTGGCTGAGGTAGAAGGATCACTTCAGCCTGGGAGGTTGAGGCTGCAGTGAGCTGTGACTGTGTTGCTGTACCCCAGCCAGGCTGACAAAAAAAAAAAAAATTTTTTTTAATGAATCCAAAGACTTAAATTTAAAAGCAAAAACTATAAAACACTTAGCAGAAAAAAATTCTTCATGCTCTTGGATTACTCAATCTCAAGCATGACATCAGGAGTACAGGCAATAAAAGAGACAAATTAGACTTCCATCAAGATTTAAAACATCTGTGCAACAAAGAAAGTGAAAAGACAATTGATAGAATGAGAGAAAATATTTGCAAATCATGTATCTGATGAGATTCATATCCAGAATATATACAAGAATTCCTACAACTCAACAAGAAAACAACCCAATTTTAAAACGGGCAAAGGATTTGAATAGACATTTCTCCAAAAAAGATACATAGATGGCCAATAAGCACATGAAAAGATGCTCTCCAAATCATTAGGGAAATGCAAATCAAAACCACAGTGAGATACTACCTCACGTCTGTGAGGAATAGCTATTGTCAAAGAAAAATAAAGAAAACAGCAAGTGTTGGCAGGGATACAAAGAAAGTGGAAGCCTCATGCACTGTTGGTGGGAACATAAAATGGTGCAGCTACTGTAGAAAACATTGGGTTCCTCAGAAAGTCAAACCTACACTTACCATATGGGCCAGCAACTCTCTTCCTAGGTAGCCCCAAAAGAACCGAACAGGGACTCAGACAGACACTTGTTCATGGCAGCACAATTCACACAACCAAAAGGTAGAAACAACCCAAGTGTCCATCAACAGATGAATGGAGAAATAAAATGTGATTTATTCACACAATGGAATATTATTCAGCCATAAAAAAGAATTAACTTTTGATACATGGTATATGGGCAAACCTTGAAAAGAAGTCAAATAGCCACACGTATGATTCCACTTATATGAGGTAGAATAGGCAACTCCATAGAGACACAAAGTAGAACACTGATGGCACTTTTTAACCGGTACAGATTGTCTACTGGGATGCCGAAAAGTTCTGAAGACAGACTGTGGTGGTGGCTGCACGACAATGTGAATGTGTTAAATGCCACTGAACCTACACTTAAGTAGGGTTAAAATGGTTTATTACACATATTTTACCACAAGAAAAATACCTAAATAAAAAATAAATCCAAAAGTACATTCACAAGTTTATACCAAAGGGGATCATTCTCATCAAGTGAGAATGGCTCACAATACAGAAACTGTTCGTATTTTCCACCATGTTAAAAGTTCAAAGGGATAAAAACTGTGGGATCATCTGGAAGATACTGAAAAGTACATGGAAAATCTATTACTAATTTATAAAAGCAAGAATTGTGAGTAGAGATGTACACTCTTTACCACACCAAAGAAGGTCCTGCATTCCTTACAAGATGGAGCAAGTAAAGGGCAGCTCACCACCAAGAGGACTGGGACTTGCTGGATACCCAGGGGCCAGTTTGCCCACATTTTCACATTTCTCAGATCAGAATGAGTCTCACAACCTATGTTTCCATTTTTGATTTTCATTATCAAATTAATGGTGTGTCTTAAAATCAATGGGAATCTGGTACGAGAACTTGCTTTGGAAGGCTGTGTGTGAGCTACACGACCACAGCTCAGAGAACCAGGTAAGCATCATCTTCACAGGTTCTGGGTTCAAGATCCCCTTTGTAAGATTCTGAATCCAGAGTAAATACACATAAAAACACGACGGTTATGGTATAATTTCAAGTTCAAAAGGAATTCTCTGGAGGAAAAAATATAATTAAAAAATTGGGAGAGGAAAAGACACGGTAGTGTGAATGAGCCAGTTCTACATCTCTCACGATGAAGTCCATAAATACTAACATTGGTGAATTAATAAAAGATACAGGTATATTGTTCAAGTGACTCGAGTACCTCCCAGATAAGGTAAAAACAGAAACCCAGAAGAGCATCAGGTCTGCAGCGTCAAAGTGCACATGGAAAACATGGAGGGAGGCTCTTCCACTTTTCATTTCATAGTCTCTAAGCCAGAGGTGAGAGAAATGTATTCTATGTGTGCTGCCCAATTTGGTAGTCACTAGCTTTACCTAGCACTTGAAATGTGGCCAATGACACCTAGGAAATAATTTTAATTTTTTTTTTTTAAGAGACAGGGTCTCTATGTGCCCAGGCTGGTCTCGAACTTCCGCCTCAGCCTCCCAAGTAGCTGGGACTACAGGTTAATGCCACCATGCCTGGCTGTAAGTTGCGTTAGCTTTAATAAATTTAAACAGCTGCACATGGGTGGTGGCTACCACAATGAATGATAGAATTCTAGACTTTGAATTATTTTATTGGGTATGCATTATTTTTTTAATTTGACAAAGATGGTATTAAGCATTAGATAGTACTAACTATAATAGCGTAATAAAGCACATCTCAAGCATTTTATTTTATTTTTTTCTTTTTTCTTTTTTTTTTTATTTTCTGCTCAGGAAGCATTTTATTTTATTTTAGATGGAGTCTTGCTCTCTCTTGCCCAGGCTGGAGTGCAGTGGTGCGATCTCGGCCCACTGCAGCCTCCACCTCCCAGGTTCATGTGATTCTCCTGTCTCAGCCTCCTGAGTAGCTGGGACTACAGGTGTGTGCCACCATGCCTGGCTATTTTTATATTTTTAGTAGAGACGGGGTTTCACTGTGTTGGTCAGGCTGGTCTCGAACTCCTGACCTCAGATGATCCACCCGCCTTGGCCTCCCAAAGTGCTGGGATTATAGGCATGAGCCACCATGCCCGGCCATCTCAAGCATTTTTTAAAAGTAGTTAAGAGCTCAATAAGTTTGCCAGGTTCCAAATTACATTTAAAAATCAAAAGCTTTCCCACATAGGAAAAAAAGATTAATTTGAAAACACAATGGAAAACGATGTTGATAACAGAACATATAAAAACCACTGAAAATAAGAAATTTACAGAACCTAAAAAAAGCTATTAAACTATAAAAAGAATATAAAGAAAGACTTAAATAAATGGACAGACATAATCTGTGGTTGGAGAGACTCCACATGACCCAAATATCAATTATTCTAAATGAAATCCATAAACTCAGTGCCATCCAAAGCAAATCTGGGCAGAGGAGGAGAAACAAAAAGATTCCAAAATTCATCCAGAACATGTGAAGAGCCAGAAAAATACCATCTGCTAAGAAGAGCAAGGAAGTGCAACCTGCTCACCACCCATCACAGCAACCCTGCCATGGGGCTCCTGTACAAGCATCAGGACCACATCACATGCAGTTGGGATTCTGATCCATGTTTAAGGGATTTTCCAAATCAGCACAAATCAGCAAGGAAAGAGTGAGCAACTCAGATGACTGGCTAGTCATTAGGAAAGCAATGTCTGGTTCCTTCTCTCAGTCTGTGCACCAAAATAAATTCCAGGCAGGTCAAATAGTTAAATATCAATAAACAGGCCAGGCATGGTGGCTCATGCCTGTAATCCCAACACTTTGGGAGGCCAAGGTGGAAGGATCACTCGAGGCCAGGAGTTTCAGATCAGCATAGGCAACACAGTGAGATGCCATTTCTACAGAAAACTTGAAAAATTAATCAGGTGTGATGGTGTGTACCTGTGGTCACAGTTACTCGGGAGGCTGAGGTGGAGGATAGCCTAAGCCCAGGAGTTCCAGGCTGCAGTGAGCTATAATCACACCACTATACTCCAGCCTAGGTGACAGTGCAAGGCTCTGTCTCAAAATGTTTTTAAAAAAATTTCTAATTGTCAATAAACAATTTTCAGAATAAAATGTGAATATTAGGAATAAGAAGGCTTCACTAAGACTTCTTACAGCATCCAAAAGTTACATGGAAAAGAGACACACTTAACTCTACAAAAAAATGAAACTATGAAATATAGTCAAAGATGATCCTGGGGAAAACATTCTTAACACTTTCATATAGTAATTTTCCTTAAAAAGCTCTAATTTCCCTAATATATAAGCTTTAACAAGAGAAAAAGCTGAACTCAACAAAAATGTGGACAAAAAACACAAAAATAATTCATAGAAAAAATATGAAAAGTTAATGTACTTAAGGCTTAAGTGCAAATTAAGCACAGTTTCTCATTCTGCTCCTAAGAGCGTAACTTAGTATATTATTGATGTTACTTTGGTGATAACGATTAAATTGTCAAGAAAGTAACAGAATAATAGATATATAAACTGCTATGTTGTCCGTAGCATAAATTCACAGGCAAACTTTACTTTCCAAAGTATACATTTTTATGTGGTTTGAATGATTTACAATGACTGCAGCTTATTTATTTATTGAGACAGGGTTTTGCTCTGTCACCCAGGCTGGAGTGTGGTCGTGTGATCATAACTTACTGCAGCCTCGACCTTCTGGGCTCAAGTGACGCTCTCGCCTCAGCCTCCCACGTAGCTGGGACTACAGGCACGTGCCACTACAACAGGGTAATTTTTCTGAGTTTTTTTTTGTAGAGACAAGGTTTCACTATGGTGCCCAGGCTGGTCTCCAACTCCTGAGCTCAAGTGATATGCCTGTCTCAGCCTTCCAAAGTGCTGGAATTACAGGCGTGAGCCACTGTACCCAGTCTATTTTTTAGAACAGAAATCATAAAGAAAAGCATCCCCCTTGAAGATACATTCCACTCTTTCTCCCTTGGCCAGGTCATGTCTGATCAACTGAACACAAGGAAAACATCACAAAGCCCCGGGGTGAAGAAAGACTGTTCCCACATGAACTCAAACCTTACCCTAATTGCTTTCAGTCCATTGGACACTTTATTTTCTTCCACAACTGCAATCACTTCCTGTCCAACATTCAGAAGCACTTTGCTAGTCAAAGCATCACTGGAGAAGTAGATCAAATCATCAATCATGCCATAATCGCTGCAGTACCTTGTCACAACACCCCGTACAGTTTTCAGCTTAGTGTCACCTGAGATGGGTAAACAAAGAGGTTATCTTGGCCATAAAAGTAAGCGCATGCTACAGTGAAGCCCCACCAGAACACTGCACATGCCTCCATGAGGGACTGGAGCCTAATGGGCTGCACTTGAGACACAGAGAATCCCATCAGAGTGCTGTGTCTGGAACATGGGGTTTGGAGGCAGGCAGCCCAGTTTCCTCGAAGGGCACAGGCAATGGCTGTGGAGGTGACAGCCCAGACTCCACAGCTGGACTGAGTGGGTTTGACTCCTAGCTCTTCTACTGCCATTGCTGGACCCTAGACTAGGTTAACTACTCTGGGCCTGTTGCCATCTGTAATATGGAGACTAACTGTCGCTACCCAAGGGAGCTGCCGGAGGTGGCAGAACACACGTGCATGTATGGACCTCTGTGTGGCTGACATGGGTTAAGTGCTGTGTAAATTGTACTTATATCAGCATCTGGGTTACTAGTAGTATTGATTATCTTCTTCCATCGCCATCGGCAGCAGCCTCAGAAGACTGGAGAATCTCAATAAACATGGTGCTGGAAGAGGTTCCGGGCTGGGCAGCAAGTCTCGCCCAGGAGTAGCACATGCCCTCAGCCAACTGGCCACTGCGGCAGCCACAGTCCTGAGTCCTAACGCGCATTCCCTGCAGCTTCCCAGCCACGGCTGGAACCTGGGGCGCCGGTTACGGTTAGGCATGGGATCTTAGTGCTGCCATGAGGTGCAGCTCCAGCTATCGTTGAGTGAGTGTTCTACACATGAGACCCAGATCTGCAAAGCAAGTGCTCCAGGTAACACAGCATCAGCCCCTATGGATCCAGAGGCCCTTAAGCAGGAAGCTCCCCCTCCTGAAGCCTGCTCCTGGCTTCTCTCACAGAAGGCAACTGGGGACCCACTACTGTGAATTCCATTCCCACAAAAGGAAACATCGGGAGAAGCCATCAGAACCTCGGGAAAGGCCAGGCTTGGTGGCTGACGCCTGTAATCCCTGCACTTTGGGAGGTCAAGGCGGGTGATCACCTGAGATCAGGAGTTCGAGACAAGCCTGACCAACATGGTGAAACCTCATTTCTACTAAAAACACAAAAATTAACCGGGCATGGTATTCGGCGCCTGTAGTCCCAGCTACTTGGGAGGCTGAGGCAGGAGACTCGCTTGAACCCAGGAGGTGGAGGTTGCAATGAGCCAAGGTCGTGCCGCGGCACTCCAGCCTGGGCGACAGAGTGAGGCTCCATTTTGGGTGGGGAGAGCCTCAGGAGGAAGGAACCAGGCAGGAATCCAAGCAAATCCCGGGCTTTAGGAAGATGGGCTCGAAAACAAGGCAAAGAAAGGGCGTGCGTGGACGCCGAGCGTTCTGAACGGACAGGCGAAGTCGGCCGGGCAGTGTTTTGGGGCTTTCCAGGCACACAACTGCTGGTGACGCTGCGGGCAGGGAAGAGAGACGTGGAGACACGCCTCGGCAGCTGCTCGGCATCAAAACACAAAGTGAGGGCGCAAAGAGCGGCTGGTGACATCCGTGAGACCTCACAGAGGACGAGAGCCCAGAGCGGCGGGGCGCTGGCGGGGTCTGACGCCTCCTGAGTCGAGCGGGGCACGAACGGAGTCGAGAGAAGGCCGCGCCCAGCGTCTCCCGCCTCCCGCCTCCCGCGCTGCACTCAAACACCTCCGGTGGCAGCTCCCTCGAGGCCCACACGCGAGGGCCCGGGACCCGCCTCCCCACCCCGGCCGCCCCGCCCCTCCCGCGAGGCACCTTCCGCGAGCTCGGGCTCCTGCCGCCCAGCTTCCTCTCTGGGGCGTCGGCCGTCCTCCAGAAGAAGGCCACCAGCTTGGCCGCGAGGCTCAGCATGACCCGCGCCCGGCCTCGGCTGCCTCAGCCGCCGCCCGCACGCGCCCTCACCGCTCCCCGCCGCCCGCGACCAATGGAGGGGGTCGCTGCGCCTGCGCATGCGCCTTGGGGTCGGCGCACGAGCGGGGACCCGTAGTGGTTAGAGGTCAGCGGTTGGCGCCTGGCAGCACGTGACGAGGCGAGATGCCTGGTGGGAATGATGTCATGCTGGGCGGGCGGGGCTTCGCGGGGCGGGGGGAGGCTCACCTGTGGGCGGGGCTTCACGCGGGTCCGCCTCCTAGCCGCCCACATGTCAGGGAAAAGTGTCTGATATTTCACCGCCCAGAGTGATGTTAGGAGTCGTTTTTTGTTGGTGTTCTTTTTTTCCTTTTGTGAGCCAAAGATTTATTTCTTCATTTCTTGCATATGAAGTGCACTTCCATGACATCCTTGGCCTGAGACTCCTTGCCATAGTCCTTAACTACGAAACTGCAAGCAACCACTTCACGGGGTTTCCCCTCTGTGGGTTCCGCAGAGGCCTACCCAGTCCCCTGGTTTCTTGCGGTCATCAACCTTAATTAGGTTGATCTGGTGTTCAGCACAAAGGGCCTCCACCAGCTTGACATCCATAGGCTCTTCACAGTTGGGCTTGGCACGGGAACTCCACGTGGAGGCCATCGTGGATGAGGGCGGTCTTTGGCACTTCTTATGAAGCAGCATTAACGTCCCCCCACACTTCCAGCAGCACTGCCTTCCTCTGCCACGTTGGTGGTTTACGGGTGCAGCCCAATCCTCAACGCACCCAAGTCTCCGCCTCCGCAGGACTGGCTGGCAGGGAAAGAGGTGTTGGTGTTCTTTATTGAGTTGAGGAAGTTCCCTCTTGTCCTGTTTTCCCAGAGTTCTCATGAGTCGGTGTGAAATGTTCTGCAACGCTTTTCTGCATCTATTCAAATGATCCTGTAGTTTTTTATTTCAGCCTGTAGAGGGAATTACATTGCTTTGCTCTCCTGGGAAAACTCAGTTGGTCACGATTCGTTCTTCTTTTCATGCATTTGCCCGACTCAGCATCTAAGGTTTTGCGCAGGGTTGGGGATGGTGCTGGTGAAGCAGATTGCTCTGTGGCCGACTTCCCATTTTCTGTGTCTGGCTGGTTTGGGGTTGGTTTAAGCTGGGCCTGAAGTGACCTGGGAGTAAGATGGTGTAACTTATTCCCTGAAATTGTGGTAGTATTCACCAGGGAACCTATCTGGGCTTCAAGTTTTCTTTGTGGGAAGGTTTTTAATGAGAAATTCACTTCTACATCAGCTAGAGGGCTATTCAAGTTATCAAGGTAATGTTGAGTAACTTTGGTATTTTCTGTCTTTTAAGAAATTTGTCCAATTATTGGATGTGAGGTTATTGACATAAAGTTGTTCAGAATATTTCCTTCTTATCCTTTTAACGGCTGTGTGGTCCATAATGATGAGCCATCCTTCATTCTTGACATAGGAAATTTATTTCATCACGCTCATTTTCGTTGAGCAGTCTATATTTATCAATTTTATTGATCTTTTTTAAAAAATCACCTCTTGATTTCATTGATTTTTCTCTATATTAAAAATATCTTTACACTTTGTGAGGCCAAGGTGGGCAGATCACCTGAGGTCAGGAGTTTGAGACCAGCTTGGCCAACATGGTGAAATCCCATCTCTACTAAAAATACAAAAATTAACGGAGTGTGGTGGCATGCTCCTGTAATTCCAGCTACTCGGGAGCCTGAGGCAGGAGAATCACTTGAACTGGAGAGGCGGAGGTTACAGTGAGCCGAGATTGCACCACTGCACTCCAGCCTTGGAGGGGGGAGATATATATATATATCTTTACTATTCCAATGATTTCTGTTCTTTATTGTTTCTTTCTCTTCTTTTTTTTTCCTTTGAGACAGTGTCCCACTCTGTTGCCCAGGCTGGAGTACAGTGGTGTGATCTTGGCTCACTGTAACCTCTGCCTCCCAGATTCAAGCAATTCTCCTGCCTCAGCCTCCAGAGTAGCTAGGATTACAGGCGCACGCCACCACGCCTAGCTAACTTTTTTGTATTTTTAGTAGAGACGGGGTTTCGCCATGTTGACCAGGCTGGCCTCAAACTCCTGACCTCAGGTGATCCACCTGACTCGGCCTCCCAAAGTGCTGGGATTACAGGCGTGAGTCACCACACCTGGCCTTTGTTCTTTATTATTTCTACCTCCTACCTTTTTGGTTTAATTTGTGCTTTTTTTTTTCAGCTTCTTTTTTTTTTCTCTTCTAACTAGAATAACCAGCATATTTTTTTAACTTCTTAAGGTAGACAATTAGATGATTAATTTTGCGACTTTCTTTTACTTTAAATATAAGCATTTAAAACAACCACAGATTTCCCTTTAAGCTCGGATTAGGTGCATCCTATAAAATTTGACTTGTATTTTTATTTTCATTCAGTTTCTAACTTCCCTTGTGATTTCTTCTTTGACCCATTGGATTTTTTTTGTAGAGGTATATTGTTTAATTGCTAAATATTAGAGGATTTTCTAGATAATTTTCTTTTATTGATTTCTAATTTAGTTTGGTCATGGTCAGAGAGTAACACCTGGATGACTTCAGTGTCTAATACTGATTGAGGCTTTCCCCCTTTCATGGGGTCTCCTTTCATAAATGTCCCATGTGGCATTGGAAACAATGTGTATTCTGCTGTTACTGGTTGGGGGGAGGGTCCGATTTATTGCTGATTGACATATCTTTATTTTACTAGGTCAGATCTGTCAGTTTGGTGACTGCCTGGGGCTCGCCTGTCCATGGATGCAGTATGTAACTACAGCTCCTTCCTGAGAGAGGGGAGAGCGTGGTGCACTCCCTAGCGTTTCAGATGCCTGCTAAGCCTGCATCTTGGGCTGGGTGCTGGAACACACATGGGAGCAGCAGGGTCCCAGAGACTTACTGGCTGGTGGGAGAAGACAACCTTGGAAATGAGAGCGAGCTGCCTGAGGGCTTGTGGCTCATGGGCTTCCTGCCAGGGCAGCTTGCAGCAGGCGCCGCACCTGCAGGGCTGCCCCTCAGCTCCCCAGCTTGAGCCGCTCCCCCGGGATTCTGGACTCAGCTGTTCCGGCAGATGCTCCAGACATCTCAGCCTCATCATGTCCAGAAACGAACTCCAGATCCTTGCTCCACACGTGCTCCACCCTGGTCTTCTCATCTCTGTTCTCACTGCTCAGACAGAACTCAGCAACGTCGCTCTGACAGCAGATTGTGTCCGCTCTTCAAACCCTGTTCAGAAACCAGTCCCTCCTCACCGCCTCCCACTGCCACTTTGACGTCAGGCAGCGCCTGCTTCTCCCACTCCCCCAGCCTGTTCTCCACCCAGTGACCGGACACAGCTCTGCCCAGACCCCTCCATCAGGTACATCTCAGAGTCAAAGCAGATTCGTCTCCACACCCACAGATGCTGGCACCCTGCTGTCCCACCTGCACCCCCCCCTTGCATGGTCCTCGCCCGCCCCTCCCCCCACCTGTGGCCTTCGTTCCAGCTCTGTCAGCCTCCCCCTCCCTGCCTCCTTCTCACAGAGGCCTGCCCTGGCCCCTGCAAACAGCAGCCCCTCATTTCTCTCCCCCTGAGTTCTCTTCCCTTATAGAGGAAATCACATGTGTCACTGTATGTATTAGTCTGTTCTCATGCTGCTATAAGGACATACCCAAGACTGGGTAATTTTAGAGTCAAGTGTTTATAAAGGAAAGAGGTTTAATTGACTCACAGTTCCACAGGGCTGAGGAGGTCTCAGGAAACTTACAGTCATGGTGGAAGGGGAAGCAAACATGTCCTTCTTCACAAGACAGCAGGAAGGAGAAGTCCCACACAAAAGGGGGAAAAGCCCCTTATAAGACCATCAGATCTCGTGAGAACTCACTAACTATCAGGAAAACAGCAGCGTAGGGGTAACCATCCCAATGATTCAATTACCTTCCACCAGGTCCCTCCCACGACACGTAGAGAATATGGGAATTACAATTCAAGATGAGATTTGGGTGGGGACACAGGCAAACCATAACACCATATAACACACTAGTTTGTTTATCCTGTGCCCCATTGAATGTAAACAACCTGTAGGAAGGACGTCCACTTCTCTGTCCACCCCGTAAATGTCTGTTGAATGTTTAAGGATGATGGGACGTCAGCAGGCAGAGGGAGGAAGGGCATTTTAGGAGCAAGAATTTGTTGGAAGAGTGTATGAAATAACAGGGCCTCTTCTAGAAACTAGTGTTGCCAGCAGAAACGTGGGAGCATTTCTCAAGTGACGACTTGTGATCTGGGAAGCTGAGGGGTTTGCTCTGCAACCTCTGGTTTGGGGCAGCTTGTTTGTATTTCTTAATGGAGGACAACTTTTGAAAGAAAAAATGTCGAAATCCGATTAACATTTTTTTCAAACAAAAAGTAACACAGGAGGGTTCAATCCAATTGGACCGATTCCCGCTAATCCCATTGATCACTTTAAAAGACGGTAAAGAAGTTTGGGAGGTTTCTCAATCCATTCAAAATAGTTCTCGACTTCATAGATTATAGTTTGTGAAAATGATTTCTCATCCTTCTTGCTTGATTGAAACTAAGACAACAGAACATCCCGTGGTCTGAAACCTGTGGACTTTGCTCAAGTTTTAATGTGGGTTCATGCTTTACGGAGCTGGTTTTTCAGAAACTTTGGTCTGAGCCTTTTTACAATATGCACAAAGAATCTGTCGCTGTGACTGTCAGAGTGCCAGTGTCTCTGGGCGACGCACATTGCTGTGTTTTTTCTCTGCTTGGTGAGCAGAGATAAAGGGGGGAGCAGGACCAGGCCTACCAGCCATCTGAGCTGCCCGCACAAACCGCAGGGCCGAATCCAGAGTGGCCCAAGGGCCACACAGCCCTGCCGAGTGTTCGGATGCTTCTGTGACCTTGTGAAGGTGATAGGAAAAGGCTGCTTGAAAAGCTAAGACCTTTGAGTAAGTAGTTACTTTTGAGAAACAGGGCCTGCTCGGAATGTGTACTTGGTGGGTTTCTATTCTTCGGAACACTTCTTTCTTCTGAGATCCCCGAGGGCTGTGGCGGGTGGCACAGGCAGGCCCTTCCTTTCCGGGTTAGGTTCTGACAGCTCCGAGGCAGCGGTTTACACAACCAAGGCGAAGCGCGTCTGGGGTCCACCCGATTCCTCCCCTCATTGATATTCAGGAGGCAGCTCTCCGTCCCCTGCCTTCAGTGCAAGTTTGCTGAGCTTTTGTTTCCTCTGTGAATAGTTGTTGCTGGTAGTCCCTCGCCCAGAGACCAGTGCTCCCAGCAGCCGTGGCGGGGGGGGGGGGAGGTAAGTGCTCAGACATTAAGCCGTTAAGTAGAGGCATATTTTGCAACCAGTTAGAACAATTTAGCTACCGATTGGAACAGTTTAATGTGTTTGAGTCCTCGGAGTCAGGGCTTCATGGACAAAGCTGCCGATGGAAGTTGTCAGGTACTGTACCTGGAGCGCCCAGAGGGATCGATGAAGCTTTTAAAGCCTAGAATCTTACCCTGAACCCAGACCATTCAGGTTTGATGTTTTTCACTTTTAGAGTCAAGTGCTCATTTTCTTCTTCACGTTCATAGCACTTCAGTATGAACAATATTTCTTTTGTTAAAAAATATTTATTGGAAACAACTTACTGAAGCTTTCTCAGAGTGGCCAAAACCAGTGATAATTTTATTCCAGATAAAGAACTGGTGACAGGCGGCTGTACACTCAGCACAGCGGTGGTGTCCCTGAGTGCCATGACCCAGGAGCCATTCAGAGAGGAGCTGGCCTATGACCGGATGCCCACGCTGGAGCGCGGCCGGCAAGACCCCACCAGCTACACCCCGGATGCGAAGCCGAACGACCTGCAGCTGTCGAAGAGACTGCCCCCCCTGCTTCAGCCACAAGACGTGGGTCTTCTCCGTGTTGATGGGGGTGAGTAGCTCCACGCGGAGACCTCGGAGGGCCATGAGCCCCTGGTCCCTCCGGTGACGGGCCGCAGCGCCCTGGAGCCCCAGGTGGACAGAAAGAGCAGCTCTCAGGCTCCCCTGCTGCTGCAGAACTCCTGGATGCTGATGAGCTTGTTTGGCTTGTGTTTTCAGAGTTATTTTTATTAATTTATGGGTGTCTGTTGTGCCAGCCCCGAGCTGCTCCAGGCTGCAGCTGAGTCCCACTAGGCCACGGACAGTCCCAGGGCCACGCATGGGCCCAGGGAGCTTCCATGACCCTCAGCTCTGGGGGCCGAGGGTCCTCTGAGGGGTCACCTGCAAAGGTGGGAGGAGGCACCTCAGGTTCTCAGGTCAAGCCTAACCAAGAGAGCCTGGGGGACCTCCTCCTGGGAGGTGGGGGGGGGAGGTGGCTGGGAGGGAGGTGCTGGATGAGGGAGCAGGCCTGGGGCAGACGGGCAGTGCCAGATGTCTGAAGGAGTTCCCTGGGGTCCTGGCCATTCCCTGCACAGCCGTGGGCACAGAGATGACTGGAGGAGCCACTTCGGCCTGAGTGTGTGCAGAGCCAGGCTGCAGAACAGGCTTCTGTGCAGGGACCCCTGGCTCCATGCAGCCTGGGCTGAGAATGAGATCCAGGCCTCAATCTCTCCCCTCCCTGCACCCCAGCCTCCGCCGGTTACCGCTGTAGCATCCACAGTGGTCCTGCCTACCTCCCATGCCCTGAGCATGCCCACCAAGACAGGCGTCCCCCCTTGGAGCTGGGGACAGAGGCAGCTCCTGAGTGTTGGCGGCCATCTCCGGCTCTGCCTGCCTCAGCCCGGTGCCCTAGACTTGGTGGCAGCCCTTCCCCCTGCCCCCAGACCGTGCTTCCTCTGCCAGGACCCCAGGTCCCAGTGACCTTTGACACTGACTCCCCCTCAGTCTCACCCTACGGTGCTGTGCATGTCAGAGAGAGCCCCCATCCCCGACTCCTGCAGGGCCTTCCTTGCTCGGGACCCCCTGGGCCTGGAGCCCCTGACTGGAGGGATCATTTTCCAGATCTGGAAATTAGGTTCTGCAGAGGGAGGGGGGATGGGCAGTTGTTTTCCAGTCTCACGTCTGGACCTGGGGGTGGGATCCGGAAGACTCTGCACACACAACATGTTGGGGTGGGGGCATTTTGGGGGGGAGAGGTGCTGTCCCTTGCTCTAAATATTGGCAGATCCCCCTCCTTCTCTCCTCCAAATAACAGCGTGAGGGTCCATGCTCCAACATGGCCGGGGGAGGCTGGTCCATTGCCTGGGCTGAGGTGTGACTGCACCCGTCCTACAGGGAGGAGTCCAGGTTGGGTGGGCCCTGGGTGCAGGTGCGGTTGGTGCTGTGAGGTGCGGGTGGGTCACCAGTGCACACAGACAGTGAAACGGAAGTGGAAGGGTCAGTGTCCAGCCCGGGATGGGCGGTGGTAACCTGGGCTCCTGTTGCTGTCTTGCAGAGCTGCCTCCTGGTGACCTCGGGCTTTTCGCTGTACCTGGGGAGCGTGTTCCCTGCCGAGATGGATTACTTGCGCTGTGCTGCAGGCTCTGTAAGCGGCTTCCTCGAGGCCTCTGCCGGTGCCTGAGCTTGCCGGCACGTGCTCAAGTTTCTTTGCTTTGAGATGTGTGGGTTTCTGTCCCGTTTCTCATTAAAATCTCTTCATATGTGCCCGGCATGGTGGCTCACACCTGTAATCCCAGCCTTCTGAGTGGCCGAGGCGGGTGGATCACTTGAGGTCAGCAGTTCAAGACTGGCCTTACCAACATGGAGAAACCCAGTCTCTACTAAAAATACAAAAATTAGCTGGGCGTGGTGGTGGGTGCCTGTAATCCCAGCTACTCAGGAGGCTGAGGCAGGAGAATGGCTTGAACCTGGGAGGCAGAGGTTGCAGTGAGCCAAGATAGAGTCACCTCACTCCAGCCTGGGTGACGATAGTGTCACCTCACTCCAGCCTGGGTGACAAGAGTGAAACTCCATCTCGAAAAAAAAAAAAAAGACAAACAAAAAACTCTTCATATGCCTTTAGTTTCACATAGGATTCATCACCTTTGAGAATTACTGATGGAGCAGGTCTGAACCTTGCTCTGCAGGCGCCTATGCAGGGAATTACGTGTTGATTCCGAGGCTACAGCTGTGCCCTACCAGAGCTGGCAGCATCTGCCCTCATGGGACTGAGACCTGCACCCCATACCCTCCCAAAGCTTCGTGCTGTGTTTCTAGAACCTTACCCACTGCCAAGGCCGGTGAGGGGACCCACTGATCCTCTGAGCAGGGGAGGAGAGACAACTATTGACCCCTGGTCCTCTGTAAGCCCCATGGCCATGGCCTCCCCAAGTGTCTCAGCGGCTAGAGCACAGCGCTGGCCTCCTTGGCGTCCCAGCGGCTAGAGCACAGTGCTGGCGGACCCCTGGACTCTGGCCCGCAAGCCACTGACCCTGTGTCCTCTCCGCTTCAGCTGGCTGGGAGCACTCCCCCCTCCTCTTGCTTCCCAACCCCTGCTGGGTCTCTGGCCCCTGCCCTTCCTGTAAGGCCCCTGTTGGTGACTGTCCCCAGCAGAGCCCCCCAAATGTCTTAAAAACAAAGTGGACGCCCTGCCCCCTGCTGTCCTGGGTCTCTGCTCTCTTAGAACAAAGCTCTTTGGAGCAGGTGACCCATCCCACTCTGCTGCCCTCTCTGGAAGCTTCTCTGTGGCCTTTGTCCTCACTGGGGGAGCCACCCTTGTCCCAGTGGAGCTGTGGGCTGTGCCCCTTCAGCCTTAGCTCCCCGCCTCAGGGCCCAGGGTCCCATGGCTTCGGGAGCAAGGACCACAGGCCTGGGCTGGCCTGACATCCCTACCTCCCTGCCCCGACTTCCCCACCTCCCTCCCTGGTCCTGGATTCCTAGCCTTGGTGTGGCTCTGTGGGGACAAGAAGGCTGAGGGGCTCTGGGACTCCTTTCTGCTTCCTTCACACATAGATTCTTTCTCCTTCCTTTGCCCCTTTCTTTCTCTCTTTCTCTCTTTCTCTCTCTTTCCTCTCTCTCTCTTCTTTCTCCCTCCTTCCTTCCTTCCTTTGTTCCTTCCCTCCCTCCCTCTCTTTCTTTTTCTCTTTCTTTCTTTCTTTCTACCTGAGTGTGCACAGAGCCAGGCTGCAGGACAGGCCTCTCTGCAGGGGACCCCAAGCTCCGTGCAGCCTGGGCTGACAAAAGCCTGGTCTTTCTTTCTCTCTTCCTTTCTTTCTTCTTTCTTTTTTTCCTTCCTTCTTTTGAGACAGAGTCTCGCTCTGTCGTCCAGGTTGGAGTGCAATGGTGCAGTCTCGGCTTACTGCAACCTCCGCCTCCCAGGTTCAAGCGATTCTCCTGCTTCAGCCTTCCGAGTAGCTGGGATTACAGGCATGTGCTACCACACCCAGCTTCACTATGTTAGTCAGGCTGGTCTTGGACTCCTGACCTCGTGATCCATCCATCTCAGACCGGCCTCCTCTTTCTTTCTTTTTTTTTGAAAAAAGTTCTTGCTCTATCACTGAGGCTGGAGTGCAGGGTGTAATCACAGCTCACTGCAGCCTCGAACTCTTGGGCTCAAGAGATCCTTCCGGCTCGGCCTCCCGAGTAGTTGGGACTACAGGTGTGAGCCACCGCCCCTAGCCGATACTTTTTCCTTTTTGGGTAATTTTCAGCAAACACCAGGTTTTGGGCCTTCGTGAGTTACATTCTGGACTTCAGATCTTCTCCAGCTATAAGAGCCTTCATTAACAAATATCTTTTAGCACATCAGAAAAATAAACATTTCTTTCAGAATAAATTATTTGGAAGTACCTGGGGGTTGGGTGTAGTGGCTCACGCCTGTCATCTTGAGTTTGACTCCTCCCACGGCTTTGGGAGCCGAGGTGAATGGATCGCTTGAGCCCCAAGTTCAAGAGCAGCCTGGGCAACAGTGAGACCCCATCTCAACCAAAAATTAAATCTAAGAAGTACCTGGGGGCCTTCTAGTCAAGTCAACCCGCTGTGTTGCATGGACTGGCAACATGGTTTTGCGAATATGATTTGAATCCTTCCAGAAGCGCAAGTGTGAGGGTATTTCGCGGGTTCACCGGGTTCCACTTTCTTTCCAGTGTATCCCCTCGGCAATTGTGAGCTTCACTGTCTCCAGGAGGAACGCCAACATGGTGAGTCCAGCCTGCGCCCAGCCTCTGCCGGGAAGAAAGCCGGCGGGGCCGACAGACAGGGTACCCACGTGTGCCTGTGTGTGTGTGCGCACCCGCGGCCGGATGGTGCGGGTTTTCCCCCGGACGGTGGAGCTCCTGCCCTGCCCAGCCTTGGCCGCACAGAGAGGAGACAGGGCTGAGCACTCTGGGTTCCCCCACCAATGTGGTCTAATCGTTACGATTTTTAGTTAATGGCCTGAAGTGTGGTTTTCGGTTGCTTTTCTTTCTTTCTTTCTTCAAGAAGGAAAATCCCTCCTGCCTTGTTTTTCAGATTCCCAACTTTCAGATATTGTTTGTTTCCACATTTGCTGTGACCACTACGTGTTTAATTTGGTTTGGATGCAAATTAGTCCTGAACCCATCTGCAATAAACGTGAGTTCACGCGAGCTTCCCGCTGACCTGACACCCACAGCTCCACACCCCAATCCATGGTGTCAGTAAATGTCGCTCGTTGAGTTGGAAATAGGTGGTAAATGTTGTTCATAGCTCTTGAGTCTGACAAATGCTGAGAATTTTATTTATGCTTCTAAAGAGAAGAATTGTCTTTACGGAGTCTTGTGATTCTACAGGACAGATTTGTTGGTAAACAATGTCTTTTGCAATGGTCCTTAAAAATTGATGGTAACATAGTACCATGTTTCATCCAATCTGTGATGCAGATTGTGAGACAGTTGCTTTATGTATCTCTAAATAAAAATGGGAAAATGCGGGAGGAGGAGGTTTTGGGAGCCGAGATCGCGCCAATGCACTCCAGTCTGGAAGACAGAGCAAGACGCTGTCTCAAAAACAAACAAACAAACAAAAAACAGAGAGAAAATGTCATTTAAATTACGATGCCAAAAGAGAAAATCTCAGCTGGGCGCAGTGGTTCACGCCTATAATCCCAGCACTTTGAGAGGCCGAGGTGGGCAGATCACCTGAGGTCAGGATTTTGAGACCAGCCTGACCAACATGGAGAAACCTCGTCTCTACTAAAAAGACAAAATTAGCTGGATGTGGTGGCACATGCCTGTAATCCCAGCTACTTGGGAGGCCGAGGCAGGAGAATCGCTTGAACCCGGGAGGCAGAGGTTGCAGTGAGTCAATATCACAGCATTGCACTCCAGCCTGGGCAACAAGAGCGAAACTCCATCTCAAAAAAAAAAAAAAATGTCACACAGCTACATTGACTTTTTAAAATGTGTGGTTCTATGACTATTAACACACGTGTAAATTCACGTCACTGCCAATACAGTCAGGGCCCCCAGTAGTTTCATTACCCTACAAAAAACTCTGTTTTCAGTGTTTGACGATTATGCATGAAGCTGCTATAAACATTCCTGTGCAGGCTTTTGTGGGAACAAGGAACGTTTAGATTGGGGTCTGTAGACCAGAGCCCAAGGCCAAATCCAGCCCTGGCCCGTTTATGTACAGCCTTTGAACTAAACCAAAAGATCCCCAAAACTCATGTGAGACAGAGATACGTGTAGCCCAGAGTGCCTCCCAGCCGGCCCTGGATGGGAAAAGTGGGGCCCATGGCGGCTAGAGCCCTGCGCAGCCTGCCTGTGAGGCGGCCCTGTGCACGCGGAGGCGAGGTTGCGTGAGAAAGGCGGCACGGTGCTGAAGCATGTGCCCCTCGCCAGATCAGCTTCAACCTCATCCTGCTGCTCCTGCTGGAGCTGCTCATGGCGGCCACAGTGATCATCTCTGCACGGTCCAGCGAGGAGTACTGCAAGAAGAAGAAGGTGGGTGCAGCTTCTGACCCTGAAGGGCAGGGGGATGCAGTGGCGTCGTCCCAGGGTGTGCCAGTCGCGCCCCCACCTGCGGGGTGGGTCTCAGCATCACCCTTGGAGGGCTGATCTGAGCTGCTCCGAGGTGGTCCTGTGAGACCTGCTCTCCTGGGTCTCAGAGACCGGGGCCAGGAAGGGGTCTGGAGCAGGGTGAGGGGTTGGCGGCCACTGGCCGCAGGGGGGTGAGGACGGATGCTGCCCCCTCCCCCTCCCCCATCCCCCCTAAACCTGACTCAGTCAGGTACTTGTCCCGAGGGGTATCCCCAGGAGACACCACATCTGCTAAAAATACCTGTCAAGGAGGATTGTGCAAATACCTGTGAATGCATTTCCATATGCAAGGACAACGTGTGTGAATGTTTCCTAGAACCCAAAGATCCACGGGCGACTCCAAGGTGGTCTCATGTCTACACCGCAGGCTGACCTGGCCCATGGTCCCTGGCGGCCAGATGCCAGCCGCAGTGCCGAGTCCCCATGCCTGTGCGCCGTGGGTGACAGCTCTGTGTCTTCCTAGGTCTCCATGGCTGACAGTGCCAACATTTTGGAAGAAGTGCCATTTCCTGCTCGGGTCCTGAAATCTTACTCAGTAAGAAAAACTTCCGTTTTCTTTCTCCTCTCTCTTACTTTGTCGGGGTGGCTGAGGCCAGGTTAAACGTTACGTTTCTATTCCGAGACGGCTGAGTTAGCCGCGTAGACTGCGCACACATGCATGAGCCTCATCCGCGGAGACTCTAGTCTTTTGTTAGTATTGTTAGTAACTATGTACCTTATGGTGAAAGGTGCTGATGTTCTGTAACTTTAAGGGGGGAGTTTGTGATTGCTGTAGGTGTGTGCATACTGTTGTCCCCGAGGAATTCTTTTTTTTTTTTTTTTTTTTTTTTTTTGAGATGGAGTCTCACTCCATCAGCCGGGCTGGGTACAGCAGCGTAATCTCGGCTCACTGCAACCTCCACCTCCTGGGTTCAAGCGATTCCCTGCCTCAGTCTCTCAAGTAGCTGGGATTATAGGTGCCCGCCACCACACCTGGCTAATTTTTGTATTTTTAGTACAGATGGGGTTTCACCATGTTGGCCAGGCTGGTCTTCAACTCCTGACCTCAAGTGATCCACCCACCAGACCTTCCAAAGTGCTAGGATTACAGGTGTGAACCGCCAGGCTCGGCCTCTTTCTCCTTCTTACTTTCAACTTTTCTTGCTTTATACTTTAGTATAGTT
Source organism: Ateles fusciceps (assembly GCA_036589455.1). Classification (NCBI taxonomy): domain Eukaryota; kingdom Metazoa; phylum Chordata; class Mammalia; order Primates; family Atelidae; genus Ateles; species Ateles fusciceps. The sequence continues at coordinate 2,722,803 of JAZHEH010000402.1, read as the reverse complement.
CTTATAAACAGCTGTAATTGTATTTTGTTCTTTATCTTATGTCCTTCTCTCTCCTTAGCCTTTCGAATGTAGCTCATTTCCTTTGAGAGTTGTTACTGATAAATGTGTATTTATTTTCACCACCTCTTTAGTTTTCTGGTTTCCCTATGCCTCACCCCGCCCCCACTTCCCCGTCGTCTTTTGAATTGCTTGAGGCTCTGTCCTTCCTTTTCCCTCGAATTTTGAATGGGAAATTTTCAGTATTCTTCAGCGGTTGTTCTTCCTATTGTAACAAGCTCCTTGATAGACACGTCACACGGTGTCTGTCCCACTTGCTCCCACCTTGGCCTTGCTGTCTAGCTTGTGAGATTTAGTGACATTTCGCTTTTTCCTCCAACAATGGGATGGCCCCCTGTGCGCTTGACTCGCTCGGAGTTCGTTTCCCAGCACCTCTGCTTCCTCTTATTTAGCATTTCATCCTCCCTTGGGGTCCATTTCCGTTCTGCTTCATTCTTTTTTTTTTTTTTTTGGGATAGAGTCTTGCTCTGTCACGCAGGCTGGAGTGCAGTGCTGTGATCTCGGCTCACTGCAGTCTCCACCTCCCAGGATTACAGGCATGAGCCACCGCACCCGGCCCCATTCTGCTTCATTCTTTAGAAGCTGGTTTTCAGTAGGCTTCTCCAGTTTGGGCTGGGTCTCTGCATTCCTAAGTGACAGTTCTCCCCGGCACATCTGCAGCACGTCTCTCCACTGTCTGCAGAGGCCGAGGTGCTGTCCTTTGTCGGGGGTCTGTTTCTGGAGTTTTCTGCTTGGTGGCCATGGTCTCTGTCAGGTGGAAATTCAGCCTCATATTTATTTATTTATTTATTTTGAGGTGGAGTCTCAGTCTGTTGCCCAGGCTGGAGTGCAGTGGCATGATCTGGGCTCACTGCAACCTCTGTCTCCCGAGTTCAAGCGATTGTCCTGTCTCAGCCTCCCGAGTAGCTGGGATTACAGGCATGTGTCACCACACTGGGCTAATTTTTGTGTGTTTAGTAGAGACGGGGTTTCACCATGTTGGCCAGGCTGGTCTCAAACTCCTGAGCTCTTGATCCATCCACCTCAGCTTCCCAAAGTGCTGGGATTACAGGCGTGAGCCGCCATGCCTGGCTAGGAATTCAGCTTTATTTGTTCATCTGGAGTTTTGTGCCTTCTGGATGTGAGGCTTGTATCTTTAGTGGCTACCCAGGTCCCCTCTGGCCCCCCACACCCCTGCCGGCCCGGGTCCCCCTCATTCCCAGGTCCCCTCTGGCCCACACGCACCTGCTGGCCAGGCCTCCTCATGCCTGGCTTTCCTGCCGGTCGCAGCTCTGTGTCTGAGTCTCACAGCTATTTTTCATGGGAGCAGGTTTTTGGGTGTTTGTTTCTTTCCCAGCCCTCCCTGGGTCTGACGGTGCTCGTTGCAGCCCTGATGGTGCAGGGCAGATGAGCCCACTTAGGCCAGGAGGGTTCTTGGCTTCGTCCAGGAAAGAATTCAGGGGTGAGCTGGTGGTGACAGACGGCAGCTTGTATCGTAGTGACAACAGAGGCGCTGCTCCTGGCAGAGCAGGGCTCCCCCACAGGCAGTGTGCCCCAGGAGCAGGGATCCCTGATGGGCAGGGCTTCCCCATGGGCAGGGGTTCCTCACAGGTGGGGCTCCCCAACAGGCAGGGCTCCTCCATGGGCAGGGATCCTCCATGGGCAGGCTCCCCAATGGACAGGGCTCCTCTGTGGGCAGGGCTCCTCCATGGGCAGTGCGACCTGATGGGCCGGGCTCTCCCACTGGCAGTGCACCCCGATGGACAGGGCTCCTCTACAGGCAGTGCACCCTGAGCAGCAGCTCAGAGACGGCACTGCCTCCTATTTATACCCACTTGTAAGTACGTGCTAATTAAGGGACAGATTATGCAGAAATTTCTAGAAGAGGAGTGGTAACATCCAGGTGGGTGGATGGTCGCCACGGAAAGTGGTGGTGATTTCCAGTGTGGCACATGGCACTGGTGGCGTGTCCTGTGGGAAGCTGCTCCTGCCCAGCCCTATTTTCCTGAGCCTGCACGTGGTCCAGTGTCTCACTGTGGGGACAGGGGAAGGGGTCTGAGGGTCTTGTTTTTCTGCCCTCACCACTGTCAGGTCAATACCCTCAGTTTCTGTAGACAAAAGCAGCTGTGGGTAAACACCCCTTCGACTGTTTTACTCCAGGAAGGATGGGACGTGAAAAGCCACAGCTGAGAGCAGAAGTGGGCTGGGCCAGGTGAGGCTGGGGGTCCATCCAGGTGGGCTCCTCCGCGGTTAGATCCAGGGCCAGCCCACCGCACCCTGCTCCTGGGGGTCTGTGTCTGCAGGGTGCATTCTGGGGATCTGGGGGTGTCTCCACTTCCTCCTGGCAGCCCCAGTGAGCCGATGCTGCCCGTCCCTTCTAGGTGGTCGAGGTGATCGCAGGCATCTCTGCTGTCCTCGGGGGGGATCATTGCTCTGAACGTGGATGACTCGGTCTCCGGCCCGCATCTCTCGGTGACGTTCTTTTGGATCCTAGTGGCGGTGAGTACCCCCTCTGGCCCGCCCGCCACCGCTCTGGGCCACGCCACTCACATCCCACGTGGCTGGGCCCTGAGCTCAGTCTTGGTGCACTCAGACAGGGAGGCACCAAGGAGGGTCCTCGCCGGCCCCAGTTAAGAAGAACTGGGGAGTTAAGGATTAGATGAGTCGAAGTATTAACTGCTTTTATATTAGTTTGTATGATTATTTTATATTATTTTTCCTGAAAAAATACCAATTATTTTTATTATTCTAATTTTTTAACATGTGAATGGGGGCCATAAATGTTTATTATTGTTTTAATCTTCTTTTCTTTTCTTTGAAATGGGGTCCTGCTCTGTCGCCCAGGCCTGGGTGCAGTGTTGTGATCTCGGCTCACTGCAACCTCCGCCTCGCAGGTTCAAGCAATTCTCCTGCCTCAGCCTCCTGAGTAGCTGGGACTACAGGTGCAGACCACCACACCTGGCTAATTTTTGTTGTTGTTGTGGTATTTTTAGTAGAGATGAAGTTTCACCATGTTGGCCAGGCTGGTCTCGAACTCTTAACCTTGTGATCCACCTTCCTCAGCTTCCCAAAGTGCTGGGATTACAGGCGTGAGCCACCGAGCCCAACTTATTCTATATAATTTTCCAATATATAATGCATTTATATTACAATATGTGTTTTATGCAATGCAGCATATTTCTATTACTGCTTTATATTAAATGTTCCTGTAGCAGATGTGTCACATGGCACCTGGCACATCCCGCATGCACAATACATGGGCACTGTTTTATTTATTTTATTGTGTGTATTAATTTTTTTTTGAGATGGAATCTCACTCTGTCACCCAGGCTGGAGTGCAGTGGCGTTATCTCACCTCACTATAACCTCTGCCCCCCAGGTTCAAGCAATTCTTCTGCCTCAGCCTCCCGAGTAGCTGGGATTACAGGCATGGACCACCATGCCTAGCTAATTTTTTTGCATTTTTAGTAGAGATGGGTTTTGCCTTGTTGGTCAGGCTGGTCTTGAACTCCTGACCTCAAGCGATCTGCCTGCTTCAGCCTCCCAAAGTGCTGGGATTACAGGTGTGTTCCCCTCAGAACCGTTAGTCTAGAGCAACCCCTCCACACCCCAGATCCCCCTCCCCCGGACTGTGTCACAACCCAGAGCCACCACCCACGTGCCTCCAGACACAGACCCTACGCAGTCCTCAGCACCTTGCTGAGTAGTGGCCTGCACCCTGGTGTTGACGGCCAGCCCCTGGTTTGTCCCATGTGAAGTGGGTTTCTACATTTTGCCCCGTTCTCTTATATACATGAGTGGGCATGGTGAGCACCCGGCTTCAGCTATGGGCTCCTCCCGGGCAGTAGGGGGGCTCTTCCTGAAGCTGCTGAGAAGGCCAACACCTGCCTGGGAGCCGTATGGCTAGGGTGGACACATCCCATTGGCGGCAGCTGTGGCTCAGCTCCCTGTGGGGGCGAGTGGGCTCAGAGCAACGTCCCCAGGGCACCAGTGCCCTACCTAGTGAACCACAGAGGACTCAGAGTGGGAAAGAGACCCAGGCAGGGCCGAGCTGGAATGGAGCTACATCCCCAGAAGGGGCAGGACCAGGGCTGGCTACCAAGACAGAGAACTCACATGGGCGCCCACCCAGGCAGGTCTGTTACAGAAAGAATGACACCTGTAGATGTGCACACCCAACCCCGGGCTCTGAAATGCAGGGATTACACCTGATCCTGGGTTCTGAAACACAGGGATTACATCCTGAAGCTGAGGGAGGACAGAGACCAAATACCTCCGAAAAGTTGAGAATGAAGGCACTTGCCCTATGCCCTTCCCTGTCCCTGCAGTCAGCCCTCACCACACGGCCTCTCCCCGTCCTGCAGACCCATCCTGCTCCAGGGGCCGCTCTGCTCTCTCCATCTTCCCTGAGAGCCACCCCATGCCCATCAGGTGCTGCTTGGACCCCGTCTCTGTCCTTCTCTGCCTCTCACTGGAGCTCCTGGCTGAGGCAGCCCCCACCTTCGGGGGGATGAAGAGCATGGAGAGGATCTGTCCTCCCTCCATACTTCCCTCTGCCCACATTGTGTGGAACTAAAGCAGGCTCCTCCCAATAAGTGGGAAAAGGGCATTTCTTGGTTATAAAAAGGAAGAGGTGCCCATTCAACAGAGGAACCAAGAAGGGGCAGTCCACACCTTGGGGCACTGCAGAGTCTCCTCTGTGGCTCCCCCAGGGCTCATCGTGAAGAAATCCTATCCCACACAGGGCCTGACTGCAGCTGATGGGCTGCACTCCCCCAGAAGTGTCCAGGTAATGGAGGTGACAGAGGCTAAGGAACTCCCGGATTAACAGAGACCCACGCGGAGACTCTGAGTGTGATGGCTGACTGAATCCTGGATCAGGAACAAATAAACAAATAGCTCTAGAAAGAACATGATCAGGGCTGGGCATGGTGGCTCAAGCCTGTAATCCCAGCACTTTGGGAAGCCAAGGTGGGCGGATCGCCTGAGGTCAGGAGTTCGAGACCAGCTTGGCCAGCAAGGTGAAATGCTGTCTCTACTAAAAATACAAAAATTAGCCAGGAGTGGTGGCAGACACCTGTAATCATAGCTACTCATGAGGCTTGAACCTCAGAGGTAGAGGTTGCAGTGTGCCAAGATTGCGCCACTGCACACCAGCCTGGATGACGAGCAAGACTCCATCTCAAAAAAAAAAAAAAAAAGAATAAAAAATAAAAGAACATGATCAGGACATCAGATTGTGTGTGCCTTGAGTTCAGCCAGCACACTCAGGTGTTGAGGTGTCAGGCAGTCTGGGGAGCTGGAGAGAGCACAGATGTGAGTGTCAAGGACTGGTGACTTTGGGGCCTCAGATACCCACTGCACTGCTCTTGCAGCTTTTCTACAGGCTTAAAATTTTAAACCAATGGTTGAGGAACAGAGAGCACACAAAGCTTCTGAGAGTCCACCCCTACTTCCCCTGCGGATCCGTCCCTGCCCCAGCTGTACCCTTGGGGACCAACCCCCCGAGCTCTGTACCAGCCAGGCAGCCTGGATGGAGGGGTAACTTGTGGGAGAGCACATGTTTGGAATTTGACTTCTTGGACTACTTCCTCTAAAATCTTTCCTTTTTCTTATCTTTTAGTGCTTTCCAAGTGCCATTGCCAGCCACGTGACAGCAGAGTGTCCTAGCAAGTGTCTGGTAGGTGAAGTCCTAACCCCTCAGTGCCAGACACCCACTGAGTGGGGCCAGGGCCAGGCCCAGCCCTCCCTCAGGGCCATGTAACCAGGCTCCAGCCTGAGACCGCAGTGACCCGGCTGCAGGACCTGCGGGCTGAGGAGGGCAGGGGCTGTGGGGGGGCATAGGCTGCCCACCTCCAGCCCAGTGGGGACTGTTCCCAGGGACAGGCCGACGTGAGCAAGGCAGTGTAGACACTGGGAGCGGTCTCTGTGCCCAAGCCATGGAGGGAGACCAGTGCCTGAACGCCATCTGTGCCTCCTCAGGCTGCCCCATTGTTAATGACTGCCGCCAAAATGTGGGGCCTGAATGCTCTGCAAGGTGACTGCTGCACTTGGCATGAGTGAAGGCTATTTCTGAGACTTGATGGGTCAAACGGAAAAGTTTGGAATGTGTTAAAAGGACAGACTTTAGAGCAGTGAAGGAGGTGACCCATGCGGAAGGGCTATTTTTTCGAGAGTGGAGAATTGTAGGTAAATGTTTTTTGTTTCTTGGTTTTGTTTGAGACAGAGTCTTGCTCTGATGCCCAGGCTGGAGTGCAGTGATGGGATCTCGGCTCATTGCAACCTCTGCCTTCCAGGTTCAAGTGATTCTCCTGCCTCGGCCTCCCAAGTAGCTGGGACTACAGGCATGCACTACCATGCCTGGCTAGTTTTTGTATTTTTAGTAGAGATGGAGTTTCACCATGTTGGCTAGCTGGTCTTGAACGACTGACCTCAGATGATCCACCTGCCTTGGCCTCCCAAAGTGGTTGGATTACAGGCATAAGCCACTGCGCCTGGATGGTAAATATTTTAAAACTCGTGGCATTTTGCTTTGAATGAAAAGGCAGGCCGGATGCAGTGGCTCACACCTGTAATCTCAGCTACTTGGGAGGCTGAGGCAGGAGAATCGCTTGAACCCGCAAGGCAGAGGTTGCAGTGAGCCAAGATCGTGCCGTTACACTCCAGCCTGGACAACAAGAGCGAAATTCCGTCTCAAATAAAAAAAAAGAGAAAAGAAAGAAGAAAGGCAGAGGTTTCAGAGGGAGCCATGCAGGGAACCAGCTTGGAACTAAGCCCGGAAGTGCCCGGCCACGCCTCCCTGAGCCCTGGCCACTCCGCCCGTCCTGGGCTCCCAGGTTCCCGGCCACGCCCCCGAGCCCTGGCCACGCCCCTGCACTGGGCTCCCAGTCTCCGGCCACGCCTCCTGCCGTGGGCTCCCAGTCTCCGGCCATGCTCCCCCAAGCCCTGTCCACTCCCCCCTGTCCTGGGCTCCCAGGCTCCGGCCACACCCCACTGAGTCCTGGCCACGCCCCCTGTGCGCTCCTTTTCCAGGTGGAGGTGCTCATTGCCATAAGCAGCCTCACATCTCCGCTGCTGTTCACAGCCTCCGGATATCTGTCGTTTAGCGTCTTGAGAATCGTGGAGATGTTTAAAGATTACCCGGCAGCCATAAAAGTGAGTTGTATTTTATTTCAGAGCCCTCTGCACACGCGGTGCCCTGGCCTGGCCCTTGCTGGCTTTGCGAAGGACTCTGGGAGCCACCGCTTCAGGGGCAGCCCCAGGCGGGGCCTCCTTTGCTGTTCCTGGCCAGTGGTGACGTCGTTCCTGCCACCAGCCTGCCCTCGGGGCCTCGATTCTGCCCTGGATCTGAGGCCACCGCAGGCTTCACAGGGACCTGGGACCCTCTATGTCCCCTGTGCTCATTTAGAATCTGTCCTGAGTTTATGAGACACACTTTTTGGATTTGCATCAAAACTGCATTGAGTTCACGGGTGAATTTAAGGAGAATTCAAAGTCCCATGACTTTCAGCTGGCCCAGTATGAACTTATCTCCAGAAGGACTTACAAGGCTCAGGCATGTGTAGCTAGATGTATTTCTTAGATACCTGGTGTTTTTTCTTCCCCCAATATAAGTGGCATTGCCACCCAAATCGTTAGAAGACCTGTACTCAGCGGTGTCTCAGGTCAACATGTGTGTGCTGATGGGGGATGGAATCACTGCCTGGTGGGGGGATGGAGTCACTGCCTGATGGATGGATGGATGGACTCACTGCCACAGGGATGGATAGAGTTACTGCCTGATGGCGGATGAAGTCACTGCCTGTGTGTCCGTTTTTGGAAGTATCTGAAAGTGTTAGTCTTTGACCGAGGAGCCTTCACTTTTTTTTTTTTTTTTTTTGAGACCGAGGCTTGCTCTGTCGTCCAGGCTGGAGTGCAGTGGTGCTATCTTGGCTCACTGCAATCTCCACCTGCAACCTCTGCCTGACATTTCAAGTGACTCTCCTGCCTCAGCCTTCTGAGTAGCTGGGACTACAGGTGCGCCCCACCACGCCCAGGTAATTTTTTGTAATTTTAGTAGAGATGGGGTTTCACCATGTTAGCCAGGATTGTCTCGATCTCCTGACCTTGTGATTCACCCGCCTCGGCCTCCCTAAGTGCCTTCACTCTTGAGAACTTCAGCATTTCTAAAGAACAGCCTCCTACACATCCACAATGCCACTGTCACACCTAAGTGGGCTGAAATGATCTCAGGGTATCTCTTCACATCCAGTATACATTCAGTTTCTGTAAAGTGACGCATCCTCAGAAGATGCTTCCGTGCGGAGGTTTCAGGGTAGGGTGCCATGGGTGCCCTGCCTTGGCTCCAGCATCCCTTCTGTGTCTTCCATCCAGGTGGTGCCCACTCTCCCTGTGACACTGACTCTTTGCGGTCCAGGCTCACTGTCGGGCAGGTGGTCCTACCTGTGGCCCCGTTCCCACCCTGTAGCGGCTGCGAGTGCCCCTGGGAGCTCCGGTCCCTCCACAGGCGTAAGGGGTCCTTGGCCTCGGGTCCTGGCACCGCACAGACACTTGTTTTCACCACCTGTGTGCCCTGTGGGTTAGTGTAGATGGCACGGCCTTGCCTGAATTGTTTGTTTCACATGGCGGGTGAAGAGAAGTTTGCGTGGGATCTCCTACTCCTCCTTGGCGTGCAGGCTGGCTCACTGCAGAGAGAGCGGCCCTCCTTTTCTCTGAGCAGCCGGAGGACTCCTGGGGTTCTCGTGATTTTTAGAGTGTTGCAACTGTCACTCTGGATGCTCAGGTTGGCCCAGATATGGCCAAAGGTAGCCCCTTCCAGCGCGGCGTCTTCCTGTTATGGCTGCCACGTTCCTGGCTGACTCTGAAGATGGCACAGGCCTACCACGTCCTATGCCTGCCCCAGTCCGGCTCTGGTCCCTCTGGCTGGGAAAGGCACATGGAGTCAAGATCTGGGCCCCCGTGTCCTCCCTCCTTCCACGGTGCCGCTGCTTCAGAGCCCTTTCGTGGACCCAGCTGGGAAATACATGTATTTTTAAAGATCATGCATTTATATTGTTATTTCCAATTCAAATTTAACATTTAGGCTTTTTTCTTTCTTTTTCTCTCTTTTTTGAGATGGAGTCTCACTCTGTCTCCCAGGCTGGAGTGCAGTGGCGCAATCTCTCTGCTCACTGAAACCTCCGCCTGCCGGGTTCAAGCGATTCTCTTGCCTCAGCCTCCTGAGTAGCTGAGATTACAGGCATGTGCTGCCACACCTGGCTAATTATTGTTTTGTATTTTTAGTAGAGATGGGGTGTTGCCATGTTGGCCAGGCTGGTTTCCAACTCCTGACCTTGTGATCTGCCCACCTCGGCCCCTACAGTGCTGGAATTACGGGCGTGAGCCACCATGCCCGGCCTAATTTTTGTATTTTTAGTAGAGACAGGGTTTCACCATGTTGGTCAGGCTGGTCTCGAACTCTTGACCTTGTGACCTGCCCGCCTCGGCCTCCCATAGTGCTGGGGTTACAGGCATGGCCCCCTGCCTGGCCCAGGTTTTCTTGACTACTCCTATGTTTGCTTCCCCGCCACACACACTCTAAATATTTTGTTTCCTGTGACATTTAATATATCTGCTACTTCATTTTATCTTACAATATGCATGTAACTGTTCACGATTGCAAAAGACAAGATTACCACCCCGGGCCGTCTCCTGAGCGGGCCTGAGGCCTCCCTTTCACCTTCAGCGTGCGTTCTGCTAGGAGGGGGGTGGCCACAGGCCGGCGGAGGAGCCCCCTTTTTGTGCGAGGTTGTCCTGTGGATCTGATGCTCAGTTATGTTTCATGGTCTCTGGTTATATTCTGCTTTAGGGCTTGGTGCTTTTTTTCTTTTTAAAATGGTATTTTTTGAATATATAAAATATGTGGTTCAAAAGCCAAAATATGTAAAAGCTGTGCTCAGAGAAGCTGTGGTCTCATCCCTGACCGACCTGCTCCTTTTGTAGGCTGCCATCCGATTATTTTTCCTTTCTTACAAAATAGCTTCACGCTGTGATCACTATTCTGTACCTCGCTTTTTTTCTTTTTTAAAAGACAATGTCACTCTGTCACCCAGGCTGGAGTGCAGTGGCATAATCTTGACTGACTGCAACCTCTGCCTCCTGGGTTCAAGTAATTCTCCTGCCTGAGCCTCCGGAGCAGCTTGGATTACAGGCGTGCGCCACCATGCCTGGCTAATTTTTGTATTTTTAGTAGAGACAGGGCCTCACAATGTTGGCCTGGCTGGTCTCGAACTCCTGACCTGAAGTGATCCACCTTCCTCGGCCTCCCAGAGTGCTGGGATGACAGGTGTGAGTCACTGTGCCTGACCATGTACCTTGCTTTCTAATTATTTATTTACTTACTGTATTTTCAGAGACAGGGTCTCCCTCTGTCGCCCAGGCTGGTGGGTTAAATTCCTGGGCTCAAGCGATCTGCCCACCTTGGTCTGGGGATGAGAGGCTCCTGTCACTGTGGCCAGCCCCTTGCTTGTTTTTTTAAACTTAGTAATTTATCCTGGCATTTCCCTGATACCCAAGGAGATCAGAGCTCTTCCAAATTCCTTCATCACTCTTGCACGTAGGTAGCCTGGTCACCCAACCAGTCCCTCGTGATGCAGACTGAGTTATTTCCCCACCGTCTGCTACTGAAATGACTCCTCTGTGAACAACCTGCAGGCAGCTTCCTTTGAATCCATGCAGTGAATCTTTAGGATATCCAGCCAGGAGAGAGACTGCCGGGCAGAGGGTAGGTGCAGCTATAACACTGTTAAATCCCAATGAACTCCTCAACGGAGGCCGTCCACCTTCCCTCCTGCCAATGGCACGAGGGTGCTCACCTCTCCACAGCCCCCCACAGAGGGTGTGACGCCGAGGTTTGGTGACAGGTGGGAGCACTTCTGTCTCCATGTGGGTGACGACGAGGGCCTCTTACAAAGCACGAGGGCACCTGCATTGCTTTATCAGTGGACCCTGCTCACGTCTTCTGCCCATTTTCCGCTAACCCTGGTGCCTGGGAGGCCAGCTCCATTTGTGATCGAGGACACAGACAGTGGTCTCAGCCTGGCAGCTGTTTCTCATTCTGCTTGTTGTGATTTTTGTTATGTGAAAGTTTTTTTTTAAATATAGTTAGATTGATATTTTCCTTAATGGCTCTGGACTTTTTTTTTTTTTTGAGACCGAGGAAAGCATGGTCTTTGCAATAGATGGTGTCTCAGAACTGAAGGGCAAAGGCCACATGGGCCCCTGCCTCTGCCATCCTCCAGGGGAAACTCCAGTTGGAAACACAAGTACCAGACTTTCTAATAATGACTTAAAATCCAGGCTGGGAGCAGTGGGTCATGCCTGTAATCCTGGCACTTTGAGAGGCTGAAGCAGGTGAATCACCTGAGGTCAGGAGTTTGAGACCAGCCTGGCCAACATGGTGAAACTCCATCTCCACTAAAAACGCAAAAATTAGCTGGGTGTGGTGGTGCACACCTGTAATTCCAGCTACTAGGGAGGCTGAGGCAGGAGAATCGCTTGAACCCAGGAGGTGGAGGTTGCAGTAAGCCGAGATCACGCCATTGCACTCCAGCCTGGGCAACAAGAGCAAAACTCCATCTCAAAAAAAAAAGTTTTATATTAACTTGAGAAGAGCTGTTCATTCTGTTTCTTGTCTTATTTTTCCTAGCAGTGATACCGGATAGATGTTTGGCTCTTTTGTGTGTTAATATTTGTTTTTCCTGGGCCAACACAGCAAAGCCGTCCACGGGTCACAGAGGGTTTTGGGTGCTCTCTGGTCGCTCTCTGCCTCCTGCATCCTCGGCCGCTCCCTCCATCCTCTTCCCTGCTGAGCTCGCCTGGCTGCCTCCTGCCCCTTCCTTCCCAGCAGCTGGGGCTCAGGGGGTGAAGCTGTTGGGGCCTGTGTCCCCATGCCCCCGGGACCGCTGCCCCCTCCCTCCTCTGCTCAGGGTCCTGCTGACCTGGAACGGAAAGCCACAGTGCTTCTGCCTCCCGAAGACAGTCTCGCTGGCTGTGGCACTGAGCCTTGCAGTGTTGGGGCAAAGGGGTGGAGCGACTTGACCACCAGCAGCCAGCACTGTCCACAGGGCCTGGCCGTGGCTTGGTCACTTGCATTCCTGTCTGTTGAACACAAGCCGATGCAATGTAAAGCAGAATCAACCTCACTAATTGGGCCAGAATGGTTATTATCAGGTTGTTGAAATAACAATGGTTTGAGTTGCTGGGGCTCGGATTCCAGCTTGGCTCTTTGTGACGGCCGCTTTGGTCTCCTGGGCTGGAGGGTGGCCGGGCCGCCTGCTCACGCCTCCTCCTGCCTGCAGCCTTCCTACGACGTGCTCCTGCTGCTGCTGCTGCTGGTGCTCCTGCTGCAGGCTGGCCTCAACACGGGCACCGCCATCCAGTGTGTGCGCTTCAAGGTCAGCACAAGGCTGCAGGGCATGTCCTGGGACACCCCGACCTGCCCGCAGGAACGCGTGGCTGGGGAGGTGAGTGGCCTGTGGTGGGGGTGCCAGGCAGGGGGTGGGGGTGGGTGACCCACAGGAGCGCCCAGCCAGAGAGGTGAGTGGCCTGCAGGGTTGGGGAGGTGAGTGGCCACAGGGGCACCTGCTGCGGAGGTGAGTGGTCTGTGGCTGGGGTACCTATCCTGGTGAAGGCCACACAGCATGACCCTCGAAGACTCATCATGCCACTTTGTATTTTTAAAAACATCCCAGAAAAACCCTGAAGAAATGTCTCTTTTTTTTCTTTGAGACGGAGTCTCGCTCTGTGCAGTGGCACGATCTTGGCTCACTGCAACCTCTGCCTCCGGGTTCAAGTGATTCTCCTGCCTCAGCCTCCCGAGTAGCTGGGATTACAGGCGTGTGCCACCATGCCAGCTAATTTTTGTGTTTTCAGTAGAAACAGGGTTTTGCCGTGTTGGTCAGGCTGGTCTCAAACTCCTGACCTCAGGTGGTCTGCCAGCCTCGGCCTCCCACAGCGCTGGGATTACGGGTGTGAGCCACCTCGCCAGGCCGTAAAATGCCTTTTAAAAAGACAGACAAATGCCAAGCCTAGGTAAACCCAGACCCATCCCTGGGAAATATCCCAGACCTAATGCTTTCAGATTTGCTCTTAGAGACACAGAGAAGACTTTGTGGGGGACTCCCACAGGTCACTGAAGCTTCCTTCCCTGGCCTCTGGTGGGGACGCCGGTTCTGCAGGGAAGGCAGTACCCACCAGCCGGGCATGTGGGGCTCCGTAAAGTTGGGGTGTCAACAACTTCTGGCTGTCACCACCTGAACACTGTTCCCCTGGGCCCTGCCTACTGTCCGGCTACCCCCGAGTCCTGATGCCCCCACACCTGAAAGGCAGAGGCTCAGCGTCTTCTCCCTGAGCTACGGGGCCTGGCGGTGCTCTCCCGGGCAAACCTGCCCTCGAGGACTGTCAGCTTGCTGCCCAAGCACCGGGCGGCCACTCAGTGGGCTCTGGGTCCTGGCCCATTTCCAGGCCACCCTGGGTGGACCGGCCACTGCTCTTGCCCCCACACACCCTGCCCTCCTGCGCTCGGCACACCACCAGCCTCAGAGCCTCGGTGCAGAGCCTCCAATGCCCGCTAAGTCCTGGAGGACACCCTCGGACGCCCTCTTGCCCTTGGCTCATTTCTCAGCCGACGATTTGCTCCTACCCTCCACCCCCCCACACTGCTGTTCCCTTCACCCACCTCCTTGGTGCAGCTGCTTTGCCGCCATTTTTCCTGGTTGTGGTCAGTCTCCCCCGCTGGCACGGCAGTCCCTGGGCCTGAAATGAGACTGGTCTGGGTTTCTTTCCTAACCAGCAAGGCCCAGAGTCGGACGTGTGAGATGCTTCCCCCAGATCCCAGAACTGCTGGTCCCAGGGGCTCAGGGTGGGTGGCTGGGGCTCAGGGTGGGTATCTGGGGCTCAGGGTGGGTGGCTGGGGCTCAGGGTGGGTATCTGGGGCTCAGGGTGGGCGGCAGGGGCTCAGGGTGGGTGGCCAGCGCTCAGGGTGGGTGGCTGAGGCTGGCACTGTCCTCCTCGTGCCTGGAGGCATCTGGTCACCTCTGCCTCCAGTGTCTTCTTCCTTGGCCATCAGGCACATGCCCACCCTTGGGCGGCCTCCCAGCCCCCCAGAGCCAGGGCAAGGGTCCGAGTGAAGGGCTGTGCTACCCCAGGCTCCATAGAGGCCACGTGTGCGGGGACGAAGGCGTTTCCTGGGCAGTGAGGGAGTAAAGGCCTTTATCTCTTTACCTAGAGGCCCTGGGCTGATTTCTGCCCCTTCCTTCATATTCAAAGAAAACTTCTGAAGTTGAGAGAAACTCGCTCGCTGCTGCTCCCTGCTGTGGCTGAGGGGCGTGTCCGCCTTCCGCGCACAGGTGGCCCTGGTGAAGTAACGCCTCTCCTGTCTCTGTCTTGTAGCAGGTGTCCAGGAGCCCCCTGAAGGAGTTTGACAAGGAGAAGGCCTGGAGAGCTGTCGTGGTGCAAATGGCCCAGTGACCCCCAGAGGGGGAAACTGGGCAGCAGCGCCCAGCCTGGCCCCGAGCGCAGAAATGCAGAGCCTCTAATCACCCTGAGCTGCTGCTTCTAACACTTCCCTTTCCCTTGTGTGAGGGTAGACCAGGCTGCAGGTGGAGTTTTCACTTCCTAGGGTAGTTTAATTTTAAAATAGGCCAACGTTGGCTAGTCTGTGCCTCAGATCAGTCAGTTCCAAGCGGCTCCCATGTCCTAATAGCAGAAACGTGGCCGCGGCTTCCCAGGCCGAGGAAGGGCCCGGGCCGGCCCCGGGCCCAGCCTCTGAGAGTCCCCCTGAGCAGGCCCCAGCCCGCCTCTCTTGTAGCTTGGGCTGGAGGGGACTCTCCGACCATGGTCTCCACTCTGACCCGGCTTCCTCCCCTCCACTCTTGCTCTATCCCAGGCGCTCAGTCAGCCCGGTGGGACCTTACCCATTCCCTGCGAGGTGCACCTGCCCCAGGCTCAGCCTGCCCAGCAGCGCTTCCTGGACAGTGAAAGCAAGGCTGGACGCCACTGTCCTGGCTGGAGAGCCTTGAAGGCCGCTCCTCCAGAGCCCACGTGCAAGTGACACAGGCTGCCTCTGCTCTCCCAGGTGAAATCCACACCGGCTTGCCCGCCCTCTCTTCCTACTTAGACCCAGTCATGCCGGGACCCACCTCCACACTGGCTGGCCCTGTCCCAGGTGCATTCATGCCCAGCTTGGAGTGCCATGTGGCCGCTGCTGTGATAGGCAGTGTTCTTGGGGGTGCGGACGCGTCTAAGGCTTTGTAAACGGGTTGGAGCGTGTCTCCCTGGCCCCAGTGATGGGGAAGCTGAGCCCCTCCCTCCTGTGTTTGCTCTCATTACTCAAAATGCAGGACAGACCAGGCCGGAGCCCGGGAGCCCTCCCAGGTTCGCCCGGCCCTCTACCTCCTAGCAGGTGCTTGGTGTTCATACTCACTGATAAGGCCCAGGGCGGTGGTCTTCTCCATCTCTGCTGTTCTGGGGTCTTAGGGTACAGCCAGGCTTCAGGGACCGTTGGGTACAAGAATAACACTGACTTTGAGTAGTGCCATGGCCAGGAGTGGGTTTCCCTGTCGTCTCCTCATCCCCCCCGAGGGCACCTGCGTCCTCCCCAGCTGACTCGGCAGTAAATCCGCAGTGAGTTGGGGCAGCTGTGAAACTGGGAGTGTTGTTAATTGGTAATTACTTTCCAGCAGGTGTTGTCTTTACAAGGTTGCACATCACAGTGGTCTGTTTCTTCCCTTCTGTCTGAGAGGGTAGTAGCATCAAGATGTGAACAGCTCCTCTTTACTGCCGAGGGTTATACTGACTGGTCCCCCATGGGCTGCTGGGAAGGCCTGGAGATGCAGCTGGGTGGGGCAGCCTGTAGACCCAGGGTTCCCACTGCTGAACAGGTGATTCTAGCTGCCAAGGTACCTTCATGGTGTTTGTAAGTGGGATCATTATTTTCAACCAGTCAAGGGGAATGCGGGCCAGATGCCTCCCCAGCTGCTTGGAGAGGGGGACAAGCCAGGCCCTCTCTGCTGTCTTGGGCCCTGAAGGACAGAGTCAGGGGCCCAGCAAACACCTTGGCCATGCCCCAGACAAGCACCACGGTGGGAGAGTAGAGGCCGCCGTCACCGGCACCCGATGCAGACCCCACCCCGTCTGCAGGACACCCCTGCCTCCGTCAGCTCCGAGGCCAGGGGCCAGGTGGGGTCTGCTCCTGGGAATGGGGTGGGAGCCGCAGGGACAGCACGGGGTGGGCTGATGTCTTCTTGGGGGCAGACCAGAGAGTTTCAGAGCCAGAATGAGGCACCTGGGGAGTTTTTACTGGCTCGCACTTTCTTATCTTAGAGAGCTTAACAAATCCGGACGGATGGGTTTAAAAGAACTGTCTCTTTCAACCTACATTTTTGTTTAATATGCTTGAGCAATAAACGCTGACTTGTAGACGTGGCTGCGGCTATTCAATGCTGGGTCTTGGCAGGGTCGGTTCACCCAAGGTCTGAAGGCATCGGAAGTGACAGGTAGGAGGGGCAGGTGGAGACAGGCTGATTTGTGTAACCCCCAGAGGCCAGTACTGGAGGGCTGGTGGGAGCCCAGTGGCTTTCCTGGGGAAGAGGGAGGCAGCTGTCAAGAAACCACCCCAGCCAGGGGAAGCGCTACTCACCCCCCACTTCAATCCCCCACCAGCCCCTTCAGAGCCTGGCCAGAACCTCCCTTTTGGGGTATCTTGGGAAGGTAAATGCAAAATAAAGTCGATTTAAAACCAAATAAATCAGCTCCCTCAGCTTCGTCTAGGCAAAAAATAAAATAAACAACAAAGACATCTAGGTTTTGGAAAGGGGCCATGAGTGAGGGTCCTGATGGGGGTGTGTGTCTTCCCTACCCCTACTCCAAGGTGCCAGATCAGACCCAAGCTGATGGGGTGGTGATCTGATCTGGGGGGGCCAAGGACACGGGCTGTGTGGACCTAGGTGGGCTCAGAACGCCCGGGGGTGGGCAGCTGTGTGGGACCCCTGAGTGGCTCTACAAATACCAAAGCCTCCCAGGTTCCGCCACGGGAGGGGGGCGCTGCTCCGGTCACCCCATCGCTCCCAACCGCCAGGACCCCCAGCACGCAGCCCTGGAGAAGCCCAGCGCCCGCGGCAT
Source organism: Ateles fusciceps (assembly GCA_036589455.1). Taxonomy (NCBI): domain Eukaryota; kingdom Metazoa; phylum Chordata; class Mammalia; order Primates; family Atelidae; genus Ateles; species Ateles fusciceps. Next base: position 2,705,607 of record JAZHEH010000402.1, on the reverse strand, counting down.
CCTCACCCGCCCGTCCAGCCTCGCGTGGGGGCCCGGCCCAGGGGGAGAGGGCGGCGTGAGAGCCTCCGGGAAGGGCGAGAAAGCCCGGCAAGGCTGGGGGGCTAAGAGGGAGGGGGCAGGGTGTGACCCGCGGGTCTTTGTGACCTGGCGGGGGATTGAGTGTGACTCCCACAGCGGGGCCCGGGGCCCGCAGCGTGTGACCTGGGGCTAGGCCCTCCCCGGTAGGCACCATGGCGCGCACCGTCCCGCGCCCCGGACCCCGCAGCTGCGTCTGCTCCGACAGCTGCCTGGGACCTGGACCCGGACCCAACCCGGATCCCAACCCGGATCCCAACCCGGGGCCCGGCCCAACGCCGCCCGACTGCGGCCCGTCAGGGCCCGAGGCCCCCGCGCGCCGCCACCCCCCGCGCCCCCGCGCCGTCCGCGTCCCCCGCCGTCCGCGCAGCCCCACGCCCCGAGCCAGCCGCCGGCGCCAGGGGGGGGTGCACAATGCGCGTGGCCGGCCCAGCACGTTGCTCTGGGCAACAGCAGGATGCTGGGCGGCGCCAGTGCGGACGGGGGCGCGATGGGAGCCACGGACCCAGTCCCCGGTGAGCACGACACCACCTCAGAACCACAGACCCGCCCCCCACCCCCGAACTCCAGGACTAACCCCTCCCCTGGGCCTCCGAATTCTAGACCCCAGAATTCCTAGGAATCCCAGGAACTCCCCCCAAGACACCTGCGCAGCTCTACCCACCCCGCCCTCCCTCGAAAGCCCAGAGCTGTTCTCCCCCACCTTCCCCCATCTGGGAACTCCACAGCTGTCCACTCCCCCTCTGCCTTCAGAGCCCACCTCTCCACATTAATCCAGACCTGCCCCCCAACCTAGACCTTCCCCCTCAACCTAGACCTGATCCCCCAACCGAGACCTGATGTCCCCAGCCCAACGTCACCCCCCTAACCCAGACTTGCCTCACAACCCAGACATGACCCCCCAGCCCAGACCGGACACCAAACCAGTCATGACCCCAAACCCAGTCCTGACCCCCCAATCCCAGACCTCACCCCCAACCTAGACCTGATCCCCCCACCTAGACCTCACCCCCAACCCAGACCTCACCCCCCCAATCCAGACCTGCCACTCAACCCAGGCCTGCTCCCCCAACCCAGACCTGACCCCTAATTCAAACCTCACCCCCCACGCCTCAGACCTGACCCCAAACCAGATCTGACCCTCAACCCAGACCTCACCCCCCCAACTCAGACCTGACCCCACAACCCAGACCTGACCTTCCAACTCAGACCCCCAACTAGACCTGACCCCCAACCCCAGACCTGACCCCAATCTCAACCTGACCAGCCTCAGACTTATCCACCAACCCAAACCTGACCCCCAATTCAGATGTGATCTATCCCCCAACTAACACCTGACCCCCAACCCCGACCTGACCCTCAGCTCGGGCCTCAGAACCCTCTCGCTCCCTGGGGCCCTCCACACCCTCCCCATTTCTCATAACCAGCACACCCTCTCCTCTAGGGGCCGGAGGAGGGAAGGGTGAGCTGTCTGAGGCCAGCATGGAGCCAGAGAGGAAGGGGTTCAGGCCGGCTTCTTCGGATGGATATGGGAGTGAAGAAAATAGTGGGTATCCTGTATGCCTGCATGCCAGCCACTCACCCAGAGCGGTGCTGCAGCTCCGAGGCTCCGAGGCAGTTCTGGCTGCAGCCTGCTGCCAGGAAATCAGGGAATCTGGGGGCGGCCACATCACTGAGCTGCAGAACCGGGGGCGTTGGGGGGTGCTGGGTCCTGCCTCCTGCGCTCCAATCCCACTGGCCAGCTGGGAAATTAAATGTGTGGGTGTGAAGGGCTCTCCTGGCAGGTCATGGGGACCGTGTACTTTCCCTGCCCTTCCTTCCTGCCCTTGCCCTCTTCTATTCCATAGACACAGCGTAACCATTTTATGGTTATTTCTTGATGATATGCTAAACGAGGGGGTGGAATATTCATGCCTCCCCTCTTTAGACCACCTAGGTTAACTTCCTGACGTGGCCATGGCACTTGTAACCGTCATGGCGCTGGTGGGAGTGTGGTGGTGAGGATGACCAGAGGTCACTCTCGTGATCATCTTGGTTTTGGTGGGTTTTGGCTGGCTGCTTTACGGCAGACTGTTTTATCAGCAAGATTTTTATGACCTGTATCTTGTGCCAACCTCCTGTCTCATCCCGTGACTTAGAATGCCTTCACCACCTGGGAATGCAGCAGCCCCGTAGGTCTCAGCCTCCTTTTACACAGCTCCTGTTCAAGATGGAATTGCTCTGGTTCACGTGCCTCAGACCCTTCTGCTGCTGTTGGTTCCTCGGGCCGTTCTCTGGCCACACCTACCTCCCCACAGCTCTGGTCTCAGTGACCGTGGATGGATTTTGCTGACTCATGGATGGCATGCCTCAGAATATGCCATTTCATGTCTGGCCTCGTTAGATGTGTGTCTTTTTTTTTTTTTTTTTTTTTTTTTGAGATGGAGTCTTGCTCTCTGCCCAGACTGCAGTGCAATGGCGGGGTCTTGGCTCACTGCAACCTCCACTGCCTGGGTTCAAGTGATTCTCCTGCCTCAGCCTCCTGAGTAGCTGGGATCACAGGCACACGCCACCACGCCCAGCTAATTTTTGTATTTTTAGTGGAGATGGAGTTTCACCATGTTGGTCAGACTGGTCTTGAACTTCTGACCTTGTGATCTGCCTGCCTCGGCCTCCCAAAGTGCTGGGATTACAGGTGTGAGCCACCGCGCCCGGCAGGCAGATGTCTTTTGAATTTGTTCCCCAGTCTGTGCTTTACCTCTTCATGTTCTTAACAAAGCAGAACATTTTAATGTTGATGAAGACTAGCACACCAATTTTAACGTGTATGGTTAGTGCTTTCGGGGACGGTCTGAGAAACGTTCTCCTGACGCACAGTCGTGAAGGTACTCTCCGTGTTTTCTCCTAGAGGCTCTGTGTGTTCAGCTTTCACACAGCGAAGATTAATTTTTGGGCGTGTTGTCAGGCAGCAGTCACAGTTTGCCCTCTCCACACGGATGTACATTTCTCCACCTCCCCACTGAGGTGCTTCAGAGCTTTGGTCTAAATCAGTTGTCTGGACGGACACGGGTTTTTGGAGCCCAGGGGGTGGAGAAAGTGGCAGGAGGAGCTGGCGGGAGGGATTCTCCTGCCTCAGCCTCCCGAGTAGCTGGGATTACAGGCATGCGCCACCACGCACGACTAACTTTTGTATTTTTAGTAGAGACGGGGTTTCACCATGTTGGCCGGGCTGTCTTGAACTCCTGGCCTCATGTGATCCACTTGCCTCGGCCTCCCACAGTGCTGGGATTACAGGCATGAGCCACCACACCAGCCTGGATACCGTTTCCTTTGACTTGATGTCCTCTTTCTCTTTTGCAGAATTAAAACAAGGAGTTTCTCAAGACTTGGCTTCTTCCCCCAAATTAGACAGATACAAAATAGCACGGCAGTTAACAGAAAAAGCAATCAAGGTAAATGCTCCTTGGGACTCAGTGGGGAGGGGGACACATTTTTAAAAGAACATTTGTTTTGGAACTTGGAGTCTGTTCGTCTGGCGTCTGACGCACTGTGCCCGAGAGCCACAGCCTCCTCCCTGTGGGACTTGGCTGGAGTTTGTTTGTTTATTTATTTATTTTTGAGACAGAGTCTTGCTCTGTTGCCCAGGCTGGAGTGCAGTGGTACCATCTCAGCTCACCGCAACTTCCGTCTCCTGGGTTCAAGCAACTCTCCTGCCTCAGCCTCTTGAATAGCTGGGACTACAGGTGAGTAGCTGGGACTACAAGTGCACGCCACCACGCCCAGCTATTTTTTTTATTTTTTAGTAGAATTGGAGGTTTCACTATGTTGGCCAGGCTGGTCTTGAACTCCTGACCTCAGGTGATCCACCCACCTCAGCCTTCCCAGGTACGGAGATTACAGGTGTGAGCAACCACGCCTGGCCTGGAGTTCCCTTTTATTTTAGATGCACTTTAGGAAGAGGCAATGCTTCTCCGCCTCCCACCAAGGGATGGCCCACGCCGCCCCGCTGTGTGTCCTAGGGTGTGGGTGCTTGTCCCAGCTTTCTCTGTTTATCTACTTATCCCCCACGGGAAGCAGGAGGTTCCTGGATGGGGAGTGGACTCCCAGGTACTCAGAGAACTCCTGCGTAGGTTCCCCCACACCCCAGCTCCTCTTAGGGATGCTCATTGTGCTGCCACCTGTGTGTGCAGAGGGGTTTGCACCTCAGGAGAGGAACTGCAAAATAATGGCCCTGGGAGCTTATATGGGGCAGTTGGCATGAGCTCCCCCAGGAGACAGGCCTTGCTTTTTACCTGGGATGTAAGCAAGGCCTCCTTTGCGGAGGAGGGCGGCCTCTGCTCCCCATTTGGGTCTGGGGAGACAAGGAAGGCACTCATGTTCTGTAAATGGGAGCTGAGGGCTCCATGTCTGCCCCCTTGGAATGGGAAGAGCAAGTGATCTGGGGAAAGGTGGCTTTCTTTGTCCTGATGGTGTGTTGATTTCAGCTGCTCAGAAGGCCTGACCACAGAGAAACACCGAGTGATCCAGCTGGCAATAGTGTGTGGAAATGTCCGCATTCCCTTAACTTTCCTCTGAGGTACAATACACATTAAAAGTGCACAGACTGCAGGTGCACGGCACGGTGGTGTTATGGCTGGACACGCCCCAACAGAGAGCAGAACGTGTAGCAATATGTGCAGTCAGGCAGCAATGTTCATGAAGACCATGCCATCACCCTCAGGACTTCCTTCCTGGTACCTAATGGTATTCCCCACCCCCGTCCCAAATCCTGGCAACCACTGATGCACTATATTTGTTTTCTATCACTGTCCTTCTGGCTTTTCTGGAACTTCATATAAGTAGAACTATACTTGCTCATTAATTTTCAGATTTTCTTCTGAAACCTTTAAATGTATAAACATTTATAAATAAAAATGTATTAAAGTTTGTAAATGTATAAACTTTTAAATGTATTAATATTTAAGGCTACAAATATCCCTCTGAGTACTGCTTTAGCTGCATTTCACAAGCTTTTATTTTGTAGTACATTTATCTATGTTCAGTTCAAAGTATTTTACAGTTCATGTTATACTTGTGGATCTGTGGGTTACTTACAAGTATTGTTCTTACGTTCTATACTTGGGCATTTTTTGTAGTTATATTGTTCTTGTTTCCTAGTTTGATTGCATTGTGATCGAGAATGTGCTATGTATAATGTTATTCCATTGAAATTTGTTTAGATTTGCTTTATGCCCAACATTTTGTTAAGTTATGTAAAAGTCGGTGTAGAGTGTGCTTTTTTTTTTTTTTTTTTTTTTTTGAGATGGAGTCTTGCTTTGTCACCTAGGCTAAAGTACAGTGGTGCAATCTTGGCTCACTGCAACCTCCGCCTCCTGGGTTCAAGCAATTCTCCTGCCTCAGCCTCCCGAGTAGCTGGGATTACAGGTGTGCACCACCATGTCCAGCTAATTTTTGTATTTTTAGTAGAGATGGGGTTTCACCATTTGGCCAGGCTGGTCTTGAACTCCTGACCTCAGGTGATCCACCTGCCATGGCCTCCCAAAGTGCTGGGATTACAGGTGCGAGCCACTGCACCCTGCCACAGTGAGCTATTTATAGCCACTAGGATAGCGTTTGTCTTATTGAACTTATTAGTCTGTGTATTCTATCAATCTATCAATTACTGAGAGAAACATGTTAAAATACCCTATTATAATTTGGGGTTTGCCTACTCTGTAGTTCTATTTTTGTTTTTTATAACTAATACCTTCTTAATGGGTGTGTACAGGTGTATCTTTCTAGCGAACTGGAACTTTTTAAAATGATGGAATGATTTTCTTTATCTTAGGAATGTTTATTTGTCCCAAAGACTATCTTGTTTATTTATTTATTTATATGATGGGGTTTTGCTCTTGTTGCCCAGGCTGGAGTGCAATGGTGTGATCTCAGCTCACCACAACCTCCACCTCCCGGGTTCAAGCGATTCTCCTGCCTCACCCTCCCAGGTAGTTAGGATTACAGGCATGCGCCACCACACCCAGCTAATTTTGTATTTTTAGTAGAGACGGGGTTTCTTCACGTTGGTCAAGCTGGTTTCAAACACCTGACCTCAGGTGATCCATCCGCCTCAGCCTCCCAAAGTGCTGGGATTACAGGTGTGAGCCACCGCGCCCAGCCCCAAAGACTATTTTGTCCATATTTCTGTCTCTTCCTTTTCTACCCTATCATCTGTATACTTATGTTTCGACGGTCTCTTTGCCTTTTGACTGAAGCATTGAGTATGTTTATCTGTAATTAAATTGTTGGTGTGTTCAGGTGTATCTGCTGTCTTACTTCATTCATTCAGAACGTCTCCTCGATTCAATTTTCCCTTCCTCCCCTTTCACGTCCTCTCTCGGGCTGACTACCTTTTAAATGCCCCTTCCCCTCTCTTGTCTGTTTGAAATCTTACACTGTTTTTATTCCTTGGCTGGATCCCTTAGGAATTGTATTCTGCCGATTCATTTGTCTAAAGTTACTCCATTTGACCACAGCTAAGCAGGGTGTTGGGGGTGGCGGAGAGTCTCGTGGGGCTGCAGGGTGCCAGCCCTCTTGCTGACTGTCCAGCTCCCCCCACCGTTCGCCAAATAATGCCTTTTGCAGCAACCTGGATGGAGCTGAAGACCATTATTCTAAGTGAAGTAACTTGGGATAGCAAACCAAATATCGTTTGTTCTCATAATTGGGAGCTAAGCCATGAGGATGCAAAGGCATAAGAATGATAAAACAGACTTTGGAGACTCAGGGGGAAGCTGGGAGGGGAGTGACGGACAAAAGATTACATATTGGGGCCAGGTGTGGTGGCTCACACCTGTATTCCCAGCACTTTGGAAGGCCGAGGTGGGCAGGTCACCTGAGGACATGAGTTCAAGACCAGCCTGGCCAACATGGCGAAACCCTGTCTCTACTAAAAATAAAAAATTAGGCCCGGCACTGTGGCTCACGCGTGTAATCCCAGCACTTTGGGAGGCCGAGGCAGGCAGATCACGAGGTCAGAAGTTTGAGACCAGTCTGGCCAATATAGTGAAAACCCATCTCTACTAAAAATACAAAAAATTAGCTGGGTGTGGTGGTGTGCACCTGTAATCCCAGCTACTCGGGAGGCTGAGGCAGGAGAATTGCGTGAACCAGGGAGGCAGAGGTTGCAGTGAGCCAAGATCATGCCATTGCACTCCAGCCCTGGCGACAGTGTGAGACTCTGTCTCAAAAAAAAAAAAAAAAAAAAAAAAAAATTAGCCAGGCGTGGTGGCAGGCACCTGTAATCCCAGCTACTCGGATACTCGGGAGGCTGAGGCAGGGAGAATTGCTTGAACCTGGAAGGTGGAAGTTGCAGTGAGCTGAAATCACACCACTGCACTCTAGCCTGGGCAACAGAGCTAGATTCCGTCTCAAAAAAAAAAAAAAAAAATTACATATTGGGTGACGGGTGCCCCAAAATCTTAAAAATCACCACTAAAGAGCTTATCCATGCAACCAAAATCCGCCTGTTCTCCAAAGACGATTGAAATAAGATAAAATATCCTCTTGCCATTTTAGGAGAAGAAGATTTTCTCTATCTATGGACACTACCCGGTGGTGCGTGCGGCTCTGCGGAGGAAGGGCTGGGTGGAGAAGAAGTTCCACTTCTTGCCCAGGGTCATTCCCGATGTCGAGGATGGAGGCACTGGGGTCGCTGGTAGGGTATTGGAGGCTCGAGTCTCAGTGTAGGGCGTGCCTGTCTGCCACCGGCACGGTGTAGGGGGGGGGGTCCGTGCCAACCTGAGCATGCTGCCTGCCCTCAGGTCCCGGTGTGCATGATGGAATCTTTCCGACTCCAGGTCTCCATCATCCTCCTGGCCTCCCTGCCCCAGGTGGTCATGCAGGGCAAACCCTTTCAAGCCCCTGGCACTGCTCCCTTCTCAGTGTCCCTGTGGCCTCCACCCAGGCCGGGCCTCCTCCTGCTGGGGTGATTTCCATCGTCCTGCTCTGCCCCACCCAGCCATCCCTCCTCTGGCCCCAGCTCCCCGAAGTCCACTCCTCAGGCCCCCCTGGTACCCACTGCTCCTCACTGACCCTCTGCACAACTGTGCCTGTGTCCTCTTGGCCCCAGTGAGACCCAGACCAAATGTCCCCCTCCTCCCCACCCCTGCCCGGGGCCCCACGGCCTCCAACACACCCACCCCCACCCCGGGCTGTCTCCACCGTTCCACACCCCAGGACATCTGAGCCTCCAGGAATCCTGGGACCCCATGCCCTGTCACAGCCCTGGTGGGATTGCTGTCCTGTGGACACTCACCGGATGTGTAGGGGCAGCCGGGGATGTCCCGAGCCTGACTCAGCACCCACCGAGGCACCGGCTCCGCCAGGGGAAGTTGCCGTCCTGCCTGCGGCGGTGATAATGGAGTGCTTCGGGAAGTCTGGCGGAGGCTCTATGTTCAGGCCTCCCGCTGTGTCTCCTTGGCAGATGATAAACGTGCTGAAGTGAAAGAAAATCGAGAAATGGCATTGGAGAGAACAGAGGACATCCACGATGTGATGGTATGTCCCTGCGTGCGTCCTAATCAGCCTCGGCCTCTCCGTGACTTCTCACACCATCGCCTTGCTCTGTGCCCACTCGCCCATGTCCTGGGGGGATGGCAGCCTGATGGGGGCAAAACCCCAGTCACAGCAGGGACCCTTGACCTGGAGTGGGGCGAGCCGTTCGGTGCTGGATGAGCCGCTGTGCAAGGGGCAGACCTGGTGCGCCCAGCTCCCCTCTACCCACACTGGGCTGGCCTGCCGCGTGCTCGTGGAAGCTGAGGGCCCTCCTGGCGTGTGTGTTGCTGGCCAGGGCTGGCCGGCGAGTGAGCTGGGGTCTCCAGCAACACAGCAGTGTGCCCTCCCACCTCCCCCAGCCCAGTCTGGTTCCTCGGGGACGACCCACCCTCCCCCATAAAGAGGGTGAAAGAGAAACCAGAGTGGGAGGCGGCATTAGTAGTACTTACAATTTAAAAGATCAAATACCCAGAATATGTAAGGAACTCACAAATCAGTAATGAAAAGGCAAGTGGAAAAATGGGCACAGACTTGATCGGGCGCCTCCCGCACGGCCAGAGAGCTCACTCTTCCAAGTTCCTATAGTCAGTGCCCTTCCCACAGACCCCATGAGTGCTCCAGCGGCTCTGCAGCTCCCGGGAAAGAACATTCCTCACTGTTCTGGAGGCTGGAGGCTGGGTCGGGGCAGCATGGCTGGGCTGGTGAGGGCACCCTGCTTCACAGACAGCTGACTTCTTTCTGCGTCCTCACACAGGGGCAAGGGTTTTTCTGGGGCCACTTTATAAGGGCCTCATGCTCACGACCTGATCCTAGAGCCCTGCCTCCTATGCCATCGCCTGGGGGTGAGGACTGCAACACATGCATTTCGGGGGGGACGGAAACATTCTGCTCACTAGGTGTGGAGGAGAAGATGCAGGTGGCAGTTACCTGACGGGGTGACGGGGGGGACTTTGGTTCTGTTGACGATGCTGTTTTCACCCCAGGATACAGTGGTTAGTGGTTAGCAGTTAGTATGCTATTATTTACACTTTTATGTTTTTCTTTTTTTTTTTTTTGAGACAGAGTTTCGCTCTTGTTACCCAGGCAGGAGTGCAGAGGTGCGATCTCGGCTCACTGCAACCTCTGCCTCCGAGGTTCAAGTGATCCTCCTGCCTCAGCCTCCCCGAGTAGCTGGGACTACAGGCGCCCACCACCACACCTGGCTGATTTTTTTTATTTTTAGTAGAGACGGGGTTTCACCTGTTGGCCAGGCTGGCCTTGAACTCCTGACCTCAGGTGATCCACCAGCCTCGACCTCCCAAAGTTCTGGGATTACAGGTGTGAGCCACCAGACCCAGCCTTACACTTTTATATTTCAAAGATAACTCAAAACATATGTTAAAGCACGAGACTTCTATCTGAAAATGACAAGGAAAGCAACAGATGCCAGTCCAAGGGTAGGAACAGGAGGTCGGACCGTGAGGGAAGCACAGAGGGCCTGGGGCCCAGCTCCCTCCCTGGGGTCTGCACAGAGCAGGGTGGAGGGAGGCCCAGCCTGCACTCACAGGGCACCATGTGGAACCTCCGCCGTGTGGAATGTTGCGTGTGGGATTCTGCCCGTGCAGGTAAATGTGCCTGTCTGTGTGTCCACACGCACTTGTCTGCAGAGACCGACTCAGACGGGTGCTCCCCAAGGTGTCAGGTCAGAGATTCTCTCTTGGGGGAGGATTTTGAAGAATGTTTTCCTTTCTTGAATCTCTTTGTATGGTTGGAATTCTTTTCAATTCTTTTTCTTTTTATTTTTTTTTTGGAGACAGAATCTCTCTTTATTGCCCAGGCTGGAGTGCAGTGGCACAATCTCGGTTCACTGCAACCTCCGCCTCCTGGGCTCAAGTGATTCTGCTGCCTCAGCCTCCCGAGTAGCTGGGACTACAGGTGCACGCCACCACGTCCAGCTAATTTCTGCACTTTCAGTAGAGACAGGTTTCACCATGTTGGCCAGGATGGTCTCGATCTCTTGACCTCGTGATCCTCCCGCCTCAGCCTCCCAAAGTGCTGGGACGACAGGCGTGAGCCACTGCGCCCGGCCTCCCAAAGTGCTGGGACGACAGGCCTTCGCCGCCGCACCCGGCCTGGTTGGAATTTGGACTCAACACCGGCCATTGTTGTAAACAGAAAAGCGCCAACAGGACGCCCCCAGCCTCAGGCCCCAGCTCCGTGCCCAGCCCCTTTATCAGCACGGCAGGATCAGAGGCCGGCGCCTGGGGCTCAGGTGGGGCTCTGCGGGTGGTGCAGGCCTGGGGCCTCCATCCCGGGGACTGTGAGCGCCTGGTCGTGAAGTGTTGGGTACTCTACCTTGGCCAGTGGCCCGTCCCCACCCCATGGAGACCCCATGTGGAGGGCTCAGGCCCCACCTGCAGCTCCCACATCAGGGGGTGGCTCCCCCAGAGCACCAGGCCCCTGAGTGGAACCCTGTGTGGTCCTGGCTGTGCCCCATGCCCCGTGTGCAGGAGGCCCTCAAGGAGCACGGCCGGGAGTCTCACGCTGCGCACGACTTATCCTCTGATGTTCGCCTCGATCCGTCGCGTCCCAGCTGGCGTGAACCTTCACTGCTGGCTATCAACAAAGACTTCTTGCCAGTCTAGGTTGGTAAAAGCGAGATGCCCTACCTCCTCTGGACCATCAAGAGGGACGTCATTGACTATCACAACCTGACCGGTGACCAGATGCTGAACCACTACGCCAAGACTGCCTCCTTCACCACCAAGGTGAGCCGCTGCTGAGGGTGGCAGGGGGCTGGCAGGAGCCGGCAAGGGTGGGGGGAGGGGCCTCTGCAGCCACTAGGGACCCTTGGTGGCTGGTCAGTGGCCATAGGCGGCCCACTCACCTCCTGGGTGCCTCCCGGGACTCCTGGTCTAACGCCATGGCCGGAATCACTCAGTGCCACCCCACCCCTGGCACCCCTGGGCCCTTTGCTCTGTGTCTCTGGGTGAATCGGGGGCCACAGAAGCCCCTCCTCAGGGCACAGAGACCAAGCCAAAGATGGGGCTGAGTGGGAGCTGCCACCGGGCTTTGGGCCCTGAAGGGGCTGTGGGTCCCCCAGGGGCAGGGGTGCGGCCCTCCACTGCAGGGGTCCCTGACTGGGAATGTACGTCACTGGACACTTTCCCGCCTCCCCCGCCCCTGGCCCTGCACGAGGCAGCTGCCACACCTTTCCACCAAGGCCCAGGGTTGGGACCTGGCCAGGGTGCAGGATGTGGCAACCCTGCTGAGGGAGGGGTAGGGCAGAGGGGCTTCCCTGGCACAGGGGCCCCCTCAGCAGGCCAGGTGTGGCTGCCTCAGCACAGGGGGCAGGGGACAAGGCGCCCTTCCGCACCTGCCACCCCAAGGCCTCCTCCGGGTCAGGCCAGGGCCGGCGCTGCTGGTGGAAACACGGCTTCTGCAAAGATCCTGTGTGCAGAGCCTGGCCTGGGACCCTGAGGGGCCTCGAGTCTGGGGACAGGAGAGGGAGGAGTCTGCCCCAGGAGTGCCCTTGGTGCCTGGTGGTCAGGCGAGTCTGAGGTGGACGGCGGGTCCTGCCTTTTGAGCGAAGCTGCCCCTTGGGCCTAACGCGCCGCTGTCTCTGGAGATCGGGCTGTGTGTGAACATGCGGAGCCTGCCGTGGTACGTCCCGGTGAACCCCGACTCCTTCTTCCCACGCTGCTACAGCCTCTGCACCGACAGTGAGCAGCAGGAGTTCCTGGGTGAGTGATGCGGCCCTGGGGCCCAGCCAGCACCCCAGCTCAGCACCTCTGGTCCCCTGGCAAGGGCTTGTCTGGAAACTTCCGTGGGCAACCTCGGAAGGGGGAGGGGCACTGCAGCTGTGGAGCGGGTGTTGGTCAGGGTGGGCAGGGGAGGCCCTGCTGGCTTGTGCCAGCTCAGAGTGGCGCTGCCCATCTTGGCCGGGCTGGACGTGGTCACCTTGCTGCTCAGCACCCGGCCTGCAGGCCCCATGCGATGCATACTCTGCCTTCTGAGACACAGCAATGCGTGGGACGCGGCAGAGGGCCCAGTGCTGTCAGCAGAGAGGCTTCTAGAAAGATCCCCCTGGCACTGACACAGATTGATGGGGCCAGGTCTGAGGACAGAGGACAGAGGCCGTGGTAATGGCAGTGCAGGGGCCAGGGGAGCAGGCGAGGCAGGGCGGGCAGTTACATAGTGTGCGTCCCTGCCTCTGGGCCTGTGGACAGTGCGCGAGCCGCCGGGGTGAGGCCGGCTCCATGGTTGGAGGCCAAGGGGTGCAGCTGGACAGCTGCAGTCACAGAGGTGCTGGGGGGAAGGGGAGGCAGAGTGGGCTGTGGGAGCAGGCCTGGCCTCCACCAGCTGTGAGGGCAGGAAGTGGGGCGGGTGCGGGAGCCTCCGAGGCCCTGGCCCAAACTCCAGTCCCCAGTCCAGGCTCAGGTGGAGGGTGAGGCCGTGCTGTCCTTCAGTTCCGGCTTGAGCAGAGGATGAGGCTGTGCTGTCCTCCCAGATGACTTCCGGCGCACCATGGCATCCAGCATCCTCAAGTGGGTGGTCAGCCACCAGAGCTGCAGCAGGAGCAAGTCCAGGGCCCAGACAGAGGAGGCCGAGAGCAGCGAGCTGAGCAGCAGGACAGGTGTGGGGCGTGGGGCTGGGGCTGGGCAGTGCTGGGCCACCAGAGCTGGGGCCGCCACAGGGGCCCTCCTGCCTCCTGGGCATGGTCAGTCTCGAGGGTCTGAGCAACCGGGAGCAGATGCAGCCATGCCTCAGAGTCTCTCGATTCTCACAGCAAACGGGTTTCCTGATCTAACCGTGGGGCTAAACGCCGAAGTCGCCGGGTTTGTGAAGCACCTGGCAGTTAACACAGCCCTGGGACATCTGCGTCCCCACGCTCACCACCACAGTTCCGTGCCGCGGACGTGGTTCCAGCCTGTGGTCAGGAGCCTGCCGTGCCCCGTGGCCATGCCGATGCCACAGCCCGAGTCTCCCTAGAAAGGCCCCGTGGGAGAGAATGCAGGAAGCCCCAGGGAGAGGTGCCCCAGGTGGTGCAGGGACATGAGCCAGCCATCGTGGTTTTCGACAAAATCCAAATCTTTCTTGTGACTTTAATAAAATGTGATTTCTAGAGCAGTTTTAGGTTCACAGCACCGCCGAGCAGAGGCACAGGATTTGCCCCATTCTTATGCCCCACGCCTCCCCCACTGTCGACACCCCCCTCCACAGCGGTGCGTTTACTGCCCCTGCTGACAGATGAACATGAGTGCATTAGACTTTTAGTGTGTGTTTGAGCAACACTGATCTGTGCCAATCAGACGGCTGCAGGGCTCCACCGAGGGAAAAGCTCTTCCAGGTAAACGTGGAAGCGGAGGAAACAAATCCCGATTGCTGAACGCTGGGGCAGTGGCCTCATCTGTGCTGGGTGGGAACTTTGCCCAGCTGGCTGCCTGTGACTGGCTGTGCTCAGGTTCGCTTTCAATTCTGAGTTAGGTTTTGGTTTGCTTACGTTGAACACGAGGCCACTTGGGCCACCTCAGTCCGATGGCCTCCTAATTAATGATTCTGTTTTTCTTTTGAGATGGTCTCACTCTGTCACCCAGGTGGAGTGCAATGGTGTGATCTTGGCTCACTGCAACCTCCGCCTCCCTGGTTTAAGTGATTCTCCTGCCTCAGCCTCCTGAGTAGCTGGGATTACAGGCACACGACACCACACCTGGCTAATTTTTTGTATTTTTAGTAGAGATGGGGTTTCACCATGTTGGCCAGGCTGATCTCGAACTCCTGACCTCAAGTGATCCACCCACCTCGGCCTCCCACAGTGCTGGGATTACAGGCTTGAGCCACTGCACCTGCCCTAATTAACAATTTTAACACAGTTGTTGAACCTGCATTGACGCGTTGTGGTAACCCAAGTGGTTTTATACGTTCTGCAGGTTTGGCCAAATGTATGGTGACGTGTATCCACCCTTCCAGGATCAGGCAGAGAAGATCTCCGGCCCAAAACTCTCTGTGCTCTGTCTCCTCATCCCCCACCCCAAGCTCCTGGCTACCACTGATCTTTTTACTGTCTCCATGGTTTTGCCTTTCCTAGAATGCCATTTGGATAGAACCACGTAGCATGCAGCCTTTTCAGATGGGCTTCTTTGACTTAGTGATACGCGTTTAAGATTCTTCCAAGTCTTTTCACGGCTTGATAGCTCATTTCTTTTTAGTGCTGAGTAATATTCCACTCTCTGGATCCACCACTGTTTATTTATCTGTTCATCTGCTGGAAGACATCTTGGTCACTTCCAGGTTTTGACAATCATGAATAATGTTTCCGTAAACATCTGTGTGCAGGTCTTTGTGTGGCCAAATACCAAGGAGTGTACCTGGGTGGTATGGCAAGAGTATGTTTAGTTTTGTAAGAAACTGCCAAACTGTCTTCCAAAGTAGCTGCACCATTTTGCATTTCCCCCAGCAATGAGGGAGAGTTCCCGTCCTCCACGTCCTCACCAGCATTTGATGTCAGTGTTGTTTGTAGCATTCTCCTGGGTCTGTAGTAATGCCTCATTACTGCTGTGACTTGCGATTCCACAGTGGCATTTGATGTTGAGCATGTGTTCATATGCTTGTTTTCCATCTGTATGTATTTTTTGGTGAGGCGAGTAATTCAGAGTCACATTTGTAAATTATGTTTTCTGGCTGGGTGTGGTGGTTCACACCTGTAATCCCAGCACTTTGGGAGGCCGAGGCAGGTGGATCACTTGAGGTCAGGAGTTTGAGACCAGCCAGGCTAACGTGGTGAAACTCCGTCTCTACTAAAATTACAAAATTAACTAGGTGTGATGGTGGGCACTTGTAATCCCAGCTACTTGAGAGGCTGAGGCACAAGAATTGCTTGAACCTGGAAGGTGGAGGTTGCAGTGAGCCAAGATCTTGCCATTGCTCTCCAGCCTGGGTGACGAGTGCAAAACTCTGGCTCAAAAAATTACAAATACAAATAAAAAATGTTTTCTTATTGTTGGCTTAAGAGTTCTCTGCATACTCTAGCTAACATTCCTTTATTAGATGTGTGCAAATATTTCCTCCCAATCTATGGCTTGTCATCTGTCCTTTACAGAGCAGAAGCTTTTCATTTTAATGAAGTTGAACTTATCAGTAATTGCTACTGTGGGGCACTGAGAGTCAGGTGGCAGGGTCCACATAGTTGTTTGGGGAAGTGGTACTCACGGAGCCAGTGGAGGATGGGGCCGTTCAGGGGGGGAGGAAGTCACCTGCACAGACGCAAGCATGGCATCCAGGGTGGCTGCCCAGAGAAGCTTTGTGGGGTCTTGGGGTGCCTGTCTGGGTGTCTGGGATACTTGTTGGGTATCAGGGCACAGAGGGAGTGGAGCTGCCTTTGTCCATGGCTTTAGGCATCACTCCACGAGGCGGGCGGGACTGCCTCCTTGTAGGGGTCCACACTCCATGTGCCTGTGTTTGGGTTTCAGATGCTGAAAATGCTGAGGCAAAGCTCAGGGGCCTTCCCGGGCAGCTTGTGGATGTCGCATGCAAGGTGTGCCAGACCTACCTGGGGAAGCTGGAGCATGAGGACATCGACATAGCAGAGGACACCACGGAGGACCTCACCGAGGCTGAGTGGGAGGACCTGACCCAGCAGTACTACGCCCTCGTTCAGTAAGACTTGCGGAGGCCCTCGGCTCACAGAGCCCGAAGTATAGCCTCCCTCAGCACGCGCCAGAGCCGGCGAGGGGATTGCAGGAGCTGCAGGGGCCGTGCGGCCTCTGGGAACTGGGTCACCTGTCTGGGCATTAACTTACCTGCAGGGTACTGGGCGTTGGGGTGCCTGTCTTGGCATTGGGGCACCTGTCTGGATATCTGGGATACTTGTTGGGTATTGGGGTGTCTGGTTGTCGGGGCTTCTGTCTGGGTGTCGAGATGCTTGTTGGGTATTGAGGCACTTGTCTGGAGTCTAGGATGCTTGTTGGGTATTGGGGTGCCTGTCTGGATGTTGGGGTGCCTTACGGGTGTCAGGGTGCCTAGGCTCTGTTGCCTGTCCCACGAGGCCCCTGGTTGAGAGGATACCCCCTTGGGGTGCCTTTGGGGAGTAACATTGTCTTGTGCATCTTCAAAATCCAGAAGGGTGTGATGTCATTTGAGCCCCCCCGCAGTCTGAGACAGGCAGGTGGGGTTTGTCCATTTCACAGCTGGGCCACCTGCCTCACTCTTGGCCATTGGCAAGTGACTGGCAGAGGCGCGCTTTGGCCCAGAGCTCCCGGCTCGCCAACCTCATCACCATTCGCTGCTCCAGGGGTCCAAAGGCTGACCCTGGCCTTCCTGCCCCCTGCTGAGGGCCAAGTTCTTCCCCGGAGCCAGGAGTCCAGCACTCCCTTGACAGCAGCCACCAGAGAGAGGAACTGGGCAGAGATGGCCCTGGCACCCCAGAAGCATGAGCAGCTGCCACCAGGGGCGAGTCTGTGAGGTCTGTCCATGTCAGCACACGTGGGGTCTTTGAGGTCTGTCCACACTGACACATGTGGGGTCAGTGAGGTCCATCCACACTGGCACACGTGGGATCTGTGAGGTCTGTCCACGCTGGCACACCTGGGGTCTGTGAGGTCCGTCCATGCTGGCACATGTGAGGTCGGTGAGGTCTGTCCACACCAGTACATGTGGGATTTGTGAGGTCTGTCCATGCCCACGCCAGCACACGTGGGATCTGTGCGGTCCATCCACACTGGCACACGTGAGGTTGGTAAGGTCTGTCCACACCAGCACACATGGGATCTATGAGGTCCATCCACACCGGCACATGTGGGATCTATGAGGTCCATCCACGCCGGCACACGTGGGATCTGTGAGGTCCATCCACGCTGGCACATGTGGGATCTGTGAGGTTCATCCACGCTGGCACACGTGGGATCTGTGAGGTCCGTCCATGCCAGCACACATGGGGTCGGTGAGGTCGGTCCACACTGGCACACGTGGGATCTGTGAGGTCCGTCCACCCTGGCACATGTGGGATCTGTGAGGTCCATCCACGCCGGCACATGTGGGATCTGTGAGGTCCATCCACGCTGGCACACGTGGGATCTGTGAGGTCCGTCCACACCAGCACACGTGGGGTCGGTGAGGTTGGTCCACACTGGCACACGTGGGATCTATGAGGTCCATCCACGCTAGCACATGTGGGATCTATGAGGTCCGTCCACACCGGCACACGTGGGGTCGGTGAGGTCAAAAGGAAAGCTATATGATCATCTCAAAAGATGCAAAAATTGGTGAAACTTAATACCTGTTCTTGTAAATTTGTATAGCAAACTAGGAAATGAAAAAAAATTTTTTTGAGATGGGGTCTCACTCTGTCCACCTAGGCTGGAGTGCAGTGGCACAATCATAGCTCACTGCCACCTCGAACTCCTGGTTCAAGCAATCTTTCCACCTCAGCTTCTCAAGTAGCTGGGACACAGGCACATGCCACCACCCTGACTAATTAAAAAAAATTTTTTTTGTAGAGACAGGGTCTTGCTATGTTGCCCAGGCTTGTCCCAAACTCCTAGCCTCAGGCAATCCTCCTGCTTTTGCCTCCCAAAGTGCTGGGATTACAGGTGTGACTGACTTCCACACAACTAAATCTTTTCATTTGAAAGTTTAAGAATCCAACAGCTAACATATTTCTTAGTGCTTATATAATATTGAAAGTGAAATCAGAACAAGACAGATGCTCACCATCAGACTTCTGTTCAGCTTTGAATGGTCTGACTGGTTTAATAGCACAGGAAAAAAGTAAGGCATGAAGATCAGAAAGGAAGAAATAAAATTCTTATTTGTAGATGACATGATTGTTCATATAGAAAATTTAATATTTAAATAATTTAAATTATAAAGTATTAAAATTAAGTGAAATCAGCAAGGTCACTGGGTACAAACTTAATATACAGGATTCCATCATATTTCTATGTTCTAGCAGCAATTGTGAAATGAAATTCTAAAAACACAATACACTGACATCAAATAACAAACCTCTAGAAAAAAATTAACAAAATACATTCAAGACCCTAAACTGAAAGTTATAAAATTAATGACAGTAAATACCTAACGTGTGTGTGTGCATGTGTATACCATGTTAATAAATCAGAAGACTCAATAGTGTAGAGATGCTTGTTTTTCTCAGACTAATCAATAGAGTCAATGTAATCCCACCAGAATCCTGAGAGGTATTTTTTTTTTGTAGGGGTGGGGTAGGGCAGGAGGAACTAATGAACTGATTTATATAGAAATATGAATAATTTGAGAAAAGCCAAAACAGACTTGATAAAGAAAAAATTATAGGACTTGCGCTCCAAATTTCAAGACTTACTCTAGATTTATGATAGTTAAAATGTGATGTTGGGATAGGATCTAGGCTGGGCGTGGTGGCTAATGCCTGTAATCCCAGCACTTTGGGAGGCCGAGTGGGTGGATCACGAGGTCAGGAGATTGAGACCATCCTGACCAACATGGCGAAACCCTGTCTCTACTAAAAATACAAAAATTAGCCAGGTGTGGTGGTGGGCGCTTGTAATCCTAGCTACTCGGAAGGCTGAGGCAGGAGAATTGCTTGAACTGGGAGGCGAAGGTTGGAGTGAGACAAGATCGCACCACTGCACTCCAGCCTGGGAGACAGAGTGAGACTTTGTCTCAAAGAAAAAAAAAAAAAAGAAAATAAGAGGCCAGGCAGAAAGGAGCACAAAGTGTGTGGTTTCACCGATAGGAAGTTCAAGAACAGGCTAGCCCTGTCCACAGTGATGGTCAGCATGGCCACTGGTCTCCGCTGCCTGTTGAGGAGCCGAGGCGTTCCCGTCTCGGTCCGGGGGGCAGGTGCACGCGCGTACATGGCTGTACACGTTGTGCGACTTGACTCTTTCGAGTATGGCAGGATGCACCGCAAGGCATTTTCTTAGACCCGAATTAAAAGGAAGTCCCAGGGGTGACCACCAGGTGGCAGCATCGGACCCCCGCGTGTCCCTGTGGCCCACTCATCCCAAACCACGTCACGAGGGTGTGTGGGCGTCCACGGGAGCTTCCCAGCTGCTGCCGGAGAGGCTCTCTCTGGGAGCCCCTGGTGCCTCAGGCCCGTCAGTCCTCACCTACTGGGCTCAGGGGATCCCTGGCAGGTGTGCCCCGGGGTCAGGACTCAGAGAGCCGTGGCTGTGCCCTGCTCACCGCCAGCATCTGGAGGCCCAGCTTGTTCTCTGTCGAGTCTGGGACGCGCATCTTGTGGTTCCTGGGTGTTGCCAGCTCCTGCGTGGCACTCTGCTGGGCTCGTGAGCAGCTCTAACCCTCACTGCTCTCAACTTTCTCCCCCGCAAAGCAGGGGCAACACAGCAGCGCGTGCACCTGCGGGGAGGGTGGTCCTGCTCAAATCCCACCTCCCAGTGTGAAGGCGTCCCTGGCTGGGGGCTGGGCTGTCCTGGGGGACGCAGTGAGGGATTCCTTCCCTGGGATGACCACAGCTCGTCTTCCTCCTAAGCGAGTCGCTGCGGCCCCGGGTCACTGGGAGCTTGCTAGTCTCCTGGGTGGCGCCGGTGTTGGCTGTGACCAGCATGGTGGACGACCCCGGTGACCCGCCCTATTTACATGCTATCGTTTTGGGCCGGTCTGTGCAGCAGGGACGGGGCTGTTTCAGGGGGTGCGGGTGCGGGGGGCTGGCTGCATCTGGTTTGCTTCACATCCTCACCGCAGTGGAGGGTCCTGTTCTCAGGATGTGGTGTGCACGTCGCTCACCAGGGAGGATGCGTGTCGGCTGGTGAGAGCCAGGAGATGCTGCCCACCTGAGGTCACCTTCAGTCCTTCCCGGGAGGGGCCTCTCACACAGCTCCACAGTGCAGGACCCTTCCTGTGTTGTCAGACACACCCCAGCCTCACTTCTCCCTTCAAGCAGGCCCAGGAGGTATGAATGGAGCCCTGATGTCCCAGGTCCTCAGAGGCTTTGCCTCCTCACCCCAGCTCAGGCCAGCTAGGAGAGTCACAGCTGGTGTCCTTGCAGCCCGCTGGCCCCGCTCCTGTGCCCCAGCCGCCTTGTCAGGATGTCGGGGGGGGCTCCACGCTGGGCCTTCTTCGCAGCCCTGAGTCTGCCCATGCAGGACAGGTCCAACGGGCCCTGGGGTGGCTGCTGGCACCTCATGGCTTCCCCCTCCACCGTCCGGGCAGCAGGAGTGTACCCCCCGAGTTCTAAACCCGATCAAATAGCTCTCCCCACCCCCTCCTTATTCCCTGCAGTTATGACTTCTGGAGTCTAGCCCGTGACTGCAAAGCCACCAACGCGGTCTCGAGTCAGACTGACGTTGAGCTTGCAGGACGTGGCACTGGCAGCTGGCGGGGACACAGGAGGCCTGCACAGGCCGGCTGCTTTCCTACCAGGGGACGGGCCCAGGCACTAGCAACCACAGGTGGAACCTGGGCATGGCTGCATCTCCCGTCACCTCTCTCCCACCATTTCTGCCCAGGCAGGGTGCTGCTTGGGGTCCCGTAGCCAGTTCATACCCACACACTGGGGTCCCCCACATGGCCCTTCATAAGGCCCTTGCCTGGTGCAGCCTCACGGGGTTAAGTTTCCAGGTGACTGTCCTATTGGCAGAGCGTCCTGGGCGACCCCCAGCCCTTTCCCGCCAGGCCAGCCCTGGACCATCCCAGAGTGGAGCCTGCTTGGTGGGCGAGGCGGGCCCCGGCCTCGGGGGGTCCCAGCCTCGGAGTCTCATGCACTTTCTGGATCTTGCTTTGTAGTGGTGACGCTTTCATCTCCAATTCAAGAAATTACTTTCCGCAATGCCAGGCTCTGCTAAATAAAATCACGTCCGTGAACCCTCAGACGGATATCGATGGGCTGCGGAACATCTGGATTATAAAGCCTGCGGCCAAGTCCCGGGGCCGAGGTGAGTTCGCTGGTGTGGGTGCCACCTGGACCGAATTCACAGCTACTCGACGGCCGCACTTGGTGCCAGCTGCCATAAGCGAGGGACAGTCTCAGGCCCACGGCACCACGGGGAAGGAAGGGTGGGGGCAGAATGCCGAGGCAGCATGGGGCTCAGTCTCACGGGCACTGGAGCAGTCTTGGAGGAAGAGGCGTCTTCACAGCTCGTCTTCAATTCACGAGGCTGGGTTCTGGTTGACTAGTTAATTAGGATTCCATCCTTTGTATTCACAAACTGGTCTATGGTTTTCTTTTTATTATTATTTTTTAATTCAAGACAGAGTTTCGCTTTTGTTGCCCAGGCTGGAGTGCAGTGGCGCAATCTCGCCTCACTGCAACCTCCACCTCTCAGGTTCAAACAGTTCTCCTGCCTCAGCCTCCCGAGTAGCTGGGACTACAGGCGCTCATCACACCCAGCTAATTTTTTGTATTTTTAGTAGCAACGAAGTTTCACCTTGTTGGCCAGGCTGGTCTCGAACTCCTGACCTCAAGTGATTCACCTGCCTTGGCCTTTCAAAGTACTGGGATGACAGGCATGAGCCCCCACACCCAGCCTTTGGTTTTGGTTTTAATATTGCCATGATTGCTTTCTTGGTATCACGAGTATGCTGG
Organism: Ateles fusciceps; assembly: GCA_036589455.1. Lineage (NCBI taxonomy): Eukaryota > Metazoa > Chordata > Mammalia > Primates > Atelidae > Ateles > Ateles fusciceps. The sequence goes on along the minus strand of JAZHEH010000402.1, from coordinate 2,683,499 downwards.
CCTCCAAAATGAAGGACTTTCATCCCAATTAACAATGGAATTCCTAGTCCTTGAATTTATTACAAAACTCACCTGTAAATACCAGACTCTCGGAGGTAGATTCTTAATACCTTTTACACTTTGTCTGTGGTTTTCTACATCTTCTTGAATGTAGCTGTGACTATATTCTCTTTTCTGTTCCTACTGGCGAGTACCATGTGTCCTGTTAAAAAAAACAAAACAAAACAAAATGGAACAGGATTTCCTAGTGGTCTATTCTTATTCCTGTTTCCAAAGAACCAACCTCTGGTTGCATTTTTCAATTTTCTTGAGAGATTTCCCCCCTTATCTCTAACTTAGATGCTAAGTTCGTTTATTTTAATTTCTCATGCAATAATAAAAGCTTTAAGGCTATGAAATTTCCTCTGAATGTGGCTTAAGCTGCATCATCTTGTTTATGTGACATAATGTTCTCATTTTCCTTCGTATCTAAATAGACGTTACTTTTAGCTTGGTTCTGTTTGCCTCTTATTTTGAAGAGTTTTTTTTATTCACAAGTGATTCATTTTTATGTAATTTTTATTATTAATTTTTAAATTTTTGAGACAGGGCCTTACTCTGTAGCCCAGGCTGGAGTGCAGTGGTGCAGTCACGGCTCACTGCGGCCTCAACCTCACCAGGCTCAAGTGATCCTCCCACCTCAGCCTCCTGAGTAACTGGGACTATAGGTGTGTACCACCATACCTGGTTACATTTTTTTTTTTTTTTTTAAGAGTTGTGGTTTTGCCATGTTGCCCAGGCTGTTTTGTTCGATTTTTAAAAAATCTTGGCCCAGTGCAGTGGCTCATGCCTGTAATCCCAGCACTTGGGAGGCCGAGGAGGGTGGATCACCTGAGGTCAGGAATTTGAGACTAGCCTGACCAACATGGAGAAACACTGTCTCTACTAAAAATGTAAAATTAGCTGGGCGTGGTGGTGGGTGGCTATAATCCCAGCTACTCGGGAGGCTGAGGCCAGAGAATCACTTGAACCCTGGAGATGGAGGTTGCCGTGAGCCGAGATTGCGCCATTGCACTCTAGCTTGGAAAACAAGAGTAGAACTCTGTCTCAAAAAAAGTATTAAGTTGTGATTTTCTTACATTCCATCTAAAGCCTCTTCCGTCCTGCCACATCCCCTTTTCTGGGCGTGTGTGGCCCGAACTCCCCTGGCATCCTACAGGCTTTCATCTGGCTTCCCACGAGTGCCCACCCTGCCTGGCCACGTGTGGGGTGCTCTCCCCGGCTGTGTCCGAAGCACTCACCTTCCCCATCTGCTGTTGTCCATCGGGCTAGACTTTCCGCCCACTGTAGACACCTGCATCCCCAGGGACACTTGGTGGACACCCCAAACCCACCTGCCCCAAAGCAAATGTACCTTGTGCTGCCCCGTCACTAGCTGTGCCCTCTCCTGGTGCCGCTGGGCCCACACGTGCTGGCCCAGAGTGATGTCACTGGTTTGTGGCTGTGTCCCAAGCTTCATCTGAGGATGGCGAAGTCTCAACTTCCCAAAGTCGAAGCAGCAAAGTCTGGTATTTTGCAGGGAAATGTTGCCTCCGTCTTGTTCTGCTTTGCGCCTCTGCAGATGGAGCTCCCTGCACTCCGTATCAGTCGGAATAGACCCGATGGTGCCACGTAACGAGCAGTAGCAGATATACCCGGGGCTCTTGGGAAAAGCAGCTCCTCTTGCATGCATGCCTGTTGTCCATCGTGGGCTGGCGTGAGAGGGCGGCAGGGATGCTCCTCCCATCGAAGCCCCCATCTTGTGACCCCAGTTCCCTTGAGGCTTCAGGCTATTGCAGCAGAGAAAGAACAGCTGGCAGGAGTGCTGCAGCCGTCTGCAGATACCGCTGGTCTCCACAAGTTGTGTGGCCTAACTTGGGGGGTGAGGGTGGGAAACTGGAAAACCCACCTGCACAAGAGGACCAGTGGCCCCCACCCTGCCCTTCCTAGTGTTACCCTCACAGGACTCCAAGGCCCCCGAGTGCTGCCCCTCACAGCCCTCAGGAGACCCCACTGCCCAGCCCGATGGCTGCTCTCAGGTCCTTAGAATGCCCTGCTCCCCTGTTCACACCAAACCCCAGAGTGTGGCCTAGGGCATACTGACTCTCTTTTATTTATTTACACTTATCGAGATGGAGTCCCAGGCTGGAGTGCAGTGGTACAATCTCAGCTCACTGCAACCTCCGCCTCCTGGGTTTAAGCAATTCTCCTGCCTCAGCCTCCCGAGTAACTGGGAATACAGGCGTGCTCCACCATGCCCAGCTAATTTTGGATATGTTTTGGCAAAATCAGGTGGTGCACACTGTAATCCCAGCTACTTGGGAGGCTGAGGCAGGAGAACAATTTTTGTATTTTTAGTGGAGATGGGGTTTTACCCGTTGGCCAGGCTAGTCTCGGACTCCCAACCTCAAATGATCCACCCACCTTGGCCTTCCAAAGTGCTGGGATTACAGGTGTGCACCACCACACCCACCCTGCTGGCTCCCTTTTAAAAATGACTCTGTCCCCTGCCCCTTGACTGATCTCCATGTCCACTCAGAGTCCTGGGGGCGAGCCTGGGGGAGACTGGCACTGGCTTCCGCCTCATCCGTGAGCGCTAGGCCTTCCCCGCCCCCGGCCGTGCTGCCTGCTGGCCCTGGACAAAGCTAGTGCAGGTCTCGGGCCAGGCTGCGGCCCTGCCCCTGGGCTCAGGAGCTGCAGTGGCCATGCACGCTGGGCTGAGTGGTGGCCCCTTGCAGACATAGTGTGCATGGACCGTGTGGAGGAGATCCTCAAGCTGGTGGCCGCAGACCACCCTCCTTCCAGGGACAAGTGGGTGGTCCAGAAGTACATCGAGACGCCAATGCTCATCCACGACACCAAGTTTGACATCAGGCAGTGGTTCCTCGTCACGGACTGGAACCCCCTGACCATCTGGTTCTACAAGGAGAGTTACCTGCGGTTCTCAACACAGCGCTTCTCCCTGGACAAGCTGGACAGGTCAGTGCGGAGGGCGAGCTGGACACCTCGGGCCAGGGAATGGGCTGCTGCCCTCACCCGTGGAGCAGCCGCAGTGAGAAGCGGCCCCGGCAGGGCCCCCTCACTGCCACCTGCCACCACGAGAGGCACAGGTGGGGAAACTGAGGCTTGGGAGGGTGATGACTTCCCCTGGGACAGGCCCACACCCACCAGCCTTCAAAGTCAGCGCCCTACACCCCACGCTCTGTGCATGTTCTCTGGAAAATCTTAAAAGGCACCATTTTACCTGTGCCCGCGGGTATCGGAATGGTGTGGGCAGCACCTGGACCCCAGTGCAGGGGAAGTGATGTGTGGGGTGCCTGGTGGAGGCTCAGACATCCATGAGCCCAGGGTGGGGGAGACCCCTGCCTCACCCCGGTCCCCCCGTGGGCAGGATGGAAAGAGCCTGTGGTGTCCTCGGGAGCGTGCTGTCCACACGGCGATGTCTGCCAGCCTCTGTCTGCGCCAAGGCTTCCTTTGACTGTTGTGTGACCCCCCGCTTGGTGTGAGGGGCTGGGGGACCTGATGGGTGGGCAGGGGGGGCGCTGCTTTACAAGGGAGTGAGAATCCAGGGAGGCCCGAGAGTCACTTAACAGAGACCTTGCAGGGGGGGTCAACTCTGGCCCAGGCTGGGAGCTGCACTCGTGCCTAAGTCACACCCAGAGAGGGCCTGGGAGGAGCCGGCCTGGGGCTTTGACTCACCTGCCCGCTGCCTCTGGTCAGGTGGGCCTGGAGGGGGTCCAGGAACTCACCTGCACAAAAGCAGCTCCTGGGCAGTGGGAAGCCGGAGCCCCTTCCAGCCCGTCCCCGGGCCTCCAGCCGAGAGCCGAGGGCCGTGTGCCGTGTCCCTGGCCAATCTCGGGGCCTCTCTGAGCCGCTTCTCCATCTGGGACATAAACACGCATCCCAGTGATGGGAGGGTCCCTGACATTGGGTCAGACACGTACTGACAAAAATTAAAGAAAGGGGTTAAATGTTAGCACTGTAGGTCTGAACCCTGATGAGCTATTTTTGCCAAAACGCTCTTCTACGTGCCTGTGTCTTTTTTCTCTTCATTCACTTTCCAGTGGAAATATAACTTGCATACAGTCATGGGCGGTCTCATCCCCCCCCATGAACAAGGTGGAAAATTCCTGGCCCAACACACCTACATGGAAGTGAAAATGCTTTTGACGTTCATATGGCATAGTGCAATCTCCTAAGGCATGTTAGTAGTTTTAAGTCCTGTTTAGAAGTAGGGCAAGAGTGTAACTGAATTACTGACAATTTTAGATAGGTGACTGCTTCTCACCCTGTGTCACCAGCGTCCCTCTAGCCATATGCAGATGGGGAAACTGAGGCACGGGGAGGCTCTTACTTGCCAGCAGCACCTGGTCAGGGGCCCTGGGCTGGTGGGCTTCTCCGCTGCCCCCAAGTGCATTCCATGGCATCTGCCCGCTGGGCTGAGGGTTGTCCTGGGCTGTGTCAGCCGGGGGAGCCAGGAGAGTCCCCGCCAGCCGGCCTGGGCTCCTCTGGCAGGGCGCAGGAGTCCTTGGGGATGAGGTTCTCTTGAACCAGCTGAGTGGGCACAGCACAGTGGGAGGACCGGCCTTGGGCGCCTTCCTGGGCTGATGGAGGCTGGCACCTGCCCCCTGACCCCGCCCCCCCCCAACCGCAGCGCCATCCACTTGTGCAACAACGCCCTCCAGAAGCACCTGAAGAACGACCCGGGCCGCAGCCCCCTGCTGCCAGCACACAACATGTGGACCAGCGCCAGGTTCCAGGAGTACCTGCAGCGCCGGGGCCGCGGCACCACGTGGGGCAGCGTCATCTACCCGTCCATGAAGAAGGCCATCGCCCACGTCATGAAGGTGGCGCAGGATCACGTGGAGCCTCGTAAGAACAGCTTTGAGCTCTACGGGGCCGACTTCGTCCTCGGGAGGGACTTCAGGCCCTGGCTGATCGAGATCAACTCCAGCCCCACCATGTACCCATCCACGCCCGTCACGGCCCAGCTGTGTGCGCAGGTGCAGGAGGACACCATCAAGGTGGCCGTGGACCGCAGCTGTGACGTCGGCAACTTTGAGCTCCTGTGGAGGCAGGTGAGACCCGCCCGCCCCTGCCCGGGTGGTGGGTGCCATCCTCTAGGGGGTTTGGTGGCAGCCCCCTGTGTGGACGCTTTGCCACGTGGTCACTCAGCGAGGGTGGAGCCGCAGGCTGCCAGCCCCAGAGGGTCCATGGAGGATGCCGATCCGCTCCGTGACTCCCGCTCTGTGACCCAGGCCTGCCCTGCCCTCCCGTGGGACTCGGTGCCTCGTTGGCACTGAGGAAGGGGCTGCTACAGGCGTCCGGGTGGGCGGGGCGGCCCTGCTCGCTCGGCTCAGAGCTCTGTCCGGCTTTCCTCCCTCGTTCCCAGCCCCACCCAGCCCTGACTGATGTTGGAGGTGGGGGCTCCCTGCTGGCAGCCTCTAGGCCCACCGTGCTGCTCCTTCGCTTTGGCCTGCAGTGTCTTCCACTCCGAGGGTCTTTTGGGGGCCTCCTCCTTCCCTTGGGACCTTCCTGGGGGGTGAGGCCTGTGCCTGGAGACGTGCTGGAGCCATCGGGAAGTGTGGCTGATGCCTCTCTTGAGGCCTCTTTGTGGCTAAACTGGAGAAAGGGCAGCCCAGTCCTTGGGTGTGGGGCCCCCTAGGCCGCCCCCCCAAGCCTCAGGAAGCCTTGGTTCCCCACAGGCTCTACAGAGCCTGGGAGCCTCCTGAGGGGCTGCATGGGACCCCAGGTGTTCACTCCCGAGTTGGGCAGGGGTCTGTGCCCCGACCAACCCCTCCTGCACGGACTCCACCATCCTGGCCACATCCCAGCACCCCCAACCTGTGCCTTCCCCCTCAGCCTGCGGTCGAGCTGCCCCCATTCAGCGGGTCTGACCTCTGCGTGGTGGGCATCGGCGCGAGGAGGGCAAGGAGGCAGGTGCTGCCCGTCTGCAACCTCAAGGCCTCAGCCTCGCTGTGGAACGCACAGCCGCTGAAGGCACTGTGCCCCCTCGCCATGCCGGACCCCACCCAGGGACCCCCACGACCGGTTCTCCAGCGAGACCTGGGACTGAAGGATGAGAAGGGGCTCCCCCTGGCCTTGCTGGCACCCCTAAAAAGGCCAGCCAAGAGTGGCAGAGCTCAGCAGCCCACCCGCACCAAGGCTGCCGGGAAGGCGGAGCTCCCTGCCTGCCACTGCCGCCACTTGGACAGTCAGGCCCTGAACACTGGTGACCTCGAAGCCCAGCCTGCCAGATACTCGGATCCAAACCTGTTTAATGTGCACCCCCTGGTGCCTGTGCTACAGGGCCTGAAGACAGAGGAAGGCGCCCTGCGTCCGCCACCTGGAGCCCCAGGTAACGTGGGGGCCGTGGGGGCCATAGGGGCCGCCTGCTCCATCCCCAACCCTCCCTCGCCAGCAGCCGCTGCACCCTCCAGGACAGGGCAAAGAGCAGGCTTCGACACTGGGGCCCGGGTGTCCTCTAAGGAGGTGCTGGCATGAGCTTGGGAGGGGGTTTGGGGCATGTGGCACCTTTCCCAGCCCCCGCATGGGGGTCTCGGGGGAGAGTGGGAGTGCTGGCTAGGTGGATAGTGGGGTCCCCTCTGTAGAACGTGGCAGGTGATGCCTTTCTCAATACCTCTGGGAAAGGGAGGATTTGAGCTAAGGCCTTGAACCGCGCCACGAACAGCACAAACTCCCTGGCTGAGCGACGTGGCGAAGTGACCGCTGAGCTTCTGCGTCTGGTTTTCTGAAGGCTCTGAGGGGCTGAGGTTACAGGTGGAGCCACCACGCCTGGCTCCTATCGGGCTCTTCTGAGCCTTGGCTAAACCTTCAGAATCAAGGGGCCGCCACCGGCTGCTCTTGGCCTCAGAGTAGCTGAGAAGGATGTGGGGCTGGGACGCGGCTGGCCAGCAGGCAGCTTCACCTGTTCCTCCCGCTCGAGAGTCTTTAACGAGGGCGTGATGGGGTCTTTATGAGGGCGTGATGGGGTCTACGAGGGCGTGACGGGGTCTTTAGGAGGGCGTGATAGGGTCTTTACAAGGGCGTGACAGGGTCTTTAGGAGGGCGTGATGGGGGTCTTTACGAGGGCGTGATGGAGTCTTTACGAGGGCGGGAGTGATGGAGTCTTTAGGAGGGCGTGATGGGAGTCTACAAGGGCGTGATGGGGTCTTTACAAGGGCGTGATGGGGTCTTTACGAGGGCGTGTTGGAGTCTACGAGGGCGTGATGGGGGTCTATGAGGGCATGATGGGGTCTTTAGGAGGACGTGATGGGGTCCTTATGAGGGCGTGATGGGGTCTTTAGGACAGCATGCAGGTGTTGCCACCTCCCGATTCCCACTGAGGTTCAGGGACTGGGACTCCACTCACCGAGATGCCGCCTGTCCCACAGGAGGCCAAGCCCCTCCTGCAGCAGCCCAACAGCTCAGGCCCGAAGGGGCACACGCCCCGGTGTGGGGGGTCACTCAGGAAGGCCAGCAACGCGGGCCCCACCAGGCACAGATGAGTCTCCAGCCCCCCACGTAGCCTGCCTGCCACAGAGCAGATTTGCCGTAAGCAGTGTTGCGGACTATAGGAGTTGATGTTTACCTTTACTGGGTCATCAGTGGAGGCAGCTGGAGACTTAGCCCAGCACCAGATTCTCATGTGGAGAGGAAAGGTCTCCTCCGCCCTTTATCCCCCACATGCCAGCCATGCTGCCAGGGTTCTCCCACAGGACCCTCCTGCCCCGTCTCCCAAGTTCACTGGGCAGTTTTCCTTTATTCTGTTAATGTGGTGAATGACATTGATTGATTTAAATGTGAAATTAACCTTACATTCCTTCACTTTCATTTTTTATTTTTAAGGAACTGGGTCTCACTATGTTGCCCAGGCTGGTCTCAAACTTCTGGTCTCAAGTGATCCTCCCTCCTCAGCCTCCCAAAGTGCTGGGATTACAGGCGTGAGCCACCGTGCCAGGCTCCTTCGTTATCTTTTTGGTCTTTGCAGGGCTAGATGATGCCTTCATTGTTATTCCTAATATTACCTGTGTCTTCCTCTCCCTCTCCCATCTTAATCAGTGTCACCAGAGACCCTTTATTTTCTGTTTTAACGGAATCTAAAATTTTTTGAAATGTTATATTTTTGGTATTATTCAGTTCAATATTTTCTAATTTTCATTACAATTATTTAATCCCTCAGTTACTTAGAAACCAGTTTCCTAGAAATGCAGTAGCATCAGATTTTATAGTTACTTTTTTTTTTTTTTGAGACAGGATCTGGCTCTGTCACCCAAGCTGGAGTTCAGTGGCATGATCTTGGCTCAGTGCAGCCGGCATCTCTCAGGCTCAAGCCATCCTCCTGCCTCAGCATTTCCAGTAGCTGGGACCACAGGCATGCACCACCACATCTGGCTAATTTTTTTTTTTTTTTTTTTTGGTGGAGATGGGGTTTTGTCATGTTCCAGGCAAAACCCAGGCTGGTCTCAAACTCCTAAGGTCAAACCATCCGCCTGCCTCGGCCTCCCAGCGTGCTGGGATTACAGGTGTGTGTAAGCCACCGCACCTGGCCCAGTTAGCTGTTTCTTTTCCTTGTAAGCTTAATTGCATTTTGGTTAGAGGCCATTATCTTAGAAATCGGTTGTCAGTTACTTTAGGTGGTCAGTTTTTATAAATGTTTCTCAGTTTAAATAATGTGCAATTCTGAAATTGTTCAGTATCATGAATTGGGCCAGATTTTGACATATTTCATTTCCTTAGTTTTTTTTTTTTTTTTTTTTTGTCTGCTTATCAGTTACTAAGCAAAGGATGGTAAGAATCTTGGGAATGCATGGAATTCTGCCAGTTCTTGCTTTAGAGATTTCAGATTGTTACTAATTTTATTTTGGGGAGGATTTTCCTGGTGTATTTTTTCTTTCATTATATAAGCATATGTTTCACATGTTTCTCTGCCTAACATTCCAGACTGCCAATGTTTAATCTTTTAATCAGTGCACCTATCATTTACCTTTAATGTAATGATGTGCGTGGATTCTGTGGTGATCGATTCTGCATAAGAAATCACTGCGAAGCAGAGCTGCTAACAAAGCACACGTTTATCATCCACGTTTTCTGTGGTTTAGGACTCTGAGAAGGGCTCATCAGCTTGGTGCCGCTTCAGGAATGCTCCTGAGGCTCAGTCCTGGTGTCAACTGAGGCAGCCTCATCTGAAGGTCTGCCTGGGGCTGGGGACCCACCTCCCTGATGGTGCACCCCCATCAGTCCCTCCCACGTGGACCTTCCACAGGGCTGCTTGAGTGTCCCCCACAACATGGCAGCTGGCTTCCTCCAGTGGGTGATTCAATGAGACCACTAGAGTCATGAGGTCTCTTTATGACTTCACCTGAGACATCACATATCCCTGCTGCTGCTATGTTCTACTGGCCACGCACCCCAATCCTGATCCAGGCAGGAGGGGAGCACACATGCATGAGTGCCTGGGGGTGAGGATCCGCCTTGGAGCCCCATGACCACAGTATCACCGTCTGATTTCGTTCAGTTTGTGTTGACCTTGTCCATTCTGTGTTCCTGTTTTCTCTCTGTTCTTGTCACAGTTTTCATTGATGCTCCTTCTCTCATTTTGTTTTTTCCTTCTTCTGGTTTAGAGGTTACGTACTCTCTTTCTAGTCTTTTAGCGACTGCCTACAAATCACTCCTGGCACGTTTAACTTACCACAATCTAAAGTGAAGGAAATCCCACTTACACCCACCTGAGAGTACATCAACTTTGAAGCCTGGAAAATAGGACGTCCCCTGCTGCCTTCTGACTTTGCTATTGCTGTCAGCCTGTTTAATCATGTTTTTAACAGTCTACTGGGTGTGATTATCATCAGTGCCTGCACAGCCAGGGTTTTTAGATTTACCCACATACATTCCCCTTTGCCCCTCACTCTTCCCGAGTCTCAGACTTCTGATCACATTCATCTCAACCACTTTCATTCCACTCAAGACAGTGTTCTTTAGGGAGACACCAGCGGTGGGGACGCTCAGATGAGCTTTCGGTCTATAAATCTCTTTTTCACACAGGCTCCTGACAGAGTCAGATGCTCTGCGGCAGGAGTCCAGGTCGCGGCCGCTCTCCCTCCGAACGTTGAATTTGTCCTTCCGCTGTCTTGTCTTTGCCGTGGCTCTCGGAAAATCGGCAGAGCCTGCCATCACTCCAAGGGGGAGCTGTCTGTTCTGCCTGCCAGCTTTCAAGACTGCTTTAATATATCTGAGTATTCAATTTGATTTTCATTTATTCAACCTGGAATTTGAATGTCTTTGCTGTGTGCCATGGTGTCATTATTCACTTATGGGCATCTCTGGCCATTATGTCTTCAAATATTGCCTCCACCCCGTTCCGTCCCCTTCACTTTGGAACGCAGACTAAATGCTTGCTAAGCCGTCTCACTTTCCCTGTATCTCCTAATCTCCCACGTCTGTTTCACTTATTCGGCGGCCTGTGCTGCATTCTAAAAACGTCCCCTCACCTGTCTTCCCCTTCGTTTCAGGATGCTACCAACCCATTGAAGTTTTAATTTCTCACAGTTTTCATTTTTAGAAGTTCTACTCTTTAATGAAATTATTTGATCTTTTTTCTTTTTTTTGAGACAGGATCTCACTCTGTCGCCCAGGCTGGAGGGCAGTGGTGCAGTCACAGCCCCCACTGCAGCCACCAACTCTCGGGCTCCAGCGATCCTCCCACTTCAGCCTCCCGAGTAGCTGGGACCACAGGCATGCACCACGCCTGGCTGTTTTTGATTCACCCTGCACCCAGTGGTTTGGGGCTGCCATTCTGTGGGGGGGTGTGAGGTGTCTTCTGTCCCCCACACTCCAGGGCCTTGGGACCCAGAGCTCCAGGTGGCCCTGGTGGTGAAGCATCAGAGGAAGGAACTTTTTCAGGGCGCCCTCTCCTCAGGCTCACCTTCCCTGGCCTGGCCCCGTCTTCCCTTACTGTCTTGCCCACTGCTTTTGCCTGTTTTTGTGATGCTTTTCCTACCTTATGCCCCTGTTTGGTGGTTTTCCCTGGAAGGACTGGTCTGGTTCCCAGACCCCCTGTTACTGAGTGCACCCTATGGGCTCCCTGGAGCCTGCTGGTGCCCCACTGTGGCTCTCACTCCAGCCCCGGCCCCCATACAGGGTTGGGGCCCAGGCCCTGGACCTCCCCTCCCTCAGTAGGGCCCAGGCCCCACACCAGCTGCTCAGCCAGCTCATGCATGTTCCATTCATCACGCACAGACACACGGAGGGCCGCAGACACCGCGTCCCCTCTCCTTGGCTTAGGGCGGGCCCAGCCTCCGCCCTGACTCACTGGACACACACTTTCTGGGCACCCTGGTGGGTCCCAGCAGGCCCTGGGTGTGTGGGGGGACAAAGCCCTGCCCAACAGCACTGCCTGGCCTGCTGCGCTGAAGCACCCTTGCAGATTTGACCTCCCAGTTCTTGACCCAGTCCTCTCCCCCTCCGGGATGAGAGCCCCGAGGAGCGGGAGCTGCTCCACCTCATTCGTCCTGCCACTCACACCCTGCTTGTGCCACGCAGGCCCCGCCTCTCGTGCCGGGCTGGCCCAGCCCTTCCAGGAGACCCAGTTCCCAGGCGCTGCTCAGGTTCCACCTGAGGTTCCTGGAAGCCAAGAGCTGCTTTGCATAGGCACTGGGGGCTCTCCCCACCCAGACCCTGAGGAAGAGCGACTCAGCCTGGGGCCCAAGTTTGCTGTTGGTAGTGGGTGCCCTAGCACTTCTGGGCTAGGCTGCGGCTTCTTGGGAACCTTTAGCCCCAGAGGCTGGGAAAACTGGGGAGTCTCCCCTTACCCCACATTCCTACCCCACCCTGGGACTCCTTCTGTCCCTCCCCTACCAGGTACAGCTGCAGCAAGTGTACAGGCTGGGCTTCCCCCTCACCCTTCCTGGCCTGGGCAACCTGAGGTCACTCTTGGCCCCAGTACATGGGGGGCGGGGCTTGGCACGGGCTCACCCCACTGAGGAGGGCTGGCCAGAGACCCGAGACAGCCTCAGGGCAAGGCCAGTGGTGGAGGCCAGCGAGAGCCAGGCCAAGGCCCCAGCGTCTCAGGTTGAGAGGGCCCCCTCTGTGAAAAAGATGCATGGTGGCCACACCTGCCGCCCTTGCCTGTCCTGGGACGCTCCGAGGAACGGTGTGAAAGTCCTTGAAAAGCAGCAGCTCCCATGCAGGGGTGGCCTCGAGGAGTGGCCCCACAGTGGATAGCACCTACCTGCTCTTGCCCATCATGGCTGCTACCTCTGAGCCCACGAAGGAAAGGGCACGGGCTGCAGCCGCCTCTCAGACCATGGGCACCATGTGGGATGCTGGGCATGGGGCCTGCTCCCCTCCAGCAGCTCCTGGCATCAGAACAGTCCATGGGGCCTGGTGAGGTCTGACCACAGGTTGTAGGCAGCAGGTCTTCTAGCTCCACTGGGAACCCCAGCTCAGGCCCGGCCTTATGGTGCCAGCGTGCCCAGATGGCCTGCACCAGCTGCAGCCTCTCATGGGGACAGAAACACCCTCAGCCTTGACACTCCCACTCCCTACTGACCTGTACAGCCGCTGACCTGCCCTGGGACTCTGGGGGGCTGCCCCAGCTGCCGGCCCTCAACTGCAGGCACTGCCCTGTGCCCACCACTCACTTGGTCCTGGCCCAGTTCAGCACCAGGCGTCTGAACCTGAGCCCAGGCACAGCAGCGCAGGAGGAGTCAGGGTGGGGGCTGCTCTTCTCCGAATTCCCCAGCTGGTTGGGTCCTTCTAGGCAGGACTCACCTCAACGAGGGCTGGGAGAGGCAGAGCTGGACTCCCCCTCTGGGATGAGGGGCCAGGTGGAGGGGCGTTAGGGAGGGTGAGGGGGGTGGGGAAGGGGACCTCCCCATCCACAGAGCCTTCACCCCAGAGGCACGATGCCCCACCCCTGACCCCCTACCACGTTTTTAATTTTTATTTATTTGAGAAGTAGTTTTGTTCCTGTTGCCCAGGCTGGTGTGCAATGGTGTGATCTCAGCTCACTGCCACCTCTGCCTCTGGAGTTCAAGCGATTCTCCTGCCTCAGCCTCCTGAGTAGCTGGGACTACAAGTGCCTACCACTACACCCAGCTAATTTTTGACATATTTAGTAGAGACAGGGTTTCACCATATTGGCCAGGCTGGTCTCGAACTTGTGACCTCGTGATCCGCCTGCCTCAGCCTCCCAAAGTGCTGGGATTACAGGCGTGAGCCACCGCGCCTGCCGGGCCGGCATTTGAGTGGAGGTCTTGGTTTTCTGAAAGCTGGGGAAGCAGGTGGGCTCCAGGCAGGAGCAAGTTGGGAGCCACCTGTGGCTGGACTTTCCGCTGGGCTGCTCTCGCAGGTGGTGAGATGTCCCTGAGGGGCCTGCCTGGGGGCATGGCCTTGAGGGGTGTGGACTGAGGGGACCCACGGGCGCGGGGATGAGGTCAGGGGCGAGGTCGGGGGTGGGCTGGGTGGGGGAGGACATGGGCGAGGATTCGGGGGTCTGTGGCCTGACGTGAGGGTCACCGGGCGTGGGCGCAGGGTCTTGGACGCCGTCCAGAGGTCCCGGGGGTGTGGGACGTCATGGGGCTGGACGAGCGGTGGTGGGTGGTTGGGGCTCTAGGGGAGCGACTGCAGGTGGAGGAAGGCGCTGTCGGGGTGGAGGGTCCCAGCGCGCCCAAGGCGGGGGGGTGGGGTGCAGTCGGGCGGAGGGAGGCACGGCTGGATGAGGGCCGATGCCCGCGGTCTCAGCACCCCTCTCTCCCCAGGGCTGAGGAGGGACCCCCGAGCGCCGCCTTGCCTCCGTGTGCCGCGGGCCACAGCCGCCCCACGGGCCCTGTAAACGCTGCCGCTCGTTCCACGCCGAGGTCCTGCAGGGCGCGTCCTTCGTGCCGCTGGGCGGACGGAGCTGCAGCCCCGGGAATCCCTGAGCCGGGACCCACGCGGGCACCAGGACGACGACCCAAAGCCAGGCGCCTGTCCGTGGAAACTGCGCGGAGCTGAGGCCGAGAACACGGCGCTGTCACAGAGAACCCGCGTCCTCGACGGTTTTCTGGGTGCCCCGTGCCAGGCCTCCCCCGCGCCTGCCCCAGCCCCTCCAAGCCACCCTGGGGAAGGCACCAGCTCGGGTGTCCCAGGCGGACGCTGGTTCTTCGTCCCGCGTTTGTCCAAGTCTTGGCGCCGCCCAGGCTCTCCCACCCCGCGTTTACTCCCATCTGGTGCCCAGCGCGGGCACTGAGGGAGACCCCAGGGTTGGACCGTGCGATCCCTTTGCAGTTGGGCTTCTGGGCGCACGGGAGGTCAGTGGGCCATGTGGCTGTGCTGCCCTGGAGACCCAGACATGGAAAGACTCCCCCTGCTACCCAGGCCTTGTCCAGGAGGTGGCTGGGGCCTGCCAGTGAGCCGGTGGCCTGGTCTTCATGGATACGGAGCAGGGCCAATCCCCGCAGCCCTCAGAGCCAGCACCAGAGCCCCCATCCTCAGGTTGGAGAGGGTGGCCGGGCCGGGGCAAGGGCCTGGCTTCACCATCCTTCCCTGGGCCTTGGGACCAGCACCAGCCACACCCCATGGGCCGTCCCCACACGAGGTCACTGGCTACTGGCTGCCTGCAGCCCCTGCCTGTGTCATGGTGCTGGGAGGACGCCTTCAGGCAACTGGGAGTCATGGTGGGGGCCTGCCCCAGTGAGGCCTGGAGAGAGAGAGGTTCGGGTGTGAGGGGCCCGGGGCGGGAGGGACATCTGTCCTTTCTCAAGGATCCTGCTGGCCGTGCCCATGGACATCACCTGGGACACCTGCCATGGCTCAGCAGCCCCCTGGTATAAGGAGGGCTGGACGCCAGGCTGACGGGCAAGGCCCAGCTGCAGTATCTGTCTTCCAGCCCAGCTGGGACGGGACAGTGGGTGACAGAGACTGTCCTGGGCCACCCCCAAACGTGCCTGCCTGCCGCTGACCACGCTGTGGCATGGAGGCTAGCACTAGGCACTCTCCAAGGTGCCATGGCCACAGGCACACTGTGGGGTGGGGGGTGCTCAGCTGCATGAACTCTGCCCAGCAGTGACTGCATAAGTTCCAGCCCATGGAGGTGGGGGCAGGGCCGAGGTGCTGGCCCAGGAGGCAGGGAGGTGGGCAGTGGGCGGCGGGAGAAGGGAGGGAGGAGTTCATGGTCATGTCAGGCCCCGCCACCTTCCCCTCCCCTGGGACCCAGCCCCAGAGCTTGCTTCCCAAGCCCACGGTGTGAGGCCCACGGCCTCTCCCAGTCTGGGGGTGTGCCACTCTCCACACTTGGGGGGGTCCTGTGGGTATTTCAGGCAGAATATCCCAGCTATACACTCCCTCCATCTCCCACCACACACACATGCACGTGTGCGCACACACACACACACGTGGGGCAGTGACCTCCCAGGAACAGAGGCAGGAGCTTCTGCCTGCCGAGACATAGAGATTGGGCTGGACACAGGGACTCTGGGCCTGTCCAGGAAGAGAAGAGCCAGGTCGCCCAGAACCACACTGTGGTTCTCTCCAACTCCCTGCCCTGGCTGGAGGCAAATGGGCAGCAGTGAGCTTCTGCCCAAAAACTTTCCTACACATTGGACACTCCAGATAAGAAGAGGACACAGAACAGCTGCCTGAGCAGAAGCTGAGCCCCAGAGTTCCCAGCCTCGGGGGCTCTCTGGAGTGGGGGACCTCACAGTGAGGACTGAGCAGGGGGGTGGCCTCTTGCATCTGGAGGGGAGGCGAGGGCTGAGGACCTGGGGTGGAGTCTCAGGTCCCAGGAGAGGCTCTCCCTTAGAGGCCAGGGCTGAAGCCAGGGGCTCTGGAGTACCAGTGCCCAAGACAGATTCTGCCCACCCTTTGCCAGCCCAGCCAGCTTTCCAGGGCCCTTGTCTACTGTCCCGGCCTCACGCACGCCTGAGGGGGGTACACACAGGCGATGCCTTGATCCCCCTGGCCTGGAACTCTCTCTGCTCCAGTGGCCGCCCCGTGGGGAACCCCCTTAGGGTGTTTTGGGGCTCCGAAGACCTCAAGGTTTCCGGATGCCTCATTTGGAAACTTGGAAACTCCACAGGTGTCTGGCCACAGCTCCACGGCCCCAGGCGGTGGAAAGTCTCGGGGCTGCTGTGTGCAAAGGCAGTCCTGCTTTGCTAGGAGGGGGCGTGTCTGCTCGCTCCGCTGTGAGGCTCGGCCTCTCTCCTGTGTGTCTTTGGGGCTGCAGCTGCAGGGTCGGCCCGGCGCTGCTGCCACAGGCACCCTGCAAACTTGCCCCACGCACGCCCACAGCCTCCAGTGGGAGCTGTCACTGCACAGCCAGATGCTGGCTGGGCAAGTACTCGCGTTCCTCGGCCTGACCTGGGGCACTTTCCAGAGCCTGGCCATCCCCAGGATTGGGGAATGTGGCCTCTCCTGTTCTCAGGTAAGCTCCTGCCTCCTCCTGGGCCCCTACACTGTGGCAGATGAGGCCCTGGTTTCTCCTCAGGTGGGTATGGCCTGACGCTCTCAGCACATGGACAGGGACAGGTGAGGGGGTTGCAGGGGCCTGGGGGCCCCTGGCAGAGCTGGTGAAAGGAGGCTGGGAGACCTGGCCTGACCCTGCTGAGCTGCTCTGGGAAGCGTTTGCTGGAAGCTCAAGGCAGGGTGAGCCCACCTCCGACCCACCTGTGACCTCCGAAGAGGCTGTTAGAATCTAGGGCAGCAGGCAAGCCCATCCCCGGGCTCCCCCACCCCACCCTCCTAGGCTGCTCTGAGCCCTCGGGAGCTGGCGGCACACAGGCTTGTGTAGACACCTGCCAAGGAGACACTTGGGGAACGGGGAACGTCCTGAGAGTGAGATGTTGGCAGGGAGGTGCCTGGGGCATGGTGTGGGGAGTGCTCCCGCCTAGAAGGGCCGGCTGACTTAGCCTTACAAGAGAGGGTGTTTCATCACCTGCAGCAAGAAGTGTGCCAGCGGTCCCAGGAACGGGCGCCGGTGCCCAAGGCTGGCCGAGGCACAGTGGGGACACAGGCGTGGAAAGAGCCCAGAGGGTGTCCCGGGAAGGGAGAACTCACTGAGGACCT
Organism: Ateles fusciceps; assembly: GCA_036589455.1. Taxonomy (NCBI): domain Eukaryota; kingdom Metazoa; phylum Chordata; class Mammalia; order Primates; family Atelidae; genus Ateles; species Ateles fusciceps. Next base: position 2,666,438 of record JAZHEH010000402.1, on the reverse strand, counting down.
GCTGGCTGCACCGTTCCTGGTATGGGACAGCACACAGCAAGATGTGCCTTTAGGGCGGTGGCCTGGTCGCCTCTGGGGGACACTTTCAGGACACCCAGCAGCTCCACAGGGCCTGAGACGGGTCCAGCAGCGGGCTCAGGGAGGGGGAGGGAGCGGTGGGTGTGGGTGGCACAGGCAGGCTCAGATTCACGGGGCATTCGTGGAACAAGGAAGAAAGCAGGCTGGGACCCATGGGGGCCGGTGGGAGCAGGCGAGACGGGTGATTCAGGTGAGAGAGGTGTTAGCTGGATTCCCTCCTGCAGGAGAGAGATGGAAAACAGGGAGGGACAGGACTGGGGGTCCTGGCTGGAGGGAGGAGAAGTGAGAGTTGAGACTCAGAGGTGACTTTTGCCTGTCAGTGGATGGAGGAAATGGTTCCTGAGTTGGGAGACCTGGGGGAGGCAGCCTTGAAACGTGAGCTGGAGAACCTTGCCGAGGGGGAGTGATAGGGCTGTCCCACACTGCCACGGGCAGGGTGACCCTGGGGGAGCAGGTGGGGACCAGGACTGAGCCCTCCCTACTGCAAGGAAAGGGGCAGGGGCAGGGGCTGAGGCAGGCGGAAGAGGCGAGGAAGGAGGGGAAACGCTGCAGGGGGAGGGGAGAGGAGGGGTTCACAGGGCTGAGGGGAGAGTCTCATGGAAGATGGGGTGGGGAGGGCTGACCAGGAGGGGTCAAGGGGTAAGAGGAGGGAGTGGGAATCTGGAGGTGGGTGTAGGGGCGCTGCCTGGGGCAGCCTTAGGCCAGGCAGTGGATGCCAGAGGGCATGGGAGCCCCTGTCCGCGGTGGGGAAGCCAGGGAGAGGAGGCCGGGGCTAAAGCCAGCCTGGGGGAACCTGCGTGGGTGGGGCGGGAGGCTGGGCCCGATGCTAGGGACCTCGGGGGGCGGGGACCACATGGGGGCCAAGAGAAGCTGCCCTGGGGGTTCCCTACACACCCTTCTGACGCCTGGCAGCTGGGAAGCCCCAAGAAGCACGACGGAAAACCCCGCAGCCGGGAGGCGCCCAGGGCCCAGCCTCAGCCCCAGCTCCCCCCCACATCCCCCACAGCGCGCCCAGGGCCCAGGTTCAGCCCCAGCTTCCCCCGACCCCACAGGGCGCCCAGGTCCGGCTTCCTGTGCCCCGCGGGGGACGGGCAGAACCTCATGGACATCCTGTGCCCCCGACAGTGGCCTCTCCTGCAGCCCCAGACACACGGGGCCAGGCGGCCAGCCCTGGGTGGGCTTCAGCACTGGCACTGGGCTCAGAGTCCAGGAAGTCAGGAGAAAGAGCTGACCCCCTTTCCCATCTCCAGCCCGCCCGGCCTCCAAGCCCCCAGCAGGGGTCTTTCTCTCCCTGATTTGGAGACAGGGGAGTCCAGGCCACAGCAGGTGCCCAGAGGGGCTTCAGGGCACCTGGTGGGAGGGAGGGTGGGGACCTGCCACTGCCCCCCCGTAGTTCCACACAGGGGCCTCACTGGGCCTCCCACACTGCCTCCACAGCTCCTCCTGTGCCCAAGCTGGTATGGGCTGCCCCCACCTGCCCACCTCCCATCCCCTCCCCCACCCCTCCCCCACCTACCCACCTCCCATCCCTCCCCCACCCTGCCCCCCACCTGCCCATCTCCCATCCCCTCCCCACCCTTCCCCCACCTGCCCACCTCCCATCCCCTCCCCACCTTGCCCCCCACCTGCCCATCTCCCATCCCCTCCCCCACCCTTCCCCCACCTGCCCACCTCCCATCCCCTCCCCCACCTTGCCCCCACCTGCCCATCTCCCATCCCCTCCCCACCCTGCCCCCATCTGCCCACCTCCCATCCCCTCCCCCACCTTGTCCCCCACCTGCCCATCTCCCATCCCCACCACACCCTACTCGGATCACTTCCCCAAAGGCTGCCCAGGTGAGCCCAGCCCCTTTTGCCTGGCAGAGCCCTTGGCCGCCTGCAGTCAGCTCTGCCAGCCCCTCATTTGAGGCCCTGCTCCTCACCAGGGGCTGAAGCTGGGCTTCCATCCGGCTGCCCCGTCCAGCCTGCCCTCCACCCTCAGGCAACCAGTTTTGTGGCCACTGTAGGCGGAGAAGGGTCCCACATGGCGGTCTCTCTCAGGGGAGTTATCGGGGTGGTCGGCAAATGGGTGGAGACAGTGAAGAGAATGAAGACTCCGAGGCCATCTTAGGGCGGGGTCCTGGGCTGGACCCTGGAACAGAAGACAGATTTCACCAGGATCCACAATTCCACACACAGGCTGAGGGTCACTAACTGCCACCCACGTGTGGCTCCCCCAGGTTTTGCAAATGCACTGGGAGCTGTTGAGATTTGGGAAACGGGGTAAACTCTGGTCATCATCTAAACGCATTCCAAAATAAAAAGTATTTAGAAAGAGGCGGGAGATGTGGCCACTGGCCATAACGGCTTCACAATTCAAGGAACAGAAGTGGGCCCGACTTTTGCTTTTCCATGTTCCCACCTGGGCCAGGATCAGAAGTCCAGCTCTCCATCTTGAGCTCCCCCCACTCCCACCCCCACCCCAACAGTCTGGGCTTGTCCAGTCCATAGAGGGTCAGCTCTTTTCAAGAATGAAGCGCTGTGTTGACCAGGGACTGCACAGTCCAGCACCCCAGCACAGTGGCCTGGACTTTGGGGTCCCACCCCGCTCTGAGGGTGCTAGGGACCTGGACTCCGGGGTCCCGCCCTGCTCTGAGGGTGCTGGGGGCCTGGACTCCGGGGTCCCGCCCTGCTCTGAGGGGGCTGGGGACCTGGACTCCTGGGTCCCGCCCTGCTCTGAGGGTGCTGGGGGCCTGGACTCCTGGGTCCCGCCGTGCTCTGAGGGTGCTGGGGGCCTGGACTCCGGGGTCCCGCCCTCCTCTGAGGGTGCTGGGGGCCTGGACTCCGGGGTCCCGCCCTGCTCTGAGGGTGCTGGGGGCCTGGACTCCGGGGTCCCGCCCTGCTCTGAGGGTGCTGGGGGCCTGGACTCCGGGGTCCCGCCCTGCTCTGAGGGTGCTGGGGGCCTGGACTCCGGGGTCCTGCCCTGCTCTGAGGGTGCTGGGGGCCTGGACTCCGCGGTCCGCCCTGCTCTGAGAGTGCTGCCATTGTTGCAGGGGTGCCGGGCGCCTCCTGCCTCACAGGCCATTGGGGGAGCAGGCTGTCCCACAGACCCTTCTAACCTGTGGGGAGCCACAAGTCCTCCTCATGCCCCTCTTTGGGTGCCTTTGGTCAGGTTGGGCTGAGGGTGATAATAAATCAGGACTACAGCTTTCACCAGGACCGTCCAGGGCCTGTTCACCCAGCCGCACGGTTCCCCCACCACCAGCTCAGCCTCAGTCCCTTCCAGGCCCATGAAATTGACTTCTACGAACCCCCCAAGCACCTCTTAGATTTCTAGCCTGCACCCCCCAGACTCTCCAGACCCCTCTAGCTCCTCTGGAGCCCTCTGTTATTCTCCCACGTCTCTCGTTAGTTATAGAAAGTGTAAGTTGCTGATTTCCCGGGTTTCGGATCGTTCTGTCTCCCCTTTCTTGAATGTGAGCTCCTCTAGAGGCAGGGAAGCTTCACTGTTTTCCTCTGTCCACGAATTCAGCACCTAAGCAAGCCTGCCACGTGGTGGGTGTTTCGCCAGTGTCCACTTAACAAATGCACAAGTGGGTGGGGGAGCCAGGGCCTGAGGGTCCACAGGATTCAGAACACATTGTTTACTGAGTGGCCGCCGCGTGCCAGCCTTGGGCCAGACCCCTGACACTGAGGAGGAGCCAGGGCTGAGGGCAGCCCAGGACTTCGGGAGTGAGGGCCAGGGCAGGAGCAGGACGGGCTGGGGAGGGGGTGCCTGCAGCCGCTCACCCTCTCACTGTTCTGTCTCCAGGGCTTCGCCTGCAGGAGCCACAGGAACCGTGAGTACATCTGAGCCTGGGGACGCTCAGGGCCTGGACTCCCCCCGTGCCCCTCTCAGTAAACCCAGGTCCACCCAGGCCCCCAGGGCCGCTTTGTCCACCGTGGGAGGCAGGTCTGCCCTGCACTGTTCCCCAGCAGCCGGGGTTCCCCTTCTGAGCAGGGCGAGCCGCCATCACTCACCGATGGGTGTGGGGCCCTGGACACACCCAGGCAAGGTCGCCCTGGCTGCTGCCCAGAAGTGGGTCAGCTGCAGATGGAGCCCCGAGCCTCCATTTAACTCACAATACCTGGCTGTGTTCCAAACCCGGCCCAGCTGACAACCCAGCAGCAGCAGGTGGAGACCCCCCTGTCGTCTAGCAAACCCGTTCCCCTCTGTAAAGTGATCCCCTCCTGGGCTTTGCGCAAATACCTTGGCTGTCTTTGTCAACAGCGTATTTATAAAAGGACACTGACTGTTGCAGACGGTAGAAGGAAGAAAGTTAACACTCACTGGAAAGCCTCCATGTACACATAAACAGTATTCACCTAGACAAACATTGCTCTAGAGATTTGGAGTTTTTTCTTATTATTTTTGCTTTTTATAAGAAGAGAGACGAGGTCTCCCTATGCCTGGTTGGTCATCCAAACCCAGGCTGTTCTCAAACGCTCAAGCGTTCCCCCTGCCTCAGCCTCCCAAAGTGCTGGGATTATGGGCGTGAGCCACCCCGCCCGGCCTGTTCTAGACTTTTGTGTATGCAAATATACAGATGTTTGCAGAATAAACAGATAAAATTATTTTATAGAAAATCACCTTATGTCATTTAAAGTATTTTATGTATTTTTACTCCGAACTTAACGGAAAAATAAAGAGATGGCTAAACTTTAATTAAATGTTTCTTCTCCTCAAGGACCTCTAAGCTTGAGAGAGGAGATTAGATCAGCCTGGCCCTGTGCAAGGATCACACGCAAATTTACAAAGCGGTTCATATTAACAAACAACAATAAATACAAAGCATGGCCAGGTACGATGGCTCACACCTGTAATCCCAGCACTTTGGGAGGCTGAGGCAGGCGGATCACCTGAGGTCAGACCAACCTGGGCAACATGGTAAAACCCCGTCTCTACTAAGAATACAAAAAAAAAAAAAAAAAAATTAGCCAGGCATGGTGGCACTTGCCTGTAATCCCAGCTACTTGGGAGGCTGAGGCAAGCGAATCACTTGAACCCGGGAGGCAGAGGTTGCAGTGAGCCGAGATTGTGCCACTGCACTCCAGCCTGGGCAATGCAGTGAGATTCTGCCTCAAAAAAAAAAAAAAAATAAAAACAAAACCAAAAAAAACCTCATTAGTATTTCTAATAGATTTCCTATCTAGTCTCAAGTTTTTTTTAATAGATGATCATGCATTCTGCAGCTAATGACATTCTGTAAACCTGTATGTCGGGCGGAGGGGGGTGGGTTTTGTGGAATTGGCTCAGCTCTCCAGGGCGATGCTGAATGAGGGAATTCCTGTCTGGTCCTGATACTAACGGCAGTGGTTCTCAAAGGGTTGCTGTTCAGTATTCGTTTATTGGATGTTTGCACTAGATGGCCCTGATCTACACAAAGAGGTGCCTTTCTTTTCCTAGTTTGCTAAATATTAGTTTATCATGAATAGGTGTTGAATTGTATGAAACATTTCTGCATCTATGAAAATTACAAGTTTTCCTTTGAGATGGAGTCTCACTCTTGTTGCCCAGGCTGGAGTGCAGTGCCGCGATTTCGGCTCACTGCAACCTCCGCCTCCTGGGTTCGAGTGATTCTTCTACCTCAGCCTCCCAAATAGCTGGGATTACAGGCGCCTGCCTCCCCGCCTGGCTAATCTTTGTATTTTTAGTAGAGACGGGGTTTCACCATGTTTGCCAGGCTGGTCTCACACTCCTGGCCTCACGTGATGCACCCACCCTCGGCCTCCCAAAGTGCTGGGATCACAGGTGTGAGCCACCCTGCCCAGCCCCAGAGTGTTTTTAAACACAGAGTGGTCCTCGGCCTCCTGCTCTGTCAACACCAGTTTGAATTCCCAATTCCCCACCACGCTTTTCCAGTCCCCGCGCTTGTGGCTGCTTTTGTAACCCACCTGTCCCTGTTGAGCCCCCTTCTCCCTCCTGAAGTGAGCACATCTGTTAGGCGCTCTTTCAGGAAGACTCCGTGGGTGCTATCTGTGTGGCTTATTTTGGGTAAGGCAAAACATATTTATTTCTAAGTGTCTGTGATGAATTTGAGTTTCACAGTTATCTCCACGCAGTAACAATGGATTCTGTTCCGTGCCACACATCGTTTGTGTGTTTCTGCTTCACCCACCCTTTCCTCTACACACCCTCCTCTTCATTTTGTCAGCATAGGTGGGACAAGAGCCTGTTCTTATTTTACAATGAGCAGCTTCTCCTCCTGCGTCCCATTCACTAACTCCATATATGTCCGAATTTTTCGTGCTCACTGCGAGTACTTCTCCTGCGTGGCTTCACCAGTTTTTTTTGTTTTTGTTTTTACTTTCTGGTTTTGATTCGTTTCTTGGTTAGCTGGAATAGACCTTTGTCTTTCCTCTAGAGAGGGTCAGAAGATGCAGGTTTCTCATTTCTTGCATAAAGGAACTTGTCTTTTTTTTTTTTTTTTTTTTTTGAGAGGGAGTCTTGTTCTATCACCCAGGCTGGAGTGTAGTGGTTTGATTTCTGCTCACTGCAACCTCCACCTCCCGGGTTCAAGTGATTTTCCTACCTCAGCCTCCTGAGTAGCTAGAACTACAGGTGTGTGCCACCATGCCCCGCTAACTTTGTATTTTCAGTAGAGACAGGGTTTCCCCATGTTGGCCAGGCTGGTCTCGAACCCCTGACCTCTGGTGATCCATCTGCCTCAGCCTCTCAAAGTGCTGGGACTACAGGGGGAGGTCTTTGTCTTGTTGGCCTCACACATATGGATGACAACACAGACACTGAATTCTAAGGCACAGTCATTTCTCTGAAGATTGCCGCACACCAAGCCCCGGGGGACGATTCTCCAAGGGACGGAAACACCAGCCTTAGGGCCACAGCGCTCCCCCGCTCCCCAGCGTGACCCAGCTTCTTATCACCAAACCATCAGGCTTTAATTTATTTTTAAATTTTCAATCTGTAGTTATTCTTTGCTACTTTATAGAAATACAGGGTTTGGGAGGTTGAGGTGTGTGGATCACTTGAGGCCAGGAGTTCAGGACCAGGCTGGCCAACATGGCGAAACTCCGTCTCCACTACAAATAAAAAAAAATTAGCTGGGCATGGTGGCAGGTGCCTGTAATCCCAGCTACTCTGGAGGCTGAGACAAGAGTCACTTGAACCCAGGAAGCAGAGGTTGCAGTGAGCTGAGATCGCACCACTGCACTCCAGCCTGGGTGACAGCAAGACTCCATCTAAAAACAAAAAACAACAACAAAAAACAACCCACCAAAACCAAAACCAACAAAAAAGAAATACAGTGGATTTTTTTTTTTTTGAAGCGGAGTCTTGCTCTGTCACCAGGCGGGAGTGCAGTGGCACAATCTCGGCTCACTGCAACCTCCGCCCACCGGGTTCAAGTGATTCTCCTGCCTCAGCCTCCCGAGTAGCTGGGACTACAGGTGCACGCCACCACACCCAGCTAATTTGTTTGTATTTTCAGTGGAGACGGGGTTTCACTGAGTTGGCCAGGATGGCCTTGATCTCTTGACCTTGTGATCTGCCTGCCTCAGCCTCCCAAAGTGCTAGGATTACAGGCGTGAGCCACTGCGCCTGGCCCGGATTTTTTATATATTGATCTTGAATCCTGCAATTTTGCTAAACTTATTAGTTTTAGTGCCTTTTTTGTAGACACTAATGTTTTCTACAGAGATAATCATGTCATCAGCAAAGGAACACACTTCACTTCTTCCTTTCTAAGTGGGAAGCCTGTTTCTTTTCCTGCCTCATTGTGTGGAGTAGGGTCCCCCACTGCAGTATTGAGTGGAACTGAGAAGAGCAGGGATTCTTTTGTTTTTGATCTGGGGGAAATAATCTATTCTTTCACTGTGAAACGTGATGTTAGACATAGGGTTTTCACCTATACCACAAATGTGATCATCTTTAGCAATTTGGGGAATTTCATTCCCTGTTTGCTGACATTTCTTTTTTTAATCAGGAATGGATGATGAATTTTGTCAAAAATGTTTCTGTGACTACTGAGATGATCATAAGTGGTTTTTAAAAATTTTGTCAGCTGGGCCTGGTGGCTCATGCCTGTAATCCCAGCACTTTGGGAGGCCGAGGTGGGCGGATCACCTGAGGTCAGGAGTTCCAGACCAGCCTAGCCAACATGATGAAACCCCATCTCTGCTAAAAGTACAAAATTAGCCGGGTGTGGTGGCTCGAACCTGTAATTCCAGCTACTCAGGAGGCTGAGGCAGGAGAATCTCTTGAACCCGGGAGGCAGAGGTCTCGGTAAGCCAACATCACACCATTGCATTCCAGCCTGGGCGACAGAGTAAAACTCTGTCTCAAAAAAAAAAAAAATAAAATTGTGGACATGGTGATTACAGTGGTTGATTTTCTCGTGTTAAGCCAGCCTTGCATGTGTGGGGCAAACTGCCACAGTCATCATCTTTCCCTCTGCCCTCGGAGTCACCTAACATTGTGTTTGGTGTCTTTATTGCCCTGCAGTTGCCTCTTCTTGTAATGTCTGTGTCAGGTTTTGGTGCCCGAGAGTGAGTTCTGAAGGATCCCTTCATCTTCAGCTTTCTGGAAGCATCAGTAGAACCGGCATTCTTTCTTCCTTAAGTATTTGGTTTCATTATTTTCTTCAGTGCTCTTCTGCTTTCCACTGCCTAGGTTTCCACTCTGATTTTATTTTTCTTCTTCTTTCTCTGGTTCCTTCAGGTGGAAGCTAAGGTCACTGATTTGAGATCTTTCTTCTTTTCTAGGTTACGAGTTGAGTGCTTCGAATTTCCTCCAAAATGCGGCTTTAGAAGCATCTAAGAGGTTTTTATATGTTGTCTGTTTCTTTTTTTGTAGTCCAGAGGTCTTATTTTTTTTAGCACCTACTATGCCGTGCATTCATAAGGAGTAGGTTCCAGCAGCTCAGGCTCCTTCCCCCTGGTTCTCACACAGTGCGCGTCTCCGGGTGGAGCAGGCTGGGGCTAGCGCTTCAGCTGAACCAGAACCTTTCTCTTTGGCTTCCTTTTCTCATCATTTTCCTTCACGTGTTTCAGGAAGCAGTCTCGGCTCTTAGAGTGTCTAACATGCTCGATATGCACATTGATTCTCTTGGCAGGAATCTTGCCCTTAACTTGTTCATTTTTTTTTTTCTCTTTTCTTTCCAAGCCACTCAAAAGACCAGTGTGAACTTGTTCATTTTCAACAATGCCAGCAGCATGCTGGGGAACACTGTCACGTCTTCCAGCTTCGCCATGGGAATACCTGGGGTCCTTTACCAACAGTTCCCTTCATGTCTACAGTGTCACCTTTCTTATAGATTTGCATATATGTGGCTGAAGGAACAACGCCATGTTACTGTTTTGAGACGTAGTCTTGCTCTGTCACCCCAGGCTGGAGTAGAGTGGCGTGATCTTGGCTCACAGCAACCTCTGCCTCCAGGTTCAGGTGATTCTCCTGCCTCAGCCTCCCCGGTAGCTGGGATTACAGGTGCCTGCCACCATGCCCAGCTACTTTTTGTATTTTTAGTAGAAACTGGGTTTCACCTTGTTGGCCAGGCTGGTCTCGAACTCCCAACCTTGTGATCCGCCCACCTCGGCCTCCTGAAGTGTTGGAATTACAGGCGTAAGCCATTGAGCCCAGCAAAAATATCTTACATAATTACCACCGTTACTATTTATGATATCTTTATTCCTTTGGTGCCCTTTTCATCTGTTACTATTTTCCTTCCTGCCATAAGGACTTTAACATCCTTTGATATGTGGGTCTTCTGGTGAAAATTCTTCCAGCTTTTGTCTGCAAAAGAAGCCTTTACCCTTAATTTGGAAAGGTGTTTTTTACATGGTATAGAATTTTCTCTTTATCACTTGTTTTTAAGCAAATTGATTATAATATGCCTTGGTGTCCTTTTCTTCGTGTTTCTTATATTTAGCACTCATTGATTTTCTTGGATCTGTGACTTCCGTAGTTTCATCAAGTTTGGAAAATTTCTATCATTTGATTTAAAAAAAATTTTTTTTAATTCAGGCTCCATAGAGACTGTCAAAAATTGCCAATGCCGACTGTATTTCAAGTCGTCACGGCGGGTATTGGGAAAAGTTTTCAACTAGCAATAATCACGCCTCGGATAAACCTCATTGGCTACGATACTGCCACTGCGCAAAGCTGAGTTTTTAAAATTTCTTCCTTTCCTTCAGGGACTCCAATTATACATGTATGAGGTCACCTGTGGTTGTCCCACAGGCGACTCATGCTTTGTTCGTTATTGCCATCATTTCTCTGCTTCTTTTTGGATACTTTCTATTGCTATATACCCCAGCACCTCTCCCCTCTCCCCCCCACCCCCACCTCTGCAGTGTCTAATCTGCTGTTAATACTATCTGATTTATTTTTCAGTCAGACATTGTGGTTTTCAGCTCTAGAAGTTGGATTTGTTTTTTTCAAATATGTATCCTATGTCTATAATTAACTTTTGAATGTATGGAATACAGTAATAATTGTATTAATGCTCTTGTCTACTTTTTTTTTTTTGAGCCAGAGTCTCCTTCTGACACCCAGGCTGGAGTGCAGTGGCATGATTTCGGCTCACTGCAACCTCCGCCTCCTGGGTTCAAACAATTCTCCTGCCTCAGCCTCCTGAGTAGCTGGGATTACAGGCATGCACCACTGTGCCCAGCTAATTTTTGTATTCTTGGTAGAAATGGGGTTTCACCTTGTTGGCCAGGCTGGTCTCAAACTCCTGACCTCAAGTGATCTGCCTGCTTTGGCCTCCTAAACTGCTGGGATTATAGGCATGAGCCACCACGCCTGGCCTCTTGTCTACTAATTCTGTGTATCAATATTGTGTTAGTTTTGGCCAGATGCAATAGCTCACACCTGTAACTCCGGCACTTCGAGAGGTCGAGGTGGGTAGATGCCTTTGGCCAGATGCAATAGCTCACACCTGTAACTCCGGCACTTTGAGAGGTCGAGGTGGGTAGATGCCTTTGGCCAGATGCAATAGCTCACACCTGTAACCCCGGCACTTTGAGAGGTCGAGGTGGGTAGATGCCTTTGGCCAGATGCAATAGCTCACACCTGTAACCCCGGCACTTTGAGAGGTCGAGGTGGGTAGATGCCTTTGGCCAGATGCAATAGCTCACACCTATAACCCCGGCACTTTGAGAGGTCGAGGTGGGTAGATGCCTTGGCCAGATGCAATAGCTCACACCTGTAATCCCGACACTTTGGGACTTCGAGGTGGGTAGATCCGTTGAGCCCAGGCATTTGAGAGCAGCCTGGGCAACATGGTGAGATCTCGGTCTCTACAAAAAATACAAATATTAGCTGGGTGTGGTGGTGCACACCTGTGGAGGGAGAATGACTTGAGCCCAGGAGGCAGAAGTTGCAGTGAGCCGAGATCGCACACTCTAGCCTGAGTGACAAAAGTGAGACCCTGTCTCAAAAAAAACAAACTTGTGTTAGTTTTGATTTTTCTCCAAATTAGGGTTGTTTTTTTCCCTGATTATTTGCATGGCTTGTCATTTTTTACTGGATGTCAGACATTGTGAATTTTTACTCTGTTGTGTGCTGGGAGAAAAAACATTTTCTTATTCCCACAAATATGCTTGAGCCTTTTCTGGCATACAGTTAAGTTTCTTGGAGACAACTTAGTATTATTGGTCTTGCTTTTTCGATTTGTTAGAAAGGACCAGAGCAATGCTCAGTCTAAGATTAATTCTCCCCTTCTAGTGAGGCAGACTCTTCCATGTGCTGTACCCAGTGCCCTTTGAGTAATGAGGTTCTCTGGCTGCGAACACGGGCTAGTCCCAAGCCTGTATGAGTCCAAGATACACTCCTTCAAATTCTTTAAATTTTTTTGAGATGGAGTCACACCCTGTCACCAGGCTGGAGTGCAGTGGTGTGATCTCAGCTCACTGTAGCCTCTGCCTCCTGGGTTCAAGCGATTCTCCTGCCTCAGCCTCCCAAGTAGCTGGGACTACAGGCACGTGCCACCACACCCAGCTAATTTTTGTATTCTTAGTAGAGACGGGGTTTCACCATGTTGGCCAGGCTGGTCTTGATATCTTGACCTCATGATCCACCCGCCTCAGCCTCCCAAAGTGCTGGGATTACAGGCATGAGCCACCTCGCCTGGCTTTTTTTTTTTTTTTTTTTTTTTGGAGTCTCGCTCTCTTGCCCAGCCTGCAGTGCAATGATCTCTGCTCACCGCAACCTCTACCTCCTGGGTTCAAGCGATTCTCCTGCCTCAGCCTCCTGAGTAGCTGGGATTACAGGCACCCACCACCATGCTTGGCTAATTTTTGTATTTTTAGCAGAGACGGGATTTCACCGTGTTGGCCAGGCTGGTCTTGAACTCCTGATCTCAGTTGATCTTCCTGCCTCAGCCTCCCAAAGTGCTGGGATTATAGGCCTGAGCCACTGCACCCGGCCCACTCCCTCAGATTTTTCTGGGTGGTCTTTCTCCGATTCTGGTGGTTCCCTCACACACAAGTGTTCATGAACACTCCGAGTATCTGCAAAGTGAATATTCCCCAGAGTTCTCTCTGCATTATCCTCTCCCCCTCTCATACTTGGTCACGAAGCCCCCGCTGCCAGGGCGCTCCATCTAGCTCCTCAGCTCAGGGAGTGTGCCAAGCTCCACATGGGACGCCACCCCAACCACTGCCTGGGAACACCCCCCGATAGTGGGGCATTTGCAGAGCTCCCCGGATGTTCCCCATCTCCCAGCACTCACCGTGCTTCGCTTCCTCACGTCCACTGTCTTGAAACTGTTGCTTGTGGTTAGAACTCTCCAGTGGGTTACACCCTATGGAGAACTGGGCTGCAGCCCATCAGAGGCTGGAGTGTCTCATTATCACAGGAGGGAGGCTGGGACTGGCTGCACGTGCTGCTCTTTTTGCTCCTCCCATAGTCCCTGGTTACCCTCATTCCTTACTCTCCTGCCTCAGCAGCGTGCTGCGTTCAGTGTGGGCTCCGCTGAGCAGCAGCTGCACTGTCTCACCCACAGCATGTGGGTCCCATGCCTCCGTGGCCATGCCTTCTGTAAAGAAGGTGGCAGTCCTCCTATGGAATGGCGGGGTTGCCAGGCTCCGTGGCTCACGTGAAGTTCTGCTCTGAGTCCTACCTGCAAACCTGGCTGAGTAAAGGCAGCAAAATTGCTCAGCCCCCAGTGCCCAAAGTGACACCCCAGCTCCACCTTGCCCAGGTCTGGTGACACTGCCGGCAGAGGCGTTTGGTCTCAAAGCCAAAGGCCCTGGGGGCAAGTCCTGCCTGTGACACTGCAGCTACCTCCCTGGGAGGGAGGCCTGGGCTGCAGCAACCTTGGAGTCATGCCCCAGGTGTCCCAGCGAAGCTTCGTTGGCTTTTTCTGCTGTTCATCTCTGAGCAGAGCTTGCCAGCAAGGCGGGGTAGGCCCCATGCCCCCTTGCTGGCCAGGTGGGGCTGCAGCTTTGGCCGCTCTGATGCAGACTGGTGTGCAGTCTGCTCCCCCTGACCCAGGCCCACCCTGGGTACCACGGACATTTCAGAGTGTGTCTCAGGTGGGCTCCCCCACATGCCAGGGGGCTTGCTCCCCCAGTTGGCTTGAGGTGAGATAGTAAAGACCCCCAGCAAAAGACTTTGCAGCCCCCAGGCTCTCCCCCTTCACGGAACCACCCACAAAGCCTTTACAAGCACTGGGAACTCCAGGCCTCATGCTCCTTCTCCCTCCCCAGGGAACATTTTAACAGCTTCTGCCAGCCACGCCCCGTGTCCATGTCCAGGTCGGTCCTGGAGGCCCTGACCCCCTCCACTGTCATGCAGTGCATCACCCCTAATAGCTGCTCGCTGCTCCTGCGTGTATGCGCCTCCATCAGCCTGCATGGTGAGAGGCGGCCTCGAGGGTGGGAGTGACACCTGAAGGTCAAACAGTGGGCCCAGGTGCCTTTTATTCCCATCAAACCCTGGGCGGCCTGGTTGGGGATGGGGCATTGCTCACTGCACTTCAGAGGTGGAGGAACGGGGTCCCACGCCCCATCCAGAGCCAGGGGGTGGCCCTGCTCTGACACACCCCGTGGGCCCCTCCTCCACCCAGAGCACCTGCGGGGCCTGGAGGCCTGCACCACAAGCCTGGACACCCAGGAGACGCAGTGTCAGAGCGTGTGGGTTGCCAGGGCCTCCCACCGGCAGCAGGTGGGGCAGCAGGTGAGGCCAGGGCTGAGCTCTGACGTGGCTAGCCCATCCCGGGGCTCTGCCATCCAAGTCTGAAGACTGGGTGCCCCTCCCTCCTGGTGCCATCCCTTGCCCTGGGCTCGAGCCATGCAAGTGGAGCTGGCTGGGTTGGGTGGGCAGTGCCAGTGGGTCCACGCTGCTCACACCTGCACCTGCTCAGCTCCAGGTGCATTTTGGCTGCTTTGAGGTGAGCGGTGGCCCAGCACCTCTATGTCACCCTGAGAACCATCCCTCATTTCTGCGGGGTCCAGCTGGACCAGAGGCACCTCATAGAAGGTAGAATCCCCCAGGGCCTCCCTGGGCACAGCCTGCCGTTCACCCCTCCAGGGCCTGGCCTGGGGTGGGGACTTGCCCAGGGCAGATCCCTGCAAGGCCTTTGGCTTAATTCGAGGTGGAGGTCGTATTGCAGAGGCACGGGGTCGGCGGGGGGCGGGCGCGGTGGTGCCATGAAAGCAGAGCAGCCCGCACCCCGCCGTTGCCTCTGGGTTTTGCAGGCTGCGGAGAGGAGGACGTCGGGAGGAGCGTGCCCGACTGCCTCGGTGAGTTCCCCCCTTCGACGCCCCTGGGAAGACCCCCGGACGCTGCGACAGGCTTCCCCCTCCCTGGGGTCTTCTGCCCACTTGGGAAATCCTAAAGGGTCCTCAGGTGGGCGACTCCCAAACGCCTGAACCAAGCAGGAGCCGTCACGTCGGGGCTTTCGGGACAGACAGAGCCTCGCGTCGGTGACTGCTGGTCGAACACGACCCCCGACTTGCCGCCCTTCTGCAGCCGGGGAAGCTCAGCTACTGGGTGGACCGGAGGCGCAAGGCGATTCTGGTGCAGGTGCCCAGCGCCTCAGGAAGCCCCGACTACTTCGTGCGGCTCTGCCTCAAGCTGTTCACCTGCAAGGACGCCGGCGACCCCGTGCTAGTGAGCGCCCCCCGCCCATGTCTGGCCCTGCCCCCGCGGAGCACCGCCCACCTCCCCCCCCACCGCAGAGCCCCGCCCACCCCCGCAGAGCGCCGCCCACCCACCCCCGCGGAGCACCGCCCACCTCCCCCCACCGCAGAGCCCCGCCCACCCCCCGCCCCCACCACCGCGGAGCACCGCCCACCTCCCCGAACCCCCCCCCGCAGAGCCCCGCCCACCCCGCGAGCCGCCGCCCACCCACCCGCCGGAGCACCGCCCACCCCCCACCCACCGCAGAGCCCCGCCCACCCCCGCGGAGCCCCGCCCCCCCCCCCCCCCCCCCGGCCCACCCGCGGAGCACCGCCCACCCACCCCCCACCGCAGAGCCCCGCCCACCCCCGCGGAGCCCCGCCCACCCCAGCGGAGCACCCTCCCCCCCACCGCAGCCCCCACCCACCCGCGGAGCGCCGCCCACCCACCCCCGCGGAGCACCGCCACCCACCCCCACGGAGCACCGCCCACCTCCCCCCCCACCGACAGAGCCCCGCCCACCACCCCCACGGAGCCCGCCGCCCCCACCCACCCCCACGGAGCACCGCCCACCTCCCTCCCCCCACCGCAGAGCCCCGCCCACCCCCGCGGAGCCCGCCGCCCACCCAGCAGCACGCCCACCCACCCCCACCGAGAGCCACCACCCCCCGAGCCCGCCACCCCACCAGCGGAGCACCGCCCACCCCCCCCCGCCGCAGAGCCCCGCCCACCCACCCCCACGGAGCACCGCCCACCCACCCCCACGGAGCACCGCCCACCTCCCCCCCACCGCAGAGCCCCGCCCACCCACCCGCGGAGCGCCGCCACCCACCCCCACAGCGCGCCACCCCCACCGCCGGAGCACCGCCCACACCACCCCCACGCCGAGCACCGCCCACCTCCCCCACCGCAGAGCCCGCCCACCCCCACCCGCAGAGCACCGCCCACCCCCGCGGAGCCCCGCCCACCCCCACGGAGCCCCCCCCACCCACCCCCGCGGAGCACCGCCCACCTCCCCCTGCCCCGCCCGCTTGGCCCAGGCCCCGCCTACCCCAGACCATCCCGCCCGCCCGCGCGGCCCCTCAGCCGCCCTTCTGGGCTGCAGGTGAATGCGAGTAGCGTCTCCCGGGTCGTCTCCCCTGCCCTACAGCCAGGAGCTGCCATGCCTGTGCCTGGAGGTCAGTGGAGGTGTGGCCTGGACTTCGGGGTGGGTGGGAGGAACAAAGGGATGAGCGGGCTGTCCTGACCCCAGTCCCTCCGCAGGGCTGGTCTGCGACCCCTACGCCGTGCGGACCCAGATCTGCCCCTTTGAAAACGGCAAGTGTCGTGCGATGCTAAGGGGCGGAAGGGTGGGAATGACTGCGGTCCGTCTGACCCCACCATGAGGCATGACGTGGGGGGGGGATGAGACAAGGGGCAGGCCCGGCCTAAACCTCTGAGCCTGCTTGGAAGGGCCTGTCACTAAGGGGAACCTGTGCACGGATGTGAATGTGCACAAGTGTGTGTGTGTGCACACGTGGACCAGCTCACCTGGGAAACCAAATTTGTCAAGAGGGGCTGTCTGAGGGCTGCCCTGCTCTCGGTTCTGCTCAGTGACGCTGTACACACACACACGTGCACACCCACCCATACATGTGCACATGCACGCCCATTCCCATGGACATGCACCCATGAGCACACACATGCACCCATGCGCACACACACCCATACACTGCACAGGCAGGCAGATCCATGCACAGGCACACACATACACATGCACACGCATCCACGCACACACGTGCACAGACTTGGGTCAGCGCTCACAGACCATAGGAGGACTGCTCTGGACCCTGGCCCAGTGGTCACTGGAGTGGGTGCTAGACCCCATGGGCCCACTGGCAGCCGGAGTAGGGCCCAACTGAGCTGTGTTTGGGGGAGGGTTCCTGCAGACACTCAGGCCCTGGAGATGCTGTGGGACACAGTCTACTACCACCCCCCGGAGCCAGACACTGAGCTGGGAGCCCGCCTGTCCTGTGAGTGGCCAAGTGAGCCTGTGCTGGTGCCCGGGGCCTGGGGCCAGCTGCCGTAAGCTGCAGCACTCCAGCCAGCTAGCGCATCGCAGAGTGAGTGCCTGCACAGCAGGGATGGGGGGTGGGCATGGATGCCACATCCTGACCTGAGCCCTCCTCAGGTGCAGTACCCGCTGGTGGACACCCAGCCCCAGCTCTGCCTGAAGGTGAGGGGTTGCCACGGCTGCCAGTGCCCTGCTTGGGGATGGGCTGGGGGCATCAGGGCAGGGAGTGGGGCAGGGGCCCTTGCCCAGCCCTGGAGCCCAGCCTCCAGGCTGTCCCTCAGAGCCCCCTCCTGGTCTGACAGTGGGTGAGCTAAGGGCCCAAGAAGGAGAACTGGGCCCACAGCACCCTGAAGTTGACCCAGCCTGTCTCTGCCCTGCACACTCTCCACCCACCCACACTCCTCACCCCGCTTTGCAGTTCTCCACCAGCTGGGGGTCCTGGGTGCGGTGCCCTTTTCAAACAGCGTCACTTCCCAAGTAAGTTCTCCATGGGGCTTGCGCAGCGTGGACGTGGCGTGGAACACCCTTCACTTCACTCTGTGTTGGATGGGGGAGGTGGGACAACAGGGTTCGGGGGCCAATGTGGGGCCCAGTGGGGAGGGAGAGGTACAGTGGGTGGGTGCCGGGCCCACCGGGGAAGGAAGGGAGGTGGTGGGTGCTGGGCCAGATGGGGTCTCACCCTTCACCTCCTGCAGCCTGGAAGATGACCATCCAGCCTTCACCCAGGCAGGGCCACCTCCGTGCCACCTTCTTCTCGTCCAGCCCTGCCTACTTCCAGGTGCACCTGTGTCATAGGAGGAGGTCACAGCTCCCAGCCTGCCGGCCCGCACTCCAGGCCAGCCCACTTCCTCCAGCCTCAGTGAGCCGGGTGGGTGGGGCTCTATCCTGGGGAGGTGGGGGTGGGTGCCAGGACCCCATCACTTCCTTGGGGGACCTCTGCCCCACCCAGGCCCTAGCCCACCCGGGGTCTAGCCTACCTGGCAGGGAGGGGTGGGGGGCCTGCTTTGTGGGTGCTGAGAGGATGTGTGATAAGGACAGTCTCCCGGTCTGCCTTTCCTCCCATTGCCTGTGACCTGCCCTCCCCCTACCCAGGCTGACCTCGAAGCTGCCCCTGCCATTGCCTTCCTGGACCTTCCCAGGGAGGAGGCCTGTGCTCCAGGCATCTGCATCCAGGTGGGTGTTGCTGCTGTGCCCAGCCCCTACCCATCTCCTCCACTGCAGGACCTCAGTTCACACCCCCCATTTCCCCATCCCCCCATACGTCGGGGAGGCAGGAGGCCGTGGTGACTGAGCTGCCTTATGCCTGCAGGACCTCAGTCCACATCCCCCACTTCCCACCCCCCCATACGTCAGGTAGGCCGGAGGCCCTGTTGAAGAGCTGCCTTATGCCTGCAGGAGCTCAGTTCACACCCCCTATCTTCCCACCCCCATACGTCGGGGGAGGCAGGAGGCCGCATTAACTGAGCTGCCTTATGTCTGCAGGACCTCAGTTCACACCCCCATTTTCCATCCCCCATATGTCGGGGGAAGCAGGAGGCTGTGTTGACTGAGCTGCCTCATGCCTGCAGGTCCTCAGTTCACACCCCCCACTTCCCACCCCCATACGTTGGGGGAGGCAGGAGGCCATGTTGACTGAGCTGCCTCATGCCTGCAGGGCTGGAGGACCGATGTGCACTTCTCCGTCCCCACAGCAGCTCTGCAACCTCCATGCCAGGGGGTGCCCCACTTTCAGGGGCCGCAGGGGGTCGAAGACTGGACCCGGGCACTCCCGGCTTCCCTCGGCGGGCTGGGCATGGCGTGCACTGAACAGGAGACTGGGTAGGGGAGATGGGGGAGACCACCCGGCCCTGAGTCAGGCTTCCGCACCAAGCTGAGGCCTGCGCCCACCACTGCCCTACAGCCTCGAAGTTCCCTCTACCACACGCCGCTGGCCTCCCGAACGCCCTCCCTGGCCTCACTCTCATCACTGGCCTGGCCTCCTCCTCCCTGGGGGTCCACCTCTCCTGATCAGAACTCTGGTCCAGTGGCAAGCGACTTGGGATGTCCCTCAGCCCACCACCTGAGGCCCAGGCTCCCAGGACCCAGGGCGCAGCAGGACAGAACTCTGCCCAGTGGACAGAACTAAGCACGTGTGTCCTGGGTGTGGTCAGGAGCGTGGCTCTGCCTTGGAGTCCAGGAAGGGTCAGAGCTGGCACTCCCACCTGCCCCCTCCCTGTGAGCTCAAGAGCTCCCCCTAGCTTCGGGTGGGATGAACTGCAGGCGCCACAGAGGTGGGAGGGGTGGGCGGGGGTGGATAGGACAGCTGGGCGCCCAGGGCCCCTGGAGACCCTTTTCCAGGGAGCACCAGCGGGCCAGGCAGGGGTCTCTGGAATGTCCCCTCAGCTCAAGCTGAGCCATAGCCATTTCAGGGCAGCCTGCAGCCTGCCGCCCCCGAGGACGTGCAGACCTTCTATCTCCCCCTTCTCCCAGCAGGACTTTTTGGCCAAGCCTGGGTCCCCCTCCCCCAGCAAAGATCACCTCCAGCAGATCACAGACCAAAGGGGTGATGGCCCCCTGCTGGTCAAGTGTCCCTGGGGCTGGACCAGCCACTGTGGAGTGCCCGTGCTATGCTGGGAAGTCCACGGCCACAGAGACCAGCCCTTGAGGCAGCAGAAGGACTGGGCCTGGCTGAAGTGGGGAATCTTGGCAGACCTGGGGGGGCACACATGCTGCTCTCGGGGTCAGGGTGGACCCCTCCTCTGTCTGCTGAGGGTCCCTACAGCCAGGAGGCTGACATCCACAGCCACTGCCCTCCAGGACTGGGCAGCCCCTTCCCCTTCCCCCTCACATTGTCTCAGCCTCCCACAGTGTGGGCAGGGCTGGGGGGTGCCCCACATCTCTCTCCAGCTGCACCCACCCCCTGGGACCACAGCCTGAAGCCAGGAATCTCCTTACAAAGAAGTAGATGCCAGCGCCACACTGCTGGGGGGCAGGAGGCCAAGGCACAGCCCTGGACAGCTGAGCCAGGCCCCGTCAGAGTACAGGTGGTCTCACCCGCTGCTGAGCCAGGCACCTGCTGGCTCTCCTGGGACTGCAGCTTACAGGCCCTCAGGGGCTGGGCCCAGGGCTCCGGGTCACACAGAAGACCTTCAGCCCTTTCCTGAGTCCCATGGGAACAGCAGGACCTGGGTGGGCTGCCCCTTCCCCAGATGGCCAAGGTGCTGGCCCTGCCATGCTGTCCCCAGCCTCCCTCTCAGCCAACTCATGGTCATGGCCACGGTCCCTGGCCCTGAAATCAAGGTCCTGGAGGCCTGGCAGCTGCCCAGAGCCTCCCCAGTGCTCCAGGGTGCAGGATGCAACCCACCCTTCCTGTAGCTGACCAGGCCCAAGGTGGTCAACGTGGGTAACCCCCAACACGGGCACCGAGGAAGAGAGCTGTGCAAACCCCAGGCACAATTAGTGCCTGAAGAATACCTTAGTTTATAGGGTTATTACTCAGCTATTTCCTTTACATAATCCTTTATATATAATCGTATATTAGTTTATAGAATTAGTGCCTCAGGTATAACTTACTGCTTACATACCTCTAGCTTATATAATCGTTACTTATACCTAGCATACTTAGTTCCATATAATCTTTCTATATAATCATAGAGGTATTGTAGTCGGAGCTGTACTGACGCATTCAGTGCTGATTTATAGAATCCTTCCATAGAACCATATAGTAGTTTGCAGTAGGAGGAATGCCTAGAGCAGTCACAGAACAGAAGCAGCACATGGGAAAACAGCCAGACCAGGGCGAGAACCAAAGACCCAGGCGGTGGCGTCCCTGCCTGAAAGGGCAGACGCTGTATGGCAGACTTGGAGCAGGAGCCTCTCCTCCTGATAAAGGAGCTGTGGTACCTTGCACCCAGTTCCTGTGGAAAGTAGGCCTCAGGCCTGAGATCCTGGAAGTAACTGAGGGAGAAGAACCCCTCTGGTGTGACCAGTCACCGCGGCTGTACACCCTGTCAGTCTTTTCTCCCTTCTGTGCTAGCTCAGATCATTCTCCCATAAATATCTTAAGAGAAGAGCACACGTCTGTCAGCTCCCACTGCAGTGGCTTACGGTATCCTTCTATTAGAAATCCTCTGAAGTCTCCAGCCCCCAGATAAGAAGTGTTGCTCACGACACCTGTTGCACACAGCCACCTCCTTGCCTCGGTGACCTAATGGGGGTGGACCCCTTTTCTGTACACAACCCTCTACTACTGCGCACAACCCACCTCTGCCCAGGTGACCTAATGGGGTGGCCACTCACCTGTGAGTCACGTGATTACGTATGCCCTGTCATTAAGCCTATAGCTGACCTCACGACCCTTCCCCCTGCTTGTACCTAATACATACAGACGCTTCTGGACGTTCGGGGCCTCGCCTGTCTCCACTCATAAGTGGCATGGCCCCCCAAGTCCAGATGCTCTTTCCAGTCCTTCAGTGTCCTGTCTCTTCTCGGCTCCTCAGCACAGGATAAGGGACACCCCACGACGCTGTGGGGCCAATAGCCCTACAGGTCAAGGATCACCCCAGCTTTTGCCCAGAGCACCCCCGACTGGCTGGAGTCACCTCTCCTGTCTGTGCACCTTTGAGTGCTGAACGTCACTGCAGCACCTGCCCTGCCCAGACCCCTCTGGAGGGTCTCGGCTTCCCCAGATCCCAGCCCCACTTATGCAGCAAGAGTTCACCACTTCCTGTGGCCTCAGAGGCTCCCTGCCTGGGGGCCTCTGCTGGGATGTATGGTTCTCAGACGTTTCAAGTGGCACATCCAGGCCCCAACCAGGGGTCCCCCAGCAGTGGTCTGTGCAGTGGGCCATGGGGTCAGCCCTTGAAACTCCCGTGTGGGTCATGTCGCCACCGGGCTCCCCCGCTGAGCCGCCCCTCTGGAGCCTGGACATTGTCTCACATGAGTGCTGTGCAGGGCCATGTGCCCGGCTGGACAGACACACTCCCACTGCTGTGCAGCCCAGGCTGCCCTCTTCCACCCGGCCACCGGCTGCCGGGCCTTCTCTTCCCTCCTGCAATGGAGGCTGCTATGCCCCACAAACCGGAGAAGGGACTGGAGGGCCAGTAAGTCCCCACCCCTCAGTAAACACCGGCCCGGTGCCTGCCCCCATGGGCATGTGGCGGGTAGGGAGCACCTTGGGACTCAGGAGAGGGGCAGGGTCTCCAGGAGTGGATTTGGGGTCAGCTAAGGTCAGCGTCACATAGTGTGACCAGACATTCCCCACCCAAGTGTCCCCATAAAGGAGCAGTGGTGGGGGACGCCCTGGGGGGTGCAGAGGCCAGGCCGGGTGAGGGGCTCGAGAACCTGGGTTTGGACACCAGGGGCAGGGAGGCCAGTGGGTGGCACGGAGAGGGTGCGCCAGGTGCCCCTCCCTAACCTGGAGGTCAGGGGCACTGGGTGGTGGGAGAGTGGGCAGCACAGGCTGCCACTCTGCACTCTCCATGTCTCCTCTAGAGACCCCTGTCCACCCCAGCCAGAAGACAAGTGTCCCGGCTCAGCAGGGCAGCCCCCAACCCAGGTTCCTGCACCCAACTCCTGGACCAGCCAGGGGTGCTCCCTGTGATGCACGCAGACCCCTGCTCAGACCCGGGGCTACTCTGGGAATCCTGGCGGGCCTGGAGGTGGGGCTGGGGAGGATTTGCCAGTGCAGGGACATGGGGTTGAGCTCCTCCCTGACCAGGTGTGGGCTCCCTCAAGCCTTCGCTGTAGCCCCGGCCCTCCCACAGATGGGGGAACTGAGTCTTTTGGGACTCTTGAGAGGCTATGTTCAGATCTCAGCTGTCCCACCGTCCCTCCCAGACAGGGGTGGCACCTGCTGGAGGACACACACATGCTCCAGCAAGCCGCGGTGGCGCTCAGGGCCGGTGCTGAGCTGGATTAGCTGCCCCAGCAGCCGACAGGGGGCACCCACAGCCCGGCACACCCACCACCTCGGCCAGGGAAGCTGCCCTCCCCTCCACCACCCCCGCCAGAAACCTGCCCCCACACCTGCCAGCATAAAAGGGCTGAGGACCTCGGACCCCAGAAAGGGGGGTGCAGTAGGGGCGGGCAGGGGCACCTGCACTGGTGCACAGCTCTGCTCACGTCTGGGCCACAGCGTAATGCCGGTGAGCCTTGGATGCCCGCCGGCCTCATTCACTCATCACACACAGCTGAGTGGGCCGTGGGCCCTGGGCCCTGGGCCCTGGGCACTGACCCAGTGCCAGGAACAAACACTGGCAAAGATCCCCGGGCCTGCAGCTGGGGACCAAGTCTGGGGCTGTCAGGCACTAAGGGGTGTCTTGGGTCAGGACATCAGCACTGAAACCAGGACGGTCCAGGCAAACTGGGACCATGGAGCCGACCTTTGCATGGGGGAAGACAACCATAGCCAGGTGACATAGTAAGTGTGGGGGGCTGCGGTGCCAGTGTGGGGTGAAGAATGAGGCTGGGAGGGCAACTGGGGGTGTGTGCAGCTGCAATCTAAAATAGGGTGGGGCCCGGTTGGGAGGCCGAGGCAGGTGGATGACTTGAGGTCAGGAGTTCAAGACCAGCCTGACCGACATGGTGAAGCCCTATCTCTACAAAAAATACGAAAGTTAGCTGGGCATTGTGGGGGGCACCTGTAATTCCAGCTACTCGGAAGGTGAGGCAGGAGAACTGCTTGAACCCAGAAGACAGAGGTTGCAGTGAGCCAAGATCACGCCACTGCACTCCAGCCTAGGTGGCTGAATGAGACTCGATCTCAAAAATAATAATAAACTAAAAATAAAAATGAAATAAAATAGGGTGGGGCCAGGCACGGTGTTGCACACCTGGAATCCCAGCACTTTTGGAGGCTGAGGCAGGAGGATTGTTTGAGCCTCGGAGATGGAGGCTGCAGGGAGCCATGATTGCACCACTGCACTCCAGCCCGGGTGACAGAGCAAGACCCTGTTTCAATAAATAAAATATAAAATTTCAAAAATAGGGTGGTCTCTGGAAGGCTCAGACAAGGTAAAGTGTGAACAGGGACTGCAGAGGCAGGGCCTTTGAGTGGCCTGGCTCTAATAGGATCCCTGACTGCCTCACAGAAGAGCAGGGAGAGGCAGCTTGTGGAGGGCAGGCAGGTGGGGAGAACTGCAGAAACTGAGGCCAACAGGGTGTCCTGGCACATGGGTGTGCATAAAAGAGACCAGCGTTTTGGCCTTAGCTCCTTGTGGACAAATTTGCGGAAATTGTGGACAAGATTTTTTGTGTTCAAAAGACAGAACTCAAAGTCACCCCTGTGCTCACCGAGATGAATGCATATCTGATTGCTTCCTTTTGAAAGGCTAATCAGAAATTCAAAAGAATGCACTGCCTGTCTCTTATCTATGACCCAGAAGCTCCCTCCCTGCTTTGAGTTGTCCCACCTTTCTGGGCAGAACCAATGTCCATCTTACGTGCGCTGACTAATGTCTCATGTCTCCCTAAAATGTATAAAACCAAGCTGTGCCCCGACCACCTTGGGCACACGTCGTCAGGACCCTGAGGCCGTGTCACGGGCATGCGTCCTTAGCCTCGGCAAAATAAGCTTCCTGAATTGACCGAGGCTTGTCTCAGATATTTGGGGTCCACAGATACATCTCTGTATATTGTATGCCCATTAGCGTAGATTTATAATTATTGTTTTATGAATTGGTCTTTTAAATCATGCAGAAAAAGCAGAAGTTACAAACCAAAGCTATCATACCCATCATACCCCTTTATTTTGTTTTCCTGTGTAGTTACCTTTGCTAGTGCTCTCTTTCCTCACACGGCTGCACGTTCCTGCTTCAGGCCCTTTGTTTCAACCTGACGGGCGCCCTTTAGCATTTCTAGCAGCGCAGGTCTGCGAGTAATGAACTCCTGAGCACTTACATTTTAATTTTTCCTTCATTTTTGAAGGCTAGTTTTATTGGACTTAGAATTCTTGGTTGACAGTCTTTTTTTTTCTTCTTTCTTTCAGGACTTTAAATATGTTATACCACTGCCTTTTGGTCTCCAAGGCTTCTGATGAGAAATCTGCTAAAAATATCATTGAGGCTCCTTTGCACGAGACCAGCCGTTTCTGTCTTGCTGCTTTCTTTGTCCTTATTTTTCTGAGTTTTGACAATAGTGTTTCTCACTGTGGATCTCTGAATTTATCTGGCTTGGAGTTTGTTGAGATTCTGGGATATTCAGATTCACTTATTTCATCAAATTTGGAGACTTTGGGGATATTATTCCTTCAAAAATGTTCTTCCCTTTTCCATTTCTCTTTTCCTTTTGGAAATCCCATGATGTGTGTGTTGGTATACTTGACAGTGTCCCAGGTCCCTCAGGTTATTCCATTTTTCTGCATTTTTTTTTTCTTTCTGGTCTTCAGAGTGGATAATTCCAGTTGCCTTGTCTTCAGGCTCCCCGATCCTTTCTTTTATGTGCACAAATCTTGCACTGAACCCCTCTAGTGAACACTTTTTTCTTTTTTGAGACAGTCTCGCTATGTTGCCCAGGCTGCAGTGCAGTGGCATGAATGTGGCTCTCTGCCGCCTTGGCTTCCTGGGCTCAAGCAATCTTCCTAGTTCAGTCCCAAGTAGCTGGGACTAGAGGCGTGCACCACCATGCCTGGCTAATTTTAAAAAAATTTTTTTGTAAAGACAAGGTCTCACTATATTGCCCAGGCTGGTCTCGAACTCCTGGGCTCAGCATCCCAAAGTGATGGCATTACAGGCATGGGCCATCATGCCCAGCTGAATTCTTCATTTCTGTCACTTTGCTGTTCAGCTCCACATTTTCCACTTGGTTCCCTTTTATAAGTTATGTACCTTATTGACATTGCCTCTTGGGTCACACCTTGTTCTCCTCCTTTTCTTTAGCTCCGTGTCCATATTTCCCTTTAGCTTATTGAATATATGTATTCTTTTTTTGAGACGGAGTCTCACCCAGGCTGGAGGGCAGTAGTGCTATCTCAGGTCACTGCAACCTGCTCCTCCTGGATTCCTGAGAACCTGAAATCAAAGGCACACGCCACCACATCTGGCTAATTTTTGTATTTTTAGTAGAGACAGGGTTTCGCTATGTTGGCCAGGCTGGTCTTGAACTCCTGACCTCAGGTGATCTGCCCTCCTCCGCCTCCCAAAGTGCTGGGATTATAGGCATGAGCCACCACACGCAGCCTGCTTATTAATATTTTTAACATAGCTGATTTAACATTGTCTAGTACTTCCAATGTCTGGACATCTTCAGAGATGCCTTCTATAAAATTACCTTTTTTCCTGTGAATGGGTCATACTTTCCTGTTTTTTGTATGCTTTGTAATTCTGTGTTGGAACTGGACATTTTGAGTATTATAATGTATGTCTTAGTGAGAGGGGGAGACCCCCTCACCTCCTTCAATTTCACCTCCTCCCTCTCCACCTTCCAGATGGGAAGGAGGGTGAAGAAGGAAAAAAAATGAAAAAAATTAGATACCAAAGAGCTGGGAAATGACTCCCTCTTTAGTTCCCAGCGTCTCTGCTATCTGTTAACCTTGAAAGAGCTGCAAACGAATGCTATCTCTGCCGGCTGCAGCCCGGCACTGGGTCACACCCCCACGTCTCCACGGGCCAGGCTCCCTCCTGGAAACACCTCTGCCAACAAACAGCCTGTTGCTTCTGTATTGGCTCTGTGAGCCCCCTCCCCTGCTGGTCCCCGCTCATGCTGCCTATGAATTAGCAAATCAATAAAGCCAAAAGATTGTAAGGTCGGACGTCCAGCAAATGGACAATGACATAGTCCGCCTCAGTTTCCCCTTTTGCACTGTAAGCCTATAAAGGGGAGAGAAGCTGCAGCTCGGGGAGCTTGGTGGATGAGGCTGTAGCCCCACAGCTCCTGGCCTAATAAAAAGCCACTTCCTTCCTCAGTTCGCTGTTTGAGGGGTTTGTTCCCGCGGCTCCTGCTTCATTCGTCCTTTGTGTTTGCAAAGGAGCAGCTCAGGCGACTCGCACAGAAGAGAGGATCGCTTCGCTCCCTGGTCTGCAGGCTGTGCCAGAGGCACGGCCCAGGGTCTTGCTTCTGGCAAGAGCCGCAGGCAGCTTTTCCTCATTGGCGGAAGGTGAAGGGAAGCTGGCACATCACATGGCGAGCGACGCGAAAACGAGGAGGGAGGTGCCAGGGTCTTTAACAAGCAGATCTCCGAGGAGCCGATAGAGGGAGAACGATCTCTACCCGAGGACAGCGCCAAGCCATTCACGAGGTCACCCCACGACCAAACACCTCCCAGCAGGCCCCGACTCCAGCATGGGGATGCATTTCCTCATGAGATTTGGAGGACAAATATCCGAGCTGTATAAATGTGGTTAACTCTGAAAATCAGTTTCTCCTTCCTCAAAAATTGCTGTTGGGGGCTACAATTATTATTCTAATTTTTCGAGACGGAGTCTCACTCTGTCACCCAGGCTGCAGTGCAGTGGCCCAATCTCAGCTCACTGCAGCCTCCACCTCCCGGGTTCAGGCAATTCCCCTGCCTCAGCCTCCCAAGTAGCTGGGATTACAGGCTCCCGCCACCACGCCCAGCTAATATTTTTGTATTTTTAGTAGACACAGGGTTTCATCATGTTGGTCAGACTGGCTCAAACTCCTGACCTCAAGTGATCCACCTCCTCGGCCTCCCAAAGTGCCGGAATTATAGACGTGAGCCACTACACCTGGCCAATTATCTTTTTTTTTTTTTTTTTTTTTTTTTTTGAGACAGAGTCTCGCTCCGTCACCCAGGCTGGAGTGCAGTGGTGCAATCTCAGCTCACTGCAACCTCCGCCTCCTGGGTTCAAGCGATTTGAGTTTCTCCTGCCTCAGCCTCCTGACTGGCGGGAACTACAGGCTCCCACTACCACACCAGGCTAATATGTTTGTATTTTTAGTAGAGACGGGGATTCACCATGTTGGCCAGGCGGCTCCCGAACTCTGGACCTCAGGTGATATGCCCGCCTCAGCCTCCCAAAGTGCTGGGATTACAGGCGTGAGCCACTGCACCCGGCAATATGTTTAGTGACCTTTCCAAACTATGTTTGCAAAGTCTATAACCCTTTTTATGAGGAGTCATTAAAGTGTATTTTATCACCTCTGCAGTCAGCCAGTGATCTAACAGAGATTTTCTTAAATGTCAAAAAGAAGTATATCTCTTTACATCTTTCAATACAGGCCACATTAAGCAACTAAAAAAACAGAGAACTCAGATGACTCAAATCTACCAGGAAGAAGAGAATAATAAAGATTAGTGTGGGCCGAGTGTGGCGGTTCATGCCGTAACCCCGGCGCTTTGGGAGGCTGAGGTGGGAGATCGCTTGAGGCCAGGAACTTGAGAACAGCCTGAGCAGCATAGCAAGATATTGTTTCTACAAAAAAATTAGAATTAAAAAATTAGCCAGGCTTGGTGGCATGTGCCTGTAGTCCTGGCTATTCAGCTATTCAGGAGGCTGGGCAGAAGGACGGCTTGAGCGCAGGAGATTGAATTATAGTGAGCTATGATCATGCCACTGCACTCCAGCCTGGATGACAGAGCAAGACCCTGTCTCACATATATACACATATATACACACACACACGCACGCACATATATATACATATATACACACACATATATATATACACACATATATATACACACACATATACATATATACACACACATATATACATATATACACACACATATACATATATATACACACACACACACATATATATACACATATACATACACACACATATATACATATATACACACACACATATACATATATACTCACACACACACATATATACATACACACACACACATATACATATATATACACACACACATATATACACACACATGCATGTATACATATATACACACACACACATATATATCACACACATATATACATATATACACACACACGTATATACACACGCATATATACATATATACACACACACACATATATATACATATATATACACACACACATATATACATATATATACACACACACACATATACATATATATACACACACACACAAAACACATATGTATATATATAAAATGTGGAGACTAAATACACATAATAATATAGAGAATAAAAAAAGCATTTCAACAAAAACAAAATTAGTACATTGAAAATAACAAAATTGACAAACTCTTAGCTATATTGACGAGAAAAAAAAAGACTAAAATTACTAACATCACAAATGAACTGGAAACATTACTACTGATTTTACAGAAATAAAAAGGATTATAAGAGAATGCTATAAGCCACAAATTGTTTAGCCTAGATGAAATGATCAAATTCTTAAGTGCACACATACTACCAAAACTGACTCAGGAAGCAATACAAAATCCAAATCGACCTGTAACAAACATTGAATCAACAAGCAAAAACCTTCTAGCAAAGCAAAGTTCGGGACCTGAGAGCTTCACTGGTGAACGATACCAAACATTTAAAGTAGAATTAAAGTAGAATTCTCAAACTATTCCAAAAAATTGAGGAGGAAGAAACATTTCCTAACCCATTTTATGAGGTCAGCATTACTCTGATATCAAAGCCAGAAGAGCATTACGAGACAGAAAATTACAGACCAGTATCTCTTATGAACATAGATGCAAAAATTCTCAACAAAACACTAGCAAAGTGAATTCAGCCCTGTATTAAATGGATCAAACACCATGACCAGGTGGGATTTATTCCAGTAATGCAAGGATGGTTGAACATGCAGAAATCAATGTGATTCAACACATTTATAGAATGAAGAGAAAAAAAAACATGATTTCCTCAATTGATGCAGAAAAGCATTTCACAAAGTCCAACACCCTTTCATGATATAAATGCTCGCTAAACTAGGAATAGAAGGGAACTTCCTCAACATGACAAAGCCCATATATGCAGAAAGCCCACAGCTAATGTTATATTCAATGCTGAAGGGCCGAAACTTTCCCCTTAAGATCGGGAACGAGACAAGCACTTTCAACACTTCTATCTCACATAGTATTGAACATCTTAGCCAGAGCAATTAAACAAACAAAAAAGCATTTAAATTAGAAAAGAATTAAAATTATTGCTTTTAGTAATATGATCTTATATGCAGAAAATCTTAAAGAATCCATAAACACTTTTAGAGTGAACAAACTGGGCAAAGTTGCAAGACACACAAACACTAGCTGCATCTGTATACACTACCAATAAACAATCCCCAATGTGTAAGGCCGGTTGCCTCACCGGGAGCTCGGACTCGCCCATTCCTCCCAGGGTCTGGGAATTAT
This sequence comes from Ateles fusciceps, assembly GCA_036589455.1. NCBI lineage: Eukaryota > Metazoa > Chordata > Mammalia > Primates > Atelidae > Ateles > Ateles fusciceps. Next base: position 2,635,944 of record JAZHEH010000402.1, on the reverse strand, counting down.
GTCGCCACTCCGCAATCAACATTTAACTCCTCCACATAGCCTCCCCAACACCCACCCCTGAAGCAAACTCCACACCCGGCACCTAGCCCGCCACTGGAAACCCCCGCCCAAAAATTTTGGGAAGCCCCCGACAAACCTTGCCCAATAGCACTTTCTTGCCTGATAGCACTCCCTTGCCCGATAAGCACTTTGCCCCGTCAAGGTCATTTTTCCCCAAGGCTGCCCACTCACCAAAAATCCCGCCTGCCCACTAGTAACAGCTTGCCTCCTCCACGTCCTGTGTTCCAATATCCAATCAAGTGCCTTATGCTTTGTCTCCTCAGTTCCCAATTAAACACCTTCACTCCCTATAAAACCCCTTGCCCTAAAAAATTAGGCGTGACTTCTCTGGCCCCCTCCCGGACCTTAGAACCTCGCCCAGTAGCTGGATAAATTGGTTTTTCATTTTCTTATACTGATCTCAGTTTCCTTTTAAACTCGGCAATAACCCTTACACAATGGAAACTAAGAAAACAATTCCATTTACAATAGCATCACACAGGTAAAATACTAAGAATTAACCAAAAAGAAGACTTGCACACTAAAAAAGTTGTATACTGCTGAAGGAAATTAAATAAGACCTAAATAAATGGAAAGATGTCTGTGTTCATGGATTGGCAATACTACCCAAAGTGGGCTATGGACTTGGTGCAATCCATATCAAAATCCCAATGGTGTTTTTTGGGATTTTTGCAGAAATAGAAAGCCCTATCCTAAAATTCATATGGAATCTCAAGGGATCTGAATGGCCAAAGTAGTTTAAAAAAACGGCAAAGTTGGATTCATACTTCCTGATTTCAAAACTTACTACAAAGCTACAGTAATCAAAATTGTATGGTATTGGCATAAGGACAGACATGTAGCACAATGGAATGGAATTGAGAGTTAAACTCTCACATATGGTCAACTGATTTCCAACAGGGGGAAAAAGCCATTCAATGGGGGAAAGGAGTGTCTTCAACGGTGCTGAGAAAATGTTATCCACATGCAAAAAATGAACTTGGACCCTGACCTGACACCATATTCAAAAAGTAACTCCAAATGGATTAAAGATTAAACTTAAGAGCTAAAACTACAAAGCTTTTGGAAGATAGGAGAAAACTGGCAACATTCTCTCTCTCTGTCTGTCTCTGTCTGTCTCTCTCGGCAGAGTTTAGCTCTGTTGCTCAGGCTCGAGTGCGTGGTGTGATCTTGGCTCACTGCAGCCTCTGCCTCCCAGGTTCAAGTGATTCTCCTGCCTCAGACTCCCCAGTAGCTGGGACTACAGGCGCATGATATCACGCCTGCATAATTTTGTATTTTTTTTTAGAGATGGGGTGTCGCCATGTTGGCCAGGCAGGTCTTGAACTCCTGACCTCAGGTGATCCACCCACCTCGGCCTCTCAAAGTCCTGGGATTACAGGCGTGCCCAGTCAGCAACATTTTCTTAAATATGACACTAAAAGCATAAGCAACAAGAGAAAAAATAGATAAACTAGATTTCATGAAAATTAACTTTTGTGCATGAAGAACACTGTCAAGTGACTAAAAGGTCAACCCACTGAGTGGGAGAAAATATTTGCAGATCAGATCTCCGATAAGGGTCTAGTATCTGAAATATATAAAGAATTTCAACAGCTCAATAAAAAGACAACCCAACTAAAAACTGGACTTGAACAGGCATTTCTCTGTAGGAGATATGCAAATGGCAATAACACATGAGAGAACTCTCACCATCAGTCATCAGGGGACCCCAAATCAAAACCACAGTGAGATTCCACTTCACATCCATTAGGATGGCTATTATTAAAGTAATAATGTGGGCCCGGGCGCCGTGGCTCACGCCTGTAATCCCAGCACGTTGGGAGGCCGAGGTGGGCTGATCACTTAAGGTCAGGAGTTTGAGACCAGCCTGGCCAACATGGTGAAACCCCATCTCTCCTAAACATACAAAAATTAGCTGGGTGTGGTGGCGGGCACCTGTATTCCCAGCTACTTGGGAGGATGAGGCGGCAGGAGAATCACTTGAAGCTGGGAGGAGAAGGTTATAGTAAGCCAAGATCACGCCACCGGACTCCAGCCTGAGCAACAAGAGTGAGACTCCCTCTCAAATAATAATAATTTGGGAGGCCAAGGCGGGCGGATCACAAGGTCAAGAGATGGAGATCATCCTGGCCAACATGGTGAAACCCAGTCTCTACTAAAAAATACAAAAATTAGCTGAGTGTGGTGGCGCACGCCTGTAGTCCCAGTTACTCAGGAGGCTGAGGCAGGAGAATTGCTTGAACCTGGGAGGCGGAGGTTACAGTGAGCCGAGATTGCGCCACTGCACTCCAGCCTGGTGCCTGGTGACAGAGCGAGACTGTCTCCAAATAATAACGTGTTAGAAAGGATATAGAGGAACTACAACCCTCAGATGATGCTAGTTGGAGTGTGGAATGGTGCAGTCACTGTGGAAACAGTTTGGCGGGTCTTCAAAAAGTAAAATATGAATTACCACATGACTCAGCAACTCCGCTCCTAAGTCTACACCTCAAAGAATTGAAAACAAGGACTCGAAAGATACCATGTACACTCACCTTTCGTAGCAGCAGCATATCCAGCAGCTAAAAGGTGGAAACCACCCACATGTCCATCAACAGGTGAATGTTATCAGCCTTAAAAAGCAAGTTCTGATCCATGCTACAACACAGACAAGCCTTGAAAACGTTAAGTGAGGCGGGGCACAGTGGCTCATGCCTGTAATCCTGACACTTTGGGAGGCTGAGGTGGGTGGATCACTGGAGGTCAGGAGTTCGAGACCAGCGCGGCCAACATGGCGAAACTCTATTAAAAAATCAAAAAAAAAATTAGCAGGGCATGGTGGAACACACCTGTAATCCCAGCTATTCGGGAGGCTGAAGCAGAAGAATGGTTTGAACTGGGAGGTGGAAGCCGAGATTGCATCACTGCACTGTAGCCTGTGACAGAGCGGGACTCTGTCTCAAAACAAAAAACAAAAACAAAAAAAATTAAGCAAAATAAGCCAGGCACAAAGGCCACGTATGGCGTTATTCCACTTGCATGAACCGTCTAGAACAGGCAGGTTAATAGAGCTGTAATTAGAGGCGACTGTGAGCTGACGGGACGGGACTGTGGGGGAGGATTGTTTTATGGGCCCAGTTTCTGTTTGGGGACTTTAAAGTTGTGGATCCTGCTGACTGTGGTGGACGTACTTAATGCCACTGAATGGCACACTTAAAATGTTTAAAGTACTAAAGTTGAACGTTTGACCACAATGATGCGTGTTTAACAGCACCGCGTGTCACTCCTGGTTCATCCGAAATTAACCCGGGGGTGGCCGTTTGTAAAGCTTCTCACATCTGTGACAAGTAGGTAGTTGCGGACCCAGACCTTTAATAAAAAATCCCAAGACAGGGAGAGGGGCGCTGTCTCCCTCGTGTACAGAGACCCCCGGAAAACACCCCGTACTGCGAAACAGGATGAGGCCTGCTTAAAAGGGCTGACAAGCATCTCAAGGGACAGAATTTAGGGTTTTCTAAAGGAAACGCTGAGAAGGGAGAGCGGGAAGTCTGTCCGTTTCAGCACCAGGGAAGATTGCATCTTCGGCGTGTATTTGCGCTCAGCAGCCCGGAAAGAGGAGCGTTCAGGGCCGACGCCCTCGGGCGGGGTCCCACCAGCAGGCGGGTGCGGGGGACAGGACGGGAGGTGACGAGAGGCCCCTGAACCCCCGCAGAGATGCCGGCCCTGCCCCAGGGAAGTGGGGGGCGGCGGGAGGAGCCTCGGGACCGGGGCCGGCCGGGGAGCGCGAGGCGTGGCGGGCACTGGAGCACGCCCGGCGGAGCAGCCCGGAGCTGGAGGGAGGAGCCCGGAGGATTCCCAGCCCTCGGTGACCGCCCCTGGAGCGGCGCGTGGGTCCGAGGAGCGCGCTTGGGGTCGCGGACAATGCGGGGGGGTGGACTGTGACGCGGGTGGGGCTGGATTGTGTCACAGGCGCAGCTTGTGGGGGACGGAGATGGCCCCTGAGCGGGGAGAAGCCTGCAGGAGCCAGGCACAGGGTGGGGGACGGGGGGCGCAGATTCTTCCTGGGTTTTTCAGCGAAGGGACAGGAATGCAGGGCCTCGGAGACCCGGGACCCCAGAGGCCGGGGCTGTGTCCTCTAGGTCTGGGGGGGGCGGCGCGGGGGCTGGACAGGGGCGGCCGCGGGCGGGGGTTGCTCCCCAGGACCCGGACCGGAGCCTCCGCGGGGCCCGAAGGCGGCAGCGTCCCCACCACGCGCGAAAGCGGCTCCTGCGGCCGGACCGGCCCCACCTCCCGGGATGATGTTCCAGCGCGAGCTTGATGGTGTTGCTTGTTCCTTCCAGAGTGAGGCTGGAGTTTTTTTCTGAAACTCTCCGTTGGGGGTTCTGTAGGGACGCGGCCCGGTGGGAGACCTCGGGGTGCAGACGCGGGCGGCGGGACGAGCACAGGGGCAGCGCGTGGGGGAGCAGCCGTGGCACCGCGGGTGAGAGCTGGGCGAGGAGGGGCTGCCGGCGGTCGTTCGGGGCGTGCGGCAGGAGATCCCGGCCCTGAGCCCGCGAAGGACGGAGCCCGGCGCCACCTCCAGCCACGTGGGGATGAACCGGTCGCGAGCTGGGGGAGCGGGGCGCCCACCTGCCTCTCGGCGAAGACCTGCGTCGCTGGGCATCCTGGGGGGAGTCCTCGTGGCTCCGACCCGCCCCGGCAGCACCTCCGCGACGGCGAAGGCTGGGCTAGGGCCGGAGGACCGCGCAGATGCCGCCCGACCTCCCGCCCGGGTTTCTGGGTCTGGTTTCCGCCCGAGGCCCCAAGGGAAGACTGGGGGGGTTGGGGTGCCCGGGAGGCGAGAGAGCAGCTGAGGGGGCATGGAGGAGAGTCCGGAGACCAGGCTCGGGCTTGGCTTACAGGCCCTGGAGGTCCGGGCCAGGCCGCATCTGCCTGGAGCCGGTGGCGGCTGGAAGGAGGGAGGGCGAGGCCCCCTCCACCTGCAGGAACAGGGGAGCGAGGCCTCAAGGCCTCCCATCTCCCAGCCCCCTCGCTTGAGCTTTTATTGTGGATATGTCTTTGAGGACAAGCTCCTGCCCGAGCCTCGGGTTCCCAGGACACGTGTTCCTCTCGCAGACACAGCACTCAAGGAGAGACCCTCCTTTCACCCCAGGAGGGACCCCACAGGCCATCCAAGCCGCCAGCGACTGGGTCCTGTGAAGCTGGTGGTTCCACCACGCTGCCTCCCTGCCCCAGGAAGGCGGCCGCAGGCCCAGGGGGGACCCCACTACCTAGGCGGCCGCAGGCCCAGAGGGACCCCCCAATACCTAGGCGGCCGCAGGCCCAGGGGGACCCCCAATACCTAGGCGGCCGCAGGCCCAGGGGGACCCTCACTACCTAGACGGCCGCAGGCCCAGGGGGACCCCCCACTACCTGGATGATGGGGGAGAGCTTCCCCATCTCTGACCTGTGCCTTTTTCTCTGTGAATGAGGAACAGAGGGCAGGCTGCCCAGTGGGTTGGGCTCCCACGGGGCAGGGCCTCATCTGGAAATGCCCCATCCCCAGCTCCCCTAGGTCTTCCCAGGAACACCCAAAAGCGTTCACCTGAAAACCAATGACCAGTTGTTCTAGCACCATTTGCTGAGAAAACTCTCCTTTCTACACTGAATGACCCCTTTGCCAAAGATGAAAATGGCTGAGTTTCTGCGGGTGTTTCTGAACTACCTGTTCAGTTCGATGGATCTATGCGTCTATCACTTTGCCAATTCCAAATGGTCACAACTGCTCAGGCTCTATAGTAAGTGTTAAAATCAGATCGTTGGCTGGGTGCTGTGACTCGGCCTATAAGCCCAGCACTTTGGGAGGCTGAGGCAGGCGGATCACTTGAAGTCAGCAATTTGAGATCAGCCTGGCCAACGTGGTGAAACCCCGTCTCTACTAAAAATATAAAATTTAGCTGGGTGTGGTAGCACATGCCTGTAGTCCCAGCTACCTGGGAGGCTGAGGCAGGAAAATCGCTTGAACCCGGGAGGCAGAGGTTGCAGTGAGCAGAGATTGTGCCATTGCACTCCAGCCCAGGCCACAGAGCCAGACTCCATGTCTGAAACAAAGAAAGAAAATCGGATAGTCTGAATCCTACAACCTTTTTGTTTTCAAATTTTAGTTATTGTAATTCATTACCCTTTCACATAAAGTTTAAAATCAGTCTACATCTACCAAAAAAAAAAAAAAAACCATCCTGTTGGAACTTTGACTGGTTTTGTGTTAAATCTGTAGATCACTTGGGGAGAATGGACCTCTTTCCTATGCTGAATCTTCAAATTCGCCAACCCAATAAGCCTTTCCATTTATTTAGGTTCTCTTCAATTAGTTTCAAGAGCATTTTAGTTTCCAGTGCACAGATTTCGTTCGCTGTGTTGGATTTACATCGAGGCATGTTTTGGAGCTATCGTAAATGATAACCTTAATATTTTTGGCTTCCTATTGTTAGTTGTTTGCATATGGGAATACAACTGATTTTTTTTTTTTTTTTTTTTTTTTTTTGAGATGGAGTCTCACTCTGTCACTCAGGCTGGAGTGCAGTGGCACGACCTCGGCTCACTGCAACCTCCACCTCCTGGGTTCAAGCAATTCTCCTGTCTTAGCCTCCTAATTAGCTGGGATTATAGGCACTTGCCACCATGCCTGGCTAATTTTTGTATTTTTAGTAGTGATGGAGTTTCACCATGTTGGCCAGGCTGGTCTTGAACTCCTGACCTCAGGTGATCCATCCACCTCAGCCTCCCAAAGTGCTGGGATTACAGGCGTGAACCACCGTGCCCGCCACGATTGATTTTCACGTGATAACCTTGTAACCCACAACCTGGCTAAACTCATTCATTGGTTCTAGGAGGTTGTTTGTTCTTGTTTGTTTTGAGACAGATCTCTCTCACTCTGTCGCCCAGGCCAGAGTGCTGTGCTGTCATGCAATCTCTGCTCACTGCAACCTCCTCCTCCCAGGATCAAGTGATTCTCCTGCTTCAGCCTCCCAAATAGCTGGGACTACAAGTGCCCACGACCACGCCCAGCAATTTTTGTATTTTTCACAGAGTCAGGATTTCTCCATGTTGGCCAGACTGGTCTCGAACTCCCAACTTCAAGTGATCTGCCTGCCTCAGCCTCCCAAAGTGCTGGCATTACAGGCGCGAGCCACTGCACCCACCTTGTTCTTGTTTTTAATATGGTCCCTGGGATTTTCTACATAATCATGTTTGTCTGCAAATCAGGACACTTGTTTCTTCCTTTCCAGCTGGTATGCCTTTCATTTCTGGTCTCGACCTTTTGCACTAGCCAGAACTTCCGGCACGGTGTTGATGAAGAGGGCGAGGGCGGAAATCCTGACCTTGACCCTGGTCCTAGCACCAGGTGGAAGGCATCTAGGCCCTCCCCATGAAGTATGTGTGGGTAGCTATAGGGTATTTGTTGATGTCTTTTTTCAGGCTAAGGAAATTTTCTGGATGTAGAAATCTGAAAAATGTTGTGCCTTCTTTGTAGCCTCTGTGGGTTCTGATGAGAAATCCACTAATTCGAATCATTTTTCTTTTATAGATAGTACAACTGCAGCTAATAGGTTGTTTTCTCTGGCCGCTTTGAAGATTTTTATTTTTAGGCCTGGCACAGTGGCTCACGCCTCTAATCCCAGCACTTTGGGAGTCTGTGAGCAGATCATGAGGTCCGGAGATCCAGACCAGCCTGATCAACATGGTAAAACCCCATCTCTACTAAAAATACAAAAATTAGCTGCACATGGTGGTGTGCACCTGTAATCCCAGCTATTCAGGAGGCTGAGGCAGGAGAATCACTTGAATCTGGAAAGGTGGAGGTTACAGTGAGCTGAGATTGTGCCATTGCACTCCAGCCTGGGTGACAGAGTGAGACTCCATCTCCAAAAAAAAAAAAAAAAAAAAATTTTGTTTTTGAATCCTACCCTGTCAATACTGGAGTGCAGTGGTACGATCTCACTGCAACCTCTGCCTCTCAGTTTCAAGCAATTCTTATGCCTCAGCCTCCCGAGTAGCTGGGACTGCAGGCGCCCACCACCATGCCCAGCTAGTGTGTGTGTGTGTGTGTGTGTGTCGGAGTCTCGCTCTGTCGCCAGGGTGGACTGCAGTGGCACAAACTCGGCTCACTGCAACCTCCACCTCCCGTGTTCAAGCAGTTCTTCTGCCTCAGCCTCCAGAGTAGCTGGGACTGCAGGGGCGCGCCACCATGGCCAGCTAAGTTTTGTATTTTTAGTAGAGACGGAGTTTCACGATGTTGGCCAGGATGGTCTCAATCTGTTGACCTTGTGATCTGCCTGCCTTGGCCTCCCAAAGTTTTGTACTTTTAGTAGGGATGAGATTTTGCCATGTTGGCCAAGCTGGTCTTGAACTCCTGGCCTCAAGTGATCTGCCCACCTCAGCCTCCCAAAGTGCTGGGATTAAAAGGTGAGCCACTGTGCGCGGCCTTAAGATTTTTTTGCCTGTAGTTTTGAGCAGTTTAATCTTTGAAGTGTCTTGGTACGGATTTGTTTATCCTGGATGGAATTTTCTCTGCTTCTTGAATCTGCTGGGTCTCTTACTAAAGTTTATCAATTCTTCAGTGATGACTTCCTCGAATATCCTTTCAGCCTCACAGCCTCTCTCCTTCTAGGATCCCAGTGACACAAATATGAGCCTTGTTACTGTCCCACAGGTCCTAGAGTCTTTTTTTTTTTTTTTTGAGATGGAGTCTTGCTCTGTCGCCATTTTTTAAAATTCGTTTTTCTGTCTCCTGCTCAGATTAATTTCTGTGAGCATACCTTTGAGGGCACCGACTCCTGTTACCTCCATTCTGCTGTTCAATCCATCCAGTCAGATTTTTCTTCAGTTACATTTTCAGTTCTGAAATTTCGCTTTGGTTTTTCTTTGTATCTTCTATTTCTTTTCCGAGTTCTTCTATTTTAATATTTGTGTCAAAACTGTTTGCAGTTGCTGGTTTGAGCTTTTTTTTTTTTTTTACAGCAGCTGTTTTAAAGTGCTGTCGGATACTTCATGTAAGCCACAGTATCACTGGCGCCTGTCGTTTCTCCATTCATGAGTCGAGATTCTCGCTTTCCTCATATGCCAAGTGGTTTTCGTTTCTGTCCTGGAAATATTAAGTGCTATGATTCTCCGGGCCTTTGTCATTTTTTAGTCTCTTCTATGATACAGTTTCAGTATCAGTTCCTTTTCCAAGCCTTGGCTGTTCTGTTCAGGACCAGCGTTCGTGACCGCCACCTAGTGGTCACCCTGAGACCTCAGTGGAGGTCGGCCTGTTAGAGCAAGTCTCCAAGTATGTAATATGCTAATTAGAAGATTTGCACATATGCAGATTAGGGGTGGACTCAGGAGTTTCAGGCATTTTATTCACAACAGCATAAAAATAATAAAATATGAGTTGGCTCGGTGGCTCACACCTGTAATCCTGGCACTTGGGGAGGCCAGATCACCTGAGGTCAGGAGTTCAAGACCAGCCTGGCCAACATGGCATAACCTTTTCTCTACTAAAAATACAAAAATTAGCAGGGCCTGGTGGCGTGCGCCTGTAATCCCAGCTACTAGGGAGGCTGAGGCATGAGACTCGCTTGAATCTGGGAGGCTGAGGCTGCAGTGAGCTCAGATTGCACCACTGCACTCCAGCCTGGGAGACAGAGGGAGACCCTGTCTCAAAATAGTAATAATAAAATACCTAAGAATAAGTTTAACGAAAATAGTGCAAGACTGGTGTGCTTAAAACTAGCTAGCAATTCAAAGACATATTGAAGATCTAAATGAATGGACACTCAATGTCTGTGGATTACAAGACTCAATATTAAGATTGCAATACTCTCCAAACTGGTTTGTAGGTTGAATGTAATCCTTATTGAAATGTGAACGGGCTTTGTTTTCAGAAATTATCAATCTGTTCATAAAATTTATACAGAAATGCAAAGGACCCAGAAGAGCCAAAACCATTTTGAAAGGGCACAAACTTGGAAGACGCACTTTCCACTAAAACTAACTATGAAACTATAGTAACAAAGTGTGTGCTGGCATGAGAATCAAGATACACATCAGTGGGGAATCCAGAAATAAACCCAAATGTTCACGGTCATTTGCTGATTGACAAAGGCCGAGGCTTTCAGCTGGGGAAAAAACTGTCTTTTTAACAAAGGTGCAATGCAGTTAGATAAATACATGTAATGAGATGAGTGCAGGCCCCTATTTCACTCCATACACAAAAATTAACTTGAAATGAATCATAGACCTAAATGAAAGAGCTAAAGCCATGAAATGGTTAGAAGGACACGTGAGGGGACATCTTCGTGACTGACCTTGAGTGAGGTAAAGGGTTGTCAGATGCAAGACCAGAGGCAGGGTCATGAAGGAAAACAGAGATAAATTGGACTTGATCAAAACTGAAAACGGTGTGATTTAAACAAAATCATTAAGAAAATAAAAAGTAGCTGGACACAGTGGCTCAGGCCTGTAATCCCAATACTTTAGGAGGTCGAGGCAGGAGTATCATGAGCCCAGGAATTTGAGACCAGCCTGGGCAACATAGTGAGAGACCCTGTTTCTGTAAAAACAAAAATAGAAATGTGAAAAAAATCACACCTGTGATCCCAGCACTTTGGGAGGCCAAGGTGGGTGGACCACTTGAAGCCAGGAGTTGGAGACCAGCCTGGCCCACACGGCAAAACCCTGTCCGTCTCTACTAAAAATATAAAAATTAGCCGGGTGTTGGGGCTCATGTAGTGTGATCCCAGCTACTCAGGAGACCGAGGCAAGAGAATCACTTGAACCCAAAAGGCAGAGGTTGCAGTGAGCCAAGATCATGCCACTGCACTCCAGCCTGGATGACAGCATGAGACCGTTTCAAAAAATAAAATAAAAAATTAGAAAAAAAAATGAAACTTGGGAGAAAGTATTTGCAAACTATATATATAATCAAGCTTGTATTTAGAATTTATAAAGAACACCTGAAACTTGAAAATAAGACAAACATACACTTAAAAGTACCGAGAACCAGCTTGGCCACAGAGACCCCCACCCAGGCGGCGCTGACGGCGTTAAGAAGCAGTCACCCAGATAGAACAGCAAAGGGGGACCATCCGGGGCCAACAGCCTTACCGAGCCAGGAGCCTCAGGGGCTGACGCACTCCACACTGAGGGCCTCCAGCAGACACTGACCCATGTAGTTATGCTCTCTGAACAGGTGATTCTTATTAACAAGCAGGTGTTCTGTGTTTTCTCATAGACCCAAGATAAACCAGGTAGGCAGCTGCTGCCCACTTACCACCAATCAAGGAGAAACTAGAAAGGATTCTCCGCGAGGGAGTCATGGGGCAGGTCAATGTTCCGTGCTGAAAGAATTGTTTTCACCGGTGTATGATATACATCTACTGTCTTGCTGCTTTAGAATGCCTCAAGCAGTTTTCCACTTGGTGGGGCTGTGGCGAGGTTTTCCTTGCCATTGTTCTTAGCAAACAAGAAATTTTATCACTCAGCATTTCTCAACATAAAAGTGGTTAAATGGTAAGTTTTGGCCAGGCGCGGTGGCTCACACCTGTCGTCTCCACAGTTTGGGAGACCGAGGCAGGCGGATCACCTGAGGTTAGGAGTTTGAAACCAGCCTGACCAACAAACATGATGAAACCCTGTCTCTATTAAAAATACAAAAATTAGCTGGGCGTCGTGGCCCGCGCCGGTAATAGCTACTAGGGAGACTGAGGCAGGAGAATCGCTTGAACCCGGGAGGCAGAGGTTGCAGTGAGCCAAGATAGTGCCATTGGACTCCAGCCCAGATGACAGAGGGAGACTCTGTCTCCAAAAAAAAAAAAAAAGCTGGGGATTGTGGCAGACAGCTGTAATCTCAGCTACTCAGGAGGCTGAGGCAGGAGAATCACTTGAACCCGGGAGGCAGAGGTTGCAGTGAGCCAAGATAGTGCCATTGGACTCCAGGCCAGGTGACAGAGGGGGACTCTGTCTCCAAAAAAAAAAAGCTTGGGATTGTGGCAGACAGCTGTAATCTCAGCTACTCAGGAGGCTGAGGCAGGAGAATCGCTTTAACCCAGGAGACGGAGGTTGCAGAGTTGAGGTCACGCCGCTGCACTCCAGCCTCGGCGACATAGTGAGACTTGAAAAAATGTATAGCCAATTTCTTCAAAGGCGAAATATAAATTTATCGCATGGCCCAGCAATTCCATTCCTATGTAGCCACTTGAGAGAACTGACAACATGTCCATGCAGGGAATGTACCTTAGAAGGAACAACACAGGGAGACCTCGTCTCTACTAAAAAAAAAAAAAAATTAGCCCAGTGTGATCATGCTGGCCTGTAGGCCCAGCTCCTCAGGAGGTGGCTGATGCCTGAGGATCGCGTGAGCCCAGGAGGTGGAGGCTGCAGTGAGCCATGACTCCAGCCTGGGTGACAGAGCTAGACCCTGTCTCAAAAACAACAGTAAAGAATTCTACCTGAATGTTCATAGCAGCTTTATTCATAACCGCCAAAACGTGGAGACAGCTCGAATGCCCGTCAGCCGGCGAAGGGCTAGAGAGAATGCAGCTTTGCCACACAAGGCGAGTGTCAGAGGAGCTAAATGCCCCTGCATGTGACTGCGTGGACCAGCCTCGAAGGGTGATTCGCCGTGAAAGCCACCAGACACCAAAGACACAAGCTGTATGATTCTATTTATACGGAATTTACAAAAAAGGCGACTCTAAAAAGGCAGAGAGCAGGTTAGTGTTTGGCCTGGGGTGGGAGAGGAAGTGACTGGCTGCTCACGCTGCGAGGGGACTTCGGGGCGACGGAGATGCTCTAAACGGGGCGGTGGCTGCGGCACAGCTCAGCAAATTTACTAAAATCACTGAGTCGTGGGTGGATCATTGAAATCGCTGAAAGTGGGTGGATTTTATGGTATGTAAATCACACCTCAATAAAGCTGTTTTAAAAATACCTTTCACAGATTTTATTAGATTTCCATTTATATCTGAGAAATGTATAAAGTGACTCAGAATTCGTTTCAGAGGGATTTTTTTTTCTTTAGCCAGTGGAAAGAAATGAGCCTGTCCTGGAGCTGCCCCCAGTGGGATGAAGAGTCCTGTCCCCCAGCCCTGTCCCCAGCCTGGCACCAGCCCTGTCCCCCAGCCCTGTCCCCAGCCCTGTCCCCAGCTCGGCACCAGCCCTGTCCCCCAGCCCTGTCCCCCAGCCTAGCACCAGCCCTGTCCCCCAGCCCGGCACCATCCCTGTCCCCAGCCTGGCACCAGCCCTGTCCCCATGGCCTCCCCGAGTGGCCACTCCACGCCCACCCTGCACCTGCCCCACTCTCGATCCCTCTGGCCTCCTTAGGGAAGGAAGTGTTGCCTCAAAGGAACTTCCACCAACCCTCCCCTGCCTCCCAGCTGGACTCTCCCACCACACACACCACACACATACACCATAGACGCACAACACACACCACAAAACACGACACACCATACTCATGATACATACCACAAACACCATAAAACATGACACACATACCATACACATGACACACACCACAAAACACATCACACCACACACAAAACACGACACCATAAACATACCACAACACATGACACACACAACACACCACACATGATACACCACAAACACCACACACCAAACACATGACACACATACCATACACACACGACACACCAAACACTACACACCACAAAACACATGACACACCCACACACCACACGATACATACCACAAACACCACACACAAAACACACATAACACACACCACACAAACACCACACCATACCCTCTATACCACATATACCATACACGAACACCATACCCACCATACCACATACACCATACACACCACACGATACATACCACAAACACTACACGCCACAAAAACCACATGCCACAAACACACCATACCCACCATACCACATACACCATACATAATGCACACCATACACACCACACACACCACACACATCACACACATCACACACACAACACATATGACATACTATACATATGACACACGATACACCACACACGCCACACACAACCACACATCACACGCACTCTATACATACCACATGATACATACATACCATATACAACACACACGATATGCACACACCACACACAAACACCACACACAACCACACATCTTACACAAACACTACACACACACAATACACATACCCCACACCCCCCCCCCACTTGCCACATATACACTATATACATCACACACACTATACACATCACATACACATTACACCACCCACACCCACACCCACACCCCACCTGCTGGGACTTTCCGGAGGTTGGTGACTGGGCTTCGGGGTTGGAGGGGCTGTGGGTGGGACCCGGTCAGCCGTGGGGACCCCAGGTCCAGAAGGCATTTCCTGAGGTGCACAGAAGGCGGCCTCGCCCTGCCTGCCCCCGCAGTGGGACCAGGGAGGAGGCGGGGGGTGAGAAGGGATGCAGCACCTCCCTGGGGGCGCCCCCAGCCTTGCTGCCCATTCCCACGGCAGACTCCTCCCCCGCAGGCCAGGGTTCCTCCACGCGGTGCCCCCTTGTCCTCAGGAGGCCCTGAGCTGTGGATGGGATGAAGGAGGCACCCACCCCCCCACCCGCAGGCCAGGAAGCACCCGCCGGCCTTCTGCGACCTGGGCAGACCCTACCAACCCCAGAGCAGGCTGGCTCTGGCACCTTTTCCCCAGGAGGGATCCAGGGAGGGAGTGGAGACCCAAGGCGCAGAACCCGGCCGGGCGCCCCACAGCCAGACACTGGCCGGCCCGCACCTGCCCCGCAGCCCACCTGGGCCTGGACTCTCGTGGAGGGCGGGCCTGGGGCCCCGCCGGCACTTGCACCTGAGTCCTGGAGCTGGTGCAGCCGCAGGTGCTCCAGGGGGTGGAACCTTGGCAATGGCCTGAGGCCGTGGCCCTGTACCCTCCCTCCTCCTGCCCCAGGTCCCCCTCCCTCCTCCTGCCCCAGGGCCCCCCTCCCACCTCCTGCCCCAGGGCCCCACTCCCCTCCTCCTGTCCCAGGTCCCCCCCGCCTCCTGCCCCAGGTCCCCTCCCTCCTCCTGCCCCAGGGCCAGGCCCAGTGAGCCCTCAGCTCATCTGGCCGTCCGGGCGCAGCAGCCGCAGCAGGGGCTGGGAGTCAGGTGCCTGGAGCTGGAAACCACGTGTGGTGGGGACGGGACAGAAGGTACCGAGGCTGGGCCAGGGTGTGAGGCTAGGGAGGTCAGCGGGGCACAGCTCCGAGTCCTCGGTCTCACCCCGGACCTTGGCTACACGCGCTCCGGGCAAGGGCGTCCTCGGCGCTAGGAAGGGAGGGAGGGGCCTGGCGTGGGTGCGCGTCCGTGGGCGGGGTCCTTCCGGCCAGTCCGGCCTCCTCCCGTCCCTGGTCAGGCCGACCTTTCACCTCCCAGTCCTCACCATCCTCCCCTGCCTTGGAGACCTGGCCAGCCCCGCCTGCGCGCCGCTCCCCGAAGCGCGTTCCGGCTGCCCACGCGCCCGCCCTCTCCGCGCCGCCACCCGGCCCGCAGATTCGCCTCCTCCTGCGTCCTCAGCGCCCGGGAACCCACCCCGGCCTCGCGTTCCCCTGCTTGCGTTGCAGCGGTTCCCCTGACTGTGGGGGCAGATGGGGCCCTGGACACAGGGCCCAGGAATGTTCTTAAACCCCTTCTGGGGCCCCGGATGGTCCAGGCCGCGTCACACACGGGGGATACGCCCCCCAACGGGGGCCCTAGCATCCTTGGACAGGAGAGCCAGCTAGGCAGGGCCTCGTGCGTTCACTCCGCTCACTCTCTGATCTCCTCTCAGCTCCAGGCTCCTCTCCTGTCATCAGCGTCCGCCTTCCCCCGCCTCCGGGAGGTGCTGAGTCACAGGAGGCACCCCCCACGTGCTGCTGTGCCCTTTGAGTGAAGGGAGGGTGAGTCACGCGGAGGCAGCAGCCGCGTCATATGGGGATGGGGGAGGGGAGAGCTGCTAGTCTTGGCACCAGGCTCTGCCTAGGCTAGGTCCTGCCCAGGTGCAGACATATGCAAGCACACGCATATGTGCATACGTATGCACACGTGCGCGTGCACACACAGGATCACACACATGCATGGCAGACGTGCATACACACACAGACATGCAAGATCACACCTGCACACACACAGATTCACACACATAGATGCACGGCACAAAAACCCGGCCACACACACATGTGGAGCTTGGAGATCTACACCCCCACCCCCACTTTTCTACGTGTACACTCAGACATGGACACACAGGCGCCCACACACCACAGAGTTGCCTGCATTCCTGCGTGGCCCTATAGACCCTGCTGGTCCTTTCTAGAGAGAAGACTGGCTGCTTCAGGGTAGAGCTGGGACTCCAGGACCTTCCAGGGCCAGGTCCTGTACTGGCGAATGGGCAGTGCTGTGGGCACCAGAGCAGCCCCTAACCTGCTCCACCGGACACTTGCCTGCCGACCCCTGCCCAGTCCTGCCTCGCAGCAGGAGCTGAAGCTGACAGGAGCTGAGGCTGGCAGGAGCTGAGGCTGGCAGGAGCTGAGGCCTGCAGCCCCAGGGCTCTGCTCAGGGCCCTCGTGCCTCTGAGGCCCTGCCTCCTCCCCTCAGCTCACCCCACACAGAACAGGGGCCCAGGGCGAGTGCTGGATGAGACTGTGGTCCTGGCACCACCCCTCCCACCAGCCTTGGGGCCTTTGCACCTGCTGCTCCCACTGCCCAGCCCCCTCCCAGATCTCCACAGAGCTGCCTGTGCTGTCTCCCCAGGCCCCACTGGGGGAGCCCACCCTGCACAAAGGCTGAGGGTGGTGGTGGCCCCGAAGAGCCCCCGCCATGCCTCTGCCACACGTGGAATTACCCTCCGACGTAGGTCTTAGTCATGCTTCCCGGGAGGGGTGAGCCCCCAGTCTTGGGAATGTCTGGTTCCCTCCTGAGTGAAAAGTGGGAGGATTTGGTGAGCAGAAACCAGACAGGGGCAAGTGGGGGATTGGGAGTCTTGGGGTGGCCCCTCTGGGGTGCTCCATGGGATGGGGCTGCCTCTGTCGGGACCTGGCCAGCGGGTTGTACATGTGGCCTGAGACTCAATCCTGGCGTTTCCAGGTCCCTGGTCCTCTCCACACTGACCTGCTCCCCCATGGGGTATAGGGTCTATTTCTCATGTCCTTTCTAGACATAGAGGCCCAGAAAAGGTTCTGGTGCTCTCAGGACCACATCATAGCTGCGGCAGCATCCAGTGGCCCAGGATCCCTGGTGCCAGGCTGCAGGCAAACAGCTCTGCCTGGCCTGGGCCCAGGGGTGGAGCCAGTCACTGGGCCCCAGGACCCAGGGCACCTGGAGACCGGAGCAGGCCCGGTGACTGCCTGACAGGAGCGTCTTCCCAGGTGCGGTCCAGGGCGGTCCCACAGCCCGGACCATGGCAGGGTGCTCAGAGGTCTCAGGGAATGCTCAGACCACCTCTGGACTGGGTCCGGTGTGAGAACCAGGGCACCAGCTCGTCCCTTCTCCATGCCCCCCCCAACCTGCTGGAGTGGCCAGTGGGGGGGGTCACTGATCACAGCAGTTCTGGTGAGGGGCCGAAGGACACTGCCCAGAGGTTGCTCCAGGACATCGGGGCACCTGCCCTACACAGGCCAAGCCCCAGAGTCTGGAGGAAGCCAGCAGGGCCAGCCTTAGCACAGTGGCCACAGGGCCTCAGGCCAGAAGAGCAGGGTGGGGCTGCACCTTGTGCTGGGCCTGGGGGACCTCCACCTCCTCAGCTGGCCCCCACCCGTGTCCATGGAGCAGCAGAGAGCACCCCAGGGCCCTGCAGGAGGGCAGGTGGCAGGGTCAGGGGCCAGGTCAGAGCCAGCCATGCCCTAGCCTTCCAGGGGAAGACCAGGCTCCCAAGCACACCCACCCCAGGGCAGCCTGCTCCTGGCTTGTACACCTGGGCCTGCTTGGCCACTTATGACTTCGAGTGGGTGCCAGGCCCCACCTGGATCATTCCAGGCTGGGTCCAGGTGACCCCTCCCCAGGGGAGACCCCTTGCTTGTTCATGGGGGAGTGAACACCCACCCCACCCATCCTGTCCGACATCTGGGTACAGTGCCCTGGGACTCCTTGGGCCATGTGGATGGCTTTGGGGCTGGGGGAGAGGGAGACAGGGTACCCTAAGAAGGACTGTCTGGGACGCATGAACCCCAAAACGCCAGCCTGCCCTCCTCCAGGCTGAAGTTTCCTGGGTCTCTTCCTCCACCCTCTGCCCCCTCGCCCCCAACTCCCAGGAGACTGTGCCTGGCCCCACACGTGTCCACACACTGGCCTCTCTTCCCACACCCGGTCTGATTCTTCTCTGCTGGTCTGGTCCTCTGTCGATTCGATATCTAAAGGTGTCCTTTGGAAACATTCTGTCAAGTTCTGGACAGCGTCCACCCCAGGGGGGAGTCCTGAACAGGCTGCGGCCCTCAGTGTCACATAGCTGCCGTCTACTGTGGTGAGTGCGTCGTTCCAGCTGTCCATGCATGCTGGGTCACGCAGATGCTGTCCTGGCCCACTCGGCAGCCGTGGAACTGATGGGTTTGTTCACAGCTAGGCCCCTGAGGGTAGCCGGGTCGGTAAACAGGTCAGGCGAGTCGCCAAGGCTGACTGTGCCCCGAAGCCTGCCTGGCACCCACCACGGGGGGCCATTCTTCTCCACCCATTCTTCCTGGGTGGAGTAGGGGGCACGGAGCCGGGGCACAGAAAGAGAGGCTGGGACATAGACCTTCTGTAGCTGCTGGGCCCTGGTTAAGTTTCTTTCTTCTGAAGCAGCTGCAGAAACAAAACCTTGGCATGGCTTTGGTGCCAAAGCTGCACAGCAAAGGGAAGTGATCCCTGCAGCCCCCGCAAGCCTTCCCTGCAGCCCCCGCGAACCTTCCCCCACCCCCCTGCTGGCCACCCAGGCCCCAACTGGCTTGGGAGCCCCTGTGCTGTCGTGAAAGCAGCACAAGAGGAAATCGTATGAAGCCGCCTGCACAGCTGATGGGGCAGCCCTGTGGGAAGAGGCTGGACGGCTCCCTGGGCTGGGGTGGCTGCCTGGACAGGCAGGGCTGGAGGGCTGACCACTCGCCCGCTTGACCCCCAGGCCCAAGTCCATCACGGTGAGATGATGGTGTGATGTGACGCCCCGGGGGAGTTGGGGAGAGCAAGGGACACGGAAGGCATGCTGAGCCCCACCAGGTCCGAGGCACCCAGAGCCCTCCAGAAGAAGCAGCCGGGACACAAGGCTGGACAGAGGCCGCTGGGATCTGTGTGGCAGTGTCCAGGTGTGGCTGGGCCTAGGGTCCCAGGCAGGCGTCAGGAAAGGGTGGCAGCCAGGCTTGGAGTCTGCCCACAGAGTACAGGAGAGACAGGAGCTCACTGGATCCCCATCCATCCCCTGACCCCTGCCCGGGCTGAGAAAGTGCAGGGCCCAAGCCAGATTCCGGCCGGAATTTCTCAATGGGTCCCTCCCCTTTCTGCAGAGAGGCCTGACGGTGCTCCTAGATCCTCCCACACGTGGCCTCCAGGCCCACTGCTTCCCCAGCAGCCCTGGCGAAACCCCAGGTTTCATTTCACAACTGACCAGCCTCTGCCCCCAGGGTTCCCGGCAATGAGGCCTGGCCAGGCAGGGTGGGGGCAGGGCCTGCCCCCTCCAGCCTGGCCACTGCCCTCCTCCTGGCCAGGGCCCTGCAGGAAAGCCTCTCCCAGGGGTGCTGTGCCTCACATGTGGGTGGGGTGGAGTTTGCTCCCCCATGAACAAGGAAGGGTCTCCTTTGGGGATGGGTCACGTGGACCCAGCTCTGAATGACCCAGGCGGGGGAAACTGAGGCTCAGAGGCCAGGCATCCACCCAAAGTCATGAGCGGCCAAGCAGGCCCAGGTGTGCAAGCCAGGAGGAGGGTGCCCCGTCTTCCCCCTCGAGAGAGGCTCAGGGTGGTCAGCTGGTTCTGGCCTGGACTCTGGCCCAGATCCTGCAGGCACCAGGTCCAGACTGGTCATCTGGTGTACACCCTGCAGGTGTGAGGATACACATCATCCCTTGACCCCGAGTGGCCAAGGGGTGCTGCAGTGCTGGAGGCCACCAAGGCAGGGTGGGAGGGGCCCAGTCTGTAGGGAAGGGGCTTGAGCACCCCCAGCCAGCTCCCACCTAGGAGCCCACAGAGGCCCCGAGGGAACACAATGGATTCTGCTGGGCTTCTTCCCCCACAGAGGGGCCGGCCCTCAGGGTCTAAGGTGGGGGCTAGGGAAGGAAGCAGGCCTACGGTCACCCGGATCCTGCGAGAGCCCCAGGGGGTGTCTAGGGGCAGGGTGTGGGGGTGCCTAGACAGCCGGGGGGCTGGAGGGGCACGGGGAAAGGTGGGGGAGGTCCTGAATCCTTCCTCCTCATCCTGCATCCAAAGTCAAGTGCCCAGCAGAGCCAAAGCAGCGGTGGTGGGGCGGGGCTCGTGGGAGAGCTGATTCCTGGCACCCCCAGCACTGGAGTGTGTCTCTGGACCAGGATGGCGCCCTAAGAGACATTTCTGAAAGCTCACTGTGGGATGCCCCAGGGACCAAAAAGGCCCACAGGCATCCTCCACCCACTCCTGCCAGCCCTGGCCCATGGTGCCCACCCAGGCAGACGACCTGTGACCAACAGCATGAGGAAGAACCCAAGGCTGGCTAGGCCCTGTCTCCTCCTGAGTGGGCGAGTGCAGGGCTGTGTCCAAAAGCCACCCCCAAGCAGGCCGTCCTGTGCTAGAAGGCCAGAGCTGTATCGCTGAGAGCCTCAGCCCAGTACCCTGCACCCATTCCCAGGACCCTGGCCTATGCCTCCGCCCACCTTAGAGGGGTCCCCGGCCAGCCTTCAGCAGCTGTGTGTGGGGTGCAGCAATGGGAGGGACCAGAGTCCTATTCTGATATCTGCCCAAGGTTCCTGCCTCTCTGGGCCTCAGTTTCCCAAGGACAACCTTCGTGGAGAAGCCTTGCCTGGATGGAGCTTGGGGCTGGGGAATGCCCACAGCAGCTGGCCCAGGAGCAGGTAGATGGCAATGCCCAAGGGTCCCAGGCTGGGCTGGCACTGGCTGGTGGGCTCAGAGAGAGGTGCTCATGGGGTACCCAGACCCCTGACCGTGGGGGACAGAAGGGGCAGGGGAGTGCAGGTGAGGTGGGCATAGAGAAAGTGGGGGAGCCTGGCTGCTCCCCCTCCACCTCTGCCCTGTCTTGGGGGGGCGGATAGATGAGTGAGTCCACACAGAGCCCAGCACCCTCAGCAAATGGGCAAGCCAGGAGCACAGTGGCCAGTGTTATGATCGGGGTCACTGTCACCAGGGTGGAGGCAGCAGGCTGGTCGCTGGGGAGATGCTGTCAACCCAAGGCACCTGCACCAGGAACCTCTCCTGTGTGCTTCCCACTGAGTTCCAGCTGTGTGGCAGGACTGCTGCTGCCCAAGGTGTTTGTTTTGGCGCTGGCTGGTGGGGTAATGGGAAGAGCCTTACTGGGCCAGGTGGGACTCGGCATGCTGGCTGGGCCAGGTGGGACTCAGGGCATGCTGGCTGGGCCAGGTCTGTGGGTACCCACGGTTTGTCCTTCCCGGCACCGCCTCTCCCCTGCTGGGCTGAGGCTGCAGGGTGGGATGAGGGCCCCGAGGGACCTGCCTAACTGAGCAGGTGCCCTCCAGCGCTCCTGGACCTCCACGGCCAAAGCCACGGACACCCACTGACGCCCTGAACGATCACAACCTGAGCTGGGAGCTCCACCCGGGCCCCCCTCTGCCTGCTCTCCAGAGGAAGGAAGACTTTTGTTCAACTTCCTGCCTCTGCCACAGCCTCTGACCTCAGGCTCTGTCCAGTGCCATGCTCCCTGCCAGGGGCTCCTTAGCAGGGGCTCTTATTTGCAGGGGCAAGAGATAGGAAGCAGGGGGCAGACAGGGCTCCAGGAGCCAGAAAGCCAAGTAGGTATGCTTGGCAGACTGGGCGATGTCCCAGCTGCAGGTCCACTGCCAGCATGGGGCACCCCAGGCTTGGGGACACATGGGCACCCCATAGCCCAGCACAGGATGGGCAGTTGAGCAGAAGGCCCCTGGGGTGGGGGGAGCAGCCTCACTGGGACACTCCACCCAGGCCTCCTCTACCCACCAGGAACATTGCGGCCAGGTCCACTGCCATTCAGACCTGGCATATACCCCACTCTCTCCAGGTACACCTGCCAGGCCAGGGCCTATCACTGACCAAACACCCCGACACCCTCCACCAGACCCCACCTGCCTGTCCCCCACACATATCCTTGGCACTGCCCAGAACACACTCCCACCCCATGTGCCTGGCAAACTCTTCTTATCCTTCAAAACCCCTAGCCACCATCTGAGGCAGCACGGACTCCCTCCCCAACCTCCACACATCTCTGTGTGGCCCAAGCCAGGGTACAAGTGCAGCCATTTCCACTAGCGACACCTCCCTGGGCGGAGGCTGCAGAGATTCTCCTGGGACCACCCCAGGGTGAGCCTCCTGATTGGTGGAGGCCGCTGTGCCCTCAGGGCCTGGCTCCCTGCCTCCGCCTCCCAGAGGCACCCTAGGAACCAGCTGCTCCTCTCCCTGGGTGCAGCATGGGGTGGTGGGGTGGGCCACAAGCCACACATGGGAGCCTCTGGCACTGGGGAGGCTGGCACCCAGCTGGACCTCTCCCCGCCCTCCCCCCCACAACCCGTGGGCAAAACTTCCAGCCCCACAGAAAACCCATAAGCATTCACCCAGCACCCATAAGCCCCTTTCTCGGAACCCCTCTCTCTCCCCGGGGCTACCCAGCCCAATAAATACAGGATTATCCACTATATACAAAAAAATTTTAATTGAAATACCTGTATAAAAAAATATGATCTCCAGACATCTCACTTTTGAACTGAAAGAACCCCCATCCGCGATGCCCACACACACCGCGTTCACAGAAACACAGGCGCTGAATAAATTAAACGCTCGGGCTCTGGCCCCACCCCAGCCTTCAGAGCCAACAAGCAGACTGTACAAAGTCAATAATTTAAAACCCACACCCCAGGTACAGCGCCTGGAAGTGTCGGGGTCACCCACTCCCCCTTAAATTAGCCACTGTACAAGTTCATCTTCTGACAGGCGGGGCCAGGACAGACACCAGGCGCAGGAATCAGGGCCTGGGATCCCCGGACCACGGCCACCCCCTCCCCCATACTCCCCCACTGTCCCCTGGGGTCTAGGGAAGGCAGGCTGCTCAGAGAAGTAACCTCAACGAATAAATTAAACAATAAATAGCCCCAGTGGGCCGAGGGCGCCTCCAGGGGGTCACACCATAAATAACAGACGTGGGCGGCGGGCAAGGCTCGCGTGGGTGGCGGGCGCGGAGGCCCGGACTTGCATTGTGTGTGCAGGACGCACCCCGACGCACACCGCAGGACTGAGGGTGGGAGGTGGGCTCGGGACCCTGCGCCTTTGGAGGGAGCTCCAGGGGCGAGAGGCAGATGGGAAGGCCGCCTCCGGACACAGCAGCACAGAGGGGCGTCTGGGGTTCAAGTATCCACCCAGGGGCAGGCGGGACCTCGACCGGAACGTCTTTGGACAGACAGAGCTTGAGAAACCAAGTCCCGCGGGACCAGCGTTCAAAAGGCACTCAAAGCAAAGGTCACCAGGGGTCAGAGGTCACTGCACAGCCCAGGCAGGAGAAAGTCAAGGTCTGGGGGGGTCCAGGTCTGGCCAAGGCAGGTGGTCCCCTAGCTCCCACAGTCAGGTGCAGCTCCTCACAAGCTCTCACTGCTGGACGTGGTGCTGGCCGCGTCGTCAGGGTCGAGGGTGCACAGCCGCAGGTCACAGCTCTCTGGGGCGCCCCCGTCTGCCCCCAGCATCCAGGGGTGGGCTGCAATCTGGTCCAGCGTCGGCCGCTCGGAGGGCCGCAGGGACAGGCACCACCGGATCAGCTGCTGGCACTCTGCGCAGAGCGGAGAGGTCAGGGAGGGCCCAAGCAGGGCGAGGCTCCCACGCCCGCCCTCCAGCCTCCAACGCACCTGGGGGAGACCCTCCTCCGGAAGAGGAGGCGGCCGCGGAGGATCTCCTCGTCCTGCTCGAAGGGGATGTCCCCGCACACCATGTCGTAGAGCAGTACGCCCAGGGACCACACGGTGGCCGAGCGCCCGTGGTAGCGGTGGTAGCGGATCCACTCCGGGGGGCTGTATACTCGGGTGCCTGAGGGGACACGGGGCTTAGTACGCCCACCCAGGGCAGCGCGCAACAGACGGCGAGGTCCCTGGTGGTTAACTCCTTGGCCTGAGTCACAGGAGGCAGAGCCAGGCCTCAAAATCCGGCTCGTCATCACCCTGGAAAAACCCCAGCGGAGGAGGGGGGGCGGGGCGCTGGGGGAGGGGCCGGTCCTTCCGCTCCGCTGGCCACGGGGAGGAGCAGGTCACATGAGCAAAGGCTCGGCTTTCACAACAAACAGATGCACTAAGAGGCTACCAGGGGGGCTGCAGCGCGGGTCCCGCACAGCCCAGCGCCAGCCAGCGGGAAAGGGGACGGGGAGGAAGGAAGGAGGGAGAGAGAGAAGGAGAGAGGGAGGGAGGAAGAGAGAGGGAAGCAAGAGAGAGAGAGAGGAAAGGAGGGAGAGAGAGAGGAAAGAGAGGGAGAGAGAGAGAGGAGGGAGAAAGAGAGAGAGAGAGGGAGAGAGAGGGAGAGAGGAGAGAGAGAGGGGGAGAGAGAGAGGGGGAGAGAGGAGAGAGAGGGGAGAAAGAGAGGAGGAGGGGGAGAGAGGGAGTGGGGAGAGAGTGAGGGGGGGGGAGGGCAGGGAGCCCCGGCTTCCCCGAGCTCCGCAATGCGGGGATTTCTGCCGCGGCGCCCCCGCGCTCCGCACGCACGCAGCTCCCTCCCCACGCAGGGGGAGGCCCCGCCACTTCAACAGCGCCGGAGGACGGGGCGGGGCCTCCGGCGCAGACCCGGCCGGCTGCACCCTGCGTCACGCGCGAGTCCTGCGGGGACTCCTCCGCTACCACCCCCAGCCGGGGCGGTTGTCGCCCCGAAGAAAATCACGCGCATCCCCCCACCGGGACAGGAGGCCCCCTACCCCCCCAATCTTGAGCGCGCCCCTCGCTCCCACCCTGCACGATCCGGCTCCTGATCCCTCCCTCAGCACTCCCCAGGGCAGCGCGTGGGCCGCTGCCCCCACGAGAGCAGACCCAGGGCACGCGGCCGCCCGCGGCCTCCCAACAGTCACCAGCCCCCACCCCCGTGCGCCGCCCCCCACCTGCAGGCGTTAACCCGCCGGCGCGGCCCCCGGAACGTTCCCTGCCCCGCGTCCGCGCTCACCGTCGAAGTCAGTGTAGACCGTATCCTTGAGCAGCGCGCCCGAGCCGAAGTCGATGAGCTTGAGCTCGCCGGAGCGCAGGTCCACCAGCAGGTTCTCGTCCTTGATGTCGCGGTGCACGACCCCGCAGCTGTGGCAGTGGCGCACGGCGGCCAGCACCTGCGCGAAGAAGCGGCGCGCCAGTGGCTCGTCCAGGGCGCCGCGCTCCGTGATGAAGTCGAAGAGGTCCTGCGCCGGCTCGGGCCGCTCCAACACCAGCAGGAAGCCGTCGGGCCGCTCGAACCAGTCCAGCAGGCGGATGACGCCGCGCGCGCCGCCCGCCGCGCCCACCTTGCGCAGCAGCACCACCTCCAGGGGCACGGTCGCGCCGCCCTGGGGGAACACGACGGTCAGCACTCGAGCCCTGCGCCCGCCCGTCCGCCGCCGCCGCCGCCCGCGCCCCGACTTACCAGGCTGCCCCACTCGGTCACCCGCTCCTTCACCACGTGCTTCACGGCCACCTGCGGGGACGCGGAGGGTCAGGCCTGGCCGAGCGAGGCGCGAGGCGCACGAAAATCCCGGGCCCACCCGGGCGGCCCTACTCACCGGGAGCCCGTCGGCGATGCGGCTGCCCGCGTAGACCGTGCCGAAGCCGCCGCTGCCCAGCACGGCGCCCACCTGGTACGCCTTCTCGAAGCTTCTCCTTGTCCGCCTTGGCTGCGGGGGAGGCGCGGGCGGGGTTGGTGCGGCCCGGGGCGCCCCCGGCCCCCGCCCCGGCCCCGACCCCGCCAGCCCCGCGCGTACCTGGCTGCAGGATCTTCACCGGGAGGTGGTCCACGCCGCCGGGCCCGCAGAGGTGCGCCAGGGAGCCGAACTTGGAGAGCAGCATCGCTGGCGGCGGCCTCCCCGGAGCCCCGAGCCCCAGGCGCAGAAGCCGCGGCCGATCCTGGCGGGCGGCGCGCCGGGGACACCAGCCGTCCGAGCCCGAGGCGGTCCGCGCCGGCGCAGTGGGCGCGGAAGGCCCGCGGGGACCGCGTTGACGCGCAGCAGGCCGAGCCACTCACCCGCCCGGCCGCCTCGCCCGGGGGTTTTGGGTCGCGGCGCCGCGTATCCCTCCGCGGGGGCGGGGCGAGCCGGGACCCCGCCCCCTTCCGCCCGGGGCCCGCGCGGCGGCGGCGGCCGGTCGCTCGCGGGGCGACGGCGGGGCAGCCGGGCGCCTGTCCCCGGGCGGGCGAGGGCCAGGCGTACGGGCGCGGGGCCGCTCCGGGACTCGTTGTCGTAGCGCAGCCGCGGAGGCGCACGGCGTGCTGCGTCGTCCCGTACCGCGCTCACGCTCGCAGTCCGCGCATGCGCAGCTCCCGCGCGGGAGGCGGCCGTGGCTCCTCGGGAACGCGGGGAGGGGCCGTAAGAGCCAATGGCAACCAGGGTTTTTAAAGGACTCAGGCGCCCTAGCCAATGGCGGGGCGAGGGCGGGGCGAGGGCGGGGCGGGCCGCTCCCTGGTCCCGCCCCCAGCGTCGCCGAGGAAGGTCACCCGCCGGCCCCGCCGGCCCTGAGCTGGGTTCCCGAGGGCGCGGGAGTCTGCGAAGCGACCTACGCTCGTCCCTCGGCCTCGAGGTGACATACGACGCGAATCTGCGTCCGCGGCTGCCTGCGCACCCTCTTGCGCACCTCGCCGGGCGCGGGGTGGTAGCGCCGGCTCCTCTGGGACACCTCCCAGCCGCAGCGCCCCCGGCCTCGCAGTCCCGGCGAGGGCCGGGAGCGCACCTGGCTGGAGACACTCTTCCTCTGACCTCACGCCCGCAGCCCGAGGGCCCTCCCTGTAACCTCTGCCCTACTGGCCGGTACCTGGAGTGGCCCCGCAGCGCTCCTGCCGTCTGACACGGTCCTGGCTGCCCTCCAGGCTCTCCAGCAGCTGCTGACCACCTCCACCAGGGAGCCCACCTTGACTGCTGCCTCGGCTGCACTCAAGTCCTGAACAGCTGGGGTACACATTGCCTTGGTCTGGACCATCCTGTCGTGCCCCTTTTCTGCTCTCTGTACAGAAGTCAGACTCATCTGTGTGGTTTGGTGCAAACACACAGATTGCCAGCATTGCTCCAAGGTCACTGGCCTGAGAGCAGCTCAGGGCTCCAGGAAGTCAGTGGCCACCTGCCACCCCCAGAGCTAGTGCGTTGAGAGATGGGAGCCAGGGGCCCCAGGCGCTGGTCCTCCTGGCACTGCCAGGTGTTCCCAGTGACTCCTGAGGGCCCAGCTGGTCTGCGTATGTTGGCACACATCCCCAGGCAGTCTGGCGTGACCGTCAGCGTGCACACACACCTGCCTCAGAGCCTCCCTCTGCGCCTCCAGCCTCCCCCGAGTTTGATCTCTCACTCCTATGCGGTCACCATCGCTGTCCCTGCACTGACCACTCACACTACTCCCCCTGCTCAGCCCTTCTGAGTCTGCGGCTCGAGGGACAGGCCCAGGCCCACCTGGTGTCTAGGCACCTGCCAGCCCCTCTGGGGCTCTCTCGTCCCCCGCTGCCTGGGCCTACGCCTCTGCTCCTCTCCTGCCCCGGCTCATCTCTTCCTGCCCCCTGGGTCTTGTCACCTCAGGATCAAAGCCAACCCTGACATTCTCCGTCTGTCCCCTTCCAGCTCATGTTTCCTGGAGCTCTGTCAGGTTCTCTCCTGCAGTACCTGCCTTGTGAGGGCAAGGCTGGGCCTGGCGGGTTAGCCTTTCCCTGACCCACCACCCACCCAGTGCAGGGCTCCTCCGAGATCAGATCCCAGGTAGGATGACGCCCCCGAGCCTACCCCCTCCAGCTGCATGCATACAGCACCTGCAAGGGAGTAGGGTCTGCTGCCCACGTGGTCCGCCCGGGGACCTGCGCGAGGATTCAGTGGGGCTGCCCTCTCTGCGCTGGACCCATGTCGGAGGTGGTCGGGGACGCTGGAGAGCATGGCAGGTCTAGGGGTGACCACCTCAGATGGGTGCATGTCAGCCTGGAGGGGCTGGGGTCCTCATCCTGGCATGTGAACCTCCAGGCCAGTCTTTCTTGAGTCGTCCTGGCCTTTGAAGACCAGGCTCTGACAGGTGGGCACCCCACCCCGGGCTCTCCCTAGGTCCTGGGTCTTGCTCTGAACCCCTCAAGTCTCCCTTAACAAAGAGCTAGGAGTACTCGCTCCTTCAGAAAGCGTGGTGTGCCCACTCTCCAGGACTCTCCTCCCCGCTCACTCGCAGGCCTCCCAGGTGGGGTTCCTGCCACACAGGCCTCTGAGAAGGCCTCTGGAGGGCTCCTGCTTGGGGTCCAGGAGTCTGGCCTTGGAGTGGAGGACAGGGCAGAAGGCAGCCCTTTCCCTAAGTGTGCCGTCATTGTAACCCGCATCATTCAACACCATCGTGGATTTGCTGTCATACGCGCCTGTGCGTGTGCAGCGAGGACCCTTGCACTGATGATGAGCTCCCTGAGGGTCTGTGGTCTTCACTCTCCCCCCGGACTGTTTGATGCTGGGGGCCTCTTTAGACTCTGCCTGGCCCAGACCACCACATCTGATCTGGCTGGCCGTGCTGGGTCCCCAGGAACCCCAGATAACCTGCCCACCTTGCCCTTGGCCCTCCCCTGCCATTGCGCATAGCCCAGTCTGTTCCTCAGCTTGGCAAACAGATGTGGGTCAGATCAGCTATGGCGCATCTGCGATCTTTGAATACAGGGCAAGAAAAATCTCAGAGGCCTCAGGGCCTCTCGCCTCTGCCCTGGGCCACCCCCTTTCCCCCAAGGTCTCATCAGCATCCCACCCCTAGCCAAGTCCCCTAGCACAGGACACTAGCCCCTGCCTGTTTTTCCTGGTTCCTGGACGGCCCATCCGGTGGACCTCACGGGCAAGCCCAGCGCATAGGGCAGAGCTGGGCCACTCCTGAGACAGGAAGTGAGCCGGGAGGAGGGCTGGGCAGGGTCAGGGCGTGGGGGGCACTCAACCTAGGTACTGGCTGCAGGGGCCGGGCCCAGCCCCTTCCTGCGTCCTCCCGCCCCATGCCCCACTTGAAGCTCAGGCCAGCATGGCATGGGCGCCTCCTTCCCTTGGGCCATCCTGCTGAGAGGGGCAGACTTGCCCCAGGCTGGGGCCTCTGCCTGTCCCGGAGCAGGTGTTTCCCAAGGAAGGAACGGGGGAGTGGAGCAGAGCCTGCCAGAGGCTCTGCACAGCCCAGCCAGCCCCTGCGCCAGCCCAGCCCAACTGCTTGACCTGGAAACAGCCGACCCTGCTCTACAGTGGACATAGAGAGTCCCCAGGTTCCCCCGGCCTGCTGGCAGGAGGGTCACGCTATTGCCATGGTGGCCTGCCTGGATTCAGGAGAATGAGGAGATGGGATGGAGGGTGACCGGGGCCACTTAAGGTCTCCCACACACACGTGCATGCGCGCTGACACTGCTCCCACACACCGACCCACAAACATGGACACACACAATCACACACTTGTAGACACCCCCTAGGAGCCGGGGCATTGCAGAGGGGCGTGTGCATGGGGTCTGTGCTCCACAGGCACCCCCATTCCCGCTCTCCCAGGCTGTGTCCACACCGCCCCGGCTTCCGAGGTCCCCTCCCCGACCCCCTTCCCTCCTTCCCCCGGGGATCCTGTCCACCCCCAGCCTCCAAGCCAATGACCAAGGCCTCCTTAATCAGCCTGTTCCCAGCTGCCCCTGCCTATTCCACAGGGTTGCCCAGCCTTGTCCTGCCTGTATTGATGCCCCCTCCAACCCAGGCCAGGCCTGAGGAGGGGGGCGTCCCCTCACCCGCCTCCAAGCCCTTTCCGAGGCCTATCCCATTCCCAAACCTCCCTCCCGCTGGTCCAACCACCCCACTCCCACCCTCACCCCAGGCTCCAGTCTGAGCCCACTTGGCCGCCCTGGTCTTCTTCCCCACTGTGAGCCCCTCACAGTCCTGCCTTGGACCCTCTGTGGCTCCCCTGGGCCACCAGGGCACAGGCCTCCATCCCCAGCTCATGGGCCTGGCCTCCATCCCCAGCTCATGGGCCTGGCCTCCAGCAATACCTGCTACCACCCCTGTACGGGCCCCGGGGCTGAGCTCTGTGTCCGTCATCTCCCCCAGACCAGACTGCCCCAGCTGTACCCAGCTTGGGATGGCACCCCACCTCATCCCATCTTCCGGCTCACACGGGCTGCAGTGGCCAAGACAGCAGGGGGTGGGGGTGAGCGATGCCTGTCTTGGGGGAGAGGCCCTTTCCCTCTGGCCTCCACTCTGTCGTCGAAGCCTCTCACCCGCTGGGGATGGGAGCCAGCAGAGCTGTGCCAGGATTTTGCAACATTTCACCGAAGGCATCGCAGGGTTGGGCCTGGGGTGGAGTGGTGCTCCCAGTCAGTGGGAGCTGGGGGTGGGCGGCCTGCGTGAACTCTGGCCCAGCTGCTGCGGCTGCCTCTTCCAGCCTCTGTCCCTGCCTGGAGGACCCCACTTTTACCCCTCAGCCAAGGCCTGGCCTGTGCTTGAAGGGCTGCTGCTCCCCACCAGGTACTCCCATCTGCTGGCAGCACCAAACGTTCGTATCCACAAGCCGCCTGGGCCTGAGCCCCAGTGGGCGTGGCCGCCACAGAGAGTCTTGCACAAATGTAGGTGCTGCTGCAGAAGTGTCCTGGCCTAAAGCACCTCCTCAGTGGAGCAGGTGCGGAGACCCGGCTGGATAGGGGCTGCCTCCCTTAGCTGCCTGGAGAGGGCAGGCCTGACCTGCCCCCCCAAGCCCCCATGCCTGGGAAGGCGGCTGCGCCCTCTGACAGGAGCATGGGGGCCTGGGGGCCTGGGGGCAGGTCAGGCCTGTGAATGGCAGCTGGCCCGGCCGGGCACTCAGACTAGAGTGTTGCTGCCAGAGCTTGGGCTCTGCCCACAGACAGCGCAGGCTTGGACCAAGCAGGACAGGACAGGTGATAGCAGCAGGCCAGGCTCCATCTACCCCTCCCTGGCAGCCCCAGGCAGCAGCCACACAGCTCAAGTGGGCACCCCAGGCCCTTGGGGTATCCTCTTCGAATGGCTGAGAAATGGGCCTGGGGAGGGAGAGAGTCGCCCACAGCTGGGTTTGGTGGGGCAGTCAGCGGTCCTGAGAAAGGAGCTCTATGGCCCAAAGTTCTGCTCGTGGAGAAAGGACAGGCGGCACCCTCGCAAGCCTGCCTCTTCCTTTCCAGGCTGCTCAGTGGCCCCCTGGCTGTGTGCAGGGGCCGGATCCTGGCAGCCACAGCCTGGACGTGACACTGGGCCAGGGCTGGGGACGGGGTCAGCAGGATGGGCCCCAGGAAGCGATGCCCCCAGGTTGTGCCTGTGTGGCTCTGTGGGACCTTCCACACTCTGCTCCTGCGGAAGGACCTGGGTCTGTTCCTAGGAGTGTCCCCAGGGCCAGCATGGGTGGGGACTAAGAGGCCCCACCGGCATTTTGACCCCAGGATGCAGCAGGAGCAGAGGATGGGACTCCCAGACCCAGGAAGGGGCACCCACGGGTGTGTACATGTCAACATCCAGGGCCCTGCGGCGGCCGGAGGCAGGGTCTGGTCACCCTGAGTGGTGACCCGGCCTGCCAGCCCTTCCCAGGCCCACTGCTGTTTCCTGGAACCCCCATGAACTGTGCCCTCCTGGGCCCCCCCTGCTTCATTATGTTGGGGGATAGAGTGCCAGAGTGGCTGAGGAGGCAGATCCCAGGACTGCCCCTGGGTCTCGGCTGGGAGAGTCCAGAGGGACCACTGAGGCCTGGCAGGCAGGGGCCCTGCCCCTGTCCCCCACCTCTGTCTGAAGGGTCCCCGAAGCCCACCTTGACCTGGGGCCATGACGTGTCCCGGGCAGAACGTGACATTCAGGAGAAGTGGCCAAGTTGTTTTCCAACCTCAAGGCCACTTCCCTATTCCTGGGAAGTGACAGTGGGGGGGTGAGGAGACAAAGGGGGAGGGGAGGGCAGGTGCCCCAGAAGCCAAGCGGTCTCTGACATGGGAGGCCCCAGCGCCTGCCCGGCTCATCCCTGAACACCATGTCCGCTCTTGGCTGTCCCCAAGCCAACGGCAGTGCTGTGGGTGGCCCAGGGCCAGGAGCCAAGGAGGACTCAGCCTGGCCTGGAGGGCATCCCACAGTCCCAGTGGCGGGTCAATCTAGGTCAGGGCCCAGGGAGCAAGCCCTTGTGTGCACACCTGTTCCCAGGTGAGTGCGGGGGTGTGCACATGCAGCCAGCCACACGCGCCGGGCCAGCGCCCTCAAGGGCATGTTCACACCGCCCCCTCCTGGGGCTGTAGCTCTCCCTCTGCCCTGGAGCCGGATCCATGGTGCCCAGCCCCCTCCTCCCCGCTGGGCGCTTCGGCCTCCCAGCCCTCAGGAGGAGGGCATGAGCAGCCCTGCCTGGGGCGGCCAAGGGATAGGGCCTCAGGGTGTTGCCCACACGTGTCCATGGTCCCGATGGGGAGCCTGAGACCCGGGAGTGTCACCTGCCTGTCCCTACATCCTGCAGTGAGCACCTGAATCTCATCGGGGCTGGGGCAGGGACTCACGTATGGAGCTCTCCCCCAGCTGGCATCTGGGCCTCATCCAGGTCCTCCTCGCCTCCCACTGGCTCCATTAGGGTCCTCGAGGGTTCACCAGGGCCGACCTTCCGGGCCTCAAGGACACACAAGGGCAACATACACAGGAGAGAAGGGGGATAGGGCTCTGGGGGCGGGGCTGCACACACACCACACATGTGCACACACACCACAACCACACATACCACACACACCACAACCACGCACACACACCACACACATGTGCACACACACCACACACGTGGACACACACACCACATACACACCACACACCATACACATGTGCACACACACACCACACAACCACACACATGCACACACACCACACAACCACACACACCACAACCACACACACGTGCACACACCACACACAACCACACACGTATACACACAACACACACAACCACACACGTGCACACACACCACAACCACACACATGTACACACAACCACACACACATCACACACAGGTGCACACACAACCACACACGTGCACACACAACCACACACATCACACACACCACACACAACCACATACGTGCACATACACACCACATACATACCACATACCACACACGTGCACACACATATACACATACCACATATGCACCACACACCACACACGTGCACACACACCACATACACACCACACACCACACAGATGCACACACACATTCACGAGTGCACACAGACACACACCACGGGGGTCCTCCAAGCAACACACTCCACTGAGTCACCTCAGAGAAATGCAAAGAATGGAAAGAATTCTGCACTTTTACTCTCTAGCTGGGCTCCACCTCCAAGAAACTCCCCATCCCCGCGCCCTGGCCCCTTCTGGGGCCCAGAGTGCCCTCCTGTCCCCCGCCGCCCTGCCCTGATCAGGTGTGGGGGTGGTTGGGGTCCCAGCAGAACCCACTTCTCAGGGCTGTGGGTGCCAGGCCCGGCTTGGGTCCCAGAGGACCAGCTCACAGCCCACCCTTCTGTGTCAGCTCTGCCAGGCTGGGCCCCCAGACGGTGGTAGTGAGGGCCGTGGTTGCCAAGCCTCTGGGCCAGGCGCCTCTTACACCTCAGTCGGGCGGCCTTTCTTTTGTGTTCACTGACTCAGTCCGGAGATCAGAGGCGCCTCAACGGACGCTGTGGCCGGCAGGGCCTCCACCCTGAGCCCACCTTCCTATCTGTGAAACACGGTCACACCCCCGGCATTGCTGGTGGGGCCTCTGGTACAAGAGATGGGGTGGCATGCGGGTGTCCCCATCCCATCCCAGGCCAGGCCAGATCTTCCACAGCTTCAGGGCCTGCTTCCTCCTACCTCCTAGCCCTGCCCCTGCCCTTCACCCCTTCCCCTGAGCACCGATGCTGCCCCCGCCCCCGGCCCCACCTCGGGAGCTGGGGCCTCCCCCGCTGGGGAAAGGCCAGAGGCCCTGGCCCAGCCTGAAATCCGCCTCTCTGGTATGGAATGGGTGGTGGCAAGCAGGGCTCTGTGCGGGGTCAGGGCTGTGGGAGCCAGTACGAAGCCCGGCCACAGGGGCCCTCTGTTCCTGCCCCACTGAGAGAGCCAGAGAGAGCCAGGGCTCCTTCATCGGGGAAAGGCCTGGGCAGGACCACAAGGAGGGAGGAGAAGGGAGAACCGATGAGGGGCCGGTGGAGCCACCCCTGGGCTGACCAAGCTGGACACGGCTGCTGATACCCTGTCCCCATCTCCCTGGGTGAGGGCGCCTGGAAACAGGCACACACCCTCCCGGTGATGACGCAGGCTGTCCAGGGAGAAGTACCAGCTCTCTGTCCCCGCTGGTACCCAGTGGAGAGACCCCTCCCCAAAAGCAGGTGGTCTCTGGGACCAGGCCCCACCCGTGACACCACCGTCTTCCAGTCCCCGCTGCTGTGTACGGAGTGTGTGGCTCCCCCACACCCACCACCTGCCTCTGCTTTCAGGGAACCTTGTCTCTGCCACGCTCTCATCTGGGAGAGGAGTGCTGACTCCTGGTTTCTGGACGCACCGCACAATTTTGGGGTTTCCACCAGGCCCTGGAATCCCCCGCCAGGTAAACCCGTGAGGTGTGCTGGGACCCTGAGGCTCAGTTCACTCCTCAGAAGCAGCAGGAGAAACAAACTCATTCGAGGCCTCATCCTGTAGCTCAGACCCTGAGCCGAGCCGCTGCCCCCCCCGGCTTCCCCCAGGCCCCGGCCCCGCCACAGCTTGGCATCCCTGGCCCACAGCCTCTGGAACTTGGTTCTGAACATGTTGGTCCCCTGCTCAAGCCCTTTGATGGCTCCTGCGACCCGTGGAGGGAAGGCAGGCCACTGGGCCTCGGTTCTGTGCTTCAAATGGGTCTTCCGGGGGGCACCACCCACCCCCACAGGGCCTAGCGGAAGGTGTGAGCCGAGGGAGCTGAGCAGCGGGCAGGCCCCTGAGGCCGGGTGTGATGCTCCCACCTCTGTGCCCCTTCCCACACTGGGAACCTCTCTGCCAAGCGCCTTTCCCCCCAGGGCCTGACACAGACAGTCCCCACCCACCTCGCAGTGCTTGCCCACCTGGCCATCCCTGCCCGCCTCCCTATCCCTGCCCACCTCTAGGGCCTCAGCCTGGGTATTGCCTCCTCCAAGGGCCCCAAGCCCTCGGCTGGGTCAGGGCTGGCTGGGCAGGCAATGGAGGGGCATGAGCTGGCTCAGTCCTGGGGAAGAGGTCCCGTTAGTACCTGGGCTGGAGGGCGGGGTCAAGAGGGAGACAGCCACGCCCCACACTCAGGACCTGCCCCGCCCCAGCCCCCACGGCCTCCTCTCTCCTCTCGATCCTCACTTACAGGTAGGGAAACTGAGGCTGGGCAAAGCAGGGTGGCGGTCCAGACACCCCACCGTCTGCAAAGGAGCCGCAGAGAGTGGCCTTGAGCTCAAAGCCACACCAGGTTAGGTTCAGGGCTTGGAGGCCGTGCGGGAGGTATGAGGCCCCGCCAGTGCCTGTCCCTGGCATGTCCCTGGCATCTGGCACCGTCAGGACAGGGGGTGGGTGGGCATCTCTCGTGGGGAGGGAAGGCTGCAGCAGAAGAGGCCACCGGCCAGGCCCAGGTCACCGGGGGAGAGCCGAGTCTTAGAAGGATGTGGGTGGGAGGGAGGTGGGCTAGGCCAGGCAGGGGCACTGGGGTCTCTATTGAGGACCTGCAGTCCTGAAAATCCCACCTAGCTCCCACCTGGGTCCTTCGCTCCCAGCAGAGGTGACTCAGCAGCCTGCCTGGGCGTGGATCCCTTCAGTGAGACCTGGGCAGGGGCCAGCCACGGGTGTGCGGGAGTGGGTGGCCCTTCCACTGGCCCTGCCCCCTGGGGTTTCGGGGCTCTGGAGGACACTGGCCAGCTGCCCTTGGCTGAGGTGGGTGGGCATAGCCAGGGGGTGGGAAGGATGGAGTTGGGACTTAGCCCACCCAGGGCCAGGCCCCAGGCCAAATTTGGTCTCTCGATGGGGTCTGGTGACCTCCCCATCTCTCTCCGCTCCGCTTGGTGCCCGGGCACCCCTCTCTGCGTCCTGGCCTGTGAAGACAGGTGGAGGAACTCTGCCTGGGCCCCTGCTGGCTCCCCCCACTGCCGGCCCTCCCCTGAAGGCTTGGCTGCTGGTGCCTGCTCCCGCTCCCCCAGCCTGGCAGGTGGGCCTCGGGCAGGTGGGCCCCGCCCAACCTCCTGCCGCAGGGCACTGCCGTGACGCAACTGCTCCTGGCCGCAGTCCACAGCACATGTGACACGTGTGCAGACAGACGCAGACTCACACGCAGCACCCGGTCAGGCTGGTCTACCCAGGAGGGGCCCACGCAGCCAGGCTTGCCAGGAGGCTGTCCTCAGCCCCCCAGCCTCCCTGCCCCCCCCCCCCCCCCCATCCTCAGCCCCCCCCAGCCTCCCTGTCCCCGGCCTCAGGCCCCCTAGCCTCCCTGCCCCCAGCCTCGGCCCCCCAGCTCCCTGCCCCCATCCTCGGCTCCCCCAGCTCCCTGCCCCCATCCTCGGCACCCCAGCTCCCTGCCCCCAGCCTCGGTCCCCCAGCTCCCTGCCCCCAGCCTCGGCCCCCCAGCTCCCTGCCCCTAGCCTCAGCTACCTCCCCCAGCCCCCCCCGCCCCGGTCCCGGTAACTTCCGGCCTCAGTTCCTCATTTGTGAGCCACTGCTGTCTGGCCTGAGGCCCCTGTGAGGCTGGCAGGAGAGGACATCACAGCTGGGGTGGCGCGGGGGATCGGGGAGGATGTCAGAGCCTGGTCGGTGGAAACCCCCAAATGTCGCCGAGTGGGTGGATGGGCCGTGGAAAGGCAGCCTGTCCCCTGCCCTGTCTCGCAGGGGCCCTTCTGGCAGTGAGGCCCCCCCCAGCTGTGCCAGTCCTGCGCTGCCCTGGCCCCCTCGGCCCTCGGCCCACAGGGTGTGGGAGAACATGCTGCAGACCCTCCGAGTCGCTGTGGAGCAGGCCTGGCAGGGTGGCCCCCGGAACTCCCGGCAGCTCCCAGCAGGCGGCTGGGCCAGGTCATCCTTGCTACTTGCTTAGCTGGGTAGAGAATTACCTCATCAGCCAGGGTACCCCCCACAACACAGCGCAGCCCAGGCCCCACACTCCCCCACACGTCACACAACACAGCCTGGCCCAAGCCCCACCCTCCAGCCCCCCACAAATACAGCCTGGCCCATGGCCTTCCTCCCCCCGCCCCCTGGCCCCACACCCGACCACCCGCTATACCCCCCTGTCCCGCACGTCCCCCACTCCCCCGCTGTGCTTCCCCGTGGTGGATGGCGACGCCAGGCCCCCTGAGCTGCTTGGGGGCTGGAGGGGCGTGTGCGTCGTGAGGCCCTGCATGGCTGTGCCAGGCTTCTCTGGCAGACGGAGGGTCTGCTTCCCCCAGGAAGGTGCAGGCGGCCCAGCTCCCTTAGTGTCAGGGCCTCCCCGAGCCCCTCTAGAGTGGAAAGTCCCACAGCTGGGGCCCTCGGGCAGGTGCGGCTCTCACGGCCTGTGCCCCCCACAGCTGAGGCCTCACGACTGGCCCGCAGCAGGACACCTGCAGAGGGCCCCAGCCCTGGGCCTGCGCCGCCCCCAGCATGCTGCACCCGCCTGGGGCGTTTCTGCACGGCCCAGCCCCTCTCCAGCCAAGGACTCTCCCCAGGGCCCCTGCCCTGGGAAGCCTGTGCCCACGCCGGGCAAGGGGGCTCTGCTGCACGGGCGCTGATCTGCCCACTAAGTGCAGAGAGTCCAGTGAGCGAGGCCGGGTGCCTGGAGTCCAGGCACCAATGCCAGAAATCCCATCCTCTGCTCTAAGAACCTGGGTCCTGGTGGGTGGAAGGGTGTCAGGGTGGGGGGCCAAGGAGATGTGGGGCGACGGGCTGGGGGGTGCAGACAGGGGCGATAGTGGAGGGGCAGGGTGGAGGCACAGGCCGAGAGGGTCAGGTAGAAGGGTTGGCAGAGGGTGTTGTGTATGGGGGGCCATGTGGACAGGGTTCGAGGGGCGTGGACAGGCCCAGGGCGGGGCAGCTGGGTACACAATGGGCCCTCTCCTGCAGGCCGCAGCTCCTGGGCGCCCTGAGCAAATACACGCCCTGTTCTCGGCTGCACACCGTGTCCTGGGACACCGCCGTGGCTGGGGGCCAGCGGGAGGGGCAGCTGCAAGGCCAGGGCACCCGCCCGAGGGTTCTGCTGCCCGTGGACTTCCAGGTGGAGCCGTACCCACGGTGGCCTGGGTGTGGCACTCATGCCCTGGCCACCCCCCTTGGCCACCCCACCAGGTCCACCCAGGGATCCCGTGGGGGAGAACGGCTCACTCTGCCTGGTCCTGCTGGAGATGCCTCTCCTGCCCAGCCAGGCCCCAGGCCCAGCTCAGTCTGCAGGACTCCGGGCCCCCATTCAAGCCACCTGAGTGCCCGTCCTGCGTCTGCCCCGCCCTGCCCACCCGTAGCCACCGCCCTGGATGGGCCTCAGCCCGGGGCTTTCTCAGGACGTCTGGGTTGGGGCAGAGGCCAGGCAGGCAGGGCTTGGCTCCGGTCCCTGCCAAGGCCCCTTCCTAGGTGCGGAGTCTCTGGGGCGCCAGGTGGGAGCTGCAGGTGGGCCCTGCCAGGGGTCCCCCACCCAGCCCTCTGGCCTGCCCCAGGCCTCTGGTCCTGAGAGGGTGGGGGGGGGCCTGCCTTCCCGACCTGTGCTGAGGACAGCCCTGGCCAGGGCTGGGGGACAGCTGGGACAGGGATGGGCCCTCCCCCCAGGGACCTGGGCAGGGGGTAGAGAGGAGAGGACCCCTCTTCCTGGGGTGGCGGGATGCTCCACCAGGCCGTGGGGGGGTGCGTCAGGGGCAGGGAGGAGAGCTGGGGGGCAGCTGAGCGCTCGGGGGGAGGCACATGAGGCCCTGGGGGTTTGCTGTGGGTTCGGGCACCAGTGGCTGCGCCCTCCTCTCTGCACCTCTTCCCTGGAAGCAGCAGGAGCTGACTGCTCACCCTGAAGGAGTGTCTGAGACACCTCACCACCTGGTAACAGCATACCCCTCAGCATAGGGGCTTGAAGGGGGCCAGAGAACCCAGGGGAGACAGACACCAAGAAAGATGGTGGCAAGAAAGTTCTTGGCCAGCAATACCCCCCACCACACCAGGCAACATCTTGGAAGTACCGTCAAGAGCCACGAGGCCTGGTCAGCCTCTCTGGCAGCTGATGCTGCTGAGCCCACCCTCCAGAGGACCACGAGAGCCCCCAGAGCACAGGACGGTCGTTGGGGGGTCCAGGCACAGCACAGCCTGTTGGGGAAGCTCTGGGTAGCCAGGTCCCCGGGCGGCTCTGCGGCAGTGCCCTGGGCTGGCTTCCATCAGCAGGGCTGCTGTGGCTCAGCGGACCGCCTTGTGGAGTGCCTGGTCCTGCGAGGTGGCCACAGAGGGCTCCTGCACCCCTTGCCAGGGTGGGTTCCAGGGGACAGGGTGGTGTTCTCAGCTTTACCTTGAGAAGTGTCTGGACCACCTGCCCCTGTGACCCCCATGTGTGCCTGTGTGGGGACAGGACAGTAGGCATGGGGGCTGCAGCAGAGTCCACTGGACCCAGAGGACAGGAGGGAGCCTCTGTCCCTCAGCCAGCATCTCAGAGCCTGGCGACCCCCAGCACAGGGGTCCTGCCGAAGCCGGGCACAGGCTCACCCTGCTGGCCTAGATGCCTGGGTCTGCCCCAGCTGGGCTCTGGGTGGGCGGGGGGCAGGCTCAAAGCCCGGCCTCTGGAGCCCACCCCGTGCAGATGGCTCTCACAGGCTCAGCTCCAAGGGCTGGGGGGCCATGGAGGGGCTTCAGCGGGAATGGAGGCTGGGTCTGTCGGTGGGCATGGGCTGAGAGTCCCTCTCTCTTGCCCTGGAGGCAGCCAAGGAGGGAAGAGGCCTGGCCCCCCCAGTCCACTGCTGCTCCAGAAGCCACAAGGGAACGAAGCCACACTGGGCCCCTAGTGGACTTGGCGGTGGCCAGACTGGACCTTGAGGCTGCAGCCCCCGTGCTAGGCAGGGGTCGTCCAGGCCAGCCTGCCCCTCTTTCGAGAGGCACCCTGAGATGCCAAGAGCTGTGGCCAGGGGACTTTAGGACCCCATGGGCCTGGGCCCCACCCTGGACAGACACAGCTCTGGGGGAGGCGCCTGGGCCCCAGGAGGGGCATTTGCATGACAAATGGATTCCTGGGAAACTGGTGGCGTCATCTGTGGCCGTGTTGTCTGTGGGTGTGCAGGGCCGGCTCTGAGGGGCCACACAGCCAGCCG
Organism: Ateles fusciceps; assembly: GCA_036589455.1. Lineage (NCBI taxonomy): Eukaryota > Metazoa > Chordata > Mammalia > Primates > Atelidae > Ateles > Ateles fusciceps. Next base: position 2,595,365 of record JAZHEH010000402.1, on the reverse strand, counting down.
CAAATCCCAAACTCAGGGCCACCCAAAACCAGGGGTCCCTGCCTGCGGGGCTCGGGTGGACAGCGGCATGTGGGTAAAGAAGCCTGCTGGTTACGGGGAGAGCCTGGTTCTGGGCCACAAAGTCAGGGCCTGGGCCCGCTTTGGGCCTCAGAATATGGTTTCATCTGTGAGACGGGGCAGCCGCCCAGCCGGCTACAGATCTGATGCAAACACCTCATCCTGACCCAGCTCAGGGCTCAGGGAAGGTCAGCACCCCAGGCCCGGAGACTTCAGAGCCAACACCCCCAGGTCCCTATGTGCCGGTCCCCCTCCGTTTTCTGCCCTCCCCCGTGGCCTGCGGGGGTGTGGGGCAGGTGGGGAGGGTCGAGGCCGGAACACTGTCCTGGTCGGTGGTAGGGACGGGCGGCCTAGGTCTCGGCTCACCCTGCCTCCTCCCTGAGTCCCCACTGTCCTTCCTGACTGCTGGGAGCAGCCACATTGTTTGCAGAGCCCAGTGCACGGGGAGAACTCAGGGCTCATTGTCCAAAATAGTGACATTATAGGTACCAATGGACGAAACTTGTTCCCTGTTCTGTAATCCATTTCTCAGCTTGTCATGGTGTTTTCTGTTATCCAGAATGGGTGGATAATACACATTTATCCAGTCTTTTTTTTTTTTTGAGGTGGAGTCTTGCTCTGTTGCTCAGGCTGGAGTATAGTGGCACCATCTCGGCTCACTGCAACCTCCACCTCCCAGGTTCAAGTGATTCTCCTGCCACAGCATGCCCACCACCATGCCCAGCTAATTATTGTACTTTTAGTAGAGATGGGGTTTCACCATATTGGCCAGGCTGGTCTTGAACTCCTGACCTCAGGTGATCCACCCACCTCGGCCTCCCAAAGTGCTGGGATTACAGGCGTGAGCCACCGCGCCCGGCCCTGATTTCAGCATATATCTTCATTTTGTGCAAGGTGAGGTTCAATGCGGACGTCAGACCACGGGACTCCCATGTGGCACCACTGAAACCACACAGCTCATTGTCCGTTGCTCGGATGGGCACGTGTGCTTTGTTTTTACCAGAACAGTGGAAATGTTGCACCAAACTAACTCGACTGCTTTTTATTTTCATTGTGATAAAATATAAGTAACAGAAACGTTGCCGTTGTGTCATTTTTAAGTGTCCAATTCCGTGGCACTAAGCACATTCATGACGTTGTGTGACTGTCACCACTCTCTATTTCCAGAACTTTTTCATGACCCCAAACAGAAGCTTCATTCCCATTAAACACTGACTCCCGCTACCCAGCCCCTGGCAGACACCACTCTACTTGTGGCTATGGATTCAGGGGGGCTCGGGACCTCACACTCGGGATTTGCCCCTCCGTGTCGGGCTCATCCCACTGAGCTGAATGTCTTCAAGGTTTGTCCGTGCAGTAGCCAGGTCAGAATGCCCTTCCTCTTTAAGGCTGTGTAATATTCCACGGTATTGGTATTCCACATTTTGTTTCTCCACTCCTCTGTTGAAGGGCACCAGGGCGGCTTTAACCTTTCGGCCGTTGCGAATGCTGCTGCCATGAACACGGGTGTAGAACTCTCTCTCCCAGGCCCTGATTTCGGTTCTTCCGAGTGTTTACCCAGAAGTGGACCTGCTGGATCACCTGGGGCTATGGCTTGACTGTGTCCCCCAAAGTTCATGTGTTGGAAACTTGATCCCTAATTCGATGGTGTTGGGAAGTGGGGCCAGATGGAAGGTGTTTGGGTCATGCGGTCCTGAACAGGTGAACGCTGTTGTCTCAGCAGTGGGTTTGTCATAAAAAGACAAGCTCAGGGCTGGGCACAGTGACTCACGCCTGTAATCCCAGCACTTTTCGAGGCTGAGGTGGGCAGATCACCTGAGGTCGGGAGTTCAGACCAGCCTGGCCAACTTAGTGAAACTCCATCTCTACAAAAATACAAAAAAATTAGCCAGGCATGATGGCAGGTGCCTGTAATCCCAGCTACTCAGGAGGCTGAGGCAGGAGAATCACCTGAACCCAGGAGGCAGAGGTTGCAGTGAGCTGAGATCACGCTACTACACTCCAGCCTGAGCGACAGAGGGAGGCTCCATCTCAAAATAATAATCATAGAAGACAAGTCCGGCCTCCTCTTGCACACCTGCACGCTCGCTTGCCTGCCCTCCCTCCTCTTCCTCTCTTGCTTTTCCACTTTCTGCCATGGGTGATGCAGCAAGAAGGCCCTTACCAGATGCCAGCCCCTTGAACGTGGACTTCCTAGCCTCAAGAGCCATGAGCCAATACATTTCTGATCATTAAAAGTTACCCAGTCTTAGGTATTCTGTTACAGTAGCACAAAACGGACTAAGACGGGGACTCCGTGTTGAGCGTTTTGAGGAACTGTCTCCACAGTGGCTGCACTGTTTTGCATTTCCAGCAGCAACGCGTGAGTGTTCCCGTTTCTCCACATCGTTGCCAACGCTTGCTGCTTTCTGGTTTTGGATGACAGCCATCCTGGGGGGGGGTGAGGTGGTATCTCACTGTGGTTTCGAGGTACATCTCCCCCAGCTTCCTTGCCGGACACCTCCTTCCTGCCCCTTCTCACCCAGCTCAGATTCCACGGCCATCACTGAACCGGCCCCACCCCAGCCCAGCTGCAGGCTCCTCCTTCTCCATCCTCGTCATCATCACCCTGTCCCTCCTTGTCTGCCCCCACCCCCTCAGTGAGTCCCCACAGGCCCCCGCTCCAGCCTCAGTCTCCCCCTCCATGGTGTCTGACAAACAAACCTGTGGGATCGTCTCTCCTCCTAACAAGACTCCCTGGGCCTTCACCTCCCCACCGTCCCACCCTCTCGCAGGCACACAGGGCTGTGGCCATCCACAGCTCCCAGGCCCCTTGTCCACAGCCCACCTCCCTCACGGTGTCCAGGATGTCAGGCTGTGGACTCCCCACTCTGCTCCTTCGCATCTCCTCAGAGGGATTTTCCTCCTTTCCTCACTAACAAATGTGGCTGGCTCAGGCTTGAGGGTTGGCAGCCTTGCTCCTCCGTCTGTCCTCCTGAGGACGCACCCTCAGCGTTCCATCCGGTCTGAGGGTGTCCAGCAGCTTCCCTGCCTGGTACCACCCCCCCACTGGAGACCAGTGGCTCAAGGTAACACAGCCAAAGCAGAGTTCTTTTGTTTTTTTTTTTTGAGACGGAGTCTCACTCTCGCCCAGGCTGGAGTGCAGTGGCGCAATCTTGGCTCACTGTAATCTCTGCCTCCCGGGTTCAAGTAATTCTCCTGCCTCAGCCTCCAGAGTAGCTGGGACTACGGGTGTGCGCCACCATGCCTGGCTAATTTTTGTATGTTAGTAGAGACGGGGTTTCACCATGTTGGCCAGGATGGTCTCCATCTCCTGACCTCGTGATCCACCCGCCTCGGCCTCCCGAAGTGCATGGATTACAGGCGTGAGCCACCACTCCCAGCCCCAACTCGGAGTTCTTGACTTGCAGCCTTCGTTGTCCCTGTCCCAGTGCCACCAGCCGCACCTGCCAGGGGCTCAGGTCAGTGCTCCGGTCCTCCGATACCCCAGAGTCAGCCAGCAAGCCCAGCCGGCTCCACCCTCAACGTCGTGTTGATCTGCTGCTGTCTCACAAACGACCCCAAGTTTTAGTGGCTGAAACGCACACATTTGTGACTTTCCAGTGGGTCTGGAATCCAGGTCAGGTTTAGCAGTTTCCCCTCTGCCCCAGGGTCTCCTGCAAGGCTAAGATCAAGGGGCTGCCTCGGTCTGTGGCTTCATCTGGAAGGTCATGTGTGTATCTTGAATTCTGCATAAAACCGTTTTACACAATAAAAGGCAACTTCTCACAGCTTATCTGGCCCCAAAGGGGCGTGGAGTTTCCTGGGGGACCTGGTGAGCAGTGACACTTTTCTCAGGTCCCAACCCCCCAGAGCAGCGCGGAGTCAGGAGCTCTGTGCTGGCACAGGTGCACCCCGAGATGCACGGCCCGCTGCCACGGTGCCTGCAACAGGCTGCTGGGGCTCTGGGTGCCTGGCGTTGCAGCCTGAGGCTGGGGCAGAGGCTGTCACCTGGTGTGCTGACAACCTGGCTGCCCACACCTCCTCCACCAGCAGGGATTTCGGCAGCTCAGGTGCCCACGTGGAGAGAACAGGTGCTTGGGCCAAGGCCAGGTCCAAGAGGAAGTGGGACCTGGGAAGCCTGGACAACCCCAGGCCTGCCCTGGGCATTGGAAGGTCCCTTCTGCCCACAGACCTGGTCCCCAGGCCCAGCAGGGTGAGAGCCAGTCTTCCAAGCCAGGACAGGGTTGGGAGAGGCAGCTCTGGGTGGCTGAGGCCCGACCATCCTGTGTCACAGCCTCCTTCACAGCCAGAGTCAGGTGACCCTGCTGGGGGAGACCAGGCCTGGGCCTATGCTTGGCAAGTCCTGGGCTGGACGGGATGTTAGACCAGGGGCTTCCCAGAGGGACAGTGAGGGCAGGAGTGCAGCTGAGGATAGGCTGGGGCCCACACTCAGGACACGCAGTTCCGGCAGGGTGGCTGGTGGCCAGCCGTGGCCTGGATGACTGCAGGTGGGGAATCCTGGTGAGTCTTGAAGTGGAAATGTCCATCCTACCAGTCAGGCCTGAATCCTCAAACAGCGGGCCCGCCCACCGGAGGCTGCTGTCCCTGTTGGGGGCCAGGGTTAAGGGTGTCTGGCTTGGGGGCTGCTGCCTCTATTGGGAGCCAGGGCTAAGGGTGTCTGGCTTGAGGGCTGCTGCCTCTATGGGGGGGCCATGGCTAGGAGTGTCTAGCTCGGGTGTCTGGCTTGGGGGCTGCTGCCTCTATGGGGGGGGCCATGGCTAGGAGTGTCTAGCTCGGGTGTCTGGCTTGGAGGCTGCTGCCTCTATGGGGGCCATAGCTAGGAGTGTCTAGCTCGGGTGTCCGGCTTGGGGGCTGCTGCCTCTATGGGGGGCCATAGCTAGGAGTGTCTAGCTCGGGTGTCCGGCTCGGCAAGGCTGTGAGTTTGGGCCTCCCGCCTCTGGCGCTAAACAGGTGCGGCACTCACACACGTGGGCACACGTGCCACCCCCATGCGTCCGGCTGGCTGGGTGTTGCTCCCCCAGGGGTCCCCTCCTCCAGGAAGCCCTACAATCTGTGTTCACCTTCTCCTTTCTGGGTGGCATGACCTCCAATGACCTCAAAGGTGGGGAACTTTATCCATGGAGGAAACCCTGCCTTCCCCTCATGCCTGGTGGGTGGGTCCTTCCCAAAAGGCCTGGGCATGGGGGGCCTTCAGGGCCCTGAGTTCCATCACAGCTACGAGGGGCTGTGTGGCACCCAGAGCTGGCCTGGGTAGAACTGGAGCAATGGCCAGGTCCACCCTGGGGGGCTGGTGTGGGCACTGGGGGGGCCCACAGGGGCCTGGAGGGCTGGGTACTCCTCAGTGACCAGCGGCCAGGCAGACCCAGGGCCTCCTGCGGGGGCTGTTCAGAGGAGAAGGCCTTTACCCCATGGCTCCGCCCACTCACCAGCCCCTCAAACAGCTTCAGGGGCTCTGCTTTGAGTTTGGAGGCTTGGGGAGCAAGTTCCTTAGAGTGATTTTTAGGAAAGAGTGATTTTCAGGCAAAGTGTTCAGAGCCACCAAGGTCATTCCATGAGGGACTGGCGTTCCAGTCTCCCTGGCGCTCTCCTCCGCCTGCAGCTGTGTGCGCAGCAGGAACTCCCCCCACCCAGGGCCACCCACCCCACCTGAGACGGGTGGGGGTCTGTACCAGCCGCCTGCATGGGTGAGGCCGACCCAGGTCTGGAGGCTCTGGCGCTCACCACAGGGCTGTGTCTGCAAGGCCGGCCCTCCTTCTCCCGGGCCCCAGCCGGCCTGGCCCCTGCTCACCTCCAGCCAGGCCCAGCCCCTGCGCAGGGAACAGCGCGGCTTTGTGTCCTCATGAGCAGGGGCCCTGGTGGCTGCACCTCCCCCAGACACCCTGGCGCTGCCTGTGGCTTCAGAATTCACAGCATGGGCGTTCGGACCACCCCCTCCTTCCCACAGGCGGCCACACTGGCCTGGGAGGGCTTGATGGGAGCTGGACACCTCCAGATCTGGGGTCAGCAGAGAGCAGCTGGGGGGCTGGGGGGCCAGTTCACACCCTCCCTCACTCACTTCCTCACTCACTCAGTCACTCACTCCCTCATTCACTCACCCAATCACTCACTCAGTTATTCACTCACTCCCTCACTCAGTCATTCACTCACTCCCTCACTCATTCACTCACTCACTCCCTCATTCACTCACTCCCTCACTCAGTCATTCACTCAGTCACTAGTAGTATCACTCATTCAATCACTCAGTTATTCACTCACTCCCTCACTCATTCACTCACTCACTCCCTCACTCAGTCATTCACTCAGTCATTCACTCAGTCACTCAGTCACTCACTCCTCATTCACTCACTCACTCGTCATTCACTCACTCACTTCCTCATTCACTCACTCCCCTCACTCGAGTCACTCACTCAGTCATTCAATCACTCCCTCACTCATTCACTCACTCACTCCCTCATTCACTCACTCACTCCCTCACTCAGTCACTCACTCCCTCACTCAGTCATTCACTCACTCACTCAGCCAGTCACTCCCTCACCCAGTCATTCACTGTACTGAGTGACACAGGGTTGGACACAGGGACAAGGATGTCAGGCTTGGACCAGAGACACAGGGCCTGGACCTGGACATGGGACCTAGGCATGGATGCGGGGCCTGCACATGGATGTGGGACCCGGACACGTTCGTGGTTCTAGGGCACGTGGCAGCAGCAGAGGCTGGGGAAGGGTCACCCTCTGTGCATAGGGCCCGGCCCTCCCCTGCCTCCATCTCCCAGTCCACCTGCCCCCTCACCCTGATCTTTGTGCCTGCCACACAAACAGGATGATTTCCTGGGAGCCACTCTGTGCAAAGGCAGTTTGTGGTGTTGAACTGAGGCCCTGGCCCACAGCCAGGTCTGCAGCTCACCATTCATCCCAGCCTCCGCAAGTCCCACCAACTCCACATTAAACAGACCTGGAATCCAGCCGGGCCACTGCTCATCCTCCTAACAGGCCGGGACCTTCACAGCCTGCTGCTCCCAGACCCCACCTGTGCTCAGCAGCAGAGACCCCCTAAGCCTCAGCCACAGCCTCTTGGTGCAATCCCACCCGATGGGAGTCAACCCGAGCCCTCTCTGGGCCCACAGGCCCTGGATTGGCCCTGCCACGGCTCCTCCCAGCACCCTCTCCTTCCTCTGCTTGCGCTGTCTGGGCCTCTGAACTGAAGCACGCCCCACCAGGGTCTTGCTCCGGCTGTCCCCTTGAACCTGTCCCCTGCCCTCCCCCACCTGGCACCCAAGATCCACTGGCCTTCCTCACCTACACCAGGGCAGGCGTCTCCTGGTCCAAGACAGACGTACTGAAGTGGCCTCGTTTCTGGGGTGGCACCCAAGGTTCTTGGTCTCATAGCCACAGAGATCAAGGACGAGGACACGGGAAGAGTGAGGTTAAAGCAGACATTTAATTAGCAAAAGAGAGACTAGGCCAGGCGCGGTGGCTCACGTCTGTCATCCCAGCACTCTGGGAGGCCGAGGTGGGCGGATCGCCTGAGGTCGGAAGTTCCAGACCAGCCTGACCAACATGGAGAAACCCCGTCTCTGCTAAAACACAAAATCAGCCACCAAGAAACCCCCTCTCTGCTAAAAATACAAAATCAGCCACCGGGCGTGGTGGCGCATGCCTGTAATCCCAGCTACTCAGGAGGCTGAGGCAGGAGAATTGCTTGAACCCAGAAGGCGGAGGTTGCAGTCAGCCAAGATGGCACCACCACACTCCAGTCTGGGTGACCAAGTGATTCTCTGTCTTCAGAGACAGAGAGAGAGAGAGAGAGAGAAAAAAAAGAGAGAGAGAGAGCGCCAGTGGACAGGCGGCGTCCGATCGACAGGGCACGAGAGACCGGATGGGACCAGGCGTGCCAGCTGCATTGTGTGAGGCACTGTCTTTTGTTATGCAGGTGGGCAGCTACTCCCAAGCACCGCCTGGGCCGTGGACTGGACGTGGGTTCGGGTAGTAGGGACACAGTGACCCCAACCACCCCATAACTGTACCTGGCTCCCGAGTGGGGGAGAGGAGGGGCTGGCACAGCTTTCCTTTGGCTGTTCCTGCCTCCCTGGCTCCTGCCCCAGTGGCCCCTGCCCCATCCACCTCCTTCACATCTGGCACTGCCCCTCCCTGTGTGGGGCACGGGTCCTCACTCTTTGGGTTTCAGCTCCCCCAGCCCTGCAAGGGTGCCCTGTGGGTGTTTGTCCCTCTGTGACTGTGACTGGGGCACCACAGAGCAGGATGTGCTGAGGCTGTACATCTGGACCCCACAGTCAGACGGACAGACAGAAACGTGGATGGACAGACCCGCAGCTGGTGGCCAGCGCAGGCTGCCGAGAATTGGCGGAAGCAGGGCGGGTGGCCGGCGGGTGGCCTGGCAGGTCCTGGAAATCCTTGCTTCCTGTTTTCCCAACAAAGGGCCTCTGTCCCCTCAGGAAGGCCACTGGCGGCAGCACTGGACGGACATTCCTTTCCGTAAACAGGATTGTTTTCTTTTTTCTCCTCTGGACACAATAACAGTAGCCCCCATGCCTCCCAGCCTGTCTCCTGACACCGCCAGCCACGGGCCCTGGCCAGTGTGGACGGGTCCAGGCTCTCCTGGACCAGGTGCCCATTCTGCCACCCTGGGAGTGGGGTCACGGTGGGGGTCACAGCCTTGTTGATGGCAATGAGGCCTCCAGGGCAAGGGGAATTCAGTGGCATCTGCCCCACAGGGCGAGTGGGAGGTTGGACCAGCCTTGGGCTGGCAGGACCCTGTGAGCCTCACGGCAAGGCGGCAGTGGCTAGGGCAGAGGCCAGGCTGGGGTCTCTACAGGGCTGGGCCTCCCTCCAGGTAGACCTCCCCCCAGGCTGGCTGGGAAGGCTCGGGGGCTCAGCCAGGGGCTCACGGTGCTGCCTCCTTCACGAAAGTAAGGCTCAGTGTGGGCAACTGCATCTGACTTCCAGAAGCCCCACGGTGGGACCGTGGAGGTAGTTAGAAGCTGTAGAGCGGGACCCTGGGCAGTGGCAGGAGTCGGCCAGGAAAAAGCCTCCAGAGCTTCTCAGGGCCCTCCCCTGCCCCTGCCACAGGAGGCCCTGTGAGGGCTGCAGGGACAACCCGGGTCTGTGCAGTGCAGATGGGGTGGAGGGGGCTGGAGTGGCACAGCGCCCGTGTGCACGGCTCTCAGTGAGCGCAAGTGTGGCTGCTGTGCTCACCCTGCAGCAGGCGCCTGAATGGGGCTGTGTGAGGGGCTAGGGCTATTTATAGCCGCTCCTAGCCTGGAGGAGCTATTAATAGCCAGGGTTGAGGGGGAGGGACAATGCCTCCTGCTGGCCGATGCCTGCGGGTGGGGTGGGGGGTGGGTGCCATTCTGTGCTGGAGACACCCCGGGCTGGTACCCAGCCCCCACCCAGGCTTCGGAACAAGGGCCACTGTTATCCCGTCAGCAGCTGAGCCGGGGTCTGCATTCACCTGGGACAGCAGGCTGGGGTGCACCAGGCTAGAGCCCCCACCCCGCTCTCCCTGGAGGCTGCTCTGCAGCCTCACCGACCTGAGGAGGACGGGATGGTGGGGCGCATGAGCTGGCCAAGGCAGGGCACCCGGGATGGAGGGGTATGCTGAGACAGGAACCCCCTCCCCTGGTTCTCAGATCCCAGCATGGGGAAGGGGTAAGGAAGTGCTGTGGGGACCACAAGGGGACCTCTAGCCCGAAGTGGATTTGAGAGGCTGGCCCTGCAGACCCCCCAACCTGCTGCTGGTGGCATAACCAGGTGTCCCCGAAGTAAACAGGTGAACTGAGGCCAAGGCAGATGACCCTTGGAGTCAAGGGAGGGGCGCGGGTGGAGGAGGGGTGCGGGTGGAGGGGTGCGGGCGGAGGGGTGCGGGTGGAGGAGGGGTGCGGGTGGAGGGGTGGGCGGGTGGAGGGGGAGGTCCCTGTTCGAGTCCAGGCTGGTGGTGGGCCTGGTGACAGGCAGCCTCATAGCCCCCTGTCCTGGCTGAGACTCATTCCCTCTGATCATTTTTGGAAAAAAAAAAAAGTGCTCAGCTCCTAAGACCAGATCCGACCCCAGGAAGGGCAAAAGGCAAAGCAAGACCCGGGTGGTGGGGGGAGCACCTTCCAGGCCTTGGCTGCACCCAGTCCCCGTGTCACCCGCGTTCCCCCGCGTCAAGGGGCACGCCCCCCATCTCTCCCTACGCCCCACCAGGCTGCAGAGAAAACAGGAAAGCTCGGAGGCCCTACCAGGCGCCCTGTGGGCGGGCTGTGACCAGAGCCCACCGCGGGCATGGGGGGCTGGGGGAACGGGGGCGCAGGCCTGGCTTCCACCCCGCGGACATGCGGCGGCGGTGGCCTCGTGCGTCTCATTCAGCGCCTCCTCCCGCGGGGGCCCCTTCCTCCGGGGAGTCCCCGCCCCCGGCGCCGTGACGAAGCCGAGTCACCTGCCGCCAAGGGCTTTCCAAGAAGGTCACGGTCAACCGCGCTCCGGCCCACGCCCCAAAGAGAGCCCGGGCTGTGTCCCCACCGCCTTTGTCCCGCGCATCGTCACTGCTCCCCGCAGGGGGGTTCCCAGCGCCCAGGAGCGCGGGGGCCCAAGTGGCAGGGAGGAGCGTGGGCAGGTCCCGGGGGCTGGGCACGGGCTGGAGGCCCCCACCCCTCTCACCCCACCCCCCCACCCCCCCTGCTCACCCCAGGCCCCCCCCACCCCCAACCCCTGCTCACCCCCAGGCCCCCCCCACCCCCACCCCTGCTCACCCCCAGGCCCCCCACCCCCCACCCCTGCTCACCCCCAGGCCCCCCACCCCCACCCCTGCTCACCCCCAGGCCCCACACCCCCACCCCTGCTCACCCCCCGGCCCCACACCCTCCCACTTCCCACACCTTGCCCCCACCGCTGCCCCTCCCGGACTCCCACCCTCCCTTCCGCCCCCAACGCCTGTTCCTTCCTGGACCCTCGTCCCCCCAGTCCCAGTCCCCCGCCCGCCTGGGCCCCAGCCTCGCTCTTCGCACCCCCGGCGCCGCCACAGCGTCCCCTGCCCCCACCCCCTCCCGCCCCCTCCCGCCCCCTCCCCGCCGGGGAAAGCCCGGCCGACGCTTCCGGCGCCGCCCCCTTCCCGGCAAGGCCGCGCCCCGCGCTTCTCGCCCGCGGAGCCTCACCGCCCCCCGGGCCCCGCCGCCCGCTGGGTTCCCTCCAGACCCGATCTGCGCTGGGCGGGGTCAGGGCTGGGGCGGCGGCGCGGCCCCTTCCTCTGCAGCGGGCGGACGAGGACGCGGCGCCGGGCAGAGGCTGGAGGGGGCCCGGGTGGGGACATCCCCGGTGGGTGCCCGCCCCCCATCCCCGGCGGCGGGGACCACCGGCCACCAGCCCCCGCCCCGAGCTGCGACGCCGAGGCCCGCGGGCAACCCTCGAGTGGTGGCCGCCCTATGGCCCGGAGAGCCGGGTGGTGGCAGGCGGGTGGGTGGGCTGCAGGATGCTGGCCCTGGGCTGCTGTTGGAGGGGTGAGGGGCCAGGTACCCCTCCCTGGCTTGGGGGTGGGGTCGGGGGATCGTCCCAGAGGCCAGGCTTGGGGGAGAGCGGACCCTGCTCGCCGGTTGGGAAACGTATCTGCAGAAGATTCCACCAGGAGTGGGTGGAGGGTGTCTCTGGAGAGGGGGAGCCCTGCAGCCCCCTCAGGGCCGGCCCCTTGCCCATCATGGGTGCAGAGCAGCCGGCTTGGGGTTTGGGAAGACCCCAGCCCCAGGGAGCCTGGGCGGGGCGCTGCGGGAGGGGAGTGTGTGGCCTGACAGCCAGTGGCCCCACCCGCCACACCACAGTAAGCCTTTCTGGGCCCTCACACCACCCCCGACTTCCCCACAGGACCCGGGCCCTTCTGCCCCCAACCCCTGGGGCTCACCTGGCACAGGCTCAGTCCACATCCGGGTGCTGGCCTTGGGCATATGGGGAGGACAGCAGGGCTCCCCCCACTCAGATTGCCCCACTGACGACGACCTGTCCCAGGTGGCAGGCAGGGTTCCGGCCCCAGGCCTGCGGGGGCCTGGGAACCTGAAAAGGGACAGAGCCCAGGCTCTGAGGATCAGGGGGGCTGAGGGAGCAGGGGGGGCAGGCTGAGGACGGCACCCTGCCCAAGGTCACGTCCTTCCCAGTGAGTAGCCCTGTGGGGGCCAAAGGCCCAGCCCCCTCCCCCCAGCTCAGCGCGAGGGAGAAGGCTCAGGGTGCTTCGCCTCACACAGCTCCGGGGTTAGCCCAGGACATGGCTGAGGCACCGTCCGCCGCTCCAGAGCCAGCCACAGACAGGCAGCGCCAGGGAGGTGTGCAGGCCAGGCGCTCACTCTGTCCAGTGGGTGCCACCATCATGGCTGCCACTGGCGGCAGGCAGCGAGGGGGAGGGCCGCACTTTCGGGGTGGGTGAGTCTGGGGGGGCACAACCTTGAGAATGGTGTCCTAGGGGGCTGCTGGTTCCACCCAGGAAGCTCCGGAAAAGTGGAAGACGTGCACAGACACGATGGTCAGAGAGGCCGGCTCCCACGTCTGCTGGGAAGAAACGGGCACAACAGGACCTCTCCAAACCGTGCCTCCTCTGTGAGAGGGACCGGCCCCTGCCCGGCTCCCCCAGGACCCGCTGTGACCCTCCTGGCATAAGTTGCAGTGTATCCTGGTGAGGACGTGCTGACAGAGGGGCCACAGCCCGAAGAAGCCCGGGACCCACAGCCATGGCAGGCTGGACGGTGGAGAGCTCGAGGGCCGTGGATCCTTTTCTGAGGACAAGGACCCCAGGAGACGGCGTCGTGTGCTGCGCTGCTTCACCGCCCATAGGCTTCTGGAGTGAGAGACACCGTGAGGAGTGGTGAATGTCAGAACAGCCACGGCAGACGGGGGACCAAAAGTCCTGTGACACCACGGATGCCGGCTGTCCTCTGGAACAGACATCGGACGACGGTCACGGCACTGGACTGGCCGACAGGACGGGGGTAATGGCAGGCAGCGGCACTTGTCCAACAGCGGCGGTGGAGGCAGCTCTCTGATGAGTTACAGGCTGGAGTGGGGGTATGGAGGTAGCCTGATAGAACACCGAGTTCCTGGGAGAGGGACGGGCAGCCCACAGAGGCTGCTTAGCTTGTAGGAGCGGAAGAAATCAGGGCTGTGTGATGGGGAGGCCAAGGGCACCTGCTCCGATAAAAAGTCATGGTCGGGCTCAGAGGCTCGAGCTCGTAATCTCAGCACTTTGGGAGGACAAGTCAGGCGGATTATGAGGTCAGGAGATTGAGACCATCCTGGCTAATACAGTGAAACCCCATCTCTACCAAAAATACAGAAAATTAGCCAGGTGTGGTGGCACGTGCCTGTAATCCCAGCTACTCCGGAGGCTGAGGCGGGAGAATTGCTTGAACCCGAGGGGCAGAGGTTGCGGTGAGCCGAGATTTCACCACTGCACTTTAGCCTGGGTGACACAGAGAGACTCTGTCACAAAAATAAATAAATAAAAACAAAAAAAGTCATGGCTCTGCCCAGTTTCTAGACCTGACTGGGCTTCCGACCCGAAGAACACTCTCGAAAGTGAAGGCTGAGCCTGCAAGAGGAAGACGTGCAGCACCACGGCAAACCCACGCCACGACGATTCTACCGCTGACCTCGGTAACGGGACACGGAGCAAGGGAAGTACACACACATCTTGAGAAGCGCTGGACACGGTTTGGGCGATGCTGTCGTTTGAAAACCTGAAGCGTCCTCATGGCTCCCATGAGAGCGAGGGGCTGACAGGAAGGAGCCAGGTAAGCAGTGGAATTCTGGCGAGGTCTGATCCACCAGCCTGGAGTCTGCATTCGCCCAGGGGTCATTTCCCCTGTCGCAGGACAGGCAGAGCAGGCATTCCTGATGGTATACACCGTTTCCTTGGCCGTCATAGTGGGTAAGTCCAGTGCAAATCTCTGCAACCGTCCCCACCCAAAACAGTAAATCAAAACTGGGGGACATTAGGGACACATCTAAAGACCTAAAGGGTGCAAGGAACTCCTTTTCTTGTGAGACAGAGTCTCACTCTGTTGCCCAGTCGGGAGTGCAATGGAGCAATCTCGGCTCACTGCAGCCTCTGCCTCTTGGGTCCCAGCGATTCTCCTGCCTCAGCCTCCTGAGTAGCTAGGATTACAGGCACCTGCCACCAAGCCTGGCTAATGTTCATATTTTAGCAGAGACGGGGTTTTGCCATCTTCCTGGTCTTGAACTCCTGACCTCAGGTGACCCACCTACCTTGGCTTCCCAAAGTGTTGGGATTACAGTAGCGTGAGCCACCATGCCTGGCCTAGGATCGCCACTCTGACCATTGCCAAAGGCAGGTGGGTGGGTCCTGGAGGAGAGTGGACTGTTGCAAAGAACCCAGGTAGATATGGTGCCTTTGCTAGAGAGGGCTCCGCAGCCCCAGGTGTGCGGTGAGGCCACTGCTGGCCGAGCATTCTTCTCCATCCCCCGTCTGGAAGGAAGATCCGACATACTACCTTGGGATGCAAACAGGAAACATACCCAGTTCCTCCCCAGGGCTGTGGGAACCTCCTGCCCTCTCACAATAATCCAGAGACCCACACCAGCTGAATGTGCCCAGAATGTCACACTGGCCCCCTCTACCGATGGCCCTGTGCTAATGAGACCAGATGAGCAAGACGTGGTGAGCACACTGGACCCTCCTGAGTGAGAGAATCCCCCTCCAAGGCTTCTGGGAGCTGGAACAGCATTTCCACATCTGGGGACTCTGCTCCAACCCAATCCTGGGGGGACACAAAAGGATGGCTCTGAAGGGGCCCAGCAGGAACAGCTCCACCGTGTGCCCAAGCCCAGCTCCAGTGTCCTGGCTGCTACATAGGACCTGACTCCGCAGACTGCAGGTGCGGGCGGTAAAGGGGCGTTAAGGTCAAGTGCCCATGGAAGACCCTCCACAAACGCAGGTTCAGAGAGGGCCATGCCAACCGCAGTGGGTGTCACATGCCTTCATGGAGGACTCCTGGCATGGTTCTGGGTACCTGTGGAGATGCACGGCCTGGCCATGGATGCCCAGTGGCTGTGTCTCCGCCCTGCCCACTGGGACTGGCTCTCAGACCAGCCCCGTCGTGAGGCCAAGCACGCAACTGTCATCTTCAGGGGGATGAGGTATATCGGGACAGCAGGATGCAGCAGGCACAGGGGGTCCTGGCCTGCATGGACCCCACCCCATGATTCATGTTCCCAGAGCAGACCCACATTCACACCACAGCTGCCTCCCTGTCTAACACACTCGGCTGAGGTCCAGGCTGCTGTCCGGGGCTGCCAGGAGCATCTGTCCGCCTTGATGACAGCGGGAGCTGGCTCATCCTCTGGTGGGGGCCATCCTCTGTGGCAGGGTGTCCTGTGCCCTGGCAGGAGCCCTCCTCACCAAGTCGTGACAACCCACAGCACCTCCAGAGGTGGTCCCATGTCCCCAGGGGGACACGATGGCTGCCCGTTGAGAACCGCTAGCTCGCAGAACGCCTCATCCTGCAGGATCCCGTCCAGGGTCTGTTGCATTCGACCAAGGGGCGGGTTTACAGCAAAGCCAGGCAGCGGTGGGCTTGATCAGGGGGCACTTCTAGAAGCTTCTAGCCTGATGTGCCCTGTGGGAATGGAAGCCACCTCCAGGACCCGCATATGCCCTGTATCCCCAAACCAAGCTGCTGGAGTCTGGGAACCAAGGTGGGGGCCCTGGCAGCCCAGCAGACCAGAGAGTAGGGCTCCCCCAGGGCTATGGCAGAGTCCCTGCCTGGGCCCAGAAGGACAGCGGAGGCCCACAGTTCACCCCAACCTCCCTCTTCCAAGTTCCCGTAGAAAGAGACCCCGGCAGCGCCCAGGTGTGACGGGGCAGGTGAAGCGGGCAGGGGTCCGGCTGTGTCCCGGGAGCCGGGCCGAGCAGGACGGTCCCACAGCGCCACCTGCCGGCCGCGCGCGCCCAGGTCCCCGGCCCAGGCCCAGAGGCCCCAGGGGCGGGAGCTCACGCGGCCCCGCCGTCCACCTGCTGGGCCCAGGCAGGAGAGGCGGGGTCCGCTGAGTCGGGCGGGAGCTGGCGGCGCCGCATGGGGAGAGGCATGCCAGGGTTCCTCCAGGAGGCGGCGCGTCTGGTCCCAGTCCCACCCTGGCCGGTGGACCCCAGCCCCGCGGTCCCAAGGACTCTGCCTGCGCCCTCGCTCCATCCCTGCCCGCGGGGTCATCCCTCATTCCCGCCCAACCGTCCCCACTAGCCCCCGCCCTCCGTGTCCCACGGGGACCCTGCCTGGCCTGGCCCCGATCCCCCAGCTAGGGACTCCCTCGTGTTCACTGGCGACAAAGTGGAGGCTGAGGTCGCCCCTGTTCAGCGTCAGGGCGGAGGCTCAGGCCGGGGTCCTGCTCCCAGTGTGCAGAACCGCGGGCCCGCCCTCTAAGCCTCCCGCCCTCGACGCCCCAGGGAGGGGCATCCTTGCAGCTGGGAGGACTAGGCGCCTAGGGGTTCCTGCTGAAGTGGGGGACGGGGGTCCCAGGCCCTGCCAAGTCCCACCTGAGATGGCTGCTCCACAGGGCTGAGCCGCACAGGGACGTGCCCGATGTGGGAGGCGCCTGTACCGCCTTGGTCCGCCCTCGTGGGAGAGCACAGTGGCCCTGGGCCAGCCCCTGCTGGGCTCCTCCTCTCCCCTGGGGCGTCCTCCTCACTGGCTGCACCCTCTTCTCCTCACCCAGGCTCGCCACCTCCCCAAGGCACCCCCCAGGGACAGGGCCTGTACGTTGGGGCTTCCTGCTGGGGTCGCCTAGTTCCCCCCCAACCCTTGGGAGTTCCACCCTCCCACTGGAGACTCAGGTGCTCAGTCCCCCAGGGACTCAGCTGGTGTCCCCCTACTTCTTTCCACGGCCATCCCTTTGGCCTCACCAGCGTGCTCTGACCCCACTTTCTGAGCCCCCAGAGGACCCACCCGGCCCCCACCCCCTCTGGCCTCTGGCCTTGGTCTGCAGTCAGGACCCCATCTCTAGGTGGCCCCAATGGTACATGAAGCAGAGACTCCCTGAGAGGTCTCAGTGGACGAGAGCAGTGAGCTGTGCCCCCTCTCAGGAATTTGGGGCACCCTGGCCTAGGATTAGAGGGAGAAGGGAAGAGGCAGCCAGGCCGCTGAGTGCAACGGACCCGGGGAGAGCCAGAGCTGAGACGCAGGGCCAGGCACCACTCAGCCTGCCCAAGTGGGCTGTGGCCACCCCTGCCTGCCAGGGAGCACGGGGCAGAGTCTTCCTGCAGGGGCTGTGTTCCCATTTCTAGGTAAGAGGGACCACCCGGAGCTAGGGAGCATGGGTGCACTGAGGTGGGTTCCTGGATACGGAACAGTGTGGACATGGGGGTCACCAGGGCAGCGCATGGCCTGGGCCAGGGGGCCAGGGCAGGAGCAGGATGGACAGTCATCCACCCCCTGGGGACATTGGCACAGACAGGTGGGGCAGTGTGACCAAGGAGGGGGAGACCAGGCCAAGTGGGACTTGGCAGCTATGAGGAGCCCAAGGAGGAGGCGTGGCCCCTCGGAATGGAGCTCCCAGAGCCTGCAGCCTCTCACCCACAGCCAGCTTTCTTCCTGGAGTCTCTTCATTCCCAGGTGAGGAACGGGCAAGCCCTCGGGTTTGTGACTGGCTGTTCCTCCAGTGCGGCCCCCAAAGAGGCCTTTCCCCGACCCGAGGATCCCTGTTTGTACATCCTTGGGATCACTGAAGGGGGCCCACAGGTTGGATCCCGGAAGCCCACCTGGTCACGACTTCAGGTTCTTGCCTGAGGCAGGAGCCCCACCTCCTCCCCCCCCCCAAGTGCCACGTGATCCCTGTTCAGGGACAGCAGAGCCACCAGCCCAGGACGGGACCTGCTGCCCCTGCAGACCCCAGCAGCCCTGGCCACCTCCCGGCTCTGCAGGACAGGCACAGACTCACGGGGAAGGTCCGTCCTGCAGAATGAGACAAATCACAGCTGTTCTCTTACTGACTACCTTCAGTGGTCAATTTTATTACAAACAATGGTATCAAAATAGACAAGTCTGGTTAAGAACCACCAAGAAATGCAGCTGTTTAAGGGCCAAGTGAGAACCCACCGCCACGTGCAGGCTCGTTCCCACAGGACGTCCTTCTCAATAACTTAGAGGGCAGGTCTGGCTTCTGGCTGGATGCACTACAGGTCTTCATGGGCAGGCGGCTGTGTTGGGCTTTCTTCTTCTGTGACTTCTGTCAGAAAACAAGCACAGTCAGAGCTCAGCACCACGGCGCTGGGATGAGGCCTTTACCGGCACAGCAGGGGCACATGCAGGGCCTGCCCGGCCAGTCCTGGCTCAAGGCCCCGGACACAGCAGCCCGTCCAAGGGCAGCTTGGAGACCCCTGGGTTCCCCCACAGCGGATGAGAGATGTGGCATGCGGCACTTAGGAGCTGCCATGCTGCGTGGGTGTGGAGGATGCGGAGTGGCCAGGGGTTCCTTGCAGCCCTGCAGGGGGAGGCAGGCCTGGCCCCAGAGCAAGAGGGAACCGAGGCGGGGTAAAGGAGGGACAAGAGGGGACTGAGGGTGGGGACAGGGAGGGCCAAGAGGCAGGGCTGCCCCTGCCCCAGGCAGAGGGAACCGAGGGGGTGGCAAGCAGCCTTGTCCTCTGGCCTGTCGTCTCTGCTGATGCCTCAGTTCTCCTGTTTTGGGGTTTCTGTTTACTACGATGCTTCTAGAGAAATTGCTTTTATGTGTCCTGCTCAGGAAACAGCTTCTGGAATCTGAGTCATGCCCTATTCATTCTGGAAAATTCTTGGCCAATATCTCCCTGAACACCGCTTCCTTCCCCCTCTCTGTATTCTAGACTTCTATGAGGACTGCCATGGGTGACACTGTAATTGTGACCGTGTTTGGAAACATGGCTTTCACAGATGGTCAAGCTGACATGAGGGCATTAGTGACTGGTGTCCTTATGAAGAGGGGGAGGTTTGCAGATGTCCACAGGGAGCCCACGTGAAGACATGGGAGCAGGTGGTGCCGCCCCCAGGCGAGGACAGAGGCCAAAACAAGCGCGCCCGCCAGCCTCCCAAGGAAGCAGCCTGCTTGCATCTGTGCCTCTGACTTCTGGCTCCAGAGGTGTGAGAGGCACTTTTCCGGTGCTGGAGCCCCCAGTCCCTGGTTCTTGGTGAGGCAGCCCTGGGAAACAGGTACAGCTGGGGGAAGCTGCTTGCCCTCCACCCCTTCCTGCCTAGCCCTGTTTCTGTGGCGCCTTCCCCAGATGACTTTTCCAGCTCATCAGGTGCTCTTCCTGCTCATCGCCCACTGAGGTCTGAGCTCCAGACTCTCCCTTCCAACACCTTCACTTCCATTTGTGCTGTGAACCCCGGGGTTCCATCCTCGGGAAGCTGGTACCTCTGCACGAGTGTGCACTCACAGAGGTGTCACGCACCTGTCTCCGGGGAACCCCACTCTCACCACCCCAAGGCCACTGTCTGTGTGGATTTCAGACCAAGCAGCCAGTCTACATGCAAACCCCGTGCCCCAGGGGAGGGCAGGCTGTGGAGCGGGAGCTGCGCCACTCACCGGCCTGAGCCGGCGGCACACAAGCATCTGCCGTTTCCTGGAAGCCGTCAGGACACACGCAGACGTAGCTCCCTGGAGTATTGTAGCAGTTCTCCTTTTTCCTCACACATGCTTTTTCTGCTAGTGAGCACTCATCTACGTCTAAAATTCAGAGACTTCATTTTAGTAATGACTTCACTCAGCAGATGATGTTCATTCACTCCGATTCATTCACATAAAGCACAACGGTGACAAACGGCACGTGAGAGAAGGAGCAAAGGTCAGGAAAGGCTTCACAGGGGGCAGAATTGCACGTTTCTAAGTTGGGCCCGCCACTGTGGAAAATCCAGAGAGACCTCCGGGGAGGCCGGCAGCCCAGTACGCACCTAGGAAGCCACTTTCTCCCCCTGGGTTCCAGCCAAGCCCAGGCTCACCAGGCAGGCCACAAGCAAACAGCAGGCCTGGCCTTGAGCTTCCGGGCGTGCGCCACCCAGGAGCTGGAGGGCCAGCGGAGGCTCTGGACCTGGGGGACAAGGCCACCGGCAAGAGGCGAGTGCAGCAGTGCCGTCCACACCGGGGTTGGCTGTGCAGACCCACCCCCGCACCCCCCACCGCTTGTGTCTCATGTGGCCCTCAGGGTGTGTGCAAAGTAACCCTGGGAGAGTGGCGTCTGCATGACAGGTCTCAGCTGCTTCCCATCCCTGGGCAGCACCTCCTGGGGCCGTTCACATCGTGGTCCCTTGGGAATGTCCATCTGTGTCCAGCACATACCCCGTCACTGACCTGTACACTGTCCGTGCTCCCTCACATAGCCGGGGGATGGATTCTTTACAGTTCCCCTGGGCCTTCCCCCGTGCAGCCCACGCAGCTGGAGTCACACTCTACAACAGAAAGCAGGCGTCAGACCCCCCCACACATGCAAGGCACGGGGACACAGTGCTGGGGACAACAGGGAGCCGGTGTCAGACCCCAACACACATGCAGGGCACCAGTACCAGGGAGGATCTGGGTTTTCTCCTCATTCATCGCTAAGTGACTTCACAACGACCTATCTCTGTCTCATGGAAAAAGCACAGACTTGCATCCTGCCATGTGGCAGAAGCTCCCGGAAAGCCACAGCACAGACCCCCTGGCTTGGAACGCTTTGGGGGAGAAACTAGGTACCACAGAGGTGCTAGAAACAAAACTCACCCCCAGCTCAGTGACACACTGGTTTGTCAGCCTGCCCAGAGCTGACTAAAAACTGTGGGGAGCCTCCCGCACGGCTTCTAGTGTGGTGGCACTGAGGGTCCCACTGTCTGTACTCGCAACCACGGAAACGGCCCAGGGCTGCGTAGACACGGGGCAGAGGCAGCCTCCTCCCTGCTGCTGGGACTGGGGATCGGCACAACTCTTCTGGGGCACTATGGCCCTGAAGACACATTCCCTTGACTGATTATTTGGAAATTAATCCAAAGAAAATAATAAGAAATGTGAAAAGCTTTACCTTTAAGAGTATTCACAGTTTTTGACAGCTGAAAAATTGTTAGACGTAAACGTCCAGTAATAGACATTGTTTTAGAAAAGTATGAAATAGGGCCAGGCGCGGTGGCTCACGCCTGTAATCCCAGCACTTTGGGAGGCTGAGGCGGGTGGATCACGAGGTCAAGAGATCCAGACTATCCTGGCCAACATGGTGAAACCCCGTCTCTACTAAAAATACAAAAATCAGCTAGGCGTGATGGCACACACCTGTAGTCCCAGACACACGGGAGGGTGAGGCAGGAGAATCGCTTGAACCAGGGAGGAAGAGGTTGCAGTGAGCCGAGATTGCACCACTGCACTCCAGACTGGTGATAGAGTGAAACTCATCAAAAAAAAAAAAAGTATGAAATAATGGCATACTCCAAAATCATTAATGAGAAACCACAGGACATGCGGAAACTTTCATGATGTGTGGCTGAGCAGAAAACACCGCTGCCAGGTACTATGGAAAATCACCGTCCGAGCACACTGTGGAAGCATTAGCAGGGCGGGCTCCATGGAATTCACGGGTTTTTAACTGTTTTTTTTCCATCTTACTTGAATTCTCTGATTTTCCTGCAGTAAATACCTATGACACTAAGTGCTCTCAGAGCAAGCAGGATGTATAGAAGCGATGCTAGGAAATCATAAATGAACGTTTACAAAAGCAGCGATGACACCCAGCGGGGCCCGGAGTTCATGCCCGCCCGCCCGCCTGGCCCACCTTCACACGTGTAGGAGCCGTTGACATTCTTACAAAACTGTGTGGCGCTGCAGGGAGGTGTCTCAGCCGCACACTCATCCACATCTGGAACAGAGCAGCACAGCTGTGAGTGACCCAGGACGGCCTGGCCAGGGAGCAGGGGAGGACCGATCATGGCCAGGGCCGACTGGGGAAGGGCAGGGAGGAGGGCAGCCCCTGGTGGGAATTATCTCAAATGCCATCCTCGGAGGCCTCAAATGGCAGGGGGAGGGGATGAGACGACAGCCAGGCCCTGTCCTTAGACACTCAGCGCCAGTGAGGGACCCGTGAGGATGGCGGCGCATGATGTGAGGATGAGACGGTGAGCGCCTCACGCCTTGAGTCTCCACACCTCACGCCCCAACGTCCTCCTGCCCTCCCCCCCAAGCTGTGGAACATGCCAGGGGCTGAGCCCCGAATCTGCCTGAGGCCAAGAAGCTGCTGAGGGGTGAAACCAAAACCCAGGCCCACAAAGGGAGGGGGCAGCCCAGCCTCCGCCTGCCCGCCGGGCACCTGGCCTGTGGGAAAGCCACAGTAAGTGCCAGGCCCCCCCGGGGGAGCCAGAGTCCTTGGCTTCTCCAGGGCTCAGAGGCGCTGCAGGGCGGCTGGCTTTGTAAGTGCTGTGCCCACAGCCAGGCTGGCAGTCAGAGATGCAGCTGAGGCAGGTGGTGCCCACCATGCGGGGGGATAGGGTAGGGGAAGCACAGCACAAAGCTGGGGAATGTGCAGCCCCGCACTGCCCCAGAACCTGGAGGCCTGTGTTAGGAGGCGACAGCCCCTCCTGGCTGAGCACTGCTAGGCATGGAGTCGGCTTGCCACACCCCTTGGACAGCAGGAGGTCGTGGGCAGCTCCCCCCTACCCTGAGCATGCTGTCTGTGTGTGTGGTGGGGGGGAGGCAGTTTCCGTCGCACGTGCTGGCAGCCTGGCCCTGCCTGCCTACCTGCTCCCAGACCTGGCTGTGCCGCTGTGCACTGCCCCTGCCTACATTCCCTGGGACCCATCAGCCTCTGCCACCATGCGTGCAGCCAAGACCAACCCCTGATACTCGGTATCTGTGTGTCCTCTGAAAGCCACATGGGAGGACACAGCTGGCCCCTGCTGGAGGTTTCCCTCCCAGGAACACACTGGGTGAGTTCTCAGGCACTGTTGGCCAACTCAGGGCACCTGGCACCACAGCCCCACAGTCCCAGGGCCAGTCGACAGCAAGGACACTGTGGCCCCAATGCCTGCCAGTCCAGAGTTTAGGCTGCAGAAGGTAGGAAGGAAGCCCCTCGGTCCTTCCTGACCCGTGCATGGTGGGATCACAGGTGTGGGAGCCGAGGTGTCCACTCAAGGGTCCTTCCTGTGACCCAGAATGTGCAGAGACGGGAGGGCCGTGATGGGGAGCAGCTGGCGGGAGGGGGGGGATGCACAAGCTGGGCAGAAGTGGCCCTTGGGGAGCCATCACCCTGGCCCTCCTCACCCACGCAGGCGTCCTCCTCCAGCACCCAGCCCACTTCGCACTCGCCGCAGTCTCTACTGGTTGGGCCCGAGCACGTCTTGCAGGACTCGTCGCAGGCTGGAAGGGAAAGGCGGGCCTGGGTACCAACCCCATCTCAGGTGCCAGCTTGCGGACAAGGCTCATTGAGAAGTGAGGAATTGAAGGGGAAAAAGCAGCATGAGGTTTTCAGTGCCCATGAATTTGAAATTCTCGGCAAACCAGAACTCCATGGAATTTTTAACAACCTGGAGAAGGCATACTCTGTCCATACCCTGGAGCTGCAGCCTGGCTGGGTGTGTGTGTTCCGGCCATGGATCCACGCGTGCCCCATGCCACACTAATGTCCGAGAGACAGAGATGGCGAGGGGTGTAAGAATCGGAGAGGCCGGTCCTGACTGGAGAGCCACAGGTCCAGCTGCCCAGAACAGCCTAGGGGGCCGCTGGGCAAACATGCACTCACCTCTGGGACATTGTACACCCAGAGTCTTCCTACATGTCAGTGACAACCAGGGAGAAAACGTCTTTTGGAAAGACGTTACTCATACGGCCTGCAGGGATTTGTGAAAGGCAAGCTTGGCGGTCCTCACAGACGCTGCCCCAGGCCCGTGCGGGGTCCACACAGCACCTCCAGGACCTGTGCACAGCATGGCCCATCACGACTCAGGGTCGGGGTGGACCTCGAGCTAGAGAGAAAAGTCAGTAGCTTCTCCCCTTCCGGGTTGGTTACAAGATGAGCTTGCTCTGCCTCTATCCTCTGACATTTTCTTTCACCCTTCTCGGCCCCCTAAGCGTCCCTGGACATCTGGGGTTAAGAGATCAACAAGCCCCTGTTGCCATTTACACAGGCAGCTCCAGCAAAGCCCTGTTCTCATCCTGCCTCGGCCCTGGGGCCGGCCCAGGCATAGCCCCTACCTGTGCAGAAGCTGTGGGTCTCGTTCCGGAGCGAGCTGAAGTAGCCATCCTTGCAGTCAGCGCACAGCGGGCCCTGGTACCCCACGTGGCACTGGCAGGACCCATCGCCCTGTCTGCTGCCGTCTCCACTGCAGTGGCCATTCCCGCTGCAGGGCCTCTGGGACCCGCCCTGGCACTCTTTGGGGGACATAAAACCATGATCAGAGCCCACCTGGAGGTGACCGGTGGGGTGTTCTCACATGGAAAGAACGCACTACACCCCTCAAAATGCACAGTCAAACCCAAACCCTGCAGGATTCTGAGGACGAGCATTAGCCTGCAGGCTTAGGGTGTGGGTGTTTAGGGAAACTGATTTCCTC
Source organism: Ateles fusciceps (assembly GCA_036589455.1). Lineage (NCBI taxonomy): Eukaryota > Metazoa > Chordata > Mammalia > Primates > Atelidae > Ateles > Ateles fusciceps. The sequence continues at coordinate 2,570,788 of JAZHEH010000402.1, read as the reverse complement.
GGGTCTGCAGGGCTGAAGGTGGATCGTTGAGTGGAGCAAGCCACAGGCTCCCAGCCTTCGCTAGTCACATGCTGCTTGATGACATTTAGGTCAACAAGGGACCACACATATTCCCAAGATGGCAAAAAGCTGAAAAGCTCCTACTGCCTGGTGACATCATAATATGACATATTACCTGTTCTATACTTAGGTGTGTTCAGGTAACGCATTCTTATCATCATGTCACAGTTGCCCACAGTACTGAGGACCCTCACGTGCAGTGCAGGTGTGCAGCCTGGGAGCAGCAGGGCCTGCCAGGGAGCCTAGGTGTGAAGTGGGCTGGGAGCAGCAGGCCCTGCCCGGCAGCCTAGGTGTGAAGTGGGCTGGGAGCAGCAGGCCCTGCCCGGCAGCCTAGGTGTGAAGTGGGCTGGGAGCAGCAGGCCCTGCCTGGCAGCCTAGGAGCGGAGCAGACAGCACCATCCAGGTTTGTGAAGGTGGATGTTTGTACAATGTGATGTTTGTACAACGACAAAGTAACCTATTGACACGTTTCTCAGAACACACCTGGTCGTTATGCGTGACTCCACTTTGTGGCTTTGGGCAGCTGAAACATGGTGATGAGGACACTTATGGTTAGGCGTGGGGACTGCAGGGAGAGTGGGAACATCAGCTGTGGCCCCCAGTGCACGCCAGGGACAGCAGCAGAGGCCGGCAGGAGGCTGACAGGGGATGGGGGGGAGGTCCTGAACCTGAATCTTCTGCTACCTGATCCAGCTTCATCATGCGATTAGCTTTTATCAGCAGTACACCGTGGCTTCAGTTTCAATACACACTTCTTCACAGAAGGGCCCTGTCCTGCATCACCCACTAAGGCTCAAGGCCATGCGCCCAGCCTGATAGACACCCACTGTCCTGGGCTCTCTGCAGACGGGTCTTTGCCGCTCTGTGGGCAGGGCTGCAATGGCAGCCACCTCAGTGCACGCAAAGAGAAGCAGCTGGACAGGTCAGTCAGGACAGACTCTCAGGTGAGTGGACTCACCTGTGAACCACCTGAGTCTGTGAATTAAAAGCACAGCTGGGATAAGATACTCAGAGTTTCACAGCTAAAGCGTGAGGTTAGTGGTGAGGCTGCAGCTCCAAGCTGTGTTGAGGGGGTGGGAGAGGCAGCTGTCCAGCAGAAAGCAGAAAGCTGACACACCCCCAGGTCCCCTCTGTGCTTTTATCCCCAGGAATCACGAGAGGAAGAAGGGAAGTGATACAGGAGATGGGATCTCCTTAAGAAACGCACCGAGACAGTCGGGGCCGTAGGTTCCTGGAAGGCAGCACACTTTCAGTGTTTTCACACAAAACCATTCAAATAAGTCGGGATACTCATTCTTCCTAAGGATTTAAGAAAACATTCATCACTGAATCCCACCAGACACATTTCTTTAAAACAAAAGTGCAGTGGAATGTAGCATATACTCTAGAGTAGTGTAAGATCCAGGAAACAAGAGTCTAGGTGTGCACAGAATCGTCTCATTAACTCCCCAGTTTTGATTACTGGCTCTGGTGATAAGAATCTGTAACACAGGGGTAAGGTGGGTGCTAGGCAGGTGGGAGCTCCATACTGTTCCCACACCTTTCTAAGCCTGAGGTAATTGCAAAGTATAAAAAGCATCTTCTAAGAGGTTTCAGTGGCACTCACAGCTGGAGCCACCAGGCCTCCAGGTGCTCCTCCTGCGCCTCCAGCATCTGGTTGCACTCGAAGTCGCTGCTCTGGCACAGCCCCTCCAGGATCTCCAGCAGGCGAATCTCGCTGAAACACAGGCCCCCACGGCCCACGGTCAGCACTGCAAGGCAGTGAAGAAGGACCCGAACCAAGGCGCCAACCTGGGTGCAGGGGCCAGGGGGGCCGGGACTCCAGGCAGAGAGGGGAAGGGGACCCCACTGTCAGGGGAAGCCAGGAGTGGTTCACACAAGTGGGGCTGCTGTTCCATTTCACACTGTCTGCTGAGTGGGTACCGGCTATAGAGACCAGAGCAGAAGCTGGAAGGCCAGAGAGGAGCCAACCGTTAGTCCTTAGGCAGCAGCCGCAGCGACTCAGACAGGTGACTGGTGCCTCGGGGGCTGTTCTGTGTCCCTGTGATTAACACAGGCGCCAAAGGCAGGTCACGGCTTCCCAGGACAGGGTCAGGCAGAGACCCGCAGGGGTGCTCCGGAGCACCCACCTGAACTCATACTTGGACAGCGTCTTTCCTCCCAAGCCGTGTTCCCGCCGCCAAAGTTCTTCTTTGCGGTGTCCACCATCCCCTGCAAGGAGATGGTGCCCATAGGGCTTGGTACCACCTGATCCCGGGCCCAGGGTGAGGGGACCCCAGGTCTATAGTGGGGTCGACTCCGGGCCCACGGTGGGGATGGGTCCCGAGTTCAGGGTGAGGGGGGACTCCAGGACCACGGCGGGGCGACTCTCGATCGAGGGTGACGGGAACCCCGGGTCCACGGTGGGGGCGACCCCGGATCCAGGGTGAGGGGGACCCAGGGTCCACGGTGGACGACCCGCCCGGCCCCTGCTCACCTGGTTAAACTTGTCCACCAGCCCCCGGCACCGCTGGCAGGGCGTCGGCTTGTTGGCAGCCTCCGGCGCCGGCGGCGGCAGCAGCAGCAGCAGCAGCAGAAGCGGCAGGAGTCCCAGCGCAGCCCGGCGCGGCGGGTGCATGGCGGGCAGCGCTGCGGGAAGACGCAGCCAGCGCTCCAGGTGCTGCAGCCGCGCGGCTCCGGCCTTTCGGCCGCCCACCCGCTCCGAGCCGCGCCGGCAGTTCCCCGAGCTACTTGACGGCGCCGGCGAGGCCCCGCCCCGCCCGCCAGCCCGGCGTCGCTATTGGTCTGTGGGACCCGCCCCCGACCTGATGTGGCCCAATCCGAGCTCGCCACGAGAAGCGACCAATGGGAAGGCCCCGGGTCAGCGTCCGCGGGCGGCCGGGGGCGGGCGTGCAGGTCCGACCCCGCCCCCTCGCCCCGCCCCTCGCGCGCAGCTCGCGGCGGCCATCTTTACTCCGGTCGTGTAGGGTTCCCGCGGCCACAGCGGCCGGGGCTGCGGTGGCCACGTTAAATTCGGGCAGGGGCTTCGCTCTCTTCTGTTTCCGCCGTCCTGCTTCCTGCCGAGGCCGGCGCAGGCGGCCGCGCTCCGAAGGACGCCGCCGGGAGCTGCGGAGGTCAGTGCGCGCTGCTGCTGCCGGGGCCCTCAGGCGGGCGCGCGGCGACACCAGGGAGGAGGCGGGAGAGGGCGCGACCCCAGCTGGCCCTGGCGCTGGATTCCTGAGGCCTCACCGCGCATGTCCACGCGTCACGGCCGCCGTGCTCCTCACCTGGGGCCGTACCCCTCACCTAGGCCCGGGCTCCTCACCTGGGGACCGGACCCCTCACCTAGGCCCGGGCTCCTCACCTGGGGACCGGACCTTTCACCTGAGGGCCGGACCTCTCACTTGGGGTCTGGACCTCTCACCTGGGGGCCGTACCTCTCACCTAGGCCCGGGCTCCTCACCTGGGGACCGGACCTTTCACCTGAGGGCCGGACCTCTCACTTGGGGTCTGGACCCCTCACCTGGGGGACCGGACCTCTCACCTGGGGGCCGTACCCCTCACCTAGGCCCGGACTTCTCACCTGGGGACCGGACCCCTCACCTAGGCCCGGGCTCCTCACCTGGGGACCGGACCTCTCACTTGGGGTCTGGACCCCTCACCTGAGGGCCGGACCTCTCACCTGGGGTCTGGATCCCTCATCTGGGGCCGTACCCCTCACCTAGGCCCCGGGCTCTTCACCTGGGGCTGGACCCTTCACCTGGGGGCTGGACCTCTCATCTGGGAGCTGGACTCCCACCTGGGGCTGGTCTCCTCATGTGGGAGATGGGTTTTCGCCTGGGGACTGGACCTCTCACGTGGGGGGATGGAGTTTTCACCTGGGGGCTGGATCTTCCACCTCGGGCTGGGGGTCTGCATTTCTACAGGCGCTTGAGGTGATGGACACTCGCTAATGTTCAGGAATCTCTGGTTTAAATTAGGGGAAATAAAATGTGCAGCATCTCGATTTCAGAGAACTCCTGCCTGTGGAAGGAAGGAGTGCAGAGAACACGCTTTTCTCTGGCCCTTGGTGGGTAGCAGGTGTGATTTGCGTCGGATCATTTGTGTTTCCTGCTGAGGCTAATTATTGTTATTAATAATAGTAACATCTGATTTGACCGGTTTGAGACGGAGTCTTGCTCTGTTGCCCAAGCTGGAGTGCAGTGCTGTGATCTTGGCTCACTGGAACCTCTCCCTCCTGAGTTCCGGTGGTTCTCCTGCCTCAGCCTCCTAAGTAGCTGGGATTACAGGCACCGGCCACCACCCTGGCTAATTTTTATGTTTTTAGTAGAGTCACCACACCTGATCTAATTTGACCAATTTCAGTAGAGCCCTTAAAATCTGAACCGATGGCCGGGCGCCCTGGGTCACGCCTGTAATCCCAGCACTTTGAGAGTCCGAGGCGGGCGGATCACGAGGTCAAGAGATCGAGACCATCCTGGCCAACATGGTGAAACCCCGTATCTGCTAAAAATACAAAAGATTAGTTGGGCGTGGTGTCGCGCGCCTGTAGTCCCAGGTACTTGGGAGGCTGAGGCAGGAGAATTGCTTGAACCTCCGGGAGGCGGAGGTTGCAGTGAGCCGAGATTGTGCCACTGCACTCCAGCCTGGCGCCTTGCAATGGAGTGAGACTGTCTCAAAAAAAAAAAAAAGATCTGAACTGATGGGGACAAGAGGGACTTTGCAGGTCATTCCCTAATCTGAGAGGCTATTGCTTGTAAACCACAGTTTTAAAGCGTCAAGGTCTGGGCCTGTTTTAACCTGTGGGTACTCCCAAGGCATCCTTTATTTAGATTAGCCACAGCTGCTGACCAGCTGCGGAGCAGAGCACAGGACAGTGTCCACTCACCCTCGCCCGGTGGGGACTTAGTCGTGAGTTTTGCACTTGGCAGCGTTGACTTGGTCTTCCTGCGCTCCTGGCAGAGCATCCAGACTCACCCTTGGTCTTCTCATGCCTTCGAAAGTGAGCTGTGCTGGTCGTCAGCAGAAAGCACACCCGTGTCGGGTCTGAGGAGGTGCTGGGGGCCTGCCAGGAGGGTCAGAGTCCACACAACGTTTTCGTCCCCACAGCTCAACTTTTATTTGCTGGGGAAATCCTCTGGGTGGAGGCGTGGAGTGGGGTGGCAGGGACTGCCCATGTCAGGGGTTCCTGCCAAGCAGCACTTGCTGAGTCTCCCAATCAAGCCTGTCCAGCAGGGGAGGTGGTGGAGAGGTGCCCTTCAGACCACAGTGGCCAGTCTCTGTCCTTGGTGCTGAGGCTACACTGGTGGGGAAAAGAAATCCAACATAGAAAATCCCCCACCCTCAAAAACTTGTGTCTTAGCAAGTGGGAGACAGTTGAGTAGCCCCTCCCTCACCTGGTGGACAGTGGTTCCTCACCTAGTCCTTCCATCTTTTTGTTTGATACCAAGTTTAATTTTTTAAATTTTTTATTATTTATTTACTTATTTTTGAGACGGAGTTGTGCTCTGTGGCCCAGACTGGTTTTCAGTGGCAGGATCTCAGCTCATTGCAGCCTTGTCCCCTGGGGTCAAGCGATTCTCCTGCCTTAGCTTCCCAAGTAGCTGGGATTACAGGCACGTGCCACCACACCCGGCTATTTTTTGTATTTTTAGCAGAGACGGGGTTTCACCATGTTGGCCAGGCTGGTCTCCAACTCCTGACCTCTGGGGATCCACCTCACCTCAGCTTCCCAAAGTGTTAGGATGACAGGCGTGAGCCACTGTACCCAGCCCCAGGTTTTTATATTTGGCAAAGGAAAGAAAAGTCTATGCTATTTCTCACAAGAACTGCATACCATTTTAGTCATTGTAAAATTGTTAAAGCTTTCTCTTTCTTTTCTCTTCACCCCCAGCCCCACCATATCAATAGGATTCCTCTTCCTTCTCATCACGGATTTTGTTTCCCTTGCTATCTTTGTACAGTAGACTTCTTCACTCTCTGTTTGATCAGAAGGTAGTTTTGACTGGGCACAGTGGCTCACACCTGAAATCATAGTACTTCAGGAGGCTGAGGTGGGAAGATTGCTTGAAGCCAGGAATTCCCTTCCAGCCTGGTGACAAAGCAAGACCCCATCTTTACAAAAAAATAAGAGAACTTAGCTGAGTGTGGTGACACACACCTGTGTCCCCGGCTACTCAGGAGGCTGGGGCAAAAGGATTCCAGGAGTTTGAGGCTGCAGGGAGCCATAATCACACCACTGCACTCCAGCTTGAGTGACAGAGTAAGACACTGTCTCTTAAAAAAAAATTTTTTTTTTTAATAATTGTAACAAATGGAAAGCCCTGAGGTTCTCTCTCCCTTTGCTTCTGGCCTTTCTGGTTTGGACTGAATAAAATCAAACCTGTTTTAAAGAAGCCAGAAGCATGAAGAACTTGCCACCTCCCCCTCCCTCGGCATCCCACGTGTAGCAGCTGGACATGTTGATGGTTTCTGAGGAAGCTCCGTGCCACAGGCCCCCTGAGGTTGGCCTGTTAGTGTTTGGGGGACCCATTGCCAGTCTCCGCAGGGCACACGTGCAGGCTCATGGCCAGTGTGGCACCACCTTTGGGAAAGCCAGTCATGGCTTCTTCCAGCCCCCAGGGTGGGGTTCTGTGCAGGCATCCACAGCCCCACCCCACCATTCCTGGGAGTGGGGGCTTTGCTGGTCACCTGAGCCCTGCGTCCTGGCACCTGTGCTGTATACAGCCCCCTGCCCTCCTGGGGCCCCTGTCTGCCACCCTCTGGCTTCGTGCCTCCCCACCCCAGCTTACCAGCCCCCCCTCAGCCTCCATTCCATCTTCCTCAGCCGGTTCCCTTGGGGTTGAGCCTGGGTTTTGCTGACTTTCCTGCCAGATTTAGATTGGGGGGCAGGGGCATTTACACCCTCCATTGATCTCATGGCCCAGGCCTGGTCAGACTCAGCGTTCTACAACTGAGCCCTTCTCCCCCAGGAAAACATTCACAATCACTGGTTACACTATGAAAGCCTCTCAAGTGCGACTTTCTCTTAACTTTCCATCGTGATGCGTTTTCAGATTTGTAGTAGTGCGACTGAGACAGAATTCTTGCTAACCTTTTACCCAGACCTCCCAACCATGAGCACAAGCATGGCATGGAACTTGGGAATCTGTGTTTTCACTCTTTCAGCATGCTTGGAGTGGCGGTGCTAACGGCTGCTGTCTCGCACTCTTGGTTCTGTGAAGGTGCATGAAGTTGAAAGCCCCAAATGGCTGGAAAGAGGTCATCAGGCAGGCGGCCCCTGCTGCTGGGGCTGCTGGTGTCCATAGCCGCTATCCATCTGGTCACCTGTCCCTACACCAAAGTGGAGGAGAGCTTCGCCCTGCAGGCCACGCATGACCTGCTCTACTACCGGCAGGCCCTGGGGCAGGTGAGGCCCTGCTGTCTTTGGGGAAAACCTCCTGTTTCCAGCTGGAAGGGCCCTGTGCGCTGACCTGCCCTTCTCCTCACAGTACGACCATCTCGAGTTCCCCTCGGGTCGTCCCCAGGACCTTCCTCGGGCCGGTGGTGATCGCCACGTTGTCCATTCCCGCGGTTTACATGCTTTCGCTGTTGGAAATGTCCAAGTTTTACTCTCAGCTAATAGGTAAGGGGGCCTTCAGTGAAGAGGAGGGAGTGAAGGATTGTGGTGTCATCGGGTGACCTCACTGAGGCTTCGGCTCCCCCTGTTCAGGAACGCCATTTGTTACAGTCTTGCCTGCTCTCGGTCACCGTGGCATGGTGGCTCAGAGCAGGTGCCCGGGTCAGGCCTGGGGACAACTCATCCAGCCCCTCTGGGCTTCCACACTCTCGACTGTGAAATTAGGGATGACAGCACCCACTCCCCCAGGGCAGGTACAGGAGAAGCGCCATCTGCCTGTGAGGCAGCTCTCACCACCTGAGCCACAGCTCCCACCTCACCTGGTGCGCCCCTGTGGGGTAGATGACCTTTATTCCTACAGAGAAGCAGCATCATTAGCCTTGGGGAACATTACAAACAGAAACCTCACATTCCCAGAGGCCGCCACTGCAGGGCCTGTATGCACATCCTCCGTCTTTCTGTGCCCACATGAGGACTTAAAAAAAAATTAGAACATTTTGTACATGTTGTTCTACAAATGGATTTTTTTTGTTTGTTTTTTGAGACAGGGCCTTGCTTTGTCACCTAGGCTGGAGTGCAGTGGTGCAGTCATAGCTCACTGCAGCTTTGAACTCCTGGGCCCAGGTGATTCTCCCACCTCAGCCTCCCACAGTGCTGGGATTCCAGGCGTGAGCCACCACACCCAGTCACACAACCTGAGTTTTAAAGTCAGCAGTCACCACCTTTTGGTTTCAGTACATTTTTGTTGCATTTAATATACAGACTGCAGTTAGATTTCCCCAGCGGACTCAAACGCATGCTTCCAGTGGGTCCACCCAGCCTGCCTGGAGAGCTTACGATGCATGCACGCTCCCTGGGAAGGAGTATTTCCTCTTCCTGAAGGGGCACATTGGGAGTGGAAACCCACCACAGCACAGGGACAGCTGGACAAGCTGTGCTCGTCCTGTGGAGGCGTTGGGGAGCCCCAGATGGGGAGGAGTTGGGGAGCCACGAGCCAGGGAAAGAAAGTCCACAGGCCAGTCCAGGGCTGGGTCCACTTTCCCCTGGAAGCTTCTGCTTATTCCAGGGGCAGCAGTGAGAGGCTGGGAGTTTGGGCAGAGCTAGGCAGACTCTGGTTGGACAGAACCTCGGAAGACTGCAGCTTCAGCCGGTGAACGGGAGCCCACCCCTGTGTCCTTCCTGATCTCACTAAGATGTCCTGGAATTGCTAGTGCCCCCCAGCCCCTGCCACAGGCCCAGATATTTTCTCTGTGGATGAAGAGTATGTCATCCTGGGGCTGAGGCTGTCTGCATGGCTTCACAGACCATCCTTGCTGGGCAGTGGGTTGAGGTCATCGGACATTTGGGAAAATGGAAAACCAAGAGAAGAGACATGGGATGGACCTGATGGGAAAAGGGAAGCGGGGGGCTTTACTGGGGTCTGTGAAGTATTTAAAAGCCCCAGGGGAATTCCAGCACCAAAAATAACAGCAGCTGGAGCCAGACCCACTCATGGGTGTCAGTGAAAATTATCCTTTTACACATTCAGGCTGGGCATGGTGGCTCATGCCTATAATTCCAGCACTTTGGGAGGCTGAGGCGGTTGGATCACCTGAGGTCAAGAGTTTAAAACCACCCTGGCCAACATGGCGAAACCTCATCTCTACTAAAAATACAAAAATTAACTGGGCATGGTGGTGCACGCCTGTAATCCCAGCTACTTGGGAGGCTGAGGTAGGAGAATTGCTTGAACCTGGGAAGGGGAGGTTGCAGTGAGCCGAGATCGAGACACTGCACTCCAGCCTGGGCGACAGAGGGAAACTCTTCCTAAAAAAAAAAAAAAAAAAAAAAATTGCAGTCCAAATTTAGCGATTAGTGAAAAGAAAATGGCTGGTGTGCACACGGGCTGTTGTGGGAACAGCAGGCCCAGCACTGAGACATCTGTGGCCCCTGGGCTGTCATCTGGGTGTCTCTGCCTGTTGGCCCCCCACAGCTGCTGGACACACTTGCCTCTTGACTGGGCTTTGAAGCCCCTCTGGCGTTCTGGAAAGGTGGTGAGAGCATCCCAGAAGTTCATTTTTCTTCCTGTTTTCAGCCTCTCTTGCCGGCAACTGACAGGTCGGTCCACGGTGAAGACGTGTGGTCGGCCAGGTACTCTCCTGGGCACACCTGTCCGTCCCCTCACCATCACCTCTAAGACCACCAGCCCAGAGGTGGCCCCCGCCGTTGAATGAGGAGGAGGGTCCTGACCCCCTTCCTGCCTGGGAGCCTGTGTCCCGCCTCCTCACGGCTGCTGGTCAGAGCAAGGTCTGAGCCTGGCCCTCACAAACATTGCCCGTAGAGGTGTCACAGCCCGGGGGAATCTCTGGTCTAGTGTAGGGCTCAGCTCATGGCACCCCCAGGCACTGTGTCCCCCATGACACTTCAGAGAGCAGCCCCCCCAAGAGCCCTTGTGGCACCAGGCTTGGGCATCACAGTTCCTTACAGGAGCACAGGGGGCCTGAGGTCAGACGTCTGTTTTCCACATGGAGACGATGCCCTCAGGTTGCTTTGCCTGTCTTGGCTTTCACCTGGCATTGTAGTAGCATAGAAAGAGCCACGTAGAAGGAACCACATAGAAAGATCCACATAGAAGGATCCACAGATGCTTTGCACAGGCTCACGTGCTGTCGCTGTCTTTGTTTAGTTAGAGGAGTGCTTGGACTTGGAGTGATTTTTGGACTCTGGACATTACAAAAGGAAGTGAGACGGCAGTTTGGGGCCATGGTGGCCACCATGTTCTGCTGGGTGACGGCCTTACAGTTCCACCTGATGTTCTACTGCACGCGGACACTGCCCAACGTGCTGGTCCTGCCCGTGGGTACGTAGCTGCTGGCCAGGCCTGTACACCCGTGGGGCTGGGTGGGAGCTCTCCTGAGTTGGGGGCTGTGCGGCCTATGGCAGTGCCTCCCCAGTGATGGCCACTCCCCGCTGAGTTCCTCAGGACTCAGGATGGTCTGTGACCTGAAACTGGGCTGTTTTCCATACTAGGTTGGGATGCACTTCCTAGCCAACAGTAGTTGGGGGGTGTGGCTCTGAGCAGTTTGTTTTCTGGGATATCTATGTGGCTTTTGTAGTAAGAAAAGGAATCATCCTTCACTTCCCTGGGTGTTTCCTGGGCGGGGTGGGGCGTGTCTGACGAGCACCCTCCTGCACCGTCTTGCAGTCCTGCTTGCCCTCTCGGCCTGGCTGCGGCATGAGTGGGCCTGCTTCATCTGGCTGTCGGCCTTCGCCATCATCGTGTTCAGGGCAGAGCTGTGCCTGTTCCTGGGCCTCCTGCTGCTGCTGGCTTTGGGCAGCCGAAAGGTTTCTGTGGTAGAGCCCTTCGCCACGCCATCCCAGCGGGGGTCCTCTGTTTAGGTAAGTCTGTTGCTGTGGGATGCTTCTAACTGGATTTTGTCCTGCCTTGCTTTACAAAGGTCAGAGAAATTTGGGAGGTTTTCTTCCACATGGAATGCAATTACCCTAACTTTAGTAGCATTAAAACATCTCGGTCCTAAGCCCCTGCGCCTTGGGAGCCCGTATTCGCTGGTCTGTCCCTTGTCCTTGGCCAAGGCCAGGGAAGGTCACAGAGCGGAGGGCAGCTTGTCCCTGCACCAGGCCGAGGCGGTGGTTCAGGGCAGCAGCGTCCTCAACACAGCTGGCATCTTTCTTCTTTTTTCTTTGCTTTAGAGATAGAGTCTTGCCCTGTCACCCAGGATGGAGTGCAGTGGCATGATCACAGCCCATTTCAACCTTGAACTCCTAGGCTCCGGCAATCTTCCCCACCCAGCCCAACCTCTCTTATGTGAAAGCAGCTTGTAGTTTCTGTAGTGATGGTGGCTGCACCGTGGCAGGGTGTTTACTGATGGTTGTGTTCTCGACTAAGAAACTCTGTTAATTTTATCAGGACTGACAGTTGCCGTGGACTCTTATTTTTGGCGGCAGTCATGTGGCCAGAAGGAAAAGTGCTTTGGTACAACACTGTCTTGAACAAAAGCTCCAACTGGGGGGGTATCCTTCAGTGTCCGTGCAGGGGGGGCGATGAGTGGGACCCTCAGACACACCTCCTGGGCCTCCTTGGGGGTATTCTTCAGTGTCTGTGCAGGGGGGGCGATGAGTGGGACCCCCAGATACCTCCTGGGCCTCCTTGGGGGTATCCTTAGTGTCTGTGCAGGGGTGTGATGGGTGGGACACACAGCCACACCTCCTGGGATTCCTTGGGCCATGGGAGCAGCGGCTTCTTCCTGCTGTGCGGCCCAGTGGCAGGATCAGGACGGAGCCCCTCCCTCTCACTTGCTCCTAGGAAATGCTGGCCGTAGGGGGTGAGATCCCGGCTGCCCTCTCTGTCTTGTGGGAAACAGCCCCACCCAATTGCCCCAGCCTCTCCTCTGTTCCTCGGAAAATCTGTTTTGTTTTTTTTTTTTTTTTTTGAGATGAAGTCTCACTCTGTCACCCAGGCTGGTGTGCAATGGCGTGATCTCAGCTCACTGCAACTTCCGCCTCCCGGGTTCAAGTGATTCTCCTGCCTTAGCCTCACAAGTAGCTGGGATTACAGGCACCCACCACCACGCCCAGCTAATTTTTGTATTTTTAGTAGAGATGGGGTTTCACCATGTTGGTCAGGCTGATCTCGAACTCCTGACCTTAGGTGATCTGCCCACCTTGGCCTCCCAAAGTGCTGGGATTACAGGCATGAGCCACTGTGCTGGCCTGGACAATCTGCATTTAAAATGCACTTTCTTAGGAAGTACGTCAGACATACACAAGTAAATGAAACACCATAATGAATCCCCAACATGTGTGTCACCCATGATCGTCTGTTTCTACCACTGAAGGAAAAGGGGCAGAGACCAACCATCCCACAGCCCTGGGTGCCTTGGTCCTTCCCGGAGGGGCCCAGGGCCCTAGTTGTGTCTGTGCACCTGAGCCGTGGCCTGGGCTATGTCTCTTAGGAGGGGGCCCGAGACCCAAGTGGTGTCTGTGCACCTGTGCCGTGGCCTGGGCTATGTCTCTTAGGAGGAGCCCGGAGCCAGAGTGGTGTCTGTGCACATGAGCCGTGGCCTTGGCTGTGTCTCTAGGAGAGGCCCAAGGCCCGAGTGGTGTCTGTGCACCCGAGCCGTGGTCTGGGATGTGTCTGTGCCCCCCTGCTGTGCCTGGGCTGCGTCCCTTAGCACAACTGTCTTCCAGGCATCTCTCCCGCCTTGACCCTGCCACCCAGCCCATGGGCGCATGCGTGGACAGGTGTGTGGGCAGGTGCGTGGCCTCCTTAACCCAGCCCACAGACCTCCCCACTTCTGTGGTACTTCTACTCAGCCCTGCCTCGCGGCCTGGGCTGCAGCCTGCTCTTCGTCCCACTGGGCTTGGTGGACAGAAGGATGCACGCGCTGACAGTGGCGGCTCTCGGCTTTGTGGCACTATACTCCCTCCTGCCCGCACAAGGAGCTGCGCTTCATCATCTACGCCTTCCCCCGCACTCAACGTCACAGCCGCCAGAGGCTGCTCCTACCTGTGAGTGCTTTTTGTGATGTGCATTTTTATAGTTTCATTGGAAACAGGTTCACTGACTTACAGTGAGGGTATGTGTGTGTGTGTTTAATTTTTGAGATGGGGTCTTGCTCTGTCGCCCAGGCTGGAGTGCGGCAGTACAGTCATGGCTCACTGCAGCCCCCAACTCCTGGGGGTCAAGCAATCTCCTGCCTCCACCTCTCCAAGTGCTGGGATTACAGGTGTGAGCCACCGGGGCTGTTTTTAAGATAAACACAGGACATGTTTAACTAGCCGCTTGTGTCAGAAGAGTAGGCCCCAGTCCTCTCTCTGCCCTGAGGACTTTGTGGGCTGGGACCAGCCTGGTGACGTGCTGTCAGAGGGGTCTGCCTGGGTGGTCTCTGTCTTTGGTTAATTTGGTGACTGGTCCACATATGGTGATGCACTGGTGGTCCCAGTCTCTGTCACGGGGGAGGGACACTCACACAGGTAGCAGCAGCAGAGGGCAGGGATGGCCAGGCCTGGGAGGCTCTGAGGGCGACGGGGTCAGGTGGGAGGAAGGACATTCATGGCTGTCCTGACGGGGCCTCGGGATGGAGGGCGTTTTGTCAAGGCAGGTCATCTGGCTGGAAGAGGGGGAGGGTTAGGGAGGTGCCCATGGCTGGGTGCAGAGGGCCCAGAGTGGCCCAGGCTTGGGGTCCTGTGGAGGGCAGGGGGCTTCCTATGGGGAGGGACCACCAGCAGCAGTGATGGAGGTGGAGCTGGGAGTCTGGCAGGGCATGGGGAGGGTGTTGCCTGGGCTGAGGGTGAGGTGGTCCCAGCGTGGCTGCCACTCAGTGTCAGGAGCTTCAGGGAGCTGGGAGTGTCCATCACTGCCGGGTCCTGTGGGTGCTGGGGAAGGGTCCAGGGCTGAGGTTGGCCAGCTCTGTGCCCGTTCAGAGCTTGCTGCCTTGATAGGAACAGGAGGCCAGCTCAGGCCATGCTGGGCACTGAGGGGGAGGGCTGGGGGGCAGGGGGGGCCGGGGCCTGAGGTGCAGAGAGGTACCCACCCTGGCTGGAGAGGAAGTCCCTGATCCCAGGCAGCAGTCAGGTGCTTTCCCACGACACCTGTTACAGGGGAGAGGATGGAACCCCCCAGCTCCCCACCGCCCCGCACTGCCCTCAAGCCTGGGGATTCCTCCAGCTGCCATGGCCATGCCTGGGTTGGGGGCCTCTTTCTGCTGTGGCTGTGCCTCTGTGGGGGGCTCCTCCAGCTCCTGTGGCCATGCCTGGGTTGGGGGGCTCCTCTGGCTGCCGTGGCCATGCCTCGGTGGGGGATCCTGGGGGGACCTGCCTCTCTTTTCTGTGCCTTTCGCTCCCTCTCATCTCAGGGGTCAGCTCTGGGCTTGAAGGGGAGCAGACCCCAGCCCGAGTCATGGAAAAGAGGGTGGGAAAGGCAGGGCAGGTGGTGCGGATGGATTGTATTCAGACAGACTTTTCTAGCAGGGAAGAAGGTCCAGTGTGAACTGGACCCAGTGCTGCTGAAACCAAACGCAGGAGTGTCTTTGAGGCCTGGTGTGCTGGGCGTGAGGAGCTGCTCCATGCAAGGGCCCCCCCACGGTGCCAGTCAGCCTTATCCAGAGGAGGACAAACTTGGGCGTCTTCATGAAGGGGGTGCAGGGTAGAGCAAGACCCCCTCCGAAGTCAGGTCCTCACACCGGCCACCCTGGGAGCAAGAACAGGCCGTCTCTCCAGGCATCATGGCCCAGGGCCTTGAGATAGCCCTGGTGGTGGAAGGTGTGCGATTGCAAGCTTCCTGCAGTGACCGTCCAGGTTTGGGCGGGATGAGGGGCAAACACCTTGGCTGTGCTGAGCTCTTTGGGGCAGGCACTTAGGAGGCTGGGGTCATCCTAGATGCAGCCTCCAGCTCAGGAACCGCACCAGAGTTTGTTCAGGGGTGTACTAGTGTGCTCTCGCACTGCTATAGAGAAACACCTGAGACTGGATACTTTATAAGGAACAGGCTTTGTTGGCTCACGGTTCCGCAGGCTGTACAGGAAGCGTGGTGCTGGCGTCTGCTCAGCTTCTGGAGAGGCCTGGGGAAACTTTCCATCATGGCAGAAGGGGAAGGGGAAGCAGGCACATTTTATATGGCCAGACCGGAGGAAGAGGGTCAGGGAGGTGCCACTGACTGCCGGGAGAACAGCATGAGGGGATGGCACTAATCCATTCCCGAAGGATCTACCCTGTGACCTAGTTACCTCCCACCAGGGTCCACCTCCAGCTTTGGGGATCACAGTTGGACATGAGACTTGGTGGGGACCCAGATCCAAACTATGGCAACGGGCATGTGGAGAAGAGGGCTCCGAGGGCCTGGTGGCTTTGGAAGAGAGAGAGTCTTGATCAGGGGTTCTGGGCGTTTAGACCAGGGTTGGCAAGCTTTTCTGGTAGCTAGTAAAGAGTCTCACCTTTGTGGGCCACACCCTGTCTGCCAGCTGCTAACTCTGCCATAGGAGCCTGAGGTCAGCACAGTCCATCAGAGAGAATCAGCAGCGCCCTGTCCCACAGAGCTCACTCACAGACCTGCTGGGAGTGGGCTTGGCCGGGTGGTACTGTGACCTACAGTCACTTGGGATTGTTTGAAAAGATATTTTTAGGCTGGGCATGGTGGCTCATGCCTGTAATCCCAGCACTTTGGGAGGCCAAGATGGGTGGATGACAAGGTTAGGAGTTCAAGACCAGCCTGGTCAACATAGTGAAACCCCATCTCTACTAAAAATACAAAAATGAGCCCGGTGTGGTAGAGAGGCTGAGGCAGGAGAATCTCTTGAACTGAGGAGTAGGAATTTGCAGTGAGATGAGATCATGCTACTACATTCCAGCCTGGGCAACACAGTGAGACTCCGTCTCAAGAAAAAAAAGAAAAAATATTTTAAAAAATCTATTCTAAATTTTAAATTGGCATCTTGGGTAGAATTCCACAGACAATTCTTGAGGCCATATCTTAACCACTTCCACCGGTCACTTACTCTATTTGGTGGTTAACTCTGCTTGTTATGACTTGGTGAAGTTGAACAGCGGGTTATGTTCCTAATATGTTTTGTAGATAGAATTAGGTTAATTTTATTGCCACCCTGCTCTGCTTATGTTGCGTAACCATTCTTTTTCAGGCTGAATAACTATAAAAAGTCTTGGCTGTACAAAGCGGGGTCTCTGCTTGTGATCGGACACCTCCTGGTGAATGCCGCCTACTCGGCCACGGCCCTGTATGTGTCCCATTTCAACTACCCAGGCGGCGTGGCGATGCAGAGGCTACACCATCTGGTGCCCCCTCAGACAGGTTGGTGCTGGGGGTGCTGGCCGGGGACTGTTGTAGCTGTGACCGGGGGGATGGGATCTGACAGCAGGTGGGGCTTTCCTAGACGTCCTTCTGCACATCGATGTGGCAGCCGCCCAGACAGGTGTGTCTCGGTTCTCCAAGTCAACAGCGCCTGGAGGTAGGACCCACATACAACACGACCCTCCTGGAGGCCACGTGAGGGCCCCTTGGCACCCCAGGGGTGGGGGACAGGGCGGTGCAGGGCAATGTGGACCCTGGACAGACCATCGGCTCTCATCCTGCAGATACGACAAGAGGGAGGACCTGCAGCCGGGGGGCGGGCATGCTGGCATACACGCACATCCTCATGGAGGCGGCCCCTGACCTCCTGGCCCTCTACAGGGACACGCACCGGGTCCTGGCCAGTGTTGCAGGCACCACAGGTGTGAGTCTGAACCTGACCCAGCTGCCCCCCTCCAACGTCCACCTGCAGACAAAGCTGGTGCTTCTGGGAGAGGCTCCCCCGGCCATCCTGAGGGGCACTGGGCAGCCCTGAGCAGCCACAGGCCCTCCCAGAGCTGCTGTCACTGCCAGTTTCCGCACAGTTGTGACAATTCAGAGAAGCAAATCAAAGCAGTGTGCACATGGCTCCGACAGAGACCAGAGCAGGGCCAGGGCCTCCTCCGCGGCCGCACCTGGGGCTGGCAGCGCCAGAGAACGAGGGGCCCAGGTCTTGTTGGCACCCCGGGAGCCACTGCCCAGCGTGATGGTGGCCTGCTCAGGCCTTCCTGCGGGTGGGCAGGGTGGGCGACACAGTTGTCTGGCATCCAGACCAAGTGCCATTCGTGACTAATCAGGAGCAGCGGGCCCGCCCGGGCTCCTGTCTGTGAGGCTATGTGTGTCCTGGCCTCCCAGGGGGATCTATTTTGGCAGCACCCCCCACCTGCAGCCCGAGGGTCTCTTGGGGCATCCAAGACAGCACCCCCTCTCAGGAGACCATGGTAGCCCCGGCCGCCCCCATCCGTCACCGTCCTTGCAACTGGTGTATTCACAGGCATCCCATCTCCATCACAGATGAAATTTTAGGAGATAAACACATTCGAAAAGGAATGACATAAAAAGAATAAGGCAATAAAATGTTGATTGGAACCTCGAGATTACAGAAAAGAATGAGAATGGGAACTTTACTGTTTCCTGTGTGATAGCTTATCACACGTGATTATTCCAGGTGTATGGCCAAGGGACAGTTTGGTGCTGTCAGCTTCACTGGCTGTGCATGTATAATGCACCAAAGTGCGTGTGATGCTGCTGGGCACTGGAGACGGGGGACTGGGTGCTGCACACACATGCACACACACCATGCACACACGCTCACATGCACACACACTGATGTGCACACCACTCACACACGCTCACGTGCACACCATGCACACGCTCACGTGCACACACACCCATGCACACAGGCTCATGTGCACACACCATACACATGCACACACACTGTGCACACGCTCACATGCACACACACATGCACACATGCTGACGTGCACACACGCACATGCTCACATGCACACACCATGCACAGATGCTCATGTGCACACACACCATACACATGCACACCATGCACAGGCTCACGTGCACACATGCATACACCACACACATGCCATGTGTGCACATACCATGCATATGCCCCACACACATGCACACACCATGCACACACCACACACCAACCATGCACACATACACACATGCACACACCATGTACACATACATGCACACACCACACACCATGCACACACGTGTACATAAGGACACACTTTCTTCCTGAGCTCTTTTTGAGAGTGTGTGACTGTTGGCCCAGGTGCCCTGGCGCTGCCTCTCCACCTGGTGCCTCCTGTTTTCCCCACTGCATCTGGCGAACATCTGTGCAGACATTTCCTGACTCACAGAGGCCAGATGGTGAGGCTGGAGAGCAGGCTTCCCGGCCCCCCGAATCCCGCAGACGGGGCCCCCTCCCCCTGTCCATCCACCTGTGTATCTCAGGTATTTACTGGTTACCTGCACTCATGTTGCTGGACGCATGTGGATTGCTCTCCCGACTCCAGTGGTCTGTGAGTCGCTCCTGTCTTTAATGATTCTGGTGTTCAGAGATTTGCTGGTGGGAGCCCTGCCATGCTCTGCTGGTGCGCTATGCGCTGTGCCCTCTCCTTCGAGCACCTTCTCACGACCAGGCATGGCAGGGTGTCCTCTTGAGCCTCTGGCCTCGGCTGTTGCTCTGTGGAGCTTGGCCCCCTTTAGTAGGGAATGCATTAGAGACTGGGATCTCAACGCAGGTGTGCTCAATGCCCCTGGGTGCCTGGGCTTTAGGCCCTTTCTGTGGACAGGCTGGGGAGGACGGGGGTGTGCCGACGTGCAGACACACACACACATATGTAATACGCGTGTACAGATCTGAAACAGCACAGCTGTGCCCGCATCTCAGATTCCATCTCACCTTGCAGGGTTCTCCCTGCACCCCTGTCCCTACATTCCCCCCCCCCCGTCTCCACCCTGAGAACCGTGACCCCCATCAACAGCAGTGTCCTCACACATCTGCTGGGGGAGTCCACCGCACGCCTGCTCGGGAGCTCCAGTGCTGCTTTGGCACAGGATTGCAAAAACAAACCTGCCATCAAGAGGTTGGGATTTGGGTGAGTTCGCTCCCCGCCCACAGCCGCGGGTGCCGTTGCGTGCTGCGCTGAGGAGTTCCTTGGCTTGGCTTCTCCACGGCAGTGTGGTGGTGCCTTCGTTGGAATTAGAGCTGGGTTCGCCCTTCCCGCTGGCTTTCAGTCTTTGCCTCCCACCCCACACCCCATCCTGTTGGGTTTGCAGAGCATGACCGTGCTTCTAGATGTCAAAACTCCTACAGGCAGGTGCCAGGAGCCACTCCCCTCCAGTACCTCCTCCCCGCTTTTTGGTACTGAGCATAATTGTCTTCTGGTTTATCTCGCGTGTGTTTAATTTTGTAAAGATAAATATATATACATGTATTCCCTTTTTCTTAGATGTAACTTTCTTTATATGTTCTTTTGCACTTTGGCTTTTTGGTTTGGTTTTAGAGATAGGGTCTTGCTCTGTAAGCCAAGCTGGAGTGCAATTGTGCAGTCCTAGCTCACTACAGCCTCCATGTCCTGGGCTCAAGCCATCCTCCCACCTGAGCCTCCCAAGTAGCTGGGACTACAGGTGTGTGCCGCCAAGCCCAGCAGATTTTTTAAGTTTCTTTTGTGGAGATGGGGTCTCACTGTGTTGCCCAGGCTGGTCTTGAACACCAGGCTTCAAGCAGTCCTTCTGCCTTGGCCTCCTCAAGTGCTGGGATGACAGGCGTGAGCTCCCAGCCACACACTGGCGTGTTCACGCAACAGTCGCTCCTGGAAATCGTGCTGTCACTTCTTCAGCTACTCTCCTCTGTGTGGGCAGTTCGCCTATTTCCAGTATTTTGTAAATTCAAATAATGCTGCCATGCATAACCGAGTGCCTTTGTATTTTCATTTGTTTGAGGCATGTCTTCAGGGTGAATTCAGAGGTGGGCAGTGCTGGGCCGCAGGGGGTGACTGCACCTGGGTTGCGTGGGGTATTGCGACGTTCCCCTCCACAGGGTGGTACCATTTTGCAGTCCCACAGGGTGAGTGGTGGTTCAGTGTAGTTTTCATCATTTTTCTTATGAGTGAAGTTGAATGTCTTTTCATAGGCTAATTTTTTTTTGTATTTTTTGTAGAGATGGGGTCTCACTGTGTTGCCCAGGCTGGTTGTGAACTCCTGAGCTCAAATAATCTGCCTGTCTTGGTCTTCCAAAGTGCTGGGATTACAGGTGTGAGCCACTGTGCCTGGCTAGCGTTAATTTTTTAATATGTTGTGAGGTATGGGTCAATTTTTTTTTTTTTTTTTTTTGCCTATGAATATCCAATTGTTCTAACACCATTTTGTTGAAAACGTTATCCTTAGTGGTGCATGCCTGTAGTCCCAGCTACTAGGGAGGCTGAGGCAGGAGGATCCCTTGAGCCCAGGAGGTTGAGGCTGCAGTGAGCTGTGATTGCGCCACTGCACTCCAGCCTGGGTGACAGAGAGAGACCCTGTCTCTTAAGAAAAGAAATAAATAAAAGATTGTTTTTTCACCACTGAATTGCCTTTGCACTTTTCTCAAAAATCAGTTCACTCAGCCGGGCATGGTGGCTCACGCCTGTAATCCCAGCACTTTGGGAGGCCAATGTGGGTGGATCACCTGAGGTCAGGAGTTCAAGACCAGCCTGGCCAACATGGCGAAACCCCGTCTCTACTAAAAATACAAAAACGATGGCCAGGCACGGTGGCTCACACCTGTAATCCCAGCATTTTGGGAGGCCAAGGTGGGCAGATCACAAGGTCAGGAGATCGAGACTATCCTGGCTAACATGGTGAAACCCTGTCTCTACTAAAAATACAAAAAGTTAGCTGGGTGTGGTGGCATGCACCTGTAGTCCCAGCTACTCAGGAGGCTGAGGCAGGAGAATCACTTGAACCGGGGAGGCGGAGGTTGCAGTGAGCCGAGATCACGCCACTGCACTCCAGCCTGGGCAACAAAGCAAGACTCCATCTCAAAAAAAAAAAAAAATATATATACATATATATATGCAAAAGTTAACTGGGCATAGTGGTGGGCACCTGTAATCCCAGCTACTTGGGAGGCCGAGGCAGGAGAATCACTTGAACCCAAGAAGCAGAGTTTGCAGTGAGCCGAGATCATGCCACTGCACTCCAGCCTGGGCGACAAGAGCAAAACTTCATCACAAAAAAAAAAAAAAAAAAAATCAATTTGCTCAAGAGAGTAAGAAGACAAACCACAGACTGGGAGAAAATATTTGATATTTGTGAAAGGCATATCTAATAAAGAACAGTCAGGTGTGGTGGCTCACGCCTGCAATCCTAGCACTTTGGAGGCTGAGGAAGGAGAATTGCTTGAGTCTAGGAGTTCGGAAATCAGCCTGGGCAGTATTAGTTATACTCCGTCTCTACAAAAAACAATAACGAAGTATTTATTCAGGCATGGTGGTGCATGCCTGTAGTCCCAGCTACTTGGGAGGCTGAGGCAGGAGGGATCGCTTGAGCCCTGGAGGTCAAGGCTGGGCAACAGAGTGAGACCCTGTCTCACAAAAGAAAGAAAGAACAGGTATCCAATATATACAAAGGACTCTTAAAACTCACAGTAAGGAAACAATGTGATTGAAAATGAAAATTGAACAGACCCCTCACCAAAGAAGATACGCAGATGGCAATTGAGCATATACAAAGATGCTACTCGTTAATGGTTATTAGGGAATAGCACATTAAAACAAAAATGAGACACTACTACGTACCTGTTAGGATAGCTAAAATCAAAAATGGGTAACACCAGGTGCTGGTGAGGATGGAGGACGTGGAGCAGCAGGAACTCATTCATTGCTGGTGGGAATGCAAACTGGTGCAGTCACTTTGGAAGACAGTTTGGCAGCTTCACACAGAACTCAGCATACTCTTACCCTGTGATCCAGCAATCAAGCTCCTCAGTATTTACTCCAGGGAGTTGAAAACTTATGTTCACACAAGAACTTTCACAAGGATGTTTATAGCAGCTGTATTCATCATTGCCAAAACTTGAAAGCAACCAAGATGCCCTTCAGTAGGTGAACTGATAAACTGTGGCACATCCACACAATGAGATATTATTCAGTGCTAAAAAGAAGTGAATGACTAGGCTGGGCGTGGTGGCTTACGCCTGTAATCCCAGCACTTTGGGAGGCTGAGGTGGGTGGATCACGAGGTCAGGAGATCGAGACCATCCTGGCTAACATGGTGAAACCCCATCTCTACTGAAAATATAAAAAATTAAATGGGTGTGGTGGTGTGCACCTGTAGCTCCAGCTATTCAGGAGGCTGAGGCAGGAGAATCACTTGAACCTGGGAGGCGGAGGTTTCAGTGAGCTGAGATCACGCCACTGCACTCCAGCCTGGGTGACAGAGAGAGACTCTGTCTCAAAAAAAAAAAAAAGTGAATGACTAGCCCATGAAAAGACATGAAGGAATCTTAATGTTCATTATTAAGTGAATGAAGCCAGTCTAAAAAGGCCACATACTGTATGATTCCAACTGTTTGACATTCTGGAAAAGGAATGCACTGGCCGACCTAGCCCTTCACAGCCACTGCCAGCACCAGCCCATCCAGTGGGTCATCCCACCATTGCCACTGCCATTGCCCCCACCACACTGCTGCCCAGGGGCCCACCTGCCTGGCCCACCACCATCACTACCAGCATCCAAGTAAGCCACTGGGAGGCCCCCAAATCAGCCCACCTAGACCTGCTAACACTGGTGCCATTGTAGGCTGTCCTGGGGCCCAAGGCCAGGCATACTCAGCCCACTGCCACCACTGAGGCCTGAAGACTGGCCTACCTGGATCTAATCCCCAGTACAAACATTGCCACCGGGCATAATGGCTCATGCCTATGATCCCAGCACTTTGGGAGGCTGAGGGCAGATTATCGGAGGTCAGGAGTTCGAGACCAGCCTGGCCAACACGGCAAAATCCCATCTCTACAAAAAATACAACAATTAGCCAGATATGTTGGTGCACGCCTATGATCCCAGCTTCTTGGGAGGCTGAAGCAGAATTGCTTGAACCTGGGAGGTGGAGACTGCAGTGAGCCAAGATCATGCCACTGCACTCCAGGCTGGGCGACACAGCAAGACTCTGTCTCAACAAACAATAAAATGTTGCCACAGCCTCTACTAATTGCACCCTAAGCCACAGAAGAAATCACAGATATGCTGAAGAAATCTTACAGGGACTATACTACTGCATTCACCCAGAATAAAAGCCAAAGTGCCCTACCCGACCAGCACCATAGATACGTCTTCAGGAAAAGTCCTCCTCTATGAAAGCAGACTCAAAAAACTGGAAGAAGTGACTATTACACCAAATGAACAGATATCAACATACGGACAAAGGAAACATGAAAAAGCAAGGAAATGTGACACCTCCAAAGGAACAGAGTAATTCTTCAGCCACAGAACCCAATCAAAAGAAATCCACTGGGGTGCACCTGTAGTCCCAGCTCTTCAGGAGGCAGAGGTGGGAAGATCGCCTGGGCCCAGGAGTTCAAGGTTGTATATAGTTCAAGTGACCTATGGTGGAACTGCTGCACTCCAGCCTGGGTGACAGAGTGAGATGCTGTCAGAAAGAAGAAGGGTAGGGAAGGGAGCTGTCAGAAAGAAAGGGGAAGGGAGGGAAAGAGGAGAAAAAAGGAGGAGAAGAAGGGGAGAAAGAAGGAGGGAAAGGAAGGAGAGGAAGGAAGAGGAATTCATGAAATCCAGGAAGAAGAATCCAAATTATGGATCCTAAAGAACTTCAGAGAAATAGAAAATGATTCTGAAAAGCAATATAAAACTATCAGAAAAACAATTGCAGGATATGAATGAGAAACTTATTGAAGAGGCAGATATCAGAAAAAATAATCAAACACGTACTAAATTGAAAAATTCTGGAACTGAATAATTCATTGAATGAAACACAAAATACATCAAAAACTTCAGCAATAGACTGGATCAAGCAGAAGAATTGCAGAACTTGAAGATGGGTCTTTTGAAATAACCCAGTCAGACAAAAATAATGAAAAAAGAATAAAAAACAATGAGCAAAACTTTTGTAACACATGGGACACCATAAAGAGTCCAGAGTTTTGAATTGTTGGGGCCCAGAAGGCAAAGAGAGAATGAAAGGGTTAGAAAACCTGTTTAACAAAATAATAATGAAAACTTCCTAAGTCTAGCAGGAGATTTACACATCCAGCTACAGGAGGCCCTGACAGCTCCAAACAGAAACATTGCAAAAAGGTCTTCTCTGTGGTACACTGTATTCAAACTGCCTAAAGTCAAACACAGAGAGAATTCTAAAATTAGCAAGAATAAAAAAAATCTAGTCACATATAAAGGAACCCCCATCAGACTAACAGCAGATTTCTCAGCAGAAACCTTACAGGCCAGGACAGAATGGGATGATACATTCGAAGTGCTCAAAGACCATTGGGTCAATGAAGAAGTTAAGATGGAAGGCCGGGGCTGGGTGCGCTGGCTCACACCTGTAATCCCATCATTTTGGGAGGCCAAGGCAGGTAGATTACTTGAGGCCAAGAGTTTGAGACCAGCTTGGCCAACATGGCAAAACCCCATCCCTACTAAAAACTACAAAAATTAGGTGGGTGTGGTGGCGTGCTCTGTAATCCAAGCTACTTGGGAGGCTGAGGCAGGAGAATCGCTTAAACCCGGGAGGCAGAGGTTGCAGTGAGCCAAGATCTCACCACTGCACTCCAGTGTGGGTGACAGAGTGAGACTCTGTTTAAAAAAAGAAAAAGATGGAAATTTTAAAATTTCTTAAATAAAAATGGAAATATGCCAGGTGTGGTGGCTCACGCCTGTAATCCCAGCACTTTGGGAAGCTGAGGTGGGCAGATCATGAGGTCAGGAGATCAAGACCAGCCTGGCCAACATGGTAAAACCTCGTCTCTACTAAAAATACAAAAATTAGCTAGGCATGATGGCGCATGTGTGTAATCCCAGCTACTCAGGAGGCTCGGGCAGGAGAATTGCTTGAACCCGGGAGATTGAGGTTGCAGTGAGCTGAGATTGCGCCACTGCACTCCAGCCTGGTGACAGAGTGAGACTCCCTCTCAAAAAAAAAAAAAAAAAAAAAAAAAAAATGTGTGTGCACCAAGAGTCCTGAAGAGCAGCAACTGGCGCACCAGCACCCAGAGATCGGCCTCTGGACACCACGCTCCAGGGAAGGAGGGCTCCTTAGAGAAGGAGACTCCACAATTCCAGGGTAAGGGCAGGGAAGATGGAGGATGAGCGTGGGGATCTTTTCCCTCAGAAAAGGAGTAAATGTTCAAAGAATGACGAGGACCTATCAAGAGGACACAGAAGGCAGACCGAGGCCTCCTCCAGCCAAACCTGGAGGATTGGGGAAAATGATAGATACGTTAATTCATAAATTATATAGGAAGCCCTGAGCCCATACCAATATGAATCAGCAAATATGAAGTCTTAGGCAGGACGATGTGTGCATTGTCTCAGAGCCTCCACACACAGTTTTTAATGGAAAATAACTTCCCAGTGGGGAGCCTGGCAGACGCTGCCTTTACCACGGGAACAGGGTGGTTACAGCAGAAGGTGACCCTGGCATAACAGAGGAGAGTGCAGTCCTTCAGTGACGTTCTGCCAACATGCATGCCCCAGCCTGTGAGGAGGTAACTTGCCTCTTCTCAGCACAAGCGCCAAGCTCACAGAAACCCAGGGAGCACTGGAAACCAAAAACTCGTGTCTATGAATGCCACAATCTTCAGAATTGAGTCTGTGTGCTAGAAGCCTGTGGCCAGGGCAGCCCACGTCACATGCTCTGTGGACCAGGGCCTGGGGTGGTTGGATGCGTGGGTCTGGCCCTCCGCTGGGGGAGGCAGAAGTGCCCACAGCCTCCTGCAGCAGCACCCCCTGGGTCCAGGGCTGGGTGTTTCTGCCCCTTGAGTGTCTGAGGCTCCCCTGGCCCTCCTGCTTCCTCTCCAAACTCCTCTCGTACTCCTAACTCTGCCCTGTGGCTGCTGCTGTGACGTGAGGGGAGTTCCCGGGTTCCATACTGTGCTGTGGTCGTAGAGGACTTGAGCCTGGGAATCAGGCTGGCAACTTTCTCTCCATGGCTCTGGGGGAAAAGGTGATTTGTATTGTGCTTTCAACATTCCTACAGGATTGAGATTAAGATAAAATTCGTTTTAAAAGCCAGTTTGAATATGTATTCTATTAACACTACCTGCAGACGGGAATTTCTATTAAAATAGCCTGAACACAATGCCTGTTTTAAAAGGAAAAGATGGAGGTCAGGGGTTCTGGCATGGCACGGTTCTGAGCTCCTGCCTCCTCCTGAGGATGGACGGGTCCTAACCACCTGCTCCCGTGAGCGCCACCTTGTGGAGCTCAGTATTAAAACTGGACAGTGCAGTATTGAAGCATCCATATACTCAGCATAAAGCTGCCCCAAATTGAGCTATAAATTCAATGCAATTTCAATCAAAATGTTGTCAGGATTTCTCATGGATCTGGATTTTAGAAATTTAAGAGAACAGGTGGGGTGTGGTGGTTCACGCCTGTAATCCCAGCTCTTTGGGAGGCCAAGGAGGGCGGATCACTTGAGGTCAGGAGTTCAAGACCAGCCTGACCAAGATGGTAAAACCCCGTCTCTACTTTAAAAAATACAAAAATTAGCCAGGTGTGATGGCAGGCACCCCTAATCTCAGCTACCTGGGAGGCTGAGGCAGGAGAATCCGGGAGGCGGAGGTTGCAGTAAGCCAAGAGCATGCCATTGTACTCCAACTTGGATGACAGAGCAAGACTCCATCTCAAAATAAATAAATAATTTTAAAAAATTGAGAGGACAAAGTACCAAGGTACAAGGTAAATGTTAACTGGACAAGGGGAAAGATACCAAGGCTTCGCTGATGCTGTGAGACTGAGGGGGAAAGCCATGGCACCCTCCTCCCTCACCCACCTCCTTAGGAGGATCCTGGAGATGTCCCCTGGGACCCACTCCAGCTAAATGAGGTCTGCTGGGATGCTTCTGGAAAAGCCTTTAATTCCTGAAGAAAAAGAGCCTCTCAGGGAGAGCTGTAGCCACAGACATTCCTGAGCATGAGGATGACACCTGGGTGAACACTGAGGCCCAGGGACCCAGAACTCTCATGCAAGAGACATGTGTATATTTAGAATTCTTGAGCCACACCAGTGGGTTTCCTCTGGTCTGTTAACAGACTGTGCAGGAACAGTCACTGAAAGACTGACATGGATGTCAGCACCAGCTCACTGGGAAGAGGCAGCCAGCAGACCAGGGACACAGGCCCTTCTCTGGGGCACAGTGCTGGGCAGAGGGGCTGCTCATAGGAGACCCTGTGTTTGCCTTTCCCAGGACTCAACCGAGACTGCCAAGTGGACTGAAGGCTGAGTGAATCTAATCCCATTTAACTGTAGCTGATCAATACTAATCAAGATTCCTTTACAGTGATTGGTCCTACTCAATTAAAATCTCCATTTATGGACGGATCCAAGATGGCCGATTAGGAGGAGCTCAGGATTGCAGCTCCCAGCAAAAGCATGGAGGGTAAGTGGATGCCGCATTTCCAGACAGATTTTTATTGCCCACAGACCAGGAGATTCCCAGGTGGAGGAGCCCCATGGGTCACCAGTGTGGCTGTTTTGGCCGCCGTGGCGGGTCTCCGCACAAAATACATGGGTCTGGCGCCGTTTTAGCTGGCGACTGGAGCTCCTGGGAGACAGAGTCGCCCATTCAACTGATAAAAAGGGGACTGAAACAGGGAGCCAGGCCAGGAGATTCCCCAGGCAAAAAAGCACCACGAATCTCAGCGTGGCTGTTCCAGCCGGCACAGTGGGTTGCCGCATAGGAAATCACACAGATCCCGGCGCCTTTTCAACAGGTGACTGGAACACCTGGGAGACAGAGTCGCCCGTTCTACTGAAAAAAAAAAAAAAAAAAGCAGGAGTCTGAGGCAGGGTAGCCAGGTGATCAGGCTTGGCTGGTCCCCACCCCCACAGAAAAAACAGCAATCTGAAATGCTCTGGATTGAGAGTTTCACAGCAAGCACAGCTGAACCTGAGATGGTCCAGCTCTATGGAGGAGGGGCTTCCGCCATTACTGAGGCAGTCCACCACTACGGAGGTAGTCTGCCATTGCTGAGGCAGCCCGCCATTACAGAGAGAGTCCGCCATTACAGAATTGGGTCGCCATTGCCAAGGCAGTTCTAACTATACCCGTATAAACAGGACTGCAGGGAAGTTCACACAGCAGCTGGGCTCAGTGAAGTCTCTGCAGGCAGACAGTGACTAGACTGCCTCCTCGCTGAGCAGGGCAGCCCTGAAAAAGGCAGCAGCGTGACAGAAACTTATAAATAAAGCCCTAACTCCCCGGGACAGAGTACCTGGGGGGGGGGGGGATGCAGGGAAGGCGTTTATGAGTTCTGCTGCAGCAGACTTAAACATACCTGCCCAGCAGCTCTGAATGAACAATGGAGCTCACAGCTCAGCACTTGAGCTCCTATAAAGGACAGTCTCCTCAAGCAGCTCCCTGACCCCCATATATCCAAAGAGTCACCTCATAAAGCAGAGCTCAGACTGACATCTGGCTGGTATCCTTCTGGGACAAAGATAGCAGAAGAAACTGGCAGCAACCCTTACTGTTCTGCAGCCACTGCAGGTGATCCCCAGGCAAGCAGGGCCTGGAGTGGACCTCAGCAGTCCTACAGCAGAGGGGCCAGACTGTTAGAAGGAAAACTAAGAAACAGAAAGAAAGAACTTCATCATCAACAAACTGGCCATCCACTCAGAGACCCAATCTGAAAGTCAGCAACTACAAAGATGAGAGGTGGATAAATCCACAAAGATGGGAAGAAACCAGCGCAAAAAGGATGAAAACACCCAAAACCAGAATGCCTCTCCTCCTACAAGGGATCACAACTCCTCACCAGCAAGGGAACAAGGCTGGATGGACAATGAGTGTGATGAAATGACTGAATCAGGCTTCAGAAGGGGGGGTAATAAGAAACTTCGCTGAGCTAAAAGAACATGTTCTAACCCAATGCAAAAAACTAAGAACGTTGAAAAAAGATTTGATGAAATGCTAATGAGAATAAAAAACTTAGAGAGGAATATAAGTGAATTGATGGAGCTGAAAAACACAACACGAGAACTTCGCGAAACATACACAAGTTGCAACAGCCAAATTGACCAAGCAGAAGAAAGGATATCAGAGGTTGAAGATCAACTCAATGAAATAAAACCAGAAGGCAAGATTAGAGAAAAAAGCGTAAAAAGGAATGGACAAAGTCTCCAAGAACTATGGGACTATGTGAAAAGACCTAATCTACGTTTGATAGGTGTACCTAAATGTGACGGAGAGAATGAATCCAAGCTGGAAAATACTCTTCAGGATATTATCCAGGAAAACTTCCCAAACCTAGCAAGGCAGGCCAATATTCAAGTCCAGGAAATACAGAGAACACCACAAAGATATTCCTCAAGAAGAGCAACCCCAAGGCACATAATCATCAGATTCACCAGGGTTGAAATGAAGGAGAAAATGCTAAGGGCAGCCAGAGAAAAGTTGGGTTAGCTACAAAGGGAAGCCCATCAGACTCACAGCAGATCTCTCAGCAGAAACCCTACAAGCCAGAAGAGAGTGGGGGCCAATATTCAACATCCTTAAAGAAAAGAACTTTCAACCCAGAATTTCATATCCAGCCAAACTAAGCTTCATAAGTGAAGGAGAAATAAAATCCTTTACGAACAAGCAATTACTCAGCGATTTCATCACCACCAGGCCTGCTCTACAAGCGCTCCTGAAAGAAACACTAAACATAGAAAGGAACAACCAGTACCAGCCACTCCAAAAACACACCAAATGGTAAAGAGCATCGACACAGTGAAGAAACTGCATCAACTAATGGGCAAAACCGCCAGCTAGCATCAAAATGGCAGGATCAAATTCACACATAACAATTTTAACCCTAAATGTAAATGGGCTAAATGCCCCAATCAAAAGACACAGACTGGCAAATTCGATAAAAAGCCAAAACCCATCGGTGTGCTGTATCCAGGAAACCCATCTCACATGCAAGGATACACAAAGGCTCAAAATAAAGGGATGGAGGAAGATTTACCAAGCAAATGGAGAGCAAAAAAAGCAGGAGTTGCAATTCTCGTCTCTGATAAAATAGACTTTAAACCAACAAAGGTCAAAAGAGACAAAGAAGGACATTACATAACAGTAAAAGGATCAATGCAACAAGAAGAGCTAATGATCCTTAATATATATGCACCCAATACTGGAGCAGCCAGATACATAAAGCAAGTTCTTAATGACTTACAAAGAGACTTACACTCCCACACAGTAATAGCGGGAGACTTTAACACCCCATTGTCAATACCAGACAGATCAACGACACAGAAAATTAACAAGGATATCTAGGACTTGAACTCAGACCTGGACCAAGCAAACCTAATAGACATTTACAGAACTCTCCACCCCAAAGCCACAGAATATACATTCTTCTCAGCACCACATCACACCTACTCTAAAAGTGACCACATAATTGGAAGTAAATCACTCCTCAGCAAATGCAAAAGAACGGAAATGATAACAAACAGTCTCTCAGACCACAGTGCAATCAAGTTAGAACTCAGAATTCAGAAACTAACTCAGAACCGAACAGTTTCATGGAAACTGAACAACTGGCTCTTGAATGTTGACTGGATAAACAACGAAATGAAGGCAGAAATAAAGATGGTCTTCGAAACCAACGAGAACGAAGACACAACATACCAGAATCTCTGGGACACATTTAAAGCAGTGTCTAGAGGAAAATATGTAGCAATAAATGCCCACATGAGAAGCAAGGAAAGATCTAAAATCAACACCCTATCGTCAAAATTGAAAGAGCTAGAGGAGCAAGATCAAAAAACTCAAAACCTACCAGAAGACAAGAAATAACTAAGATCAGAGCAGAACTGAAGGAGATAGAGACACAAAAAAACCCTTCAAAAACTCAATAAATCCAGGAGCTGGTTTTTCAAAAAGATCAACAAAATAGACCACTAGCCAGATTAATAAAAAAGAAAAGAGAGAATAATCAAATTGATGCAATAAAAAACAATAAAGGGAATATCACCACAGATTCCACAGAAATACAAACCATCATCAGAGATTATTACAAACAACTCTATGCACAAAAACTAGCAAACCTGGAAGAAATGGATAAATTCCTGGACACTTGCATCCTCCCAAGCCTAAACCAGGAAGAAGTCGAAACCCTGAATAGACCAATAACAAGGGCAGAAGTTGAGGCTGCCATTAAGAGCCTACCACCCAAAAAAAAGCCCAGGTCCAGATGGGTTCACAGCCAAATTCTACCAGACATACAAAGAGGAGCTGGTACCATTCCTTCTGAAACTATTCCAAACAATCCAAAAAGAGGGAATCCTTCCCAAATCATTTTATGAGACCAACATCATCCTGATACCAAAACCCGGCAGAGACTCAGCAAGAAAAGAAAACTTCAGGCCAATATCCATGATGAACATAGATGCAAAAATCTTCAATAAAATACTGGCAAACTGATTGCAACAGCACATCAAAAAGCTTATCCACCATGATCAAATAGGCTTCATCCTGGTGACGCAAGGCTGGTTCAACATACGCAAATCTATAAACGTAATTCACCACATAAACAGAACCAAAGACAAAAACCACGATTATCTCAATTGATGCAGAGAAGGCCTTTGACAAAATTCAACAGAGCTTTATGCTACAAACCCTCAATAAACTAGGTATTGATGGAACGTACCTCAATAAACTAGGTATTCATGGAACGTAAATAAAAGCTATTTACGACAAACCAACAGCCAATATTATACTGAATGGGCAAAAACTGGAAGCATTCCCTTTGAAATCTGGCACTAGACAAGGATGCCCTCTATCATCACTCCTATTCAATACAGTATTGGAAGTTCTAGCCAGAGCAATCAGGCAAGAAAAATAAATAAAGGGTATTCAAATAGGAAAGGAGGAAGTCAAATTATCTCTGTTTGCAGACGACATGATTGTATATTTAGAAGACCCCATCCTCTCAGCCCAAAATCTCCTGAAGCTGATAAGCAACTTCAGCAAAGTCTCAGGATACAAAATCAATGTGCAAAAATCACAAGCATTCCTATACACCAATAACAGACTTAAAGAGAGCCAAATCAAGAACCAACTGCCATTCACAATTGCTACAAAGAGAATAAAATACCTATGAATACAAGTAACAAGGAACGTAAAGGACCTCTTCAAGGAGAACTACAAACCACTGCTCAACGAAATAAGAGAGGACACAAACAGATGGAGAAACATTCCATGCTCATGGTTAGGAAGAATCAATATTGTGAAAATGGCCATACTGCCCAAAGTAATTTACAGATTCAACGCTATCCCCATCAAGCTACCAATGACCTTCTTCACAGAACTGGAAAAAACCACCTTAAACTTCATATGGAACCAAAAGAGAGCCCGCATAGCAAAGTCAATTCTAAGCAAAAAGAACAAAGCGGGAGGCATCACACTACCGGACTTCAAACTATACTACAAGGCTACAGTAATCAAAACAGCACAGTACTGGTACCAAAACAGCGATATAGACCAATGGAACAGAACAGAGGCCTTGGAGGCAACACCACACATCTACAACCATCTGATCTTTGACAAACCTGACAAAAACAAGCAATGGGGAAAGGATTCCCTGTTTAATAAATGGTGTTGGGAAAACTGGCTAGCCATGTGCAGAAAGCAGAAACTGGACCCCTTCCTGACACCTTACACTAAAATTAACTCCAGATGGATTAAAGACTTAAACATAAGACCTAACACCATAAATACCCTAGAAGAAAATCTAGGCAAAACCATTCAGGACATAGGCGTAGGCAAGGACTTCATGACCAAAACACCAAAAGCATTGGCAACAAAAGCCCAAATAGACAAATGGGACCTAATCAAACTCCACAGCTTCTGCACAGCAAAAGAAACAGTCATTAGAGTGAATCGGCAACCAACAGAATGGGAAAAATTTTTTGCAATCTACCCATCTGACAAAAGGCTGATATCCAGAATCTACAAAAAACTAAAACAGATTTACAAAAAAAAAAAAAAAAAAACAAGCCCATTCAAAAGTGGGCAAAGGATATGAACAGACACTTTACAAAGAAGACATACATGAGGCCAACAAACATGAAAAATTGCTCATCATCACTGATCATTAGAGAAATGCAAATCAAAACTACATTGAGATACCATCTCACGCCAGTTAGAATGGCGATCGTTAAAAAATCTGGAGACAACAGATGCTGGAGGATATGGAGAAATAGGAACACTTTTACACTATTGGTGGGAGTGTAAATTAGTTCAACCATTGTGGAAGACAGTGTGGCAATTCCTCAAGGACCTAGAAATAGAAATTCCATTTGACCCAGCAATCCCATTACTGGGTATATATCCAAAGGATTATAAATCATTCTACTATAAGGACACATACACATGAATGTTCATTGCAGCACAGTTTACAATAGCAAAGACCTGGAACCAACTCATATGCCCATCAATGATAGACTGGACAGGGAAAATGTGGCATGTATACACCATGGAATACTATGCAGCCATAAAAAAAACTATGAGTTCATGTCCTTTGTAGGGACATGGATGAACCTGGAAACCATCATTCTCAGCAAACTGACACAAGAACAGAAAATCAAACACCACATGTTCTCACTGATAGGTGGGTGTTGAACAATGAGAACACATGGACACAGGGAGGGGAGCATCACACACTGGGGTCTGTTGGGGGGGAAATAGGGGAGGGACATCGTGGGGTGGGAAGTTAGGGAGAGATAGCACAGGGAGAAATGCCAGATATAGGTGATGGGGAGGAAAGTGGCAAAGCACACTGCCATGTGTGTACCTATGCAACAATCTTGCATGTTCTTCACATGTACCCCAAAACCTAAAATGCAATTAAAAACAAACACACATATGACACTTAGAATTGTACCTGGCACATTAATAAAAGCTTGTACATTAAAAAAAAAAATCTCCATTTATAAATAGAAATTTCTTTAAATGTTTAAAGAAAACCTAGTATTTTAATTAGTAATCTCAATAAATTACATGTTAATTGTAAAGCCCTAAGTAACCATAAGTGGTTTTTCCTCAAGAATACAAACTCTCCTCACAGCACCATTTAAAAACTTTTTTTATTTTTGAGACATGGTCTCACTCTGTTGCCGAGGCTGGAGTGCAGTGGTGTAATCTTGGCTCACTGCAACCTCTGCCTCCTGAGTTCAACCAATTCTCCCGCCTCAGCCTCCTGAGTAGCTGAGACTACAGGCATGTGCCACCACGCACAGCTAATTTTTGTAGTTTTAGTAGAGACAGGGTTTCACCATGTTGCCCAAGCTGGTCTCAAACTCCTGACCTCAAATGATCTGCCCACCTTGGCCTCCCAAAGTGCTGGGATTACAGGCGTAAGCCACCATGCCTGGCCCACTTTTTAAATGAAGCACAAGAAAATTCCCAGTCACAAATTCAACCCAAATTACAAAATCCCTACAAAGGAACCTATGGAGAAACAAGGACTAGGATGAAGTGAGTGGACATCAGAGCAGGAGGATGGGAAGACTCACCCCTGCAAAAGCCTCTGCCTCTCAACTCAAAATGCTAATGAGAATTTTTGTGGAGATAAAATACTGAATACAGCCACAGAGCCTTATAAACTAACAAGGTGGATTTACTTTACTAACATAGAAAGATGGGCTGTAAAACAATGTACAGCATGGTGTCCCCTGGGGCCCAGAGCCTCCCCCTCTCCCTTCATCAGCCTCTGTCATCTGTGTCTGCCCCCAGCAGCAACACTCCCACCCCTTCTCCTCCTCCGGGTTGTCACTCCCTCCAAGTATCCCCTCCCTGCCTCAAGGGTGTCTCTATCTCTGGCCCCCCTCTCTCTCTCCTCAGTTTCCCCCAGGGCAGTGCCTTTGCAGCGGGTGGTCACTGGGGCCAGAGGGAATGGTCAGTCAGGACACATTCTGGAACAACACTCGCTGGATTTGCTGCCACGGCAAGTGTTCAGATCTCTCACTGTGATTGTTTCTCCTGTCAGTTCCAGTTCTTTCTGTTCCAACAGCATTTTAGAGCTGTTCTTTGGTGCTTTTATGTTTAGCATTGTTGTATCATCCTGTTAACCTGACCATTTGGTCACTGAGATGTCCCTCCATCTCTAATGGGTCCTCCTGCCGAGGCTGTGCCATCTGATGTGAACGGCCCTAGCAGATGTGTGGGTGGTGCTCTGGTTCCTGGCCTCTGGTATTCACTCTGCGTCCTTGGACTTGATGTGTGACTCCTGTTAACGAACACAGCTGGGTTTTGTCACTGTATCCAATCTCACACACTGAATCAGATTATGCATTCCACTTACATTTAATATGCTTGCAGATACACTTGGTTTAAATCTACCATTTGCCTGTCTCCTGTGTGTCCCATCTGGTTATTTTTTCTTTCTTCTTTGGGATTAGTGAAAGTAGTTATTAGCCCAATTTCCTCTATCAATTTCCTGAACATGTTTATTGCTTTTAGTGGTTACCCTAGAGATCACAACTGATGTCAGAATCTACTTATTTATTTAGAGATGAAGTCTTTAAATCCATAAATCCATACTTTCACCCCTTACAGGACAGTGCAATCTTTATTTCCCTCCCACCTTTTGTGCTTACTGTCCATGTATCGTAAGTCTACCTGTATTTTAAACCCTAAGAAATAGTTTTAGGCAGTCCACTATTTATTTAGCTTTCCTGTTCCCATTCCTTTCAGGAGTGTTCCTCTTTCCTTCCCACATCAAGTGTCCACCTGGAGAATTCCCTCCAGGATATATTTTAGGCCTGGTTGGCTGGTGACACATTTTTTAAATTTTTTATTTTGTCCCAAAACTTAAGTTTACACTCACTTTTGAAGAATCTTCTCACTGGGTATAAAAATCTAGATTGGTAATTATTTCCTTTCAGCATTTTAAAGAAGGCACTCCACTGTTCCAACTATTTGTTTTAGAGAGCTGCCAGCTTTATTGCTCCTCTGAAGGTAAAAGTGTCTCTTCTTCCTCTGCTTGAGATTGTCTCTTTCTCTTTGGGTTTCAGCACTTTGCTGTGATGTGCCTAGGTGCAGGTTTTTTGTTACTTTTAATTTATCCTCTTTGGGGTTCAAAGATATTGACACATGTGGGTGATGTCCCAACAGTTGTGGAAAGTCCTCAGCTGTGATCTCATCCAAACGGTGCTCCACCACTTCGCTCCCCTCTTCTGGGACTCCCATTGGCTGTGTGCTACACCTTTCTCTTGCACTATGTCTCTCAGGCACTTTTCACCTCTCTGTAAGCTAATGTTTTCTACTGGCTTGTCTTCCAACTCAGTAATCCTTTCATCTCTATGTCTAATGCGATATTAACTACATCTAGGGAACTCTTCATTCCTCATTGTGTTTTTCAGCTTCAGCATGTTTATAGATTCTTACCCTCTGGTGGCATTCTGCACCTTCTCATTCATATTGAATGTATGAATCATCAAGTCCATGTCTCAAATCCCAGTATTTGGATCACATGTGAGACTATTTCTATTGTCTTCTTATTCTCTTACCTTTCAGCCATTTGGTCCTTTTTATTCAGTGTGTCTCATCAATTTTTATGAGAGTCAAACTGTTTATCTGTAAAGTTATAGGAGCTCTGATCTTTTCATTGAAAGAAAATTTAGTTCTCCTCTGGTAGAAAGGTGAGACAGGGCAGATCACCCTGATGCAGTCAAGGCTGAGATGACTCAAGCCACGTCCAGACTTGGTGAGGGCTGGGCCCTCTCTGGTTTGCCCTTCAGGGTCTCACCTAGAAACCTCAGCATTTTCTCAATGGCAGGCACTTAATTCCTATGTTTTGTCTCCCTTGTCCAAGGATATCTTAGCTTTCCAGGCTTTTGCTGCTATCTTTGGGTTTCTAAGCCTCCTGCCTTGAGCACAAGCAGCCACCAGGAATGGTTACCTGCTGCAGGGTAGGCTGCACACACAGTTCTCTGAGGCTCCAGCATCCGGCAGGGAACTCACACCCTTCTCCAATGCTCCGGCGTCCTGCAGGTAACTCACACCCTTCTTCGAGGCTCCAGCGTCCTGCAGGGAACTCACACCCTTCTCCGAGGCTCCGGCATCCTGCAGGGAACTCACACCCTTCTCCGAGGCTCCGGCGTCCTGCAGGGAACTCACACCCTTCTCCGAGGCTCCGGCATCCTGCAGGGAACTCACACCCTTCTCCGAGGCTCCGGCGTCCTGCAGGGAACTCACACCCTTCTCCCAGGCTCCGGCGTCCTGCAGGGAACTCACGCCCTTCTCCCAGGCTCCGGCATCCTGCAGGGAACTCACGCCCTTCTCCCAGGCTCCGGCATCCTGCAGGGAACTCACACCCTTCTCCGAGGCTCCGGCGTCCTGCAGGGAACTCACACCCTTCTCCCAGGCTCCGGCATCCTGCAGGGAACTCACACCCTTCTCCCAGGCTCCGGCATCCTGCAGGTAACTCACACCCTTCTCCGAGGCTCCGGCATCCTGCAGGGAACTCACACCCTTCTCCGAGGCTCCGGCATCCTGCAGGGAACTCACACCCTTCTCCGAGGCTCCGGCATCCTGCAGGGAACTCACGCCCTTCTCCGAGGCTCCGGCATCCTGCAGGTAACTCACACCCTTCTCCAAGGCTCCGGCATCCCGGCCAACATGACAGCTTGCGTGTTGCTGCTGGTCTCCCAGCCCAGTGACACTGCGTGGGCTCTGGTTGCCACCTTCTTTCAGGCCTTAGAGCAGGACAGCAGCAAACGTCCCAATAGGAAAAAATGTTGCGAATGCAGGACTCACACTTACCCAAGTCTCAGCTCACTAGGATTTTGTTTCCTCAAATCCTAGCTGTCTTAATTGCTCTCTGATGTCTTCAAAAAGCTCTTTTTAAAAATGTATATATATATTTTTGAGACGGAGTCTTGCTTCTGTTGCCAGGCTGGAGCACAGTGGCGCAGTCTCGGCTTACTGCAACCTCCGCCTCCCAGGTTCAAGCGATTCTTCCGCCTCAGCCTCCCAAGTAGCTGGGACTACAGGCACGTGCCAAACGCCCGGCTAATTTTTGTATTTTCAGTAGAGACAGAGTTTCGCCATGTTGGCCAGGATGGTCTCGATCTCTTGACCTTGTGATCCACCCACCTCGGCCTCCCAAAGTGCTGGGATTACAGGCGTGAGCCACTGTGCCCGGCCTTAAAAATAGATTTTATATGGCCTTGATAGTTCTTGGGAAGGGTTTGGTTTAATACCAGTTGCTGCCTCATAGTCAGAAGTGGAAGGGAAAGGAATTTTAGCTTTAAACGAAGTTCCATGTTTTATTATTGCAGGAGTGGTCTTCAAAAAGTTCATGGATTTCAAAATTCTTTTGCACCAAAATAAACTCATACTAACTTGTTATCACATGTCTGAATAGATCTGGTTTGAGGCAATAAGACATCAATTTGAAGAGAACTCCTATCAGAACATGAATTCTGCTAAAACTGAAGGAAAAACAAGCATCAAATCTGCAGTGAATCTTGGGTGAAAGAATGGTGAAAATCACTGATGCTTTACGAAAGTGTATGAGGACAGTGCCCTAAAGAAATGAGCAGTATATACATAGACACCTCGTTTTCAGAAGGGACAATAATGAAGAGGAAGACCACAGTGGCAGAGCACCTACATCAGTTTGCAAGGAAAACATTCATCTTGTTCATGCTTTGATTAAAGAGGACTGATGAGTAACAGCACACAAAAAAATAGCCAAGCCCACAGACACCTCAAAGGGTTCAAAACTGAAGTTGAGCAAGCTTTCCACTCGATGGGTGCCAAAACTGTTGTGCCCAGATGAGCTGCACACAAGAGCAGGGCTTTCAATGGAAATTTTAAACAAGTGTCATCAAGACCCTGAAGCATTTCCTTGAACTGTAACAGGAGACTGAACAGGACTTTACCAGTACCATCCTGAAGACAAACCACAATCAAAGCAATGGCTACCAAGAGGTGGAAGTGGCCCAGTCAAGGCAAATGTGGACAAGTCAAGAGCTAAGGTCATGGCAACATGAGCATTCTTGGGATGCTGAATGCATTTTGCTTGTTGACTTTCTGGAGGGCCAAAGAACAATAACATCTTATTATGAGAGTGTTTTGAGAAAGTTAGCC
This sequence comes from Ateles fusciceps, assembly GCA_036589455.1. Lineage (NCBI taxonomy): Eukaryota > Metazoa > Chordata > Mammalia > Primates > Atelidae > Ateles > Ateles fusciceps. The sequence goes on along the minus strand of JAZHEH010000402.1, from coordinate 2,531,464 downwards.
AAAGCTTTAGCAAAAAAACAAACAAAAACCCGGGAACACCCCACCAGTGTCTTCCTCCACGATGACAATGCTCCTGGCTCATTCTTCTCATCAAATAATGGCAGTTCTTCAATAGTTTTGTTGGGAAATCATTAGGCATCCACCTTACAGTCCGATTTCACTCCTGACTTGCTTCCTCATTTAAAAAAATCCTTAAAGGCTCTCATCTTTCTCTTCAGTTAATAATGTTAAAAAGGCTGCACTGACATGGTTAAATTCCCAGCACCCTCAGTTCTTTAGGGATGGACTAAATGGCTGGTGTCATAGCTTACAAAAGTATCTTGACCTTGATGAAGCTTACATTGAGAAATACAAACGTCTGTTGCTGGTGGTGGTGGTGGTAGTGGTTTTAAGAGACAGGATCTTGCTCTGTTGCCCAGGCTGGAATGCAGGGGTGTGATCATAGCTCACTGCAACCTCCAACTCCTGGGCTCAAGTGATCCTCCTGCCTCTGCCTCCCAAGTAGAAGGGACTACAGGCATGCACCACCACACCTGAGTAATTTCTTGAACTCCTGGCCTCAAGCAGTCCTCCCACCTCAGCCTCCCGAAGTGCTGAGATTACAAACATGAGCCACTGTGCCCAGCCAAGAAATAAAGTTTTTATTTTTTGCTTTTATCTTTTACTTCAATATTTCCACACACTTTTTAAAGTCCCTTCATGTAATGACTGGTAATTTCATTCAGTGAAGAGACAGTTCCGTGGCTCATACAAAGGGCTTTTTATTATCTGAGACAGACCTGAGAAAGTAAGGAACCTGCCTAAAACATAATTTCCAGGCAGGGAAACAAACAGCTCGCAGCTAGGGTTTTGAACCGAGAGGCAAGGGGGAATGGCTAAGAATAGTAAACATAGTTTCTAGTTGCACCCACAGTCCCCTCATTCAAGTACAGTGAGAGTCATGTGACTGTCAGCGTGGGGTCTCTTGTCCATCTTCCTGCAGGACTGTCAGCAACTGGAGGGCACAGACGGTTTGACCATTTCCTCAGCACCTGGTTTCAACAAACGTCCACCAACCAAATGAGTGGAATGTATGACTCTCCTAGTGTCACTCAAGAGGGGCCGTGTTTTCTGTTGAGTAAAGCAAGCCTTCATTTTTTCTGCAATCCGCTTTTATACACTGTTACTCAGAACACTTCAACTAAAAATACAGCAGCATGAGGCTGAAAGCTTAAAACAAACAAACATAAAAGCCGGCTAGCTCAAGGACCAGCAAACTTGCTGTTCTGGAAAGGGCCAAGCAGTATTTTCAGCCCTGTTTGCCCCTTTCAGTGGGCCTGTGGTCTCTGTCACACTACTCAGTTCTCCTGTCGCAGCCTGAAAGTAGCCAAGACAACATGTTAAAAAACGGCTGTGACTGTATTCCAAGGAAATTTCACTTAGAAAACCAGGCAGAGGGTCGGACTGGCCCGTGGCTGCCGCCTGCCCATCCTGGACTAGACGATCTGCTCCAAGAGACCAGGGGCTGTCCACGGAAATCTCTGTTGCGCCCCAGGAGCTAGGCCAGGCTCTGCAGAAAGGAGGGCACTTCCTGTCAGGTGAGTGACCAAGTGGATGTGACTCTGCTACACTTAGTTGTGCTGGCTTGTTTTACAGAGAAAATCCATGAAGCTCAATATCCCAAAATTCTAAGGATATTACCACTGCAAACACAATCTTAAGAAACACAGGACTGCAAGCCGGCTGTGGGCACAGCTGAACACGAACTGTAGCTGCCTCCTATCCTGGGCACAACCCCTTCTACACTAGGAGGGCACTGGCCAGAGCTGCTGGCGAGGGCAAGATGGGTGGGCCATGGACTCCACTTCCTCTGCAGCCTCACGGGCACTGTCCCCAGTCAGCACTCCTGGGCACTCATGGGAACGAGTGCACAGCAAATGGGTGAGAGGGCATCAGGAAGGGCGTGCAGAGCCTGCAGCCAAGACCACCCTCGGGGCTGGCCGCCGCCGCCTGCATTCTGGCACCACCTGAACACGAGACCGAGACCTGGAAAGTCACCAGCGTTACCATGCTCGGAGCGGCTGTTGTAGCAATTACGCCTCCCCTCCCCCGAGCCCTGTCCGGGTTAGGGTGGAACTCCCACTGCTGCACAAGTGTGGGCTCCAGGCACTGGGCCACAAAGAACATGCCTGTTTTAGCCTAAAAATGAAAAGCCAGTGTCTGCCAGCACTAGAAACTGCAAATAAAAAGTTTAATTTCAGAAACTGAGTTCACCATTTATAAATACACTAAAACAGAGTGGATGCAAATTTAGAGTAAGCGTAGGTACAGTATTTCCACAAAACAACAACTTTCCTAAAAGGCTGTCGGCAAATGAGTGATTTGTCTCACCCAGAATATTTAATTGGTTTAAAACGAGAAAATGAATCTTTTTTCTCTGAAGACATAATTGTTAGAAGAATCTGACAACTGATACTTCATTCTGATGTCCTTGGGATTCTAAAATATCCCAGCGATGGCTGAATCTTCCCTATCATTAAAAAAAAAAAATCTAAACACCTAAGGCTATTCTTACAACTGTAATATAACAAGCTTCTTCCCTGTTAATAGCCATCTCTTCTAAAAAAATTTTACACAAATTTGATCAAACAAGGGGTCAGTGCACACATTTTGAAAGACAGCTTCAGAGCGTGGAGATGCTGAAGCCGAGGCGTGGGGGTCTCAGCAGGGACACCTGCCGTCAGCGTGTCACTCAACGCACTGGCAAGGTGATGAGCACAGTTACAGACGGATCACGTTTCAGAGGAGCTGATGAGAAACAGTCGGGGTATCTCTGAGTTAACTGACCATGTAAAGCCTGAATGCAGAAACCTGAAATGGGAACTTTCTCAAAATAAACTCCATGAAACATCTAAGTTTCGTTTCCAAATGCCACGTCTCTGTCGTAGTAAACAGTTACCTTCTAGAGTATATCTGTACTCCGCGATATACTTTAGAACCTGCAGTTAGAAACTGCTCAGTCAGGATGGCTTGACCTCCACCTCCTATTTACAGATTTCATTTGATAGCCACAAAAGCTATTTCGCTGCAATTAAAGCGATGCTTAACTAAAATACAGTACCTGATTTGTGGTTTGTACATAATCGAGTAAAAAGCCTACAGAATAAATTTGTTTACATCTTCTCTGTCATTCTAGTAAAACAAATTACTAACCCAAAACTTTAAAAAACTTTACAGTTATGAATTAAAATCTAGTCATCATATTTCATAGTTGACAGGACAACCTATTTCTAGTGGATGTCTTAAAAAACACACCTCGAAACCTGGCCTGAAGGAGGAGGGGGTAAGGCACGTGGAGACACTGGTGAGCTGGAGGGCGGTCCTGAGAGTGCCTGGTCTGACGTCCGCGTGGCCCTGGGCAGAGCGAGCCGCAGCCCCGGTGCAGGCTGCTCACGCTGGGGCAGCCACGCCTCTGGCCTGGAGGTGCCGTCGTGAGTTTCAATACTGAAAGTATATTAAGGGGAGATTCACTTTCAAAAAGATAAGTTTTCAAAATGTTCCATCATGAGCCTGGATTGGCCAAGGCCACCGTTCTCCGTGGGCGTGTTGAACAGCTTTTCCGAAGGGACGATGCTTGGGGGGCAGCCCAGGAATCTGACGGCCAGCGCGGACAGCCCCGGCCAGGACGCCTTCTTCAGGTTCCAGTAGGTGAGCGGGTCGCAGCTGTGTTCAAGCACTTCCTCCTCCAGATACGCGAGCACCATGTCTTCAGGCAGCGCTCCTCTCGGGTCTTTCTTTACCTTGGCCACCAAGTGACCACAGGTTCTCCTCTGCGGCAGAGTCGTGCGACGGGGAGCCGGCCTCACACCCGTGGGAGGCAGCCGCGTCCTCTGAGGTAGAATTCATGAGTTCGAGTTCCCTGATTAGATCCTGCTTGTACTGCTCCGCCTCCTCCTCCGTGAACAGGGAGGCCTTGTAGCGAGGGTCCAGCAGCGTGGCGAACACGTACCGCGGGTCGTGGAGGGTGGCGGACAGGCGGCTCACCATGGCCTCCTTGAGAGCGCGCAGCATGGTGTCAATGCCCATGGTCTCCTGGAAGAGCATCTCCACCTTCCGGTTGAGGATGTGCACCATGGGGATGACCTGGCTGAGGGTGGACATCTGCGTGCTCATCTCCCGGCTGGCAGCCTCGAAGGGCTTCAGCGCACGGCACACGGACTGCATGACCTCCCACTGGTCGCAGCTGATCAGCTCTCGGAAGTTGCCCTCCACAGACATCTCATTAATGGCCCTTTTCTGCTCGATGAGCCGCTCCAGCATGTGGAAGGACGTGCTCCACTTGGACGGGACGTCCTGGAGGAGGTGGTGCTGCGGCAGCGCGTACTGCCTCTGCAGCTCCGCCAGCTTCTCCTTCGCTTTGGGCGACCGGTGCACCCGCTCGCAGATCTTGCGGGCGATGCTCAGCAGGTTCTGCACCATCCTCTGGCTCTTGATGGCCTCGCTGACGATGAGGTTCACCGTGTGGCTGAAGCACTGCACGCTCGAGTGCTCCCCCTCGCTCAGCGTCTTCCCGATGCTGGGGTTGTCGGTGACGGTGATGCCCACCTGAAGGCCGGTGGAGGTCACCCAGGCTTCCCACCAGCACTCCAGCTGCTTCTGGATGCTGTTGCCGCTGTAGTCGCAGTCCACCTGGGACACGTCCAGCAGCGCCGAGCAGTGGTGGTCCTCGCAGCGCGGCCGGACCGACGACTCAAAGGAGACCCAGTGGGCTGTGAGGGTCAGGTACTCCCCGGGTCTGGTTGCTCATCCATATTCCGGACGTGAAGTGGATCACGCCACTCTCAGCTTCCTTCAGGTGGGACATGATGACCTGCTTCACGTTGTCATACATCCCTGGGATAGCTGTCCTGGAGAAGTAGGAAGGGGAGGGGAGGGAGTACTGAGGTTTCAAGTATTCGAGCAGCCTGTTAAAGCCAACACTGTCTACAAAAGAATATGGCTGGAGGTCAAGTGCAATCATTTCAGCTATGAGACTTGTGATTTTTTTGGCAACTGGGTGAGAATCATAAAACTTCTCATTGGTGTCATCAAAGGAGGAAGCACCTGACAGTTCTGTGCCCAGCGGCACCCGGATGTCCGGAGAGGGGGCCCGAGCCGTCTCCGAGGCGTCGGTTTTAGGACGTTGCTATGGAAACGCTGTAAATGTCTCAGGAGACAGCTGGTACCCAGGTTGGTCGGCTTCTTCCCCCGGCTGATGGTCCGGCCGCAGTGCAAGCACACGACTTTTGTGGAGTCTGCAGAGCAAATAGAAAAATGATTCCACAGCTTTGAGGTCTTCTTGCTATTAGCAGGAAACATGACTTGATTGTTTTTTGGGACCATTGTCGGCAAGTCAGTCAATTTGGAAGAACTTTCTGCAGAAGCCAACGTGGCATACGGAGAATTTGCCAGACTCGCACCTAGAAAGCCTTTCTGGCTCCCGACAACTTCCGGATGGCGCCTGTAGAGATGCCTCATCAGACAGCTGGTGCCCACGTCGCCCTTCTTCCCCGGCTGATGACGCAGCCGCAGTACCGACACACAGCCTTGAGGCTGTCCGTGGGGGCCAGGGAGAAGTGATGCCACACTTCTGACTTCAGCCTCTTCATGACCTTTTTATTCTGCTGGAAGATGGTGCCATATTCAAACAACCTAGGACTCAACCCGTCAGCCTGCCGCTTCTCGGGAGAGGACGCCGAGGCCTCCCCCACGTCGTCGGAGGACGAGAATGCCGCTGCGTCTTCCATCAGCGCGTCTCCCAGGGTTCAAGTGAGACTGCAGGTCCTCGGCCAGCCTATCAGGGGAGGAGGAGGCCGAAGGGGACTCTCTGACCGGCTTGACGGGAGACGAGGACACAGAGACTGAGGTCCCCCTCGGGCGGCAGCAGGGCAGGCAGCAGGGTGGGAGGGGGTGGAGTAGAGCGGCGGGATGCCCGCGCCCCGTTCTCCTGCAGCACGATGGCGCGGTGCGCCCTCCACATGTGCCTGATGAGGCAGCTGGTACCCAGGTCCTTCCCGTTCTTCCCCCGGCTGAACTCGTTCATGCAGTGAATGCAGACGGCTTTGGAACTGTCCAGCGGCGACAGGTAGAAGTGCTTCCAGACGGCCGACCTTCTCCTGGACCCCGACGTGCTCTTCGGAAGTGGAAGGCTCTTCCCCGCTGCGTCTCTGCAGGTTCATCATCATGGAGCGCGGGGAGGTGAGGAGAGGACCCCAGCAGGGCTTCTTCTCTGCCACACTTCTCCAAAATGGACACGTCGGAGGAGATTTCTTCAGAAGAAACTACAGACACAGACTCCTCTGTGATTCGGTCGGGGGACGGGATCTTAGACGCTGCTTCTGGACAAGCTTGAGGGGTGAGAGGATGGTGCTGAGGTCGCCGGCATCCGCAGGCTGCGGGGAAGCAGGAGCGAGGGAGAGGGGGAACGAGGACACAGCGGACACGCTGCCGTTTCCTGAATGAGCACGGTCGGGTGCGCGCGCCTCACGTGCCTCATGAGACAACTGGTACTCAGGTCTTTCTCGTTTTTGCCTCTGCTGAACTCCTTCACGCAGTACATGCAGATTGCTTTAGTGCTGTCTCGGGGAGAGATAAAAAAATGCTTCCAGGCCGGAGACTTCTTCCTGGAGCTCATGTTCCGGCTGGAAAGGAGGCTCTGGGTCACGGCCTCCATGGCCACGTCGTAGAGGGTGCTGCTGTACTGGGAGAACAGGCGCCATAATCGTCCTCGCTCTCTGCAGACAAGCACTTCCCCGGGGGCTTGCAGCCGCAGCCTGGCCCGCCGAGGCCCGTGCGCTCCCCGCCGGGGTCTGTCTGCTTGGTGTCCTGCTCGCGTTTACAGTCCATTCTTTCCAAACCGTCAGGAGGAATGCCATCATCATCCTCCTCTTCTATCTTAAACTTTATTTTATCAGAAACGAAATCACCGTCCTCTCTGAGACAAGTTTCCGAGTTACTCTCCATGACTGACCATCACTACTCCCGCTGCCGCGCCACGTATCTCCAGGTAATAACGGTCCAAGTGCTCATTTCTGCTCCCGAAGGTAGATTCTCTTCACTTTCTCATCATTCCATCTTTCAGGATGCTTCTATACATATGGCTAATCATAAATATTACTGAAAAAAAGAACCTGTAGCTCATTGTGTTAGGGCATAGATCACTGCTCTCCAGGAGTCCAGCTACTGAATACTTCATGGTGTAGACAGCCATGTGTGCAGTGGAGGCCAGCTTCTGCTCTTGAGGACAGGATCTGCCTGGTCATCTTGAGGCACACACGTGGCCCTCGTGCACTCCCTGTAAGAGATGAAATCCAGTTAAGCACGGAACCACATCACCTTTTAACCTCTACTGTCACGACTACGTCAGCCTCAGTACGTACAGAAAAAAATTATCATGGAAAACTGGAATAGAAAACGTGTTCCCTGACTTCCTACAATCCATTTACACAACAAAAATACCCTAAAATTGCAAAATAAGCAAACAATAGAGACATGAAACAACAGGCAAGTAGCCTATCAATCAAGGGGGGAGAACACGGATTAAAACCTAGAATGGAAGGAAGAGGCTGTTTCATCTAGAACGTATGCCCTCATCCTTCAAACAGTTCTGAGAGGTACGCAGAGCTGCTACAACGGCAAAGCTGAATTCCTTGAAATCACTTCATCCTACCTTGCTAGAAGACCTAATACATGAAATACGAATTTGAAAATAGCTAGCGTATGACATAATCAAACCAGACTAAAAGCTGAATATAAAAAGGACCGTGGTGGCTCCTGCATCTAAGAATGGAAGACTGCCGTGGCTCACACCTGTCATCCCAGCACTTGGGAGGCCGAGGCAGGCGGATCATCTGAGGTTGGGAGTTTGAAACCAGCCTGACCAATATGCAGAAACCCCTTCTCTACTAAGAATACAAAATTAGCCGGGCGTGGTGGCGCACGCCTGTAATCCTAGCCATCTGGGAGGCTGAGGCAGGAGAATCGCTTGAACCTGGGAGGTGGAGGATGCAGCGAGCTGAGATTGCACCATCGCACTCCAGGCTGGGCAACGAAAGTGAAACTCCGTCTCAATTAAAAAAAAATGGATAGATGTCCTGTGGGTGTAACGCGGCTTCCAGCTGGTCCTCTGTCACCCATTCAATGGCCTGTCCCTAGGTGACGCTGCGCTGTGCTGGAACATGACGGAGAGGACAGTCGTGGGACCTGACGGCCGAGAACCGTGAGATTCCAGCGATGGCGAATGCTGGAGGTGAAGGAGCATGGTGTTACGCAGGCATGAGAGAGCAGGGCAAGGCCGAGAATGGGGCAGGAGCTGTGAGGGGTGTAACCGAGCTGAAGCCTGGATGACGGTGTAGTCGCGGGGGCAGGAGGCGAGCAGTTTAACAAGGAACTAAAAAGGCGTCTGCAGTAATATGGCGGCATAAATACTCCACAATATAACCAGACCTAGAGAACCTCTAACCAACTTTTTTTTTGAAGAGACAGAGTTTCACTGTCACCCAGGCTGGAGTGCAGCGGCCCGATCCCAGCTCAGTGCAGCCTCGACCTCCCAGGCATAAGCCATCCTCCCAACTCAGCCTCCCAAGGTGCTGGGACTACAGGCGTGAGCAGCTGCGCCAGCCACAAACTTACTTTTTAAGGTATTTCTGGGGGTGTCAGAAAGTGGGAGAACTCTCCAAGGGACTCAGGGAGTGGCAAGTGGGCAGGAGGGGTGCCATCCCCACCCTGGCCAACACAGGTCACCTCACAGGGAGGAGCTGAGCCCGACATTCCTCCACCATGCAGGAACTGGGAACTGAAGTCACCGCATCATTTATTTTCTAAACCAGGGCATTTCCAAGCGTGAAAGAGCTATTAACAATGCTGCCAGGGAAACAGGCTTAAGCCAAACCTATCTGTGGCAAAGCAAGATGTATGGTCACCCTAAAAAGTGTTCCAAGGTTAATAAAAACTGCTAGCTCCCACTAGAAATAAATGTAGGTCATTTCTGAAAAGCATTCCCAATAATAAGTTCTACAAAGTACAGACACATAAAAAAGAAAAATAAAAAATTAACATAGGCCAGGTGTGGTGGCTCATGCCTGCAATCCTAGCACTTTGGGAGGCTGAGGTGGGAGGACTGCTTGAAGCCAGGAGTTTGAGATCGGCCTGGGCAAAAAAGCAAGACCCTGTCCTCTACAAAAAAAACAACAAAAAAAACAAAATCCGAGTATGGTGAGCCTGTAGTCCCAAGCTACTCAGGAACTCAGGAGGCTGAGGTGGCAGGATCGCTTAAGGCCAGGAGTTTGAAGACTAGCCTGACTAACATAGTGAAACTCTGTCTTTATAAACAAAACAAAATTAGCCAGGTGTGGTGGTGTGTGCCAGTATCTCAGCCACTTGGAAAGCTGAGGAGGCATGAGGATTTGGACCTCCAAGCTTGAGGCTGTGGTGAGCTATGACTGTGCCACGGCACTCCAGCCTGGCCAACACAGTGAGATCCTGTCTCAAAAACACAACTGTATTTTTATAGACGAATCAGAAAATGAATAGTTTCTTTTGAGACAGATCACTCTGTTGCCCAGGCTGCAGTGTGGTGGCACAATCTCAGCTCACCGCAACCTCCGTTTCCTGGGTTCAAGGGATTCTCCTGCCTCAGCCTCCCAAGTAGCTGGGATTACAAGTATGTGCCATGACACCCGTCTAATTCTTTTTGTATTTTTAGTAAAGACGGGGTTTTGCCATGTTGGCCAGGCTGGTCTCGAACTCCTGACCTCAGGTGATCCGCCCTCCTTGTCTTCTAATTCTCTTAGTAGTGTATTTTGAAGAGCACAGGTTTTTACTTGAGCTGAAGTCCACTTCACTCATTTGTTTTTTATGAATTGTGCTTTTGGGCTTGTACCAAAGAAATCTTTACCTAATTCAAAGATTTTCTTCTGTGTTGTCTTTTAGAAGTTTTATACTTTTATATTTAGCTCTTTGAAGGATTCCAGTTCATTTTTTGGCAATGGCTGTGTAACTGCTCCGACACCATTTGTTGAAAGGACAGTGACTTCTCCATTAAGTGCCCACGTAACTGTTGTTCACACGTGTGTGGATCTATTTCTGGATTCTCTATTTGTTCCACCGATCTCTTCTATGTTTATACGGCCGCCCACCCCTACTTATTACTAGGCGGCCGCCCACCCCTACTTATTACTTAGGCGGCCGCCCACCCCTACTTATTACTAGGCGGCCGCCCACCCCTACTTATTACTAGGCGGCCGCCCACCCCTACTTATTACTAGGCGGCCGCCCACCCCTACTTATTACTCAGGCCCCGAGCCCGCCCACCCCCTACTTATTACTGTGCGGCCGCCCACCCCTACTTCTTACTGTCCGGCCGCCCACCCCTACTTCTTACTGTCCGGCCGCCCACCCCTACTTCTTACTGTCCGGCCCGCCCCACCCCTACTTCTTACTGTCCGGCGCGCCCACCCTACTTCTTACTGTCCGGCCGCCCACCCCTACTTCTTACTGTCCGGCCGCCCACCCCTACTTATTACTAGGCGGCCGCCCACCCCCTACTTTATTACTATGCGGCCGCCCACCCCCTACTTATTACTGTGCGGCCGCCCACCCCCTACTTATTACTAGGCGGCCGCCCACCCCTACTTATTACTAGGCGGCCGCCCACCCCCCTACTTTATTACTATGCGGGCCGCCCACCCCCTACTTATTACTGTGCGGCCGCCCACCCCTACTTATTACTAGGCGGCCGCCCACCCCTACTATCACTGATCCGGCCGCCCACCCCCTACTTATTACTCCGGCCCGCCCACCCCTACTCTACTGTCCGGCCGCCCACCCCTACTTATTACTGTCCGGCCGCCCACCCCTACTTATTACTGTCCGGCCGCCCACCCCTACTCATTACTGTCCGGCCGCCCACCCCCTACTTACTCTGTCCGGCCGCCCACCCCCACTTATTACTGTCCGGCCGCCCACCCCTACTTATTACTGTCCGGCCGCCCACCCCTACTTATTACTGTCCGGCCGCCCACCCCTACTTATTACTGTCCGGCCGCCCACTCCTACTTATTACTATCCGCCCACTCCTAGTTATTACTATCCAGACATTCCAGATATTCTACTCACAGTTATTATTACTTCTAGAGAAATGAAAGCCTAGCTCTGTATAAAGACTTTTTTTTACTTGTTTATTTGAGATGGAGTCTCACTGTGTTGCCCAGGCTGGAGTGCAGTGGTGCAATCTCAGCTCACTGCAACCTTTGCTTCCCAGGTTCAAGGGATTCTCCTGCCTCAGCCTCCTGAGTAGCTGGGATTGCATGTGACCACCACCATTCCCAACTAACTTTTGTATTTTTAGTAGAGATGGGGTTTCACCATGTTCGCCAGGCTGGACCTCAGGTAATCTGCCCACCTTGGCTTCCCAAAGTGCTAGGATTACAGGCATGAGCCACCAAGCCTGGCCTCTGTATGAAGACATATATAAAATTCACAGCAGCTTTATACATAATAGCTAAAAACTAGCAGGCAAACTGTGATACAGGCCTACAGTGGATCAGTACGCAGCAGTAACAAAAGAACAAAGGGATACGATACATGCAACATGGATGAATCTCAGAACGATCCTGTAGCATGTGAGGGGGAAAGGGCAGACCCGTGATCGCAGGAGGACAGGCCACCAAGGGCACAAGACACAGTCAGGAGGAATGCTGTGTCTACCCCGCCCTGAAGGATGGTTTTATGGATAAATAAGCATGTCCATGTGAAGATTCATATGCAAACGTTTGTAGCAGCTGTTATGTACACTACATAGATATGGATATATATTATCAATTATGCAGTGTAAACGTGTAGTTTATTGTGTATCAATTATACCCAAATAAGCTTTTTTTTTTTGAGAAGGAGTCTCACTCTCTTTCCCAGGCTGCAGTGCAATGGCACGATCTTGGCTCCCCACAATCTCCGCCTCCCGGATTCAAGCAATTCTCCTGCCAGAGCCTCCTGAGTGGCTGGGATTACAGGCATGCACCACCATGCCCGGCTAATTTTGTATTTTTAATAGAGATGGGGGTTTCTCCATGTTGGTCAGGCTGGTCTCAAACTCCCCACCTCAGGTGATCTGCCTGCCTCGGCCTCCCAAAGTGCTAGGATTACAGGTGTGAGCCACTGCGCCCGGCTCATAAAGCTGTTTTTTAGGCCAGGAGTGGTGGCTCAAGCCTATCATCTCAGCACTTTGGGAGGCCGAGGCAGGGGGATCATATGAAGTCAGGAGTTCAAGACCAGCCTGGCCAACACGGTGAAACCCCGTATCTACTAAAAATACAAAAATTAGCCAGGTGTGGTGGTACACATCTGTAATACCAGCTACTCATGTTGCTGAGGCAGGAGAATCATTTGAACCTGGGAGGCGGAGGTTGCGGTAAACCGAGATCATGCCACTGACTCCAGCCTGGGCAACACAGCAAGACTCTGTCTCAAAATACATAAATAATAAAGCTGTTTTCTTTTTTAAGAGAGGCAGGGATTGTCAGACTAAATAAAAAAGCAAGACTTCCTATATGCTGTCTACAGGAAACACACTTTAAACATAAAGACACAAATACCTTAATCCTTTTCTTGTTTAGGAAAAAAAAAAAACGGCATCACTGCCAGCGCTCATTTACTTTGACACAAACACCCTCTTGGAGGCTGAGGCAAATCTGACTGATTTTCAGTGTGAAAATAAAACATAAAAAGTGTTCTTGGAGTTCTTTCTAAACAGAACTAACATCAGAGTTCATCAGGGAAAATCAGATTCATCCAAGGAAACTTTGGCCAACGACTGAGAATGATGCTAATGTCACGCGTAGGAATGGTGTGTTTTCTAGGATTTGACATTTCCAGCAATTGAGAATTTCTGTATTTCATACACGGAAATACCACTACTGAAAACAGAATGCTATAAATGGAATGATGTCTTTGTTTCCGAAGTCAACATGCTAGTGCAATGCAGACGCAACAGTGAAAACGAGGTGCTTCGCGGCAAGTTCATCTTGGGGTGCACGCTGCAGCTGTGAGCACTCCGGCGGGGGCTCTTGCGGCAAACAGGAAAAGGGTTAAAAACAAACGCTGGAACAAGGCTTACCGTGGGAACACACATCAAAAGAAAGCTGGAGGGGCTGTATTAACACCAGGTACAGACTTCAGAATAACACACTAAATTTAATAAAGAACGTCCCAAAGGGACGACGGTTCAATTCGTCCAGAGCGCACACTCCCAAAGCTGCATATACCTACAAGGAGGCCTTCCGAATACACGAAGCAAAGCTGATAGGACCAAAGGGAGACAGGGGACGGAGATTTCAATATAACTGCTCCATACGTAACCAAACAAGTACATCCAAAGCAGTAACCGTACAGCAGACTCAAACAACACTATCATCAAGGTTGAGCTGGCGGACATGTACTGAGCAGCCCCACCAGCAGCACAATACCTATGCAATATTGACACGTGCACACCAGGACACACTCTTCTCTGGACAGTAAAGCAAACCTCAATACATTTAAAAGAACCAAAATCAAAGAATGGTTTCTAACAAGGGAACTGAATAAAAACTCAACGACAGAATAATATCTGAAAAAATCCAAAATATTTTCAAATAAATGACACTTTTTTTTCCATTTTTATTTTTTATTTATTTATTTTTTTTATAAAGATGGGGTTTCACCATGATGGCCAGGCTGGTCTTGAACTCCTGATCTCAGGTGATCCGCCCACCTTGGCCTCCCAAAGTGCTGGGATTACAGGGTGAGCCGCGCGCCCGGCCGACACTTTTATGTGACGCCAAGCATCAAGAAAAAGTCACAAGAGTAAAGCAAAGTTAATCTCACGGTAAGCAGAAAGGAAACAGTAAAGATGTGAAATCAATGAAATCAAAAAAAGAAAACAATCAATGAAACCAAATACTGGTTCTAGGGAAAGAGCAATAAAACTGATAATCTTCTACAAGTACTGATTAGAGAAACAAACGGAGAAGACAGAAATTACCACCACCAGCAATGAGAGAGGGGGATGCCGTTCCACATCCTACAGATATAAAAGCATAATAAAGAACCGTATAAATAACTTTATGAAAATAAATTCTGCAACTCAGATGAAATGGGCAAGCCAGGCGCAGTGGCTCAGGCCTATAATCCCAGCACTTCAGGAGGCTGAGGTGGGCAGATCACTTGAGGTCAGCAGTTCGAGACCAGCCTGGCTAACATGGTGAAACCCCATCTCTACTAAAAATACAAAAATTAGCTGGGCGTGGTGGCGGGTGCCTGTAATCCACCTACTCAGGAGGCTGAGGTAGGAGAATTGCTGAAAGCCGGGAGGTGGAGGCTGTAGTGAGCCAAGATCGCACCACTGCACTCCAGCCTGGGCGACAGAGCAAGATGCTGTCTCAAAAAAAAAAAGAAAGAAAAAGAAAATAAATTTCTGCAACTCAAATGAATTGGACAAGTTACTTGAAAGACACAAACGGCCAGGCGTGGTGGCTCACGCCTGTAATCCAAGCACTTTGGAGGCCAAGGCGGGCGGATCACCTGAGGTCGGGAGTTCAAGACCAGCCTGACCAACATGGTGAAACCCTGTCTATAAAAAAAATAAAATAAATCTGCAGGTGGATCACTTGAGATCAGGGGTTCAAGACCAGCCTGACCAACATGGTGAAACCCCGTATTAAAAAAAAAAAAAAAAAAAAAGACACAAACTACAAAAACTCAAGAATAAGCTGATTTGCCTCTTATTTAAAAATTGAACTTCTTAGGGATGAGCAAAGAAACTAGTTTCTTGCGATGGAACCCACTGCTGGTGAAGATGTTATGAACCCTGCTAATGGACAACAGAGACTGAGGACTATCTTATCATCAACACAGCGGGTACAGCAGGGGCGGGTTTCAACAGAGACTGAGGACTATCTTATCATCACAGCGGGTACAGCAGGGGCGGGTTTCAACAGAGACTGAGGACTATCTTATCATCAACACAGCGGGTACAGCAGGGGCGGGTTTCAACAGAGACTGAGGACTATCTTATCATCAACACAGCGGGTACAGCAGGGGCGGGTTTCAACAGAGACTGAGGACTATCTTATCAGCACAGCTGGTACAGCAGGGGCGGGTTTCAACAGAGACTGAGGACTATCTTATCAACACAGCTGGTACAGCAGGGGCGGGTTTCAACAGAGACTGAGGACTATCTTATCATCACAGCTGGTACAGCAGGGGTGGGTTTCAACAGAGACTGAGGACTATCTTATCATCACAGCTGGTACAGCAGGGGTGGGTTTCAACAGAGACTGAGGACTATCTTATCAGCACAGCTGGTACAGCAGGGGCGGGTTTCAACAGAGACTGAGGACTATCTTATCATCAACACAGCGGGTACAGCAGGGGCGGGGTTCAACAGAGACTGAGGACTATCTTATCAGCACAGCTGGTACAGCAGGGGCGGGTTTCAACAGAGACTGAGGACTATCTTATCAAACACAGCGGGTACAGCAGGGGGCGGGCTTCAACAGAGACTGAGGACTATCTTATATCAACACAGCGGGTACAGCAGGGGCGGGCTTCAACAGAGACTTAGGACTATCTTATCAGCACAGCTGGTACAGCAGGGGCGGAGTTTCAACAGAGACTGAGGACTATCTTATCAACACAGCTGGTACAGCAGGGGCGGGTTTCAACAGAGACTGAGGACTATCTTATCATCAACACAGCGGGTACAGCAGGGGCGGGTTTCAACAGAGACTGAGGACTATCTTATCATCAACACAGCGGGTACAGCAGGGGCGGGCTTCAACAGAGACTGAGGACTATCTTATCATCACAGCTGGTACAGCAGGGGCGGGTTTCAACAGAGACTGAGGACTATCTTATCATCAACCAGCTGGTACAGCAGGGGCGGGTTTCAACAGAGAACTGAGGACTATCTTATCAGCACAGCTGGTACAGCAGGGGGCGGGTTTCAACAGAGACTGAGGACTATCTTATCATCACAGCTGGTACAGCAGGGGCGGGTTTCAACAGAGACTGAGGACTATCTTATCATCAACACAGCTGGTACAGCAGGGGCGGGTTTCAACAGAGACTGAGGACTATCTTATCATCACAGCTGGTACAGCAAGGGGGCGGGTTTCAACAGAGACTGAGGACTATCTTATCATCAGCACAGCTGGTACAGCAGGGGCGGGTTTCAACAGAGACTGAGGACTATCTTATCATCACAGCTGGTACAGCAGGGGCGGGTTTCAACAGAGACTGAGGACTATCTTATCATAACACAGCGGGTACAGCAGGGGCGGGTTTCAACAGAGACTGAGGACTATCTTATCATCACAGCTGGTACAGCAGGGGCGGGTTTCAACAGAGATTGAGGACTATCTTATCAGCACAGCTGGTACAGCAGGGGCGGGTTTGAAAGTTCTCACTGGGGGTAAAATGCACACTACGGAGAATTCTTTCATAAAAGAGTTAATCGGTGTGAAAAACTTCATTGTCTTATTTTAAGAAATTGTCACAGCCAACCCACCCTTCAGCAATCTGCGCTCTGACTGGTCAGCAGCCGTCCACACCAAGGCAGCATCGCCCACCAGCAAAGAGATTATGAGTTGCTGAAGGCTCAGATGACTTAGCACTTTTAGCAACAAGGTTTTTAAAAATCAAGATAGGTACAATGTTTTAGACATCATGCTATCGCACGCTTACCAGACGACAATACACAGAAAATGTAACTTTTATAAACACTGGGAAACAAAAAAATGTGTGTGACTCACGTTATTGCGAAAATTGCTTGAGTGCAGTGGTCTGGAACTAAACCCCTCACACCTCCCAGGGCCTCACACCTCCCAGGGCCTCACACCTCCCAGGGCCTCAACCTCCGGGCCGTCTCTCCATCACCTGGCCTGTGTCCTCTCCTTTAAACTGCATGGCACTCTTAGGAGAAAAGTTTAGTATGACTTTTCTCCTTTCACACACGAGGTACGGAGAGGGTGAAACACTTGTCCGGGGCACACAGGTATGAAGTGGTAGAACAGGCCAGTATTCACATTCAGAAGTGAACACTTGTGGACCTGGGGAATGGGGAAGGGGAACAGAAGAGACCGAGCAGCTAAAACATTCCCAATCCTGGGAAAAGACTTGGAACCACAGATTTAACACCTCCAAGTCCCAAGCAGAATTTTAAAAAAATCAAAACACTGAAAAGGAGCGACAAAGCAGACGGAGACAATAGCTACGAAGGACAGAGGACACGTTCAACAATCCCAGAGGGATGAATCAGCGAAATTCAGACTGTGGGAAATACTGCAGGACAAAAAAACCTAGCTTTTTCAATAAACAAATTGGACTTGAATACTGAGTTGAGATAGCAAACTGTATAAGAACATTTTAGAACATGTGGGAAATTTGGACACTATTTGATACTAAGCAATTTTTGTTAGCTTATTTTAAGGTGGAATAAAGGTATTATGATCTACTTTTTTATTTTATTCATTTTTTTTGAGATGGAGTCTTGCTCTGTCACCCAGGCTGGAGTGCAGTGGATGATCTCAGCTTACTGCAACCTCTGCCTCCTGAGTTCAAGCAATTCTTCTGCCTCAGTCTCCCGAGTAGCTGGGACTACAGGTGCGCACCACCATGCCTGGCTAATTTTTGTATTTTTAGTAAAAATGGGGTTTCACCATATTGGCCAGGTTGGTCTCGAACTCCTGACCTCATGATCGACCTATCTCACCCTCCCAAAGTGCTGATAAATATAACTTTTAAAAGAATTCTAAGCCAGGTGTAGTGGCTCACGCCTATAATCCTAGCACTTTGGCAGGCTGAGGCAGGAGGACTGCTTGAGCCCAGGAGCTTGAGAACATCCTGGCCAACATGGTGGAACCGTCTCTACTAAAAATTAGCAAGGCATTGTGGCACACACCTGAAATTCCAGCTGCTTGAGAGGCTGAGGCAGGAGAATCACTTGAACTCTGGAGGAGGAGGTTGCAGTCAGCCGGGACTTCACTCTAGCCTGGGTGACAGGGCGAGACTCCACCTCAAAAAATAATAATTCTACCTTTTAAAACTACTTACTAAAATGTACCTACATGAATTATGATTTTGGGTATCTGCTTCAAAATAATTGAGTGGATTGTAACAGAAACAAAAATTGACAAGTGGGACCTAAGTAAAGAGCTTCTGCACAGCCGACACTGTCACAGCAAGAGAGGAAAACAGCCAAGCCACTGAACGAGAGAACGTATTAATGCCCGAAGCCGTGCATCTGCCCGAGGTCTGAGATCCAGAATGTATGAGCAGCTCACAAAGAAAGAAAATAACCCCATGAAAAAGTGAGCAAAGGACATGAAGATACTTCTCGAATGGAGACAGACAAGCCGCCAACAAGGAAGTGAAAAGACGCCTGACATCGCCAGCCATCAGAGGAGTGCCAATCAAAACCGCCATGAGACACCATCTCACCCCTGTCAGAGCCGCACTGGAAAAGGAGAAAGTAACAGAAGCTGGAGAGGCTACAGAGAAAAGGGAAATTAAACACCATTGGCAGGAGTGTCAATTACTTCAGACACCGCGGAGGGCAGTCTGGAGTTTTCTCAAAGACTAAAAACAGCTACCATCTGACCCAGTGATGCCATTACTGAGAATGTACCCAAAGATATAAATCATTCTACAAAAAATACGTGTGTTCATCACAGCACTGTCGACAATAGCAAAGACATGGAATCAACCTACGTGCCTATCAGTGGTGGACTAGATAAAGAAAATGTGGTATATACACACCATGGAATATTATACAGCCATAAAAAGAACAAAACTGTGTCCCCTGCAACATGGATGCAGCTGGAGACCATCATCCTAAGTGAGCTAATGCAGGAGCAGAAACCCGGGTACCACATGTTCTCACGTATAAGCGGGAGCTAAACATGTGGTGCACAGGCGCAGAAACATGAGAACCACAGGTGCTGGGGACTACGAGAGTGGGGAGGGAGGGAAGGAAGGAGGGAGGAAGGGACAAGGGCTGAAAAACAACCTACTGAGTACCATGCTCACATCAGGGTGACAGGCTCATTCTTGTCCCAAACTCGGCATCACACAACATACCCATGTAATGAATCTGCACAGGTACGCTATGAATCTAAAATAAAAGTTGAAATTATTTTTTAAAATAAACTTGTTTAAAGTGAGTGGAGGACACAGATGACATGGGAACAGCTGTGAGCTGGTAGCTTCAAGCTGAGGATGTGTGCATTCTGAGGGTTCATTATGTGACTCTTTCTGCCTTTATGTAAATTAGATTATTTCCATGAGAGCTATTTTAAGGAAAAATCCAATTAGATATACTGCTGACTTTTCAAGAGAAACAGTGTAAACCAGGAGACAAAGGAATGACACCTTTGAAGCTGTGAAAAAATGAGAGTCAAACCAGAATTCAATCAGCAGCACAAATATTCCCTCAGGAATAAACACGAGCTAAAAACACTGTCAGACAAACCAGACACAAAGCCTGTCTCCAAGTGACCCACATTAAAAGCAACGCAAGAGCGTCCTCCAGGCAGCGATGAAAGAATCTGGTATGGGGCAAGAGCTCTGCCGAAAAGGCCCGAGGGTGAAAACCGCCATGCGGGTAGGAGGTGGGCAGCCGGGCACTCACTGGTACGGGCGCCTCTGCCTTTAGACTCCCCAGCGGAAGAACTACAAGCCATAAATGCAGACACACCGACATGCATGGTGTATGTGAATAAACGCCATGAGATCACACTGATGCCGCCAACTCTGCTCTGGGATCACATGGCCGAGCCTCCCCCTTTCCCATCCACCTCTGGGAGGCTGGGCTCCCACTCCCCCTGCAGATATACTCATTTGCTCAACCCTACAACACACACATGAAGTAGCTACACAATTACTAACCATACCACCAAGAAAACAAGCCTTCTACTGGGGGATGACAATTAGTTTATAATTTTTTATCTTTATACTTGAAGGTATAGAATCAAAGCATTGTGTCCAAGTTTCCTTGGTCAATTTTTTCATTCTTCTTTTCTGTTGGAGACAGTCTTGCTCTGTTGCCCAGGCTGAAGTGCAGTGGCGCAATATTGGTTCACTGCAACCTCCAGCTCATGGGCTCAAGTAATCCTCCCACCTCAGCCTCCTGAGTACCTGGGACCACACGTGTGCGCCATCACCCAGTTAAGTTTTTGCATTTTTTTGTGGAGACAGGGTTTCACCGTGTTGCCCAGGCTGGTGGTCTCAAGCTCCTGAGCACAAACGATCCACCCGCCTCGGCCAGTTTTCTCCCTTAAATGTAGTTATTTCACTCATTTGAAATACAGTAGGTTCATTTGTTTGTAATACCGCCTAGATTTTATGTTTTTGGTTTCCTCAAATTTCTCAATAAAAGGAAAACTAGAACAGTAAAACCACAATCCTCTGACGTTATCAACAACAAAGAAGACTGACAAGGTTTTTCCGTGAAGCACAAAATGTAAGTGGAAGGGACAAGCCATGAATAAGGTCGAGTCGGTCCCTAACCTACAAACCCGCAACTTTACAATGGTGTGAAAGCTTCAGGCACTCAGCAGAAACTGTACTTTGAATTCTGAGTTTTGATCTTTTCCGAGGCTAGCAACATACGGTGTGATACTCGTACATGAGCTATTCGATGCTTTATTACATAATGGGCTCTGTGTCAGGTGATTTTGCCCAGCTGTAGGCTAATGTTAAGTGTTCTAAGCACACCTAAGGGAGGCTAGGCTAAGCCATGATGTTCAGCAGATTAGGTGTATTAAGCTTATTTTCAACTGAGGATATTTTTAATTGATGATGGATATATCAGGATGTAAGCCCCATTGTAATCAGGGCCTATATGGTATCAGATCTGGACAGTTGGAAAAAAGAAGTCACCAAGCGTGTGACATACTGATAATCCCCAAGCAGACAACAGGTCTCACTGGACGGCCCAAGAACCACGCTGCCGACATGGGTGACTTTCTGCACATCAGCAAAGCAGAGAAGAGTCAGGGTCCAAGGCCAGATATGGGGCAAAACAAAACAGCTGACACTTCTTTCCAGGGCAAAAACTGACATGAAGAGAAGCTGCTGGCCCTACCAGGCCATCCAGAACTAGACAGAAAGTTGGCAAGAGCAGAGAAGCCTTGAGCAACACTGTCAACCAACTGACCCAGCAGACACACCAGACCACTGCACCCACCGCCACACGGCACACACGCTTCCTCAGGTGCCCGTGGAACACCCCAGCAGACACGCCGGAGCATGTGACCCACACGCCGGAGCACTGCACCCACACAACAGAGCACTGCACCCACACACCGGAGCACTGCACCCACACACCGGAGCACTGCACCCAGTGCTCCTCTGCACACACGCTTCCTCAGGTGTCCATGGAACACCCAGCAGACACGCCGGAGCATGTGACCCACACGCCGGAGCACTGCACCCACACGCCGGAGCACTGCACCCAGTCTCCTCTCACACACGTTCCTCAGGTTCCATGGAACACCCAGCAAGCACGCCGGAGCATGTACCCACACGCAGGAGCACTGCACCCACACACCGGAGCACTGCACCCACACACCGGGGCACTGCACCCAGTGCTCCTCTGCACACACGCTTCCTCAGGTGTCCATGGAACACCCAGCAGACACGCCGGAGTATGTGACCCACACGCCAGAGCACTGCACCCACACACCGGAGCACTGCACCCACACACCGGGGCACTGCACCCAGTGCTCCTCTGCACACACACTTCCTCAGGTGTCCATGGAACACCCAGCAACACGCCGGAGCATGTGACCCACACACCGGAGCACTGCACCCACACACCGGAGCACTGCACCCACACACCGGGGCACTGCACCCAGTGCTCCTCTGCACACACACTTCCCTCAGGTGTCCATGGAACACCCAGCAGACACGCCGGAGCATGTGACCCACACGCCGGAGCACTGCACCCACACACCGGAGCACTGCACCCACACACCGGGGCACTGCACCCAGTGCTCCTCTGCACACACGCTTCCTCAGGTGTCCATGGAACACCCCAGCAGACACGCCGGAGCATGTGACCCACACGCCGGAGCACTGCACCCACACACCGGAGCACTGCACCCAGTGCTCCTCTGCACACATGCTTCCTCAGGTGTCCATGGAACACCCAGCAGACACGGCGGAGGCATGTGACCCACACGCCGGAGCACTGCACCCACACGCGGAGCATGTGACCCACACGCAGGAGCACTGCACCCACACACCGGAGCACTGCACCCACACACCGGGGCACTGCACCAGTCTCCTCTGCACACACCTTCCTCAGGTGTCCATGGACGCCCAGCAGACACGCGAGCATGTGACCCACACACCGGAGCACTGCACCCACACGCCGGAGCATGTGACCCACACGCAGGAGCACTGCACCCACACACCGGAGCACTGCACCCACACACCGGGGCCTGCACCCAGTGCTCCTCTGCACACACACTTCCTCAGGTGTCCATGGAACACCCAGCAGACACGCCGGAGCATGTGACCCACATGCCGGAGCACTGCACCCACACGCCGGAGCACTGCACCCACACACCGGGGCACTGCACCCACACACCGGGGCACTGCACCAGTCTCCTCTGCACACACGCTTCCTCAGGTGTCCATGGAACACCCAGCAGACACGCCGGAGCATGTGACCCACACGCCGAGCACTGCACCCACACGCCGGAGCATGTGACCCACACGCAGGAGCACTGCACCCACACACCGGGGCACTGCACCCACACACCGGGGCACTGCACCCAGTGCTCCTCTGCACACACACTTCCTCAGGGGGTCCGTGGAACATCCCACAGTATAGAGCACATGCCAGCCCATTCAATACGCGTTAGGGAATTCAAAGGGACTGAAACTATACAAGTGCTGTGAACACAATAGAGTTAAAGTGTAAAGCAAAAAAAAGGAAATCTGGGAAATAGGCAATTATTTGGAAATAAAAGACAATTCGAAATAACTCATGAGTGAAAAAGAAACTGTGAGGGAAACTGGAAGGTATTTTCAACTGAATGACAATAAAAATACAACCCACCAAATGTATGAGATGCAGCTGGAGTGCTGCTTAGTGAGAACTTAAAGCTGTGCATACTTGTATTAGAAAAGACCTCAAGTCAGTGACGTTTTCCCCTAAAAGAAAAACACTAGCAAAAAAACGCAAACCAAACCAATGCACGCCACAGAACGCAGGTGACCTCCTGACGGTGCAAGAGGTGAGAGCGTGCATTTCCCCCGAGAGCCGCCACAAAGGCAGCCCGGCCCACCAGCATCTTGACTTAGCCCAGTGAGACCCACATCAGATCTGTGACTCCTAATTTCTGTCGTGTGAAGCCACTACGCGTGGAGGTATATGTTAGAGCAGCACCAGAAAACGCATACAGTAAGCAACAGAAGAGGATTCAGTCAAATCTCACAAAATATGAGAAAAAATAAAGAGCAGGAAAGTATCACTGCAGATAATATGCTCACAGCAAAACGTGACCTCAAATTAAACGAAAGCGGTAACTGCTTATTCCAAAGAAACTGAAGAAATTAAGAAAATGACATAAAGAAACAACATAAATCAGGATAGAAAAACTCTGATATGAGATTATAGATCCCACAAAAACATCAAAAATAAAAGTAGGCCAGGCGCGGTGGCTCACGCCTGTAATCCCAGAATTTTGGGAGGCTGAGGTGGGCGGATCACGAGGTCAGGAGTTCAAGACCAGCCTGGCCAATATGGTGAAACCCTGTCTCTACTAAAAATACAAAAAATTAGCCGGGCGTGGTGGCATGCACCTGTAGTCCCAGCTACTTGGGAGGCTGAGGCAGGAGAAGTGTTTGAACCCAGGAGGCAGAGGTTGCAGTGAGCCGAGATCACGCCACTGCACTCAAGCCTGGCAACAGAGCAAGACTCCATCTCAAACAAACAAACAAAAAAAGTAAAATGTGACTTCGAGAATAAAGACTAAAAAAAGAAGAAACATGAGAATAAATAAACTCCACAGATGACAGCTTAAGATAAAAGAAGAGGAAACAAAATTTTTTAATGAAAAACAAATGAAGGGATTAAAAAGACTCAAGAGAAAGAGACCAGTTTAAAAGACAGGTAAAGAAGATCCAACATATGTACAAATTGGAACAGCCACCCCAGAAACAGGAGGAGAGGGCAAGAGAACAGAATACTAAACACTTAAAAACCTTTCCTGAATTAGAAATTGCCAAATCACATAGTGAAAGGGACTGAGAAAACCCATCCTCAACTAATAACACTAATTTATTTTCTAAATAAATTACTAAGACTTGAAAGAAATTCTCTGGGCTCTCACGCAAAATACAAAGTCACTTGGGAAGAAAAAACTGTTAGATTTAGACAGCAATGCTTTATTCTAGAAGACCATAGAATACCACATTTAAGATATTCAAGGAAAAAAAGTGAATTGGCCAGGCACAGTGGCTCATGCCTATAATCCCAGCACTGGGAGGTGGAGGTAGGAGGACTGCTTGAAGCTGGGAGTTTGAGACCAGCCTGGACAATACTGCAAGATCCCAGCTCTACAAAAATTTAAGGAGAAAAAATAAAGGGGAAAAAAAAGCAAATGTAAACCAAGGACTTTGTACTAAGCCAACCCGACCTTCAGGCACAACGAATGTGGAAAAACTATTCTCAACATGCAGGCAGTCGGGAATCTTGTTCCACGAGTCCTTCCTGAGAGATCTACCCAGGGAGAGTACAGTAGAGCAAACGAGCCTCAACTGAAAGACGAGAAACATGAGGACCCAACGTGAGCACTTATTTTTATATTTAGAGACAGAGTCTCACTCTGTTGCCCAGGCTGGAGAGCAATGGCGTGATCTCTGCTCACTGCAACCTCCGTCTCCCAGGTTCAAGTGATTCCCTTGCCTCAGCCTCCCGAGTAGCTAGGATTACAGGCGCACCATCATGCGTGGTTAATTTTTTTGTATTGTCACCATGTTGCCCAGGCTGGTCTCAAACTCCTGAGCTCAGGTGATCCGCCTGCCTCGGCCTCCCAAAATGCTGGGATTAGATGCGTGAGTCACTGCGCCCAGCCCCAGTGTGAGCATTTAACACACAGCGTCACTTAATCAGCAAACAGCAGCACACCCCACAGCGGCTCCGTAAGATGAGAATGCCATCTGTTTATTGTGCCTTTTCTGTTTGGACACACAAATACTTAGCATCGTGTTACACACGCCTACAGCAGTCAGTGCAGTAGCTGCTGTGTGGACGCACAGGCTCAGAGTGACAGGCTACACTATCTCGGTTTGTGAACCCACACACTTACACGAAGTTCACACGACATCATCACCCACTAACACATTTCTCAGAACGCACCCCTGCCCTTAGTGAGAGCTGGGGCTGCAGTCACTTCCAGAGCTAGGACTGAACAAGGGTTTGTGGGAAGAGAAAACACAGCACAACGGCTGGACTCTGTGATTTCCGACTTCATGGGGGGCTTATGGGGACAGAACCCCAAGGTCAGTCAGGAGCATCTGGACTTGACGATGATTTGACTTGCAATTTTTCAACTTTACGATGGTTTAATCAGGGTTTTGTCTGTTTTTTTTTTTTTTCTTGAGACAGGGTCTCACTCTGTCACTCAGGCTAGAGTGTAGTGCACAATCTCAGCTCACTGTAGCCTCAATCTCCTGGGCCCAAGTGATCCTCCTGCCTCAGCCTCCTGAGTAGTTGGAACGACACCTGACGCCACCACACCTGGCTAATATCTAAAAACATTTTTGTAGAGAGGAGGTCTCACTATGTTGCCGAGGCTGGTCTCAAACTCCTGGGCTCAAATGATCCTCCCATTTCAACCTCCCCAAGTGCTGCTGGGATTACAGGTGTGAGCCACCATGCACCACGCCCAGGCTCCAATCAGGTATTCAGTGCATTTTTGACTTTGATGGGCTTCTCGGATGTGGCCCCATCCTGAGCTGCGGAGCTGTAGTAGGTAATGGCTCCATGCTCTGCAGCACAGACCCTGCGTAACTACACAGAATGGGTAGACTTAGGCAAAAAGTATCTTCTCTGTTTTCAGTAATGATTTGGTGGCAGTTGTACTGCAGTTATTTTGAGATTCTGATGTTTGTAGCAAGAGATAAAGCACATGAGACATTATGCGATATTCCAATTCTCTCATCTCCGTTGTCCTTCAGAAGCAAGACTCAGTGGAAAAGAGGACACAGACGTAAGATGAAAGCGTGGCCAAGCGAAGGCCCTGCTGTCGGAAAGCAGACCACACACTCCAGTTCTGCCCACTGCAGAGGCCTAGAACCCACCGCCAACCCCACAGCCATGAACGCCTCTCACACCCAGACGGTGGTTTTGAAACATCACTTCCAAGCCATTAAAAGAAACCAGAGCTGAAGAAATGGCTTATTTCAGGTCCGGAACAGGAAAAATACAAGATGAGCCTAGAACATACCAGACAGCAAGAAACCTCTGAGAAAGTACACAAAGGACGTCAAAAGGATCCAGGAGTGAGCTTGTAAAGGCTCCCACTGTCCGGAGAGGACACAATTTAACACCCCAAACATGTTTAAATTCATTAGTTCATCAATACCAACATAAAATCCCTAAATGGTCACCTTCAGAGGCTAACAGGAAAATGCTTCATTATTGTGAAAACTGATGAATTTTAAGAAAAGGAATGTTCTCCATGAACTATAACACCGGTGACTAGATAAGACGAGCTTTCTCTTTAATAGGTCACCTACTACATAAAGAAGCAATAACTCAGCCAGATCACATTTATTTTATTTTATTTTATTTTTAAGACGGAGTCTGGCTCTGTCACCCAGGCTGGAGTGCAGTGGCACAATCTCAGCTCACTGCAACCTCTGCCTCCTGGGTTCAAGCGATTCTCCTGCCTCAGCCTCCCGAGTAGCTGGGATTACAGGTGTGCGCCACCACGCCCAGCTAATTTTTTTTTGTATTTTTAGTAGAGACGGGATTTCACCATGTTGGCCAGGCTGGTCTCCAACTCCTGACCTCAAGTGATCTGCCCGCCTTGGCCTCCCAAAGTGCTAGGATTACAGGTGTGAGCCACGGCGCCCGGCCAATAACATCATACTTTTGTCCCTTTTTATGAATTAAGCACAGAGTTCTTTGCATCAGTGGCTGCCAGCCTCAGAAAGGAGAGGCGGCCAAGCGTTTGGTGCCATCCAATGGAAGCACACGACACTGCAAAAGAGGTCCTGCCAGAGCTCGGACCTGAATCTCACCAAGCCTCCGGATCCAACCAACAGCTTACAGGAGGCTGGGCACGGTGGCCCAGGCCTGCAACCCCAGCACTTTGGGAGGTCGCTTGAGCCCAGCTGGGCCACATGGTGAGACCCCATCTCTACAAAACATGTTTTAAAAATTAGCTGGGTGTGGTGATGTGCACCTGTGGTCCCAGTTATTAAGGAGGCTGAGGTGGGAAGATCGCTTGAGCCTAGGAGTTTGAGGCTACAGTGAACAGAGATGGTGCCACCGCACTCCAGCCTGAGCCACAGAGCGAGACCATGCCTCAAAACAAACAAAACGAACACAATCTACAGGAAATCAAAGGAGAGAGGAGCACACTGGGCCTCACCAGAGGAGCGAAGCCAGCAAACTCTAGAGTGTGAGACGCACAAGTCCAGCCACCAAATAATGTCCATGGGAGGTGGGGCGGATAATGCCACCTGCAGATTAAGACTGAAGATCAGCCAGGCACGGTGGCTCATGCCTGTAATCCCAGCACTCTGGGAGGCTGAGTAGGGTAGATCACCTAAGATTGGGAGTTCGAGACCAGCCTGACCAACAATGGAGAAACCCCGTCTCCACTAAAAATACAAAATTAGCCAGGTGTGGTGGTGCATGCCTGGAGTCCCAGCTACTCGGGAGGCTGAGGCAGAAGACATTGCACTCCAGCATGGATAACAGCAGCAAAATTCCATCTCAAAAAAAAAAAAAAGACTGAAAGGTCATTTTTAAAAATAGAAAAGACTGGCTGGGCATGGTGGCTCACGCCTATAATCCCAGCACTTTGGGAGGCTGAGGTGGGCGGATCACCTGAGGTCAGGAGTTTGAGACCACATTGGCCAATGTGGTGAAACCCTGTCTACTAAAAATACAAAAATTAGCCAGGCGTGGTGGCAGGTGCCTGTAGTCCCAGCTACTCGGGAGGCTGAGGCAGGAGAATCGCTTGAACCCAGGAAGCAGAGGTTGCACTGAGCCCAGATCATGACACTGCACTTCAGCCTGGGCAATAGAGCGAAACTCAGTCTCAACAACAAAAAAAAAGGAAAAACTTAACTAATATTTAGAGGTACTCAGTTC
This sequence comes from Ateles fusciceps, assembly GCA_036589455.1. NCBI lineage: Eukaryota > Metazoa > Chordata > Mammalia > Primates > Atelidae > Ateles > Ateles fusciceps. The sequence continues at coordinate 2,503,074 of JAZHEH010000402.1, read as the reverse complement.
AGCCAAAACGACAAAGAATAAGGAAGTAACTGCGGTAAGCTAAGGTGGAGGCAGCTTCTGCTTGGAGGGAGGGGCTGGGCGGCACGCACAGGGGCTCTGGAAGCTGGCAGGCACCTCTTAACCCAAGCACCCATTACAGCTGTGTTCACCTCATCATGTGACTCAGTACACTAGACACGGACTTTATTCAGTTTCTGTATCTGTCCCACACTTTAAAATAAAAAAGGCTTAAAAACACACTTATAAAGCTACAAAAGGCTGGGCGCAGTGGCTCACACCCACAGTTCCAGCTACTCGGAGGCCAAGGTGAGAGGCTTGCTTGAGCACAGGAGCTCAAGTCCAGTCCCAGCAAAAAAAGCAAGACCTCGGCCGGGGACGGCGGCTCACGCCTATAAGCCCGGCACTTTAGGAGGTGGAGGTGTGCGAACCATGAGGTCAGGAGATCGAGACCATCCTGGCTAACACAGTGAAACCGTGTCTCTACTAAAAAAAAAAATACAAAAATTAGCCGGGTGTGGTAGCACACACCTGTAATCTCAGCTACTCGGGAGGCTGAGGCAGGAGAATCACTTGAACCCAGGAGGCAGAGGCTGCAGTGAGCTGAGATTGCACTACTGCACTCCAGCCTGGGTGACAGTGAGAATCGTCTCAAAAAAGAAAAAAATTCTACATCTACAAATGATCTGAAACAAATGGGCAACATAACCAGAGAAAAGAATATTCATCTCACTTCTTTTTCCTTTCTTGGGAAAAATAAATAAAATAATAAAACGAGTATTTGTCAAGGAATTTTAAAAGACACCAGTTTATTCAACCAAAGTGGAAGATAACTAAGGACAAAAAGCACTCAACAGAAATACACAAACATAACTATGAAGTTTTATTAGTAGTATTAGAATTCTTCACCCTATTTTACATTTTAGCACAAAACAAGTAATTATGCCAATGGTGTTAATATTTTTCAGAATAAGATATAAATTTTAAGAATCAAAAAACTGGCCAGGTGCAGTGGCTCATGCCTGTAATCCCAGCACTTTGGGAGGCTGAGGCTGGCGGATCACCTGAGGTCAGGAGTTCCAGACCATTCTGGCCAGCATGGTGAAACCCCATCTCTACTAAAACCACAAAAATTAGCTGGGTGTGGTGGCATGCACCTGTACTCCTAGCTACTTGGGAGGCTGAGGCAGGGGAATTGCTTGAACCTGGGAGGCGGAGGTTGCAGAGAGCCGACATCACATCGCCGCACTCCAGCCTGGCGACAGAGTGAGCTCAAAAAAAAAACAAAATCGCTGCACACAGTGGTGCGTGCCTGTAGTCCCAGCTACTCAGGAGGCTGAGGTGGGAGGATCGCTTGAGCCCAGGAGCTCTGGGCTGCAATGCGCTGTGCCCATCTGGTGTCCGCACTAAGTTCGGCATCACTATGGTGACCTCCAGGAGCAGGGGACCACCAGGTTGCCTAAGGAGGGGTGAACTGACCCAGGTCGGAAACAGAGCAGGTTAAAACTCCCGTGCTGATCAGTAGTGGGATCGCGCCTGTGAACAGCCACTGCACTGCAGCCTGGGCAACACAGCAAGAAAAAAAATTTTAATTAGTTAAAAAAAAAAAAGGAAACAATTAAGTAAAATGACATAAATTGTTTTTGTTTTTGAGACAGGGTCTCTCTCTATCACCTAGGCTGCAGTGCAGTGACAAGATTTCGGCCTACCGCAGCCTCAACCTCCCAGACTCAAGTGATCCTCCCATCTCAGCCTCCTGAGTAGCTCAACTACAGGCACATACCATCATGCCTGGCTGATTTTTCTATGTTTTTGTAAAGAAGGGGTTTTGCCATGTTGCCCAGACTGGTCTGGAACTCCTGGGCTCAAGTACTCTGCCCACCTCAGCCTCCCAAAGTGCTGGGATTACAGGTGTGAGCCACTGCACCCAGCAAAACTACATAATTTTAATGAAAATTAAAACTAATTTTAACTGTAATACATATTGAGAATACCAGTATGAACTCCCAATGTTTGAAACGTGTACTTTCCCGCTGTGTCCACAGAGGGCATTAAGCAGCAACACACAAACGCAATGGACACACCTAAGGCCCGGACCTCGGCGTCCAGACGCCCTTCTGCACTAAAAGCAACCCAAGCGCTCTGGAGAAGCGGCTGACGCAGGCCTGGGAAAGAAGTCACCGTGAGCCTGTGACGCTGGGCCAGAAAGGACGGACTCCCAGGACCATGTGCTGAGTGAAAAGGACACAGGGGCCAGCTTGGAAGAGGCTCCCAACTGGTCACACTTACAGCCATTTGAGCATCACAAAACAAAGGCTTTAATAGATTATGACACATGAATAAATAAAAGTCCTCTAGTCCGCCTTGATACTCAAGGAAGACAAAGGAAAAGTAAAAACATTTGCCCCCATGGAGGTGTCTGCTAGACCATCTTCTGCTAAAATTTGGTAATAAAGGGAAAGAAATTAGCATTTCTGTCTTTCTAAGAGGTAACAAAGAAGGGAAATAGGTGAAAATAAAGGAGGAATGGCAGCATTAGAAGTCAGTGTTGCCGCCCACGGGTGCTGTGAAGACCGACAAACAGCAGGTATGAGCGTGATGGGAGCAGGGTGTCCACACGGCCCGAGACACACCACATCTCACTTGCCAACTGCAGGGTAAAGGTCCAGGGAGCAAAGTCGCACCCAATCTCACGGGACAGCGTCCACCCACAGTCAGCACACAGCACACAGCACCACCTGCGCCCCAAACTGCCACCTGTGTCCCAAACTGCCACCTGCGTCAAATCAAGCCTCCCACTGCCCGATCACAGGGTGTGCTCTGGGGGCACTGGAACCAAGAGAGACATCAAAGCACTGTGACGCGTGGCCCTGGACTCGACTCGGGGGTGGGAAACACAGCTACTGAAGATGCACTGGACGACGCCAAGAGATACTGTCTCCATTTGTGGACGCCATTGATGACTCGACTGTCATCAGACAGTAGAATGTCCTTTTCCCTTTCTTAGGAGAAAGAATGCTTAGAGAAGCATCCTGGTATCTGCAATTTCCTTCAAGACAGTCCAGCAAGTGCCAGGTGGCAGCGGGTGGCAGTCACAGTAGCTCCAGCTGGGGGGCAAGGCACACAGGAGTGCCAATGCTGTAAGTTAGAAACTTCAAATAACCTTCAAACAGCACAAGTATATTAGTTTTCAACTCAGAGCACACATGCCCTCAACAGGCTGTCGAGTACACCCAGGGAGTCAAAGAGCTGCACATCAGACTGGGCCTGGCTGAGACTGGGAGATGGCAGTTTTTCCTCCTGAGGACATAAATTACCATCCAGTCTCCACCTGAGAGTAGCGTTCACCTGTTCTGAGGGTACACAGCAGCATCACCTGCCACACATTCCAGCAGGAGCCAGGGGCTCACAAGAGCTGCCCACACAGAAGCCAACATCCAGGTCTAAGCTAAACTGAGAAGGGGGCTAGGCACAGTGGCTCACACCTGTAATCTTAGCACTTTGGGAGGCTGAGGCGGAGGATCACTTGAGGTCGGGAGTTCGAGACCAGCCTGGCCAACATGAGGAAACCCCATCTCTACTTAAAGTACAAAAATTAGCCGGGCCTGGTGACAGGTGCCTATAGTCTCAGCTACTTGGGAAGTAGCTGAACCCGGGAGACAGGTTGCAGTGAGCCAAGATCACGCCACTCCACTCAAGCCTGGGCGACAGAGTGAGATGCTGTCTCAAAAATAAACAAACAAATGGAGAAGGGGGACCCAAAGCAAAAGGTCACAGACAGTGGCAAGGGGTGTGACCCCAGAAATCCAGAGTCAGACGTGCTCAGGGACCACGTGAGGCCGTCTTGAAAACAGGGCACCTTCCAAAGTCTGCCAGCCACCACGCTAAGGTCAGCTGGTCTGTGTTCCGTCCCTGAAATGTTCTGGGTCGCACGACAGGGCCATGTGGATTATTCTGCTAGGTCGTCTTGTGGGTCCCCTGCATTTAGCGCCAGCTCCCTCGCCGTGTATCCATACCTTGGGGGTCCGGGCAGTCCCACTAGTGACAGGCCTGACATCGCAGCTGTGGCGGAAAGCTGCTGGGGAGTCTCTCACTTACAGGATGTGGAATATGGCTTCTGTGATGGGGTAACCGGGGCTCTCCCCAAGTGCACAGGCTCCCGACCCTGCTCTCTGCAGCAAACAGGTGGAGCTTTGGAGAAAGTCAGCCCCTCACGGTTTGTCTGTGGAAGTGGTGAGGCGGGAAGGGCCGGGGGCCAGGTCCTCCCCCACCCTGAGCAGGGAGCAGGAGACTGCAGCAGTCCCAGCCCCACCCGCAGGGCCAGGCCAGTTTCAGCTGTTTCTACTGCACACAGACTTTGCTGGGAAAAACCTGGGCCATGGCTGCTGGAAAGCCTTTACGTAGAATGAGAAATGGGAAGCTGGCCAGCATTCCAGTGCGGGTCATTTAGGCTGTTTGTCCCCGAATCCCCAAACACCTGGGGGAGCTGGGAGGTGGCTTCAGCAGCAGGCCCTGGGGCTTGGCAGGAGGCTGGTGCTGGCATGCTGCAAGGCGGCCTCTGCACCTCCTGGACGACGCTCTCCTGGGCTTCCGCCATTGCCCCCAGCCCCTTCAGGGCTGGATCTAACCGTCTCTCCCCATGAGGTCCAGAGCACACTTCCCCAAGAGAAACTGGGATCACCCCCGCCCTCACCTGCCGGTGTTTCTCCTTGAAACATTTACTGGGCCTTTTTCTCTGGTTTCCTGCTACTTCACCTCTGCCATGCTGCCTGAGAGCAGCACCTTTGAAAACCACATGGACCCAGCAGGCACAGAGGCAGGCACCTCTGTCTCTCCTGCTCCCCCTCCGCCTCAGAAACAGCCAAGAGCTTATTTTATTCCTAACAATTCCTCCCAGAATTTGAACTCCCAAAAGGACACATCCAGCGATCAGCAAGGAAGTGATCTGAGGTACTGCAGAATGAAGAAAAACCTAGGTGTTGAAAACCAGGGAGAAGGAGCAGGGCCTGCACGAGTGGCATGCAGAAAGGGCCAAGGCCCTGGAAGGGGCTGTAGCCGGAGAGCTGCTGGAATTCAGACGCAAAAGCAGAAAGCCAAAACCAAAAAAACGCTAAGGAGCGTCACGGGCTAAAGGCACACCGACTTTATTACACGGCCAAATGTGAGTAAGAGCGATTCCTATAGTTACATGCTCAGGTCCTGAGATTTAAACAGTGAAGGAAATCAGTCGGTAAGGAAGGGCCAGCTTGGCCTCTACCCCAGGGCTGGGCAGAGCCACGCCCAGCAGTTTCACCTCCTCTCAAAAGACAACCATCAAACCAAAGAGAATCAGACCAGAAGCTGAAACCAGGCAAACAAAATACGACACAAAGTGAAGGACAGCACCGACCAGGTCACTTCCCGCTCCTCGTGCTCCCAGGGTTCCTCTTCCAGGGCTTCCCGCTAGGGACCCGAAACACACACACCCACACACACACACACACACACTCACTAAGGAAACTGCTTCTCAGCTCCTTCGTGCACACACACATCCGTCTGCTCCCCCTAGAAATTTTCTTAGGCTTTCTCCAAGATGCTATGGGCATACTTTGCATGGCTGAGTTACTCACTGTGTGTGTGTGGTGGGGGGGGGTGGGGAGGGGGGGAGGAGACGTTAAAGAGGAGAGGTTTTACGTCCAAAAAACATCAACCCCTTTATTCAGGAATCAACTGGACCAAGGCTGCGTGTTGGGGGAGACCCTGTAACCACCTGCCAAGTGCGCTAGCGGTATCTGGTTTCTTTCCATATAGATTAACTGTGCCCTCACCTAAAAGACCGGCCCTTTGAAACTTTTTGAAGATTCATACAGACTCGCTCTTGTGCTACATCTTTTCTTGAGAAAAAGCCAATCATCACAAGCAGATAATCCGTGTAAGGACTGCGGAAGTGTGTATCCTTGTATGGACATCCCAGTGGAAACCCTTGGAGTATGGAATCAAAAACCCTGCCAACTTTCCTCTGGCAAGATAACTTTGTTTAACAATTGAAATTAATTCATAATCAAAATGTGGCTTATTCACAGCATTTTCAAAAATCCCAACCAAATCCTTCCTGGCCTCAACTTTGTCACCATGACATACACAGAAGAAATAAAAACTATTTCTACGTACAAAGTCACAGGATGCCCTTGCTTTACCAAACTGGCCTCATTATAAGGTCTGAATGGATTTCTACAAACTATGCACGTAATCTCATCAGCGCTAACTTCAAAATAAATAACTTCCCTTTTGACCAACACCGGGAGACCAACAGAAGCTTCTGACGGCTCAGCTTGGCCGGGACGTGTTTCCAGAGAGGTGCCCGGGTCTACCAGGACCACCTGGAATACGAAGGCGCAGAAGGGAGCCCGAGGGGTAGCAATTCTCTTAGCAGTGAAGACGGTGTGGGTCACACAACCGGACAAAAGAAGAAACAAAAATGACTGCAAGCTCACTCGAGTGTAGGGAAACAACTGCAGCTGAAAAACATTTGAAATTATGGTTCTCAAGGCAAGTTGTGTTTTTATTCATTACATGTGAACGGTCATCCCCAGAACCACGTACAATAACCAGCCTCAGGGGCGCGTCGCAAGGACCCGTCTGGGCTGGGACCTGAAGCAGGGCCCGGGTGGCCCATCCTGGAGGTGGGACGGGAATGACACATCCAGAGAAGTCCCAGCGATGGGGTTCGCGGGGCAACTCGACGTGGCCGGGACAGCGGGCTCCCGGCGGACCCGGGCGGCGCCCAGAGCCCGAGCCCCGTCCCGTCCCCCCGTCTCGTCCCGTCCGCCCGGAAGCAGCGGCGCGGGGCACGTGGGCCAGGCCGGGCCGACCCAGGGCACTCGGCCGCTCTGTCGGCGCCGCCCCCGCGCCAGCTGTCAGGGCCCGGGTCTGCACGGGGGCGGGTCCGGGGCGGCGCCGGTCGGGGACCCCGAGGCCACGGAGCCGCGCCCCCGCCCGCCTGGCCCCGGCCCCGGCCCCGGCGCGGCGCAGACAATGGCGCGGCCCGGCCCGGCCCCGGCGCGGTCCGCGGCGGACGGGGCTCGGGGGCGGGCGGCGGCGCGGCGGCGCCCGCGCACTCACCTCGGCCCGGCCTCTGGGGCGGCTCCCGGCCCGCTGCGGACGACGGCGGCGCGGGCGGACGCTCCATTCATTACCGCGGCTTTGTCTGCCCCCGCGCCCCTCCCGCGGCCCCGCCGCCCGCCGCCCGCGACGCCGCCGGACGCTGTGCCCCTCCCAGGGCCCCGCGCGGCGCGGGGCGGGGCCGTCAGGGGGCGGGGCCGTCAGGGGCGGGGCCTGCGCGCGCAGGCGCGGTGTCCGCGTCCCCGCCCCGCCTCATCCCCGGCCACCGCGGGAGGACAGAGCAGCTGAGGCGTCGCCGCTGGGACAGGGCCGGGCAGACGACGCAGGCGCAGTGCCCGCGCCGGCTCCGCCCCCAGGTGCGAGAGGGGCAAACTACGCAGGCGCAGTGCGCACTCCGGCGGCGGGCGGGCGGGCGGTTGGCTGGCCCGAGGCTCTCTGGCCGGGCGGGGCGGGGCCGTCGCGGTTTCTTCTCGTGGCTTGGCCGTTGGTGGCGGCTCGGCGCCCTCCCAACGGCCCACCGCGGGTTTCCGGGACAGCCGGCAGGGCAGGTCCCCGTCCTGCCCCGAGCCCCCTTACCTGGCACGGAGGTCGCTCGGTGCGGCGCGGTCGGGCCCCGCAGGCTGGGACCTAAGCCCTTGAGCCTAAGGCGATTAGGGCTCCCGCGCGGGCCGGTCCCGCGGGGGCGGAATTAACGCCTAAGCCCCGAGCCGGGTCGGCGGGAGGAGGGGGGGCCGGGGCCGGCGCCGGGGCTGCGGGTGCGGAGCGCACGGGCATGGCCGCTCTCAGGGTGTGGAGGAAACGTGCACGTTTCCTAACGAATTTCTGAGCAGACCAGATACACTCTGCAGGCTGAGTCTGGCCCCGAGGTCCCCCGTTGGTGACACGGGTTGAGGCGTTTTCTCCGCCCGAGTGTGAGAGTGAGACGAGCCCGCGTCGCGGTCACCGGCTGGGGCGCGAGCGTGGGGGTGAGTCCCGGCCGCCCCTGCCCCGCGGCTGTGCCCGTTCACCCGCAGGCTGACTACTCCAGAGTCCACCTCCAGCCCTCGGCCAGGCTTCGGATGGTGCCTGAGCTAACAAGGCTTTTCTCGTAAGAGGTTGGGGGAGAATTAAAACAATATTTGGGATATATGAAAAATATATGACATTCAAATATCGGCCAGGCGCGGTGGCTCACGCCTGTCATCCCAGCACTTTGGGAGGCGGAGGCAGGTGGATCACCTGAGGTTATGAGTTCGAGACCAGCCTGACCAACATGGCGAAACCCCTACCCTAAAATACAAAAATTAGCCAGGCAGTGGTGGTGCATATCTGAAATCCCAGCTACTCAGGAGGCTGAGGCAGGGGGAATCGCTTGAACCCGGGAGGCGGAGGTTGCAGTGAGCTGAGGTCGCGCCACTGCATTCCAGCCTGGGCGACAGAGCAAGACCTGCATCAAAAAAAAAAAAACAGATGTCAGTTTTCTAAGAAGTTCTATGCGGACACAGCCATGCCTGTCCACGTAGTTAGAAGATACATTGTTTTTACCTTTCACTACAGCTGAGGAGCTGAGACTGGGCGCTGACACTCAAAAGGAGCTCCCTGTTTCTTTCTTTTTTTTTTTTTTTTTTTTTTTGAGACGAAGTCTCGCTCTGTCGCCCAGGCTGGAGTGCAAAGGCATGATCTCAGCTCACTGCAACCTGCGCCTCCAGGGTTCAAGAAATTCTCCTGTCTCAGCCTCCCAAGTAGCTGGGACTACAGGTGTGCGCCACCACGCCTGGCTAATTTTTGTATATTTAGTAGGGACAGGGTTTCACCACGTTGGCCAAGCTGGTCTCAGTCTCCTTAGCCTCGTGATCCACCTGCCTGGGCCTCCTAAAATGCTGGGATTACAGGCGTGAGCCACCTCACCTCGCCTCGGCCCGGCCTGGGGCTCCCTGTTTCATTCAGAGTCCAGGCCAGTGTTCTCAGGCCAGCTCTGCCCCCTGCAGTCCTCATCAGCTCTGCAGCAGCCCCAGCCTCCTTCATGCCTGCTTTGGGGTCTTCGAACTGACCTTTTGTCTGCCTGGGATGCTCTTACCCGGGTATCTGCCAGTGTTGAGCTCCCAGACCGCTGCCCAAATGTTAGCCTAGTGGGAGGCTCTCTGGGGCCATGCTCTGGGAAGTAACACTCGACTCTCCTCACCCCCTCTGTGGGCTCTAACATGCTGTATATGCGTGTCATGCTGCCCCCTGCTAGAATCAGTGGAGGAGGGGACTTCTTTGTTGTGTGTGCTGAGGAAGCTTGCCCAGTGCCCAGAGCAAGACCCCACTAAGCTTTGTGGAGCTCGTTAGTGGGGCCCCACAATTGCCTGGCACTCAGCTAGGGGCAGAAATAGAAGATTCCTGGGGCCAACGAGCAATGGCTCTTCCCAGAGGGACCCGCCAGTCAGTGACTCTCGGTGAGTGCAGGTTCACAGGCCCCTCCTAGTGCCTTCCAAATTGTGCAGGGCAGCCAGGTGTGGCCTATTCTCCAGCCCCCTCACAGGAAGATGCTGTTTGTATGTTGGGTGGCCCTTGAACTCAGTGGCCAAATGGGCCACCCTGGAGCACGGAAGGGCCCTCTATGAATCATGAGGCCAGGACCCAGCATCACCTGGGACTGTCCCGGGAAGCCAGGACCTCGGGCCTCCATCAGCTGCAGTCCATTCATTTCATCTTTGACGGGTACTTTCTGTATGCCCAAGATATGGTATCTTATTTTTTCTTTTTCTTTTTGTGTCTTGAGAAAATAGGTATCTTATTTTTTCATTCATCTGAAGTGTGACATCCCAGGGCCAGGTGTTTTATCTGAGTTGCATGCACAGACTCAGCCCCAGGAAGGCAGGGAGGAGTGGTACTGTACAGGGCAGTGCATGTCCGGTGCTCAGCAGTGAGGAGGAAGAGCAGCTGGAGCCCTGGTCTGTTCAGAGGCTGCAGGTGGACCCACAGCATCTTCGGAAGGCAGGGGGCCCTCCATGCCTGGGGCACGGTGGCCTTGGAGGGGTCACCCTCATTCGATGTGAACTTGGTCGGGTTTCTTAGCTGTGAATTAAGATTATGACCCCAGCGTGGGGGGTGGGGCATGGAGCCGATGGCGTCACGTGTGGAAGCCGCTGGGTCACCCCGTCCCCTGGTGACCACTGGTCACTGGGGAGGCACAGACTTCGCAGTGGCAGGTTCCTGAGGGTCAGGGCCTGAAAGGAGGGTAGCTGTGTTCCTTGGCCGCAGGGGTGAGGATATACATCTGCCAGTCCCTGCCTACAGTGGGGGGTGGGGTGGAGCCCCATGGTCCCTTCCATCTGGAATCTCAGACCTGGCCCCCTCTGCCCTCCTGTGCCTCCGTCTGCCTTTTAGGGCAACAAGAATGCTGTGTGCCCCACTGGGAAGGGTGGTGGGGGAGGACTCCAGAGTGGGCAGGCCTCGGCTGCTGCAGAAGGGATAGTTGCTCTGGGTACGGGGGAGGCTCAGTCCCTGGACACTACTGGTCACCCTTTGACATGACGGGGACTTCACCACATTGTCCCTCACCCACCCACCCATGCAGAGGGTCCCCAGGGCTTCACCATGAGGCCCCATAGGGGCAGAGCCCGGGTCATGCAATATCTGGGAAGTCCACACTGTGGCCCCAGGAGAAGGTTCTGGATGTGCCTTCTGGAAGTGAAGGGTGGACTCATGGCGCTGCCCGAATAAAGATAAACCACAGGCCAGAGGGAGGCCCGTCCAGGATCCGTGGCCACCTGCCTCTCCGACTGTCCTCTGAGGCCGAGTCAGGAGGAGATGGAAAGAGGGGGGCGCCACAGGCTCGTCTCAACCCCCACGTTTACTCCGCCACACCGACCCCAAACCCCTGCATGCGGCCGGGACCCCTGGCTCTCCTGCGCCCACCCCAGCCCTGCCGGCCGCCAGGGCATTTTGAGGGACAAAATGTCGGACGGTGGAAGGGGCGTTGGGCAGGCTCGGTGGGCAAGGGAAGAGGTTTCCCGCGCTCTGTGAACCCCCGCATTCAGGGTTGGAAAGGGAGGAAAGGAGCCGGGCGCTGGGGCGGCGACGCACGGGGTGCGGGCAGCGAGACCCCGCCCGGGCTTCGCGTTGCGGGATGCAGCGGACGGAAGGAGCCCCGACGCCGGGGACCCCACGCCTGCCGGCCCGGCCCCTTCCTTCCTTCCTCCCTCTCCGCAGAGGCAGCGCGGTGACCAGGCCTGGGTGGGGCCAGGGCGGTGCGTCTCGGTTCCTCCAACCTGGACCCCACCCTGGAGGCGCCGTGATCTCGCCCCGCCTCCAGGAAGGCCCCCGCATCGTGCCTGCGACCCGAGGACTCCGCTTTCCGCCGCCTCCCGCTAGTCCCGCCCCGCGCCCTTCCTCGTCTCCATCTGCGGTCCGGGTGCGGCGCCCGTGAGGCCAGCGGGGTGCTGGGATCCCCCGAGCCCGCGCGCGGGACGCCCCACGGGGTCTGCACGAACCTTGATGACCCGGGTCCCTGCTCCCCCCAGAACAGCGCCCAGGGCTCGGAGAAATCCCACAAAGCCAAGCCGTGGGCCCCAGACGCTCCTGGGGGACCTCGGTCGGAAGGGCAGGGCGGGCACCCCTGGAGGGAGGGATGCGCACTGACCCCGGGAGAACCAGAAGCACCCCCAGGCATCTCCCCCAGGAGTCTCCCACCCACCCCCTCATTGTTCCCACCCAGGTTTTACCTTCCCTCCAGGCATCTTCCCCAGCAATCACCCGCCCAGCTTTTACCTTCCCACCCTACCCGCAGGCATCTCCCCCTGGAATCACCCACCCACCCAGGTTTTTCACTTTCCCACCCTCCCCATAGGCATCTCCCCAGGAATCACCCGCCCAGCTTTCACCTTCCCACCCTCCCCCGAGGCATCTCCTCCCAGGAATCACCCACCCCCCAGCTTTTTCACCTTCCCACCCTTCCTCCGCGCATCTCCCCAGGAATCAACCGCCAGCTTTCACCTTCCCACCCTCCCCCAGGCATCTTCTCCAGGAATCACCCACCCACCCCAGCTTTTTCACCTTCCCACCCTCCCTCCAGGCATCTCCCCAGGAATCACCCGCCTAGCTTACACCTTCCCACCCTCCCCCCCCCAGGCATCTGCCTCCAGGAATCACCCACCCCCAGCTTCCACCTTCCCACCCTCCCTCCGGGCATCTCCCCCGGAATCACCCCCCAGCTTACACCTTCCCACCCTCCCCCCAGGCATCTCCTCCAGGAATCACCCACCCACCCAGCTTTTTCACCTTCCCACCCTCCCTCCGGGCATCTCCCCAGGAATCACCCGCCCCCCAGGCATCTCCCTAGGAATCACCCGCCCAGCTTTCACCTTCCCACCCTCCCCCCAGGCATCTCCCGGCTGCCTCGCCCCCACTCCGGCATCTTTCCCACCCAGCTTCCACCGTCCACTGGGCATCGCCCCCCACGTGGGCATCTCGGCTCTGTCCTGCCCGGAGTGGCCGCAGCCTGGCAGGGAGGAAGCGCGGCTAGACGCCCGCCTTCGGAAAGTGTCTCCGTGACTCTGTGCGCTTAGACTCCGGGTGCGCCGCTGCGGGCTCGTGGATGCAGCCGTCCGCTCCTGTCGGGTGGACGAACCCGGGGCCCGCGTGGAGCCGCTCGGACAAGGCGCGCCCGGGAGGGGTGCGGGGCGGGGGTAGGGTCCTAGGTCAGCGCCCGGCCCAGGCCCAGCCCCGCCGCCGGATCCACGGGACCTCTGTTCCCCCAGTCCTGAGAAATCGGAACACCGGTAGCACCCCCACTCCCGGCCGGAGCCTGCGGCCTCCAGGTTGCGCGCCTCTGTACAGGCGAGGCCCGGGTTGGGACCGCGCCGCGGGCCAACTTCCCTAAAGGGTAGGGTCGGGAGAGCGCCCCAGGAGGACGAGACCCGGAAGTGCTGGGCGCCGGGCTGGAGTCTGGCCCCCTTCCTGGGGGGGTGGCGGACGGGGCTGAGGGCGGGGAGAAGACCACCGGGGCTGCGGGGGAGGCAGTGAGGGAGCGTCCAGGGAGAGAACCCCGGGTGGGTGACGCCGCAGGGGAGCTGAGGGGCGAGGGCCTGGGGGGAAGTGGAGCTTCTGGCCCAGGGCAGCGTCTGTGGCCGGGGCGGGGAAGGCGGGAGGAAATCTCAGGTGGCGGGGGAAGGGAAGGGGCTGCGGGACAGGGGGCAGGTGCATGGGGTGCAGGACAGTGAGCAGGAGCCCGCCGGTGCTCGGGTCAGGAAGCGGCTGGAGCCAGGCAGCAGAAGCGCGAGAGCGCTAAGGGAGCAGGCTGGGAGGGGTGGGGGCGGCAGCGGCTCCCCGCTGCGGCGGCCCTGCTTCTGTCTGAGGTTCCACGGTGGAAAGGGATTTGGAACTTGTGATCATAGCTGGGACTGCCAGATTTAGTGGATAAAAATATGAAATTGCATGGGGCCGGCCGGGCGCGGTGGCTCACGCCTGTAATCCCACCACTTTGGGAGGCTGAGGTGGGCAGATCACCTGAGGTCAGGAGTTTGAGACCATCCTGGCCAACATGGAGTTTCACCCCAAAATACCAAATTAGCCAGGCATGGTAGTTCGCACCTGTAATGCCAGCTACCCAGGAGGCTGAGGCAGGAGAATCACTGGAACCCAGGAGCCAGAGGTTGCAGTGAGCTGAGATGGGGCCATTCAGGCTGGGCGACAAAAGCGAATCTGTCTAAAAAACAAGAGTGTGTGTATGTGTGTGTGTGTGTATATGTATAGTGTGTATATATATGTTTGTTTCAGAGACAGAGTCTTGCTCTTCGTCCCGGCTGGAGCGCAGTGGTTTGATGTCACTAGGGCCTGACTCTCCTAGGCTCAAGGGCTCCTCCCACCTCGGCCTCTGAGTAGCTGGGATTACAGGCATGAACCACTGTGCCTGGCCTAAATGTGTGCCATCTTTATTTCAAATGCTTGTTAAAATGCTGTTGATACTCTTCAGGACAAAAGCAAAGATATCCCCCTGCAGAAATTTGGGAACTACGTGCAGAGCTTTACAGAGCAGAGGCGGCGCCACAGCTGAGCCCTGGCTGCTGACCAGGGAGTGGAGCTCTGTCTGAGCAGACTGAGGAGCAAGGAAACCAGGCAGGGAGGGGGAGAGGCCTGGCGGAGCCAGACTTCAGCTGCCATCTTGTCTGGTGGCACAGCTCGTGGCCACAGGTTGTAGGCTCTGTTTCTGGAAGGTTCAGGTACAGCAAGATTCCCCCTTATCTCCTTGGCTGTGTCCCTACCTGAGGTGCCATGAGGCCAACAGACATCACTCAAGTTCATGGCCAGCCAAACTCCCACAGAGAAGAATCCCACACGGAGGATCAGGCTCCTCTGGAAATCCTTCCTATCCTGAAAAGCTGCGGACACTCTCGAAACCAGTCTCCCACCTCATCTGGAATTTCAGGAGCTCCATTTGCTGAGCCAGAGTGCTCTTGGCGACCCTGCAGGAAGCCACATGGCACCTCTGGGCTTTGCACCATGTGTGTTCTCTTCTAAACTGCTGTTTTTACTGAGCAAAGAGCCTCACATGCCACTGATGGTGGCGGTGGTGGGTTGTTTTGAATGGCTGCCTACGCTGCGTAGCCCATTCACGCACACAGTCCTGTGGGATTGTGACATAATAAACAGCCAGGTGCGGTGGCTCACGTCTGTAATCCCAGCACTTTGGGAGGCCGAGGTGGGAGAATCACCTGAGGCTGGGAGTTCGAGACCAGCCTGACCAACATGGTGAAACCCCATTCTACTAAAAATACAAAATTAGCCGGGGGTGATGGTGCATGCCTGTAGTCCCAGCTACTCAGGAGGCTGAGACAGGAGAATTGCTTGAACCCAGGAGGCAGAGGTTGCGGTAAGCCGAGATCGCACCAGTGCACTCCAGCCTGGACAACAAGAGTGAAACACCGTCTCAAAAAATAAAAGAAAAAGAAATAGATATTGTATCTCTGCCTCTGGTTCCTAACACAGAAGCTCCTAAAACCACTGAAATTCTGATTTCATCTGACTAGCCATGCCTCTCCTTTATCATATCTTTTATAATAAACATGTTTCTCTGAGTTCTGTGAGCCATTTTTTTTTTTTCTTTTTTTGAGATGGAGTTTCACTCTTGTTGCCCAGGCTGGAGTGCAATGGAGCAATCTTGGTTCACTGCAACCTCGTCTCCTGGGTTTAAGCAATTCTCCTGCCTCAGCCTCCCAAGTAGCTGGGATTACAGGCGTGCAACACTACATCTGGCTAATTTCGTATTTTTAGTGGAGATGGGTTTTCATTATGTTGGTCAGGCTGGCCTCCAACTGCCGACCTCAGGTGATCCACCCGCCTCGGCCTCCCGAAGTGCTGGGATTACAGGCATGGGCCACCGTGCCTGGCCCTGACCCATTCTATTAATAACAAAGTATCCAACCCAAAGAAGGGGTTGTAGGAACCCCTGAATCACACCTGCCTGATCAGAAGGACCAGAGACCCACCTTCCACTTGGAGGTGAAGTGGGGGGGCAGGCTGTGGAGCTGAGCCCTTAACCTGTGGGATCCGCCTTGAACTCCAGGTGGAGAGTGTCAGAATCAGAGTGAATTGTTGGACATGCAGTTGGTGTCCAGGGAGTAGGAAACTGGCTGATGCGGGAACCCTCCACCCACATTTGGTGTCACAAGCAGAGTGTTCTATGTGAGAGAGGAGAGGAAAACAGTTTTTTTTCCTTTTAGCAAGGATCTGAAGTGTGTCCATTCCTATACCAAAAACAATTCACAGAGGACCATGATCAGCTTCGTTCCTTTGCAGATACTCTGAGTATTTTCTTAGAAAACATTCCTGGCGGGGGAAACTTCAAATATTTATTTATTTTAAATGTTCAAATCTTCCTTTTTTTTGTGAGACAGGGTTTTGCCCTGTCGCTCAGGCTCACGCCTGTAATCCCGGCTACTCGAGAGGCCGAGGTGGGAGGAACCCTTGAGCCTAGGAGAGTCAGGCTGTAGTGAGCCGACATCAAAACACTGCACCCCAGAGTTGATGGAGTTTCCGATGATAGTCGATGGTACGGTGGCACCATCCTCGCTCACTGCAGCTTCGCTCCTCGGCTCAAGTGAGCCCCTCGCCTCGGCCTCCCAAAGTGCTGGGGTTACGAGCTGCGCCCCTGCCGTGCTTGGCTGCACTGCAAAATTGTATGGAGATAATTGCAGTTTCACATGCAGTTGTGAGAAATAATAGTACAGAGAGATCTCCTGTATGGTTTGCTCAGTTTTTCCCAAGGTACCCTTTTACAAAACTAGAGTGGAACATCGCAGCCAGGGTATGGATGTCAAGATCGTCCACGGATCTTACCTCAGAGTCCCTCAGTTTTACGTCTACTCGTTTGTATGTGTATATTAAATTCTGCATGATATTATCACCAGGCAAGGCCTCTGCGCCCACAGTCACGATGCTGGAGTGCTCCAGTAACCACAGGATTGCTCATGTCATCCATTTATAGCCACACCCGCCTCCCTCCTATCCCCACCCTGACACGAATCACTGGCAAACATGAATCTGTTCTTTTCTAAAACTGTGTCATTTAAAAATCACATAGTAGGCTGGGCGTGGTGGCTCACACCTGTAATCCCAGCATTTTGGGAGGCTGAGGCGGGAGGATCACCTGAGGTCAGGAGTTTGCAACCAGCCTGGCCAGCATGGTGAAACCCCGTCTCTACTAAAAATACAAAAAATTAGCCGGGCGTGGCGATGGACGTCTGTAATCCCAGCTACTTGGGAGGCTGAGATAGAATTGCTTCAACCTGGGAGGCAGAGGTTGCAATTAGCTAAGATGGTGCCATTGCACTCCAGCCTGGGCAACAAGAGCAAAACTCCATCTCAAATAAAAGAAATCACAGGAATGCCAAGTGAAAAAGCAGAAGAAAAAAAAAAAATCACAGGGGCAGGCATGGTGGCTCACACCTGTAATCCAAGCACTTTGGAGGCCAAGGCGGGCAGATCACCTGATGTCGGGAGTTCAAGACTAGCCTGACCAACATGGTGAAACCCCATCTTTAAAAATAAAAATATTTTTTAAGAAAAAAAAATCACATAGTAAGTAACATTTTGGGATTGGGTATTTTTGCTCAGTATAATTCCTTGGCAATGCTTCACCCCAGGTGTTGCATGTATCAACAGCCTGCTCCTTTTCCCTGCTGAGTAGAGCTGCGTGGAATGGACGCACTGCAGCGCAGTTACCATTCACCTGCTCAGGGACATCTGGGCTGATTTCAGTTTTGGTCTGTTACAAATATAGCTGCTATGAACATTTGTACACAAGTCTTGCTGTGAACAAAAGTCTTTATTTCTCAGGCATGATGGTTCACGTCTGTAATCCCAGCATATTGGGAGGCCGAGGCGGGCAGATCACGAGGTCAGGAGTTTGAGACCAGCCTGACCAACATGGTGAAACCCTGTCCCTACTAAAAATACAAAAATTAGCCAGGCGTGGTGGCGGGCACCTGTAATCCCAGCTACTTGGGAGGCTGCTGAGGCAGGAAAATTGCTTACACCCAGGAGGCAGAGGTTGCAGTGAGCCAGAATCGTGCCATTGTACTACAGCGTGGGCAACAAAGCAAGACTCTGTCTTCTTTAAAAAAAAGAAAAGATTTCTACAAATTCTACCTTCCAAGACTCTGTCTCAAAAAAAAAAAAAGTCCTTATTTCTCAGGGGTGAATGCCCAGGAGCACAACTGCTGGGTCTCATGGTAGTTGCATGTTTAGTTTTTGAAGAAACCACCAGGCTGTTTTCCAGAATGGCTGTACCATTTTGCATTCCCACCAGCAAAGCACGAGTGGTCCAGCTGCTTCACAGGTCTTTGCCAGCATTTGGTGGTGCTGCTGCTTTTCACACGAGTCATTTTAATAGGTGTGATGTCTTGTGGCACTTTTAGTTTGCGTCTCCGTAATGGCTAGGACGCTGGACGTCTTTGCATATTCTGTATATTCCTTTCATGGAAATGTCTCTTCATACGTTTTGCTGATTTGTCTATTGGATGGCTTGTTTATGTTTTAATTTTTTGCTGTTGAGTTTTGAGAGCTTTTTTATATTCTATATGCCAGTCCTTTGTGAGACGGGGGGTGTGCAAATGCTTTTTCTCAGTCTGTAGCTTGTCATTTCATCCTCTTAACAGGGTCTTTCACAGAGCAAAAGTTTTTAGTTTTAATGAGGTTCCATTTATCAATATTTTATTTTATGGCTCATGCTTTTGGTATCAAATCTAAGAACATTTTGCCTAGCCCAAGATCGCAAAGATTTTCTCTATGTTTTTTCTAAAAGTTTTATAACTTCACATTTAGATCCATGGTCAATTCTGGGTGAATTTTTTTTTTTTTTGAGATGGTGTCTTGCTCCATCACCCAGGCTGGAGTGCAGTGGCACGATCTCGGCTCACCACAACCTCCGCCTTCTGGGTTCAAGCGATTCTCCTGCCTCAGCCTCTTGAATAGCTGGGATTACAGGCGTCCACCACCACACACAGCTAATTTTGTATTTTTGTAGAGATGGTTTTTTTTTTTTTTTTTAATTCGGTCTCCGTAGAGACTGTGAAAGTTTGCCAATGCCAACTATATTTCAAGTCGTCATGGCGGGGTATTGGGAGAAGTTTTCAATCAGCAATAATCACACCTCGGATAAACGTCATTGGCTACGTTACTGCCACTGCGCAAAGCTAGAGATGGGGTTTTGTCATGTTGCCCAGGCTGGTCTCGAATCCTGAGCTCAAGCGATCCTCCCACCTCAGCCACCTGAGTAGCTAGGACTACAGACGTACCACCATGACTGGCTAATTTTTTGTTTTTGTTTTTGGTATAGATGGGGGTTTTGCCATGTTACCAAGGCTGGGATTCATTTAATGTAAGTTGTCAAATTTCCGTGGAGTTTTCATAGTGTTCCCTTAATATCCTGTTGATGTCTGTAGGGTCTGTGGTCATATCCCCTGTTTCTTTCCTGATATTGATTATTTGTCTTGTTTGATTCTTTTCCTTTGTATTAGGGTTCTTCAGAGAAACAGAACATAATATATATAATACATCCTGTTGGCTCTCTCTATGTGTATTTCTCTCTCTCTCTCTTTCTCATCTATTTTCGAGAGACACACAGAGACAGAGAGAGAAAAAAGATTTATTTTGCGCAACTGGGGGCCAGGCACGGTAGCTCACGCCTGTTAATCCCAGCCCATTGAGAGGCCCAGGCAGGCAGACAGCTTGAGCTCAGCAGTTTGAGACCAGCCTGGGCAACACAGTAAAACCCAGTCTCTACAAAAAATATGACAAATTAGCCAAGGATGGTGGCATGCGCCTGTAGTCCCAGCTCCTTGGGAGACTGAGGTGGGAGGATCGCTTGAGTCTTGGAGGTCAAGGCTGCAGTGAGTTGAGATTATACCACTGTACTCCAGCCTGGGCAACACAGTGAGACCCTGTCTAAAAAAAAAAAAAGAAAGAAAGAAAAGCCATTGGCCTATGCAAGTCGGCTACTCCTAAATCTGATGGGGGAGGCTGGAGACTCAGGAAAGTGTTGAAGTTGTAGTCCAAAGGCCGTCTTCTTTTTTTTTTTTTTTTTTGAGACAGAGTCTCACTCAGTCACCAGGCGCCAGGCTGGAGTGCAGTGGCACGACCTTGGCTCACTGCAACCTCTGCTGCCCGGGTTCAAGCATTCTCCTGCCTCAGCCTCCCGAGTAGCTGGGACTACAGGCGCGCGCCACCACGCCCAGCTAATTTTTTTGTATTTTTAGTAGAGACGGGGTTTCACCATGTTGACCAGGACGGTCTCGATCTCTTGACCTCGTGATCCGCCCGCCTCGGCCTCCCAAAGTGCTGGGATTACAGGCCGTGAGCCACCGCGCCCGGCCAAAGCCCGTCTTCTGTGGAACCAGCAAGAGCTGATGTTGCAGAAGGAATCAGAAGCGGGTCCTGACGAGGGACAATTCTCTTGCTCAGAGGCTATCAGCCTTTGTTCTATTCAGGCCTTGGACTGATTAGAAGAGGCCTGTCCACATTATGAAAGGCAATCTGCTGTCCTCAAAGTCTAACGACTTAAATGCCTCATCAAAAAGCACCTTCACAGGAACATCCAGAGTAATGCCTGAGCAAGCACCTGGACCCTGTGACCCACCCAGGCTGACGCCTGCAGTTAACCGTCGCAGTTCCCTCACTAGTCTTTTGATAGCTGTCCTGTCTGGAACGGTCTCTCCTGTTTCACTCCTGATGTTGGTCATTGTCTTCTTGTTTTTCCTTTGTTAGTCTTGCCTGAGGCTAGCCGCTTTTATTGATCGATTTGAAGAACCAGCTCTTTGTTTCATTGATTTTTCTCTACTGTTTTTCTGTTTTCAATTTCACTAAAATCTGCTCTTACCTGTATTGTTCCTTCCTTCTGCTTTGAATTCTTTTTGCTCCTGTTCTTCTAGGTTCTTCAGGTGAGACCTTAGATTATTGATTCAAGGTTTTTCCTCTTATTCTAAGACATGTAATTAGTGCCATAGGTTTCTCTCTTAGCACTGCTTTTGCTGTGTCCTACAATTTTTGATGTGTTGTATTTTAATTTCAATTTAGTTCAATATTTTTTCATTCATTTTTTTTTTTTTTTCTGAGACAGGGTCCCACTTTGTCGCCTAGCCTGGAGTGTAGTGGCATGATCTCGGCTCACTGCAATTTCCACCTCCCGGGCTTAGGCAATTTCCACCTCTGCCTCCCCAGTAGCTGGGGCCACAGGCAGCCACCACAACGCCTGGCAAGTTTTCGCATTTTTTCGTAGACACAGGGTTTTGCCATATTGCCCAGACTGGTCTCAAACCCCTGGACTCAAGCGATCCTCCTGCCTCAGCTTCCCAAAGTGTTGGAATTATAGGCATGAGCCATGGCACCCGGCCTTTTTTTTTTTTTTGAGACAGTCTTAACAACGTTGCCTACGTTGGCCTTGAACTCCCGGGCTCAACTGATGCTCTTACCTCAGCCTTCCAAATAGTCGGAACTACACCCGTGTGCCACCATGCCAGCCCTATTTTGATTTTCTTTTCGAGATGGAGTATTGCTCTGTCACCAGACTGGAGTGCAGTGGCACGATCTCACAGCAACCTCCACCTCCCGGGTTCGAGCGATTCCCCCTGCCTCAGCCTCCCTAGGAGCTGGGACTACAGGCGTGTGCCACCACACTTGGCTTATTTTTATATTTTTTGGTAGAGAGACAGGGTTTCACCATGTTGGCCAGGATGGTCTCGATCTCCTGACCTCGTGATCCGCCTGCCCCTGCCTCCCAAAGTGCTGGGATTACAGGCGTGAGCCATCACACCCAGCCTAGGTTTTTTAAACAGTCCCACAGGTCCCCGAGGCGATGCTCAGTCAAGGTTTTCTCATCGTTTCCTCAGATTGGGTCACTTCTGTTGTTCTGTCTTCCAGGCCATGGATTCTTTCCTCTGTCGTGTTCATTCTGCTCTTGAGCCCCTCTAGTGAGTTTTTATTTTGGCTTATTGTACTTTTCAACTCTGTAATTTCCATCTAGTTCTTTTCTTTTTGAGACAGTCTCTCGCTGTCACCCAGGCTGGAGTGGTTCCATCGTGACTCATTGCAGCCTCAGCCTCTGGCCTCAAGGCGATGCTCTTGCCTCAGCCCTCCCCCTCCCCACCCCTCACCCTGATTGCATACAACAACAACACACAACTTTTTTCCTCCTTTTTTCATTGTTTCAGGATAGCCTGTAATTGCTCGTTGAAGCAGTTTTGCGGCGGCTGCTTTGCAGTCCTTTTCAGATGATCCCAGTATCTGATTTATCTCAGGGCTGGCATCTGTTGTTTGTCTTTTCTTTATTGAAGTTATGGGTCTCCTGGCTCCTGGTGTGACTAGTGATTGTTTAATTGTAATCCAGACAGTTTGGGTATTAGCAAACTCTGACTCCTACTTAAACCTTCTGTATTAGCAGGCAGTCACCCTGTGGAGGTACAGCACATCCTGGCCTACTTTTGTGGGTTGTGGTTCCTACAATAATTTAGTTTATCTACTGGATCTGCTATTTAGGTGTCTACGTAGTTAGGCTGGTGCTGCCGGTGGGGGATAGAGCGCCTCTCCAGGCTTCTCCAGCTGCTAGGTGGGGTGTCGGCAGACGTGGTGCCGGCAGGTTCTGGCTCTGCCTCTGCTGATTCCCCTCTGGGAGGGCTGTGGGGCTTCTCCCAGCTACTGGGGAGGCAGAGGGAAGGTGAGGAGGCAGTAGGCCTGGACCCCCTTCTGCCACTTGGGGTCAGGAGATGCTGAGCCTGGACTGCCTTCCACTGCTGGGTGGGGATGGGAGGCTCCAGGCTGCCGAGCTTTTTCCAGTCTGTGGTCCCCCACGGGCCTGCTTTCCTCTTCCCCTCGCTCAGAGTCCTGCCATTGTCTGCTGTGCTGGTTCCCAGTGCTGAAAGGTGTATTTAGCTGGAGGAGCACGGAGAGATTAGTCCGTTCCTTCTCTTGAACTAGAAGTCTCTGGTTTTACTTTTAATTTTTATTTATGTAACTATTTATTCTATGTATTTTAAAATAGCTTCATTGTTATATAATTCACAGACATACCACACTGTTTACTGTACATTTAAAATGGGCAGGCTGGGTGCAGTGGCTCATGCCTATAATCTCAGCACTTTGGGAGGCTGAGGAGAGAAGCGCTTGAGTCCAGGAGTTTGAGACCAGCCTGGGCAAAATAGCGAGACCCTGTCTCTACAAAAAATTTTAAAAAGGCCAGGGAAGGTGGCACATGCCTGCAATCCCGGCACTTTGGGAGGCTGACATGGGCGGATCATGAGGTCAGGAGTTCGAGACCAGCCTGGCCAACATAGTGGAACCCTGTCTCTACTAAAAATACAAAAAAAATTAGTCAGGCATGGTGGCGGACACTTGTAATCCCAGCTACTTGGAAGACTGAGGCAGGAGAATCTCTTGAACCTGGGAGGCGCAGGTTGCAGTGAGCCGAGATCTCACCACTGCAATCCAGCCTGGGTGACACAGACAGAGACTCTCAAAAAAAAAAAAAAAACTTAGCCACGTGTGGTGGTGCACATCTGTAGTCCAAGCTACTCAGGAAGCTGATGTGGAAGGATCCCCTTCAGCCCAGGAGTTCAAGGTTGCAGTGAACTGTGATTGCATTAGCTTCGACTCCAGCCTAGATAACAGAGTGAGTCCCTGTCTCAAAAAGAAGTTGATTCAAATGTTTTTAGTACATTCACAGGGTCGTGCGATCCTAGCCGCAGTCAACGTTTTCAGTACATTCTCGGGGTCCTGCAATCCTAGCCGCGGTCAACGTTTTCAGTACATTCTCGGGGTCCTGCGATCCTAGCCGCGGTCAACGTTTTCAGTACATTCTCGGGGTCCTGCAATCCTAGCCGCGGTCAACGTTTTCAGTACATTCTCGGGGTCCTACCATCCTAGCCGCAGTCGGGGTCCCGCGGTCCTAGCCGCGGTCAACGTTTTCAGTACATTCTCGGGGTCCTACGATCCTAGCCGCAGTTGGGGTCCCCCTGGTCCTAGCCGCAGTCAACGTTTTCAGTACATTCTCGGGGTCCTACCATCCTAGCCGCAGTCGGGGTCCCCTGGTCCTAGCCGCAGTCAACGTTTTCAGTACATTCTCGGGGTCCTACCATCCTAGCCACAGTCGGGGTCCCTAGGTCCTAAGCCGCACTCAACGTTTTGAAGTACATTCTCGGGGTCCTACCATCCTAGCCGCAGTCGGGGTCCTGCGATCCTAGCCGCAGTCAACGTTTTCAGTACATTCTCGGGGTCGTGCAATCCTAGCCGCGGTCAACGTTTTCAGTATATTCACAGTGTTGTGCGATCCTAACTGTAGTCAATTTCACAACATTTTCATCACTCCCCCAAAGAAACCTCACACCCATTGGCATTCACTCCCTTCCCCTCCCCGAGAGCCCTGGCAGCCATATTTGCTTATTCTGGGCATTTCATGTAGATGGAATCGTGACAATATGTGATCTTTTGTGTGTGCACAATGTTTTCAAGGGTTATTCATGATGTGGCACGTGTCAAGACTTCGTTTTTACTGCCAAATAATATACCATTTATGTATATACTATATTATCCATTCTTTACCTGTTTTCACTTTTTGGCCGTTGTGAATACATACCACTGCTATGAGTCTTCACATACAAGTTTCTGTGTGGACACATATGTTCATTTCTTGGCTATATGCCTTGGAGTGGACTTGCTGGGATCTGGGACAGCTCTGCGTTCAGCATTTGGAGGAATTGCCTGCCATTTTCTAAAGCAGCTGTTCATCTTAAACTGCCACCAGCAGCTGCGAGAGTCCAGCGCCCCCCACATCCTGCTCAGCTCTCTGACTTTCTGGGTCTGGCTCTCCTGGTGGGTGTGCAGTGGGGACGTCAGTGTGGTCTGCTCAGCTCTCTGACTTTTTGGGTCTAGCTCTCCTGGTAGGTGTGCAGTGGAGACGTCAGTGTGGTCTGCTCAGCTCTCTGACTTTCTGGGTCTGGCTCTCCTGGTGGGTGTGCAGTGGGACGTCAGTGTGGTCTGCTGAGCTCTCTGACTTTTTGGGTCTGGCTCTCCTGGTAGGTGTGCAGTGAGATGTCAGTGTGGTCTGCTCAGCTCTCTGACTTTTTGGGTCTGGCTCTCCTGGTGGGTGTGCAGTGGGATGTCAGTGTGGTCTGCTCAGCTCTCTGACTTTTTGGGTCTAGCTCTCCTGGTGGGTGTGCAGTGGGATGTCAGTGTGGTTTGCTCAGCTTTTGACTTTTTGGGTCTGGCTCTCCTGGTGGGTGTGCAGTGGGGATGTCAGTGTGGTTTTGATCTGCAGGTCCCGAGAGCTCATGACGATCTTTGATGTGCTTATTGGCTATTTGTCGTTGTCTATTTAAGTCCTTTGTCCATTTTAAAATCAGGTTCTAGCTGGGTGCGGTGGCTCACATCTGTAATCCCAACACTTTGGGAGGGCGAGGTGGGCAGATCACCTGAAGTCAGGGGTTCAAGATCAGCCTGGCCAACATGGCGAAACCCCGTTTCTATTAAAAATACAAAAATTAGCTGGGAGTGATGGTGTGTGCCTGTAGTCCCAGCTACTTGGGAGGCTGAGGCAGGAGAATCGCTTGAATCCAGGAGGCGGAGGTTGCAGTGAGCCGAGATCGTGCCACTGCACTCCAGCCTGGGTGAGACAGAGGGAAACTCTGTCTCAAAAAAAACAGGTTGTATGTTTTTTGTTGTGGAGTTGAGGACTGTGGGTTTTATCCTGAGGGAGGTGGGAAGCCAGTGGAAGATGTTAAGCACTGAAGACGCTGTTACTTGGGCTGCTGTAGAAAGAAGCTGAAAGGGTGGGTCAGCTACTGGAACAATCCAGGTGAGAGGCATTGGCCACTTGCTCTGGGAGGGAACAGAAGAAGTGGTGACACAGGACTGTCTCTGGACGTATTTTGAAAGGGGCGTCAACAGGCTTTGCCAGCGGGTCAGAAGTGAGCAGGGAGGGGCTGCCTCTCACCTAGGAAGCCTGGAGCTGCCTTAGCTGAGACAGTGGATTCACATCCTATAGCTGCTATGACAAAGCACCAGAGCCTGGGGGGGCTGAGAAGGGCAGCAGCTCCTTCTCCCACAGCTCTGGAGGCCGGAAGCCTGAAGTCCAGGCATGAGCAGGACTGTGCCCCCCTCTGAAACCCGTAAGAGGGGTCCTTCCTGCCTCTTCCAGCTTCCGGTGGCTGTCAATACTTGGCATTCGTTGGCTTGTGGCCACCTCACTCCCCCTCTGTCTCCATCGTCATGTGGCTGCCTTCACTCTGTGTGCCTGTGCCCCAGTTTCTCTCTCCTTACAGGGATACCACCATGTGCTTGCTTCAGTAGCACCTATACTAAAATCAGAATGATTCAGAGAAGAGTAGCAGACTGTAATTTAGAAAAGGATACCAGTCATTAGCTTAGGGGCCAACTCAAGGACCTCATTGTAACTTTATTACTATTATTATTATTTTAATTTTTTTTTTTTTTTTTTTGAGACAGAGTCTCACTCTACTGCCCAGGCTGGAGTGTAGATGTGTGATCTTGGCTCACTGCAACCTCCGCCCCCTGGATTCAAGTGACTCTTCCGCCTCAGCTTCAAGAGTAGTTGGCATTACAGGGGCGCACCACCACGACCACCTAATTTTTGTATTTTTAGTAGAGACGGGGTTTCACCATGTTGGTCAGGGTGGCCTTGACCTCAGGTGATCTGCCCGCCTCGGCCTCCCAAAGTGCTGTGATAACAGGCGAGAGCCACCATGCTCGGCCTCATCCTAACTTAATTATATCTGCAAAGACCCTATTTCCAAATCAGGTCACAATCACAGGTACTGTAGCTTGTAGGACATCACCAGATCTTTCTGGGGGACACAATTTAAACCGTAACAGAGGAGGAAGACAGCAGAGAAGCTCGGGGACGAAGGCTGAAAGCTGAGTGTCAGACACGTCGAGTTGAGGTGCCTACAGGACGTCCTGGACGAGAGGCCGAGGAGGCAGCTACATGTTGCAGCTGTCAAAGCACACTTTTTAAAAAGTTAAAAACGTCACTCATACAACTCTAAAGATTCATTTAAATCATTAATGAGGAAACCAGCACGATGGTGAGGCTGGTTCAAAAGATTGGAGAGAGGGAAGTATTTGCAGTCACTTAAAAAAAGTTTGAGTAATTCTGCTGATTTAGATTCAAAAAAACAAAAGCTGGTTAATATTCTACAGGGCCGTAAGGAGGCGGTGGCGGAGAAAAAAAAGAAAAAAAATATTCTACAGGGCCACAAACTGCAACCTTTCTTTCATTTTTTATTTTTTGAGATGGAGCCTCTCTCTGTCACCAAGTTGGAGTGCAGTGTCGTGATCTCAGCTCTGCCTCTGCAGCCTCCGCCTCCCAGGTTCAAGTGATTCTCCTGCCTCAGCCTCCTGAGCAGCTGGGATTACAGGTGCACACCACCATGCCCAGCTAATTTTTGTATTTTTAGTAGGGTTTTACCATGTTGGTCAGGCTGGTCTCGAACTCCTGACCTCAGGTGATCCGCCCACCTCAGCCTCCCAAAGTGCTGGGATCACAGGCGTGAGCCACTGTGCCCGGCGAAACTGCAACCTTTTCTAACTGTAATCTTTTCAACTGGGCAGAAATAATTTCTATCACTCACTACCAGACAAAATTTATTTGTGTTGCTGTCAGACAGGAATAATTTTACTAAGCCATCTGTCTTCAGCAAATTAAAGTCTGCCCTTGCTGAGTCGTAAAATATCATAATCAATAGTAAAGAGCAAGCGAAACAGGTGCACACTCCAGAGGATCCGAAAGTCTGCCCGGCAGGCTTGCTCAGGAGCCCTCAGCCTGCCGCTGAATGGACACGGGAATTGTGGGATGTGTAATCCTGAATTTGGGGATGTTTTTAACTTCCTCTTGGGATGATAAATAGCCTCCAAAGGTTATGCTTGACCACAGAAAGCTAGTCTTGTGCTCCGACCGAATTCATCTACACAGGTGCTGCAAGAAATGGCAATTAACACATACCAGTGTCCTTGTTAGGTGACACATCTAAGCCATGTGGCATTACGCAACGACCAAGCCAGAAAGTCAACTTCTGTGTGGAGGTGTCATTATAAGGAATGTGGGAGTGAGCCTACATTACACCGGATATACATATTTTTAATTTCTCTTATTTGTTCTTCTCTTCCTAGGCTAGGAAACCGAACGAAGTGGATCTCCCTCAGGTGTGCCTGCAGCACCCGAGCATGTGCAGGTTTCAATTATCTGGAGGGCTCCAGTGTCCTCCGCGGCTCTCAGCCTGCCAGGAAGTGTCCTTCTTACCACTTGTGAGGCGGAGGCCTTGTGTGCCAGAACACAGGTGCCCGGCCAGTATGGGTCTGAGGGTTGTGTGGGCATCGGTTCAGCACACACGCCACAACCCTTGTTCTTTAATGGTGGACGTGTTGTGGAATCACATGAAGTTGATTCTCAAATAGGACACGCATGGAAGGCCTTGGCTACACAACCAATTTCTCTAATTACATCTGGTGAAAGGAGGACAGATTTCTACTGCAACAATGCAAATTACAAGATTTTTATTAAATGTCATAAAACGATTTTTTCCTGAATTCTGAAGTGAGAAAAACACCATTTAAAGAATGTTTCATTTGTTGGTGAAAGGACAGTCTCCTAAATTAAAGGTGATTGTTGTAGACACCAGGTAAAAATAAAAATTAAATAAATTAAAGGTGAGATAGATCAAAGAAAAAGGGTTTTGCCTTATTCCTGCCAAAAGCAGAACATCAGAAACAACACGACCAGCCTCCTCTTTGCCTTTTCTTGGGCTGTGCTTTCAGCCAGCAGATATAACCGTTCTAGGAAGCAGTGATGCCCCCAGAACCACGTTTTTGGCTGGTGCATAAATGGGGGGGCAGTGGTTGTGTCTGGGGCCAAGTTTCTGTCCTGTATAAGCCCAGAGATGGTTATGTATGGGTGACTGAGCTACTGAGTGAAGGCATGGAGTTACGTAGAAAGAGGGAAGGGCAGAATGAACTCCGTGCTAGATTGTAGCTGGAGGTACAGGTATCAGTATCGACTCTTTGCTAAGAGATATCAGAAAGAGGGGTGTGTGTGCATACATACTTACCTACTTTCTAGCTCTGTCTGCTGAGTGTAAATGGAATCACATTCTGCAATGGTTTCAGATTTCTTTCTTCCATTTAGAATTATGTGTTTGAGACTTGGCCATGTTGGTGGCACACTCACTCACTTCTGTTGCTATGTGCTATTCCATCACATGGAGATACCTCACTCTATCCAATTTACTGTCCTTGGACATTTAACATTTCCCCTAGTATTTGCTATTAAAAAGTGTTAAAATAAAACAAAAGAAAAATAAAAATACAAAAAAATTAAAAAACCCTAAAACAGCATTGCTGTGAACATTTATGCACATGCCTCCCGATGAACAAGTACACGTGTCTCAGGAGTACACCCCGGCATGGAAGGCACCTAGGAGTATCTACCGACTTCACCTACAGCCGGGAATGGGCATGCACACCGGGGTAGCTTGCATCTTCTCAAAGTGGCCACAACAACTTCTGCCATACAGCATGCTTCTCTTAAAATGTGATTATGACACATCTCCCAAGAGGCGGGGTCTGTATTTTCCCTAATTCTTGAATCTGGACAGGCTTATCACTATGGCAGAAGTGACGCCATGTGACTTCAGAAGCTAGGATGTGAAAAGTGATACAGGTCCTACCTGGTTGTCGTGAGAGCGTCACTCCTGGAGACTGGCCCTCAGCCCAGAGCCTGGATCAGGGTCCCAGCCATGTGAGTGCACCATCTTGAAGTAGCTCCTCCAGCCCTAGCGGAGGTGCCCCAGCTGAGGGAGCATGACGTAGTCTAGCTGTGCCTGCTGAATCCCGCCCAAATAGCAGATTTGTGAACAAAAGAAATGACTGTTTTTTCGAGCTACAAAGTTTTGGTGGTGGTTTGTTATGCAGCAACAGGTAACTGACAGATACGTCCATCTTCACTGGGTAATGCCACTCGGCCATGGTATTTCCTGAGATGACTGTCCCACTAGGCACTCTGGCCAGCAGGGTATTGCTCTGCCATCTTGCCATCACTGAGTATTGTCACATACGAACGCTGGTGCCTATTTGCTGTGGTTTCAGTTTGCATTTCCGAAATGACTAGTAAGATGATTGGCCTTTCCGTGTTCTTCTCTGCCAGAAGCCTGATTATGACACGGGTTTCTTTGCTGACTTGGGTTTTGTGCATCATTTAATTGGCTTGTGTTTCTTTCTAACAGATTTGAAGGGGTTCTCTATATTTTCTAAATACTAATCATTTGCAAGGTGTACATATCTTCTAGTTTTTCACTCTTCAGTCTCTTTATGGTGCCTTTTGAGGAACAAAAACATGATAATTTCCAACATTTTTTTTATTTGTAAAACGAAGTCTTGCTCTGTCGCCCAGGCTGGAGTGCAGTGACGAAATCTCGGCTCACTGCAACTTCCGCCTCCTGGGTTCAAGCGATTCTCCTGAGTAGCTGGGATTACAGGCATGCGCCTCCATGCCTGGGTAATTTTTGTATATTTAGTAGAGATGGGGTTTCACTATGTTGGTCAGGTCTCGAACTCAGGTGATGTGCCTGCCTCAGACTCCCAAAGTGTTGGGATTACAGGACACGGCACCCAGTGCCATCCTTTTATTTTTCATCTATTATTTTTCAGGTGAATTTCTTGTAACAATATTTACCATATTTATATTCCATTCAGAGAGGCTGTCTTTGAATAGATAAATTTAATCCAATCACAATCCTCTGATGACTCAAATGTTTGAAATTAGTCCTGTCAACTCAAATTCTGTGCCTTATGTATCATGCTTTTCTTTTTCTCATTCCTGATTAGTTTGTTGGTGCTGTCATTTTTCATTTCACTTTTTCCTCAGCAGTTTTGAAAGTGGTAAATTCTTTTTCCACCTGTCTTGTGGAAACTTTCTGATAGTTTAAAATTGTTTACCTTTTTTTTCTATCGATTCTAAAATCCTCAGACCAAGTGATACAAGAGCTTTCATGCACTTTCACTTCCCGTGCCCTCAGCCTTGCCTTGTGTCATGTTGACTCATCTGGTTCTTTCAGGTTATTTGATTTTCTTTTTCTTTCTTTTTTTTTTAAAAGACGGGGTTTCACCATGTTGGTTAGGCTGGTCTTGAACTCCCGACCTCAGGTGATCCGCCCGCCTTGGCCTCCAAAGTGCTTGGATTGCAGGCGTGAGCCACCGCGCCCGGCCTTGATTTTCTTTTAGCAGACCAGACTGATTTCTTTGCTGGCATCCATGTCTTACTCTTGGGTCCACTTTTCACTGTTACTTCTAGTACTTTTTTAGAGACCGTGTGTGGTAAATGCGGATGTTTACTGGAATGCTAGTTTCACTGTGTGTGAATTATGGTTCAATTCTCTTAGCATTTTAACAAGCCCTCCTCTGTAGGCTCAGCCTGAACCCTAAAGATCCTTCCTCTCCGAAGGCCTTCCTGAGTATCCCTCTGACACACCTACTCGTGAGGCTTTGTTCTTCACTTCTCAGCATCACCTCCACTGTCTGAGAGGCCACTGTCCCCGTCTCTCTCCTGGTCTGTGAAGGGTTTCCTGTCTTTTCATCTTCTTTCATGAAACTGTGTATTACTTTTGCTCTGTGTTGTAGAGAACCTCCAGCTTGGTTTTCATCTGGCTTCCCTGAGGTGGAGGAGAGAAGGGTTCGGGCTCAGCTTGCTTGTTTGGCCACAGGTAAACAGACATCTGTAGAATGGAGGCATGAAACTCCGGGGTCTGGGGCAGATGAGGTCTGGGCCCCAGTGGCCTGTACACCCCACACCTCAAGGTTGTGTCTGCAGGGAGTCCCAGATCAGGAGTCCTAGATCAGGATTGACCACTGGGGACCCTGGCTGGGTCCTGCCTGCCCTCAAGTCTTCATGTCACAACCCTCACACTGGGTGCTGTGGCATGAGGACTGGCCAGAACAAGGCTTGTGGGGCTCTGCCCCCGCCAGGGACACTTGGGTGAATGAGGCCACCCCACTCCCAATAAGGTGTTTGGTGCAGTGCCCTGAGCACTAGGGCCACCCCGCTGCCCCTGTGGGGGAGGTCTATCCTAGGGTGGATAGCTGCTCTTCCTGAGGGGCCTGCCTGGATGCCACAGGCTGGGCTGCCGGCACCCAGGGACTCCTGCAGCACCACAGTCCCAGTCACAAATTCTCAAGGAAACCAAGGAGCTCCTGCCTCACCTTAAAACATCTTGGGACTTAATCTTGGAGTGAAAATTGTTATAAACCCGCTGAATTTCAGAGTTTACACAAAAGGCCAATGTGAAGGCAGAGACGCAGGCCTCTAAACTCCTGCCGGCAGGGGGGCCTTTTCTTGCAACCTTAAATGGCATCTGCTTCACCCCGGGGCCCTCGGCGGGGCCCTAGGATCTCACCACTGGGGGAGGCTCCTCAGTCCGGCTGCACCACCCCCTTCTACCTAGTCGGGTGCCCAGGCCAGTGCCCCTTCCACTCCCACCGAGTGCCCCGCAGGGCCCGCTCCGCCCCCTTAGGGACCCCCACTCCCGGGTTAATGCCCCCCATGTCTAGGGGTCCCCCACTGCCGGGTTAATCCTCCCCATGCCTCAAGGTCCCACACTCTTGGGTTAATCCCCCCCATACCTAGGGCCCCTCACTTCCGGGCCAACGCCCCCGCCTCAGGGACCCCCACTCCGGGCCAACCCCCCTGCCTCAGGGCTCCCCAGTTCCCGGCCCAGTCCCCCGCGCCTCAGGGCCCCACTCCCGGGTCAATAACCTTCTACCTCAGGGCCCCCCACTCCCGGCGGGTACCCCGCGCCTCAGGGACCCCCACTTCTGCGCCAAACCCCCAGCTTCAGGGCCTTCCACTCCCGGGCCAATGCCCTTCTGCCTCAGGGCCCCCACTCCCAGCCGGTGCCCGCTGCCTCAGGGCCCCCGACTCCCGGCTGGTCTCCCCCGCCTCGGGTTCCCTCATCGTCCATCCTGCCGACCACCTCAGGGCCCCTCACTCCAGGCCCGGTCCTCCCTAAGTCAAGGCCCCCCAGTCGCCATCTTCCCGGCCCCCGACACCCCGCCCGGTCCCCGCCGCCTCGGGGGCACGACTTCGCCCCCGCTCCGCGAGGCGCCCCCTCCCCCGCGCGCGGCCGAGGCGGCGGACTCCGCGCGTCATGGCGGCGGCGGGCGGGGCGCGTCTAGCACGCAGCGCGCCGGGCGGAGCGCTCGCCGCATTGTTTGCTTCGCTGGGGGAGCGAGCGAGCGACCCGGCCCGGGCGTCCGAGCCAGCCCAGCGCCCCGCGCCCGCCGCCCGCCGCCCGCGCCCGTGCCCGCCGGCCGGGCCCCCGGAGCCGGGCCTCCAGCCGGGCCCCGAACCCGCGCCGCGCGAGCCGCCGCCCGAGAGCCCGCGGCCGCCGCTGCCGGGCCCGGAGCCGCCGCGGCCAGAGGAGCCCGCGCCCAGGAGCGGCGGTGGGGCCCGGCCTCGCGGCCGTTGGCGGAGGAGCCGCGGGCGCCATCTAGCGCCGCCTCGGCCGCGCCGGCCCCCGCCGCCCGCCCGCCGGGCTCCCGCGGCCGCGGCGCCCCGAAGGTGAGTGGGCGGCGACCGGGCCGGGGGAGGCCTCCGCCGCCTCGCCGGCCGCCCGGGCCTCCGCCGCCGCCGCCTCGGCCTCTCGGGGTTGTGGTGCCGACGCCATGTTTGGCGGCGGCGGCGGCGGCTCCGCATTGTCCGCGGGCGGGAGCCCGGGATGCCGGGGAGGCCGGGCGGGGAGACCGGGGAGGTCGGGCCGGGCGGCCGGGGAGACCGGGGAGGCCGGGCCGGGGGTGGAGGGAGGCCGAGGCGGGCTGTGGGTCTCGGCGGCCTGGGCCGCGGCGCCCGCGCGGAGTCCGCGCTCGAGTCGGGTCGGGCCTCGGGCAGCCGCGCGCCGGCCGGGCCGCCCCTTATGTAACCGCCGGGCCGGCCGGGCTCTGCCAGACGGGAACTCCCTGTGAGCGGGACGCGGCCTGGCTCGGGAACCGGCGCCGCGGCCTCCCCGGGCGTTCGCGGGAGACGCCGCGCGACGAACGCGAGGCTCGCGCGGGCCTTTGGAAGGAGTGACACGCCTGCGGCGGAGCTCCCGGGAAGCGCGGCTGCTGGGGGCGCACGCGGGAGTCCCGAGAACCCCCCGTGCCCGGGAGAGCGCGGCGCCCGGCCGTGGTGTGGCGTGCGCGGAGTCGGCGGGTGTGTGTGCCCGGCCAGGCCGCCCCAGTGCCGTGCGCTGCACACAGCTCCGCGCAGCTCAGCCCCGCGGCTCCCGTGGCCTCTCCGGAGGGGCCCGGCGCGTTCGCGGCTGCTCCCGGGCGCGGCGGCTCGGCCCCCGGAGCTCCGAGGGTTGTGCTGAAGAACCGTTTCTCCGGACGCTCCGTGTGATCCCTCCCCGTGGACGGGCTTGTCCCGGCTCCGAAGGGCCGGGCGCGAACCGGTGCGGCGGAGGAGGGCGCGGGTCGGCCCGCGCTGCCGGGGCCCTGCTGTCCCCGCGTCCCAGGGACGCGTTCAGGTGGCAGAGCTGCTGGGGCGCCGAAGCCTTGCGTTCGGTTCTCCCCCGCGTAGAAAGGGTTTGGGGGACCAGCTGCACGGCTCCCTGGGAGGGAGTGGGTTTCCAAGGGCTGCCTGTCGTCAGGGCGACTCAGGGCTTTGCTGTCGGGGAAAATTACGGGTTCGTTTCTGATCTGGTGAGTAACCAACTGTTGCTTCTGCCCCACCTCGGTAATGACGCGTGTCGCCGTGCCTGGTGCACTAGGGTCGCTCAGTGCAGGCTGCGGTGTCACCTCCGCTGGGCTCGCGGGCCGGCTGGGGGTGGCTGTGCTGACGGCTCCCCCAGGAATCCAGGGCCGAGTGCGCACCTGGAGACCCTGGAGATGCAGTGGGGCTGAGGTTTGGCGGACCACTGTTCTCTCTATAGGTAATGGCAACCCAGTTTCAACGTACAACGAGGATTTCTGGCTGGAGGCTCTGTCTTTAGAAGTGCTCTTTAAAGTCTGCTGGGATTTCCTTTCAGGACTCACAGGGGGGAAGCCTGCTCCCCGAGGGCTTTTCCTGAGGCCCAGTAGATCCGGGTGAAGCTATGAAGCCAGGCCCCTGCCGGTGCCCTGCCCACCTCCGCCCAGCCCCTGAGGCCAGGCCTCCCTGACCTGGCAGGGCTACGTGCAGAGTGGGCCTTGGGCTTCAGCCGAGATTTGTTTTGCGAGTCAGTCACTGAAAAATCATTTTGCTTCCTGTCAGTGAAGTGTGGCTCTTTGGAGGGAGGTGCTGCCAGCTGGGTGGTGGTCTTCACAGGAGGTTCGCACACATCATGCACCCCATGCCTGCACGTGTGCCAAGGAGAGCAGAGATGGCCTTTGGCATGTAGCAGGTATCTGGATTTGCTTGGAAAGGAGGAGGGGCATGGCCAGCGCCATGGTCTCGCTGGGGCTTGAGGAGAGCCCGGAGGGGGAAGGGGGCAGGTTGGCTGGACCTGTGGGGGTTTCCATGGTTGTCACTGCCAAGGCTCTGCAGAAGCGGAGTTCGGGCCTCCTAGGGGCAAAGACTGTCCCTTCAGACCAGTACAGGGCTCCCCCTCTTGGTCCCCCTGTGCTGTGGTGTGCATGTGGAGGGCGTGTCTATGGAGGATGGACAGCCCATGGTCTGGCTCCTACCCCTGGCCCCGGCAAGAATGCTGCAAGGACTGTGGTGCCCTTGGGTTCATGGGGTTGTTCTCCTGGGAGCAGTGGGGAGGGGAAGAGTGGTTTAGGGGGGAACATCTGATAGGACCAGGTAGCCACTGAGCATACCTGTCTGGTGGGCATAGCCACTGTGCCAGGGGCGGGGGGCAGCCCTGTATGTGGACTTCCTGCATGCCTGGAAAGTCCTGCAGCTGTGGGCTCTGGGGCGGGGAGCGTCGCTGTGGTATCTGCAGCCTGTTGGTGTGGTCTGAGAGGGGACTGGAGAGTGGTGGGAACCTGGGTGCCCTGGAGGGATGCAGGTGCTCAGGAGGGCTGGAGGGCGCTCCTCGGGCTGCCTGTCCGCCTGTTTGCCCCTGCTCTCTCCCCTGGTCCTGGGGGAGTCGTTCAGGCCTGGATGCCTGGTGTTTTTGGAAACCTCAGGAAGAAGTTAGCCGAGTTTTGCTTCGATTGGGCTTTCAATTGGCGAGCTCGCTCTGCCCAAGCGTGCTTTCGTTTCTTTCTCAAGTCTTTGGTCGCTCTGCGGAGAACTAACTTCACCTTTGCCTTTGTTTTAGGTAATCATTACCAAATGAGGAGGAAAGGGCGATGCCATCGAGGCTCAGCAGCGAGGCATCCTTCCTCCCCGTGCAGTGTTAAGCACTCCCCGACTCGAGAGACACTGACCTACGCTCAGGCTCAGAGGATGGTGGAGATAGAGATTGAAGGACGCTTGCACAGGATCAGTATTTTTGATCCCTTGGAGATCATATTAGAAGATGACCTCACTGCTCAGGAGATGAGTGAATGCAACAGCAACAAGGAAAACCGCGAACGGCCCCCTGTCTGCCTAAGAACTAAGCGTCACAAAAACAACAGAGTCAAAAAGAAAAATGAAGCCCTCCCCCAGCGCCCACGGCACGCCGGCCTCGGCCAGTGCCCTCCCGGAGCCCAAGGTGCGCATTGTGGAGTACAGCCCGCCGTCTGCCCCCAGGCGGCCCCCGGCGTACTACAAGTTCATCGAGAAGTCGGCCGAGGAGCTGGAC
Organism: Ateles fusciceps; assembly: GCA_036589455.1. Taxonomy (NCBI): domain Eukaryota; kingdom Metazoa; phylum Chordata; class Mammalia; order Primates; family Atelidae; genus Ateles; species Ateles fusciceps. The sequence continues at coordinate 2,466,769 of JAZHEH010000402.1, read as the reverse complement.
AACGAGGTGGAGTACGACATGGACGAGGAGGACTACGCCTGGCTGGAGATCGTCAACGAGAAGCGCAAGGGCGACTGCGTCCCCGCCGTGTCACAGAGCATGTTTGAGTTCCTGATGGACCGCTTCGAGAAGGAGTCGCACTGCGAGAACCAGAAGCAGGGCGAGCAGCAGTCCCTGATCGACGAGGACGCCGTGTGCTGCATCTGCATGGACGGGGAGTGCCAGAACAGCAACGTGATCCTCTTCTGCGACATGTGCAACCTGGCCGTGCACCAGGAGTGCTACGGGGTGCCCTACATCCCCGAGGGCCAGTGGCTCTGCCGCCACTGCCTGCAGTCCCGGGCGCGGCCCGCCGACTGTGTGCTGTGCCCTAACAAGGGCGGTGCCTTCGAAAAGACAGATGACGACCGCTGGGGCCACGTGGTGTGTGCCCTGTGGATCCCGGAGGTCGGCTTTGCCAACACGGTGTTCATCGAGCCCATCGACGGGGTGCGGACATCCCCCCCGCCCGGTGGAAACTGACGTGCTACCTCTGTAAGCAGAAGGGCGTGGGTGCCTGCATCCAGTGCCACAAAGCAAACTGCTACACAGCATTCCATGTGACCTGTGCCCAGAAGGCTGGCCTGTACATGAAAATGGAGCCCGTGAAGGAATTGACCGGCGGCGGCACCACCTTCTCCGTCAGGAAGACCGCTTACTGTGATGTCCACACACCTCCAGGCTGCACCCGGAGGCCTCTGAACATTTACGGGGATGTAGAAATGAAAAACGGCGTCTGTCGAAGAGAGCTCGGTCAAAACGGTCAGGTCCACGTCCAAGGTCAGGAAGAAAGCAAAAAAGGCTAAGAAAGCTCTGGCCGAGCCTTGCGCGGTCCTGCCGACCGTGTGCGCTCCTTATATTCCCCCGCAGAGGTAAGCGCTTCCTAGCATTGGGTCCACAAGGAGCCTGCGGTGCGGGACCCTGGGAGGACCGGGCACAGCCTGCAGGGCCTGTGCTGGGTAGTCGTTTGCGTTTCCTGTTGGGCCGCTTCCTGATATTCCCCTCAAGTGTGGTTCTGCTCGTTTACCACGGATTCTGGGGGAGATAGGTGTTGTAAAACATTTTAGTCTGTAGGCTTGGAATGAGCTATAGTTTTCTAGTTTTTTTTTTTTTCTTTTGGAGTTGAGTTTCGCTCTTGTTGCCCAGGCTGGAGTGCAGTGGCGCGATCCATGGCTCACAGCAACCTCCACCTCCCAGATTCAAGCCATTCTCCTGCCTCAGCCTCCCGAGTAGCTGGGATTACAGGCGCCTGCCACCACACCCGGATAATTTTTGTATTTTTAGTAGAGACGGGGTTTTACCATGTTGGTCAGGCTGGTCTTGAACTCCCGACCTTGTGATCCGCCCGCCTCGGCCTCCCAGAGTGTTGGGATTACAGGCGTGAGCCGCTGCGCCCGGCCTCGTTTTTTTATTTTTTTAACTTTTCCCGTGAGTCATAGTGAATGATTTTTGTTTTCTTTTTTGAGATGGAGTTTCACTCTGTTGCCTAGGCTGTAGTGCAGTGGTGCGATCTTGGCTCACTGCAGCCTCCACCTCCCGGGTTCAAGCAATTCTCCTGCCTCAGCCTCTCGAGTAGCTGGGACTGCAGATGTTTGCCACCACTCCTGGCCAGGGCTAATTTTTATATATATATATTTTTAAATAGAGACAGGGTTTCACCGCGTTGGCTAGGCTGGTTTTGAATGACTGACCTCAAGTGATCTGCCCGCCTTAGCTTCCCAAAGTGCTAATGACAGGCGTGAGCCACCTTGCCTGGCTCTTTTCTTTCCCCCCGACAGAGTTTTGCTCTGTTGCCCAGGCTGGAGTGCGGTGGTAGCATCTTGGCCCACTGCAGCCTCTGCCTCCAGGTTCCAGCAGTTCTCCTGCCTCAGCCTCCCGAGTAGCTAGGACTACAGGCGTAGTCCCATGCCCAGCTAATTTTTGTATTTTTAGTAGAGGTGGGGTTTCACCATGTTTCCCAGGGTGGTCTTGAACTCCTGAGCTCAGGCAGTCTGGCCACCTCCGAATCCCAAAGTGCTGGGATTACAGGCATGAGCCACTGGACCCATCCAGGTAAGGATTTTTAAGAATTTGAGTGACTAAACTTTAAGGAGGAATGAAGCCCGTGCAGGAGCTCTGTATGACTTTCAACCCGAGGGGCTCTGGCCTGGGCTTCCCAGTGACTTCCGGCATTGGGACATCCACTGCTGTGGCCTTGGCCACGTTTCCCATGCTGTGCCACCAGTCTTGCTGCAGCTGTCCTGAGGGCAGGGTGGCCAAACAAGGGGAGGAGCTGTGGGGCCTACCCATCAGTGGGGCGGGGGAGAGCCAGCCTGGCGCCGAGCTTGCAGCCTGGCTAGGGGGATGCCCGGAGCCCCAGTACCACACAGACCCTCCAGGACTGCCCGGGGTCAGTGAGCAGGGCCCTCTGAGGTGTCAGATCTGCCCCACCTGTGGAGGGAGGGTAGGACAGGTGGGACGCATGCAGGCTGAGCTACATTGGGTGGAGGCCAGGAGGTTGCAGCCAGCTGAGATTGTGCTACTGTACTCCAGCCTGGGTGACAGGGTGAGACTCTGTCTCAAAAGAAGTTTTAAGTGATTTTTGTTAACATTACACTACTTTGCCAAAGTGAAATCGAGTTTCTTTTCACAGAGCTGTAAATATTCAGAGAATTAGTTCAGACAGAATGAACCAAAAGGACTCATCCTTTCCATCCAGGGAAAGCCCTTGTCAAAACCAAGATGTTTGTCTTTGCAAATTAATCTGACTTTAAAGAGATGGTTTTGCTTGGATTTCTACCTATGAGTCAAAAAGTCTAGGCTTTGTATTAAGAGCTTCTGTATAAGAGGTCTAACAATTTCAGTTTTACTGAAATTGAAGCAAAATAAACAAGATATGATCTAACAAAATGAAGAGCCAAAAGTCTGAAGTGGTCCCTTCCCCTGGCCAGCACCAGATGATGACCTGCTCTGGGAGAGGCAGGGCCTGGCGGGTCTACACGCCCCCTTCCGTGGCTCCTGGTGTTGGGTGGGCAGGACTGTTAGCTGGAGGAAGTGTTTGCATACAGAGGTGCTGGGGCCCCATTCAGGGCCGATTGAGAGGAAAACTCAAGCAGGTATTGGAGCTAAACTATGTACTAAAGATACAGTGTGGTTCATGTTCGTTGTGTTCTGTTCTTAACTTAGGAATAAACTATTATTTCACCTTTAGAGAGAGAGAAACAAACCTGGACAAGTGTTCTTGGCCGCAGTCTGTGGTTTTCCAGTCTCCAGGGGATGCTGGTACTTCAGGCCACCTTGCCACCAGTGGAAGAGCTCGCCGTGCCCTTGGCCTGTTGGCACCATGGTGCTGGACCCACTTTAGGGGTGGTTGTGAGGGGCAGGCCCTCAGCACAGTACTGAGTACTGACTGCTGCCTGAAACCGGGTTTGCAGCCTTGCTGTGGCCTGAGAGGCAGCTGATCTGGCAGCCCTATTCTTACACCGTGGGTGCATGTAGGAAGCCTCAGCTGTGCATCTGAATTGCGTGTAGATGAGGGTGAAGCTGCTGCTTCATTTTATGGTTAGAGACAGGGTCTTGCTCTCTTGCCCAGGCTGGAGTGCAGTGGCGTGATCCTAGCTCAGTGTAGTCTCCAACTCTTAGGCCCAAGTGATTCTCCCGCCTCAGCCTCCTAAAGTGCTGGGACTGTAGTCACGAGCCACTGTGCTTGGCCCGTGATGAAACTTGATGTGCGGCTGTTGGCGGGGATGCTGAGTCCAGTTGTGCAGTGACCCATGGCTCTGGTGTAGGACCCGTTCAGAGCGTCTGAGGATGTGATGCTTCAGGCCAGCCAGTCACACTGGAAGTGGGATGTGGGCCCATCTGAGCAGTGCTCTGGAGATTTTAGAGAAAGAGAATCTTCCTTATTCCCTACAGACAGAACACAGTCTGCCTTCAGGGACTGACGGCTTTTATAATTCTAGTGGTTTAAAAAATTAAAATTTCAACTAAAAAAGATAGCTTTTTTTTTTGTTTGTTTTGTTTTTTGAGACAGAGTCTTGATCTGTTGCCCAGACTGGAGTGCAGGGATGTGATCTCGGCTCACTGCAGCTTCCGCCTCAGAGGTTCAAGCGATTCTCCTGCCTCAGCCTCCCGAGTAGCTGGGATTACAGGCACCCACTACACCAACTGATTTTTAGTAGAGATGGGGTTTCATCATATTGACCAGACTGGTTTTGTTGAACTCCTGACCTCAGGTGATCCACTGGCCTCAAACTCCCAAAGTGTTGGGATTATAGGCGTGAGCCACCGCACCTGGCTAAAAAGATCTAAAGTTATTTTTTCTTTTCTAAGTTTAATATATTATCATCAAATAATAACAGCAGTAAGTAAACACTTTGAAAAATAGGCAGGGCCAGGTATGTGGCTCATATACCTGGCCCTGCCGGTAATCCCAGCACTTTGGGAGGCCGAGGTAGGTGGATCACCTGAGGTCAGGAGTTTGAGACCAGCCTGGCCAACATGGCAAAACCCCATCTCTACTAAAATACAAATATTAGCTGGATATGGTAGCGCATGCTATAATCCCAGCTACTCTGGAGGCTGAGGCAGGAGAATTGCTTGAACCTGGGAGGCAGACCGTGCAGTGAACTGAGGTCGCGCCACTGCACTCTAGCCCGGGTGACAAGAGTGAGACGCTGTCTTAAAAAAAAAAAAAATCAGGGTGCGGTGGCTCTCGACCATAATCCCAGCACTTTGGGAGGCCGAGGCGGACGGATCACAAGGTCAGCAGTTTGAGACCAGCCTGGCCAGTATGTGAAACCCCATCTCTACTAAAAAAGAAAAAGAAAAATTAGCCGAGTGTATTGGCGCATGCCTGTAATCCCAGCTACTTGGGAGGCTGAAGCAGAAGAATTGCTTGAACCTGGGAGGTGGAGGTTGCAGTGAGCTGAGCTGAGATTGCGCCACTGCACTCTGGCCTAGGCGACAGAGTAAGACTCTGTCTCAAAAAAAAAAAAAAATCAGGTAGGTATACCCTGTATCTGGAAGAAAATTAAGTCAAAGTATTTTACGTGGTAGAAGGGAGATAACTGCTGATGCCTGGAGTTAGACAATTTAAGGACAATTTAAGGACGAATTTCTAAACCCATTTCTAATATATCACTGGTAACCGGTTGGGACACAGCTGCTCCAAAGGGTAAAATGTCTACATCTGTTTTTCTTGAGACAGAGACCTGCTCTGTTGCTCAGACTGGAGTGCAGTGGCACGATCATGGCTCACTACAGTCTCGGCCTTCTGGGTTCAAGCGACTCTCCCACTTCTGCCTCCTGAGTAGTGGAACCACAGGCATGTGCCACCACACCCTGCTAACGTTCTTATTTTTTGGTGAGATGGGGTCCCACTCTGTTGTCTAGCTTGGTCTCGAACTCCTGGGCTCAAGCGATCTGCCTACCTTGGCCTCCCAAAGTGTTGGGATTATGGGCGTGAGCCACCGCGTCCGGCCCTGTTTTTTCTTTTCATTGCCTCTCTTCAGCATGTATTAGTTTTTATTAACAGGCATTGAGTTGCACCTGTATAGGGTGACATTTTGTCTTTAGTCTTAGAAAATCTTTTTCATTTGCACCTGTTTGAAATTAGGGCTCCCTTAACATGGATCACTGCAGCACTCATTCACATGGGAGTTCATCCACGTAGTGAAAGACAAACACAGTGTTTCATGGTCGCTGTTTGGCTAATTGCACGAAATGAGGGATAAATACTCAGATGCATAATCTGTTTAACAAAACTCCTAGCTACATCAGAATGCAAAATATAAAGTGTCTTACAAGAGACTGATCAGCAGGCATAGACGGTTACACCTGTGTCAGTTTGGTTCCTTTGACTTCTTCAGATCTTCTAGGGGGAGCTCCTCTACTACCAGAGCTTGGACTTTTGACCTCATGGACAGGAACCTCAGATAGGCAAGGCGTTCTGATGGGCGATCCTTCCGCCTTCACCCTGATAGGGTGCTTCTCCTGCCATCACCCAGATAGAGTGCTCTTCCGCCTTTACTCAGATGAGATGCTTCTCCCGCCTTCACCCTGATAGGGTGCTCCTCCCACCTTCGCTGGGGACATTTTATTAGTTTTTGAAACGGAGTCTCGCTCTGTTGCCTAGGTTGGAGTGCGGTGGCATGATCTTGGCTCACTGCAACCTTCGCCTCGCGGGTTCAAGCAATTCGCCTGCCTTAGCCTCCTGAGTAGCTGGGATTACAGGCGCGTACCACCACACCCGGCTAATTTTTTGTATTTTAGTAGAGATGGGGTTTCACCATGTTGGTCAGGCTGGTCTCGAACTCCTGACCTTGTGATCCGCCTGCCTCGGCCTCCCAAAGTGCTGGGATTACAGTCGTGAGCCACCGCACCAGGCTTATTTTTTGAGATGAAGTCTCATTCTGTTGCCCACATTGGAGTGCAGTGGCTCGATCTCGGCTCACTGCAACCTCTGCCTCCCAGGTTCAAGTGATTCTCCCGCTTCAGCCTCCCAGGTGGCTGTGACTGCAGGCGCTTACCGCCATGCCCAGCTAATTTTTTGTATTTTTAGTAGAGACAGGATTTCCCAGTGTTAGCCAGGATGGTCTCCATCTCCTGGCCTTGTGATCTGCCCGCCTTGGTCTCCTAAAGTGCTGGGATTACAGGCATGAGCCACTGCGCCTGACCAGACATTTTATTTTTAGTTTAAAAGGATCTACTGGTCTTGGTCAGCCTTAGGAAGGGAAGCATCAGTCAGGTGAAAATACTGGCGGACTGAATACCTAGTTACTTCTCTTCGTGCATTTAAATTAGATTGACTGCAGCTGTTAGGAAAGGTCACTGGGTGCAGTGGCTCATGCTAGTAATCCTAACACTGTGGAAAGCTGAGGCAGGTGGATCTCCTGAGCCCAGGAGGTCGAGGCTGCAGTGAGTTGTGATCACACTTTGTACTCCAGTCTGGGTGACAGAGTGAGACCCTGTCTCTAAAGGTTTTTTTTTTTTTTTTTTTTTTGGAGATGGAGTCTCACTCTGTCGCCCAGGCTGGAGTGCAGTGGTGTGATCTCGGCTCACTGCAACCTCCAATTCCTGGGTTCAAGTGATTCTCCTCCCTCACTCTGCTGAGTAGCTGGGATTACAGGCACCCACCACCATGCCTGGCTAATTTTTGTATTTTTAGTAGAGACGAGGTTTTACCATGTTGGAGTAGGCTGGTCTCGAACTCCTGACCTCAGGTGATCTGCCTGCCTCAGCCTCCCAAAGTGCTGGGATTACAGGCGTGAGCCACTGCGCCCAGCGTCTAAAGGGTTTTGCATAGTTACCCAGAGCAGTCTTTTGAGGTTTGTTTCTCTTTGACACAGCTGCATCTGGAGATCCTCTATGTGAGGCATGTTTAGAGAAAGAGAAAGACTGACCCCTGGGATTGATATTCTTCCAAGACATCTTTTAGTCTTTTTGGTAAAGGCAGTCCTCAGATGGTACCAGTCCCTTAGTGGTGGGCCTATAGCGGTGGTGCCTGGCGTGCAGGGTGCTGTGGTTGGATAGTGGTGAACAGCTGTCCGGGGCTCCTGGGCTGCCTGCTCATCCTAACCCATCACAGCACAGTTGTCTGCAGACAGGCTGCACCAGCTGATTGTTTGAGCTTGGACTTGACGTGTGTGACAGAGTTTGTCTGGATTTCCTGTCTTGGTATCTGATAGGCAGACTAGTTGGTCCAGCCGACGTCCTGACAGCTGTTGTTAGCAGGTAGTCTGAACTTGAACTATCTCCCCCTCCAGAAAGTTCCTTCTGGTGCCTCTTTTAATTTCTTTTTGGCTTCATGAACAGTCATGCACCCCCAGTGCCATCCATTTGAGCTCCCCAAGGGCTCTGCCAGACAAATCGCCTACAGGGAAGGCTCTTCGACCCAGTGTGCCGTCGCCACTGGCTCTGCATCCCTTCTGAGCCATTCCTGGAGCCTGAGGTACTGTGAGGTCATGGGAAAGGGTTACCATGGCAAGGACAGGTGTGGCTGCCCAAGCTGGGGTCATAGAGTGGCTTATGGACTTCCTAGAAGTCAATGGGAACCCCCAAATGAGTCCCAGTGGGATGTCTGAAATGAGGGCAGAAGGGGAGGGAACAGCGTCCACTAGTTCTCTCCCCCACAGGTCCTGGTGGATGGACAGCAAAGTTTGGGCAGGCATGGTCACCCACAGATGCTGTGTGCTGGCTGCTAAGGGCCTTGGGTGGTGGGCCTCGGCCCCCACAGTCAGAGAGTGCCTGTCTGCCATTCCCTGCAGGGTAGGCACCCGAGGCCGGACTTGGGACGGCTGCCGGGACTTCTTTCCTACCCCCGACTTGCTTCCCACACTGTTGAAGGCCACCTGGCCCTAGTCTACTTTTTATTTGATAGAGACAGGGTCTCACAGTGTGGCCCAGGCTGATCTTGAATTCCTAGGCTCAAGCGATGATCTGCTAGGCCTCCCAAAGTGCTGGGATTACAGGCCGGAGCCACCTCGCCCAGCCCCGGCTGTAGTCTCTCATCTGTTTAAGCTGGAGGGTAGTATGTTGACTCTGGAATAAAGATGTCACTATTCTGGAGCTTTCTTTGGGGTCGCTGCCGGAAGGCGTCATCTCCTTGGGCACTCGCTGCAGCCCTGGACCGCTGAGCCGCATAGCCGTCCTCAGAGGGTGTGGGAGGCCGTGTTCTGTCTTGGGGGTATTGAGTCTGTGAGGCCCTGTGAGGATCCCAGCTGTCACCTAGTGGGCACCTGCAGAGGTTTTTTTTTTTTTTTTTTTCACTGAGTTGGGGTCTTGCTCTGTTGCCCAGGCTGGAGTGAAGTGGCTCATCACAGCTCACTGCAGGCTTGAACTCCTGGGTCGAAGTGGTCCTCAGCCTCCCAAAGTGCTAGGGATACAGGTATGAGCCACCACACCTGGCCCCCTCTGGCTTGTGTTTTTAAGTCTTTTTTTCCTCCATGTTTCTGGCTGTTAATTTTGTTGTATCAGAGTTTGTATCTGGCATGGATTGCTGAAGCAGGAGATGCTGGCTTCTCTGGGGAAGCCCTGTGTGGACGCCGGGAGGGCAGTGCGGGTGCATGAGTTGGCTGCTGTGGGTGGACTGGGAGGGATGGCAGGGGCACTGATGTGTGGATGCCGGGAGTCTTGCTCTGTTGCCCAGGCTGGAGTGCAATAAGTGGCGCCATCTCCTCTCGGGTCACCGCAACCTCCACCTCCTGGGTTCAAGCAATTCTCCTGCCTCAGCCTCCTGAGCAGCTGGGACTGCAGGCGCGAACCACCATGCCCGGCTTATTTTTTTGTAATTTTAATAGAGATGGGGTTTCACCATGTTAGCCAGGATGGTCTTGAACTCCTGACCTTGTGATCTGTGTGCCTCAGCCTCCCGAAGTGCTGAGATTACAGGCCTGAGCCACCGCGACAGGCCGGAACTTCCTTGCCTTTTAAGGCTGAATGATCCTCTGTATGTAGAGAAGAACTTTTGCTTACCCATTCATTCCTTGATGGGCACTTGAGTTCTTCCGTGTCTTCCCTCTTGTGAACAATGCTGTGAAGAACATGGGTGATGAGGGTCTGAGTCCCTGTTTTCAGCTCCTTTGGGTGTATACCCAGAAGTGGGATTGCCGGATCAGATGGCATTTCCGTTTTCAACGTTTTGAGGAGCCACGGCACTGTTTTCCGCAGTGGCCGAGGGCAGTGCGCGAGGGTTCTGCGTTTCCACATCCTTGCCAACATAGTTTTTTTAGTATTTTTTGATAGCCATTCTAATGAGTATGAGGGTGACATCATAGTTTGGGTTTGCATTTCTCTAATTATTGATGTTGAGCATCTTTTCGTGTGTTTATTGAGCATTCGTACTTTTGAAGAACTGCCTATTTGAGTGTTTTGCCCAGTTTTGAATTGGGTTGTTTATTTTTCGTTGAGTTTGAGGAGTTTCTGGATATTAATCTGTTACCAGATCCGTGATTTGAAAATATTTCCTTCCATTCACTCTGCCGTGTGTCTAACGCACACGTTTTAAAATTCTTCATCAAGTCCAGTTTTTTCTTTTGTTCCCTGTACCTTTGGTGTCTATTTAAGAAATTATTGCCAAATCCAGTGTCATGAAGCTTTTGCCCTCTGTTTTATGAGATTTATAGTTTTAGATCTTAACGTTTGGGTCTTTGATGTTGAGTTAATTTTTGTGTGTGGAATGAGGCAAGGTCCGGCTTGACATTCTTTCGCATGGTCGTATCCACTTGTCTTGGTGCCATCTGCTGAAAAGACGGCCTTTTCCCCACTGAATGGTCTTGGCATTCACAACTCACAGCTCACAACAAGAAACCCTGACACTGACTCTGACTCTGGAGAAGATGGTGGCTTGTTTATGAGGTCAGAATCTTTTCTCACATCTCTTGGGTCAGAAGAATGAAAACAAACAAAATCTTTTTTTTGTAAGACATAGGGCTGGCTGGGCGTGGTGGCTCACGCCTATACTCCCAACACTTTGAGAGGCCGAGGTGGGTGGATCACGTGAGGCCAGGAATTCAGCATAGACTTGTCAGCAGTCTGTGCTGGATACGGGGAGGGTTCGCTTCAGGGCTCTCTGCTATTCCCATGGTCTGTATGTCTGTCCTTTCATCAGCACCATGCTGTTTTGATGACTGTAGCTTTGTGGTAAGTCCTGAAGTCAGGAACAGACTTTTCCAGCTTTGTTCTTTTCAAGGTGGTTTTGGCTGTTGGGGGTTCCTTGCGCTTCCATATGAGTTTTAGGATGGGTTTTCTATTTCTGCAAAAGACATCATTGGTATTTTAAGAGGAATTTGTATTGAATCTGTAGATCACTTTGGGTGGTATTGACATCTTAACAATATCGGTCTTCCTATCCGTATATTCCGTAGTGCATTTAGTGGATCCCATGGTAAAGTATTTTATGTATCAGCATGTAGACTTGGCTTAGCAAACATCCAAGGAATGTTTGATGTTGGAACTCTGGTGACCTCCCCTCGTTTCCAGGGTTTTCTTCCCTGGTGTGAGTTCTGACTTGTCTGCAATCCTCCCTGAAGTGGGCGTTGTGGCTGCTGTGCCCAGGCCCTCATCTCGCCCGCTGTGCCGGCATCTCAGTCCAGCCAGCCACCAGGAACCGCTTTCTGTAGTTGTCGTATGGATGTCTGCTTAGTTTTCTCATCTGAGGTCTGTTTCCCCCTAACTCTTCTGTCTGAGTTGAGGTAGGGGCTCATCATCTTAGCTGGGAAGCTGCTCCTCCTCACTCTAATTTTGGGTTTTTCAGCCTCTTACATGAGCTCCCTCAGCCTCCCAAGTAGCTGGGACCACAGACGCACACCCCTGCACCTGGCTCTAAGTATTTAAAGCATTTTCATCAAATCCTTTTTGCTCACAACTTGTGGGCTGTTGACATTTTAAGAAGCCCTGACTCTGGAGAAGATGGTGGCTTGTTTACGAGGTCAGAATCTTTTCTCACATCTCATGGGTCAGAAGAATAAAAACAAACAGCATCTTTTTTTGTTTTTTAAAGAGCTAGGGCTGGCTGGGCGTGGTGGCTCAGGCCTGTAATCCCAGCACTTTGAGAGGCCAGAAGTTCGAGACCAGCCTGGCCAACATGGCGAAACCCCATCTCTACTAAAAATACAAAAATTAGCTGCGGGGTGTGGTGGCCCACACCTGTAATCCCAGCCACTTGGGAGGCTGAGGCAAGAGAATTGCTTGAACCTGGGAGGCGGAGGTCGTAGTGAGCCGAGATCAAGCCACTGCACTCCAGCCTGGGAGACAGTGACACTCCATGTCAGAAAAAAAAAAAAAAAAAAGGGCCTTGTTGTGTTGCCCAGGCTGGAGTGCAGTGGTGCAGGGTCGACTCACTGCCATCCCAAACTCCTGGGGTTCCAGCAGGTCCTCAAGGGATCCTCCTGCCTCGGCGTCTCAGAGTGCTGGGGTTACAGGTGGGAGCCACTGTGCCGGGCCTCATTCTTTCTTTTTCTTTCTTTTTTTTTTTTTTTCTGAGACAGAGTCTTGCTCTGTTGCCCAGGCTGGAGTGCCGTGGCACGATATTGGCTCACTGCAACCTCCATCTCATGGGTTCAAGCGATTCTCTCCTGCCTCAGCCTCCCAAGTAGCTGGGACTACAGGCGCCCTCCACCACACCTGGCTAATTTTTGTTTTTTTAGTAGAGACGGGGTTTCACCATGTTGGCCAGGATGGTCTGCATCTCTTGACCTCATGATCTGCCCGCCTCGGCCTCCCAAAGTGCTGGCGTGATAGGCGTGAGCCACCGCGCCTGGTGCGGCCTCTTTTCTTTATGAGCGTATTGCCAAACAGCATTTCTTTGGATCTTCAAATTGTCAAAAAGTACTTATGTCTATATTGCCTCAGCTGGTCATTAAAATACCCTGAGGATGTACATATGTGTTGAAACATGTGCATTCCTGTAGGACTCACTGAGGCTGGGCGAGGTGGCTCACCCCTGTAATTCCAGCACCTATGGCAGGCCGAGGCAACAGATCACCTGAGGTCAGGAGTTACAGATCAGCCTGGCCAACACGGTGAAACCCAGTCTCTGCTGAAAATACAAAAATCAGCCGGGTGTGATGGCGGGCACCTGTAGTCCCAGCTACTTGGGAGACTGAGGCAGGAGAATCACTTGCACCCCGGGAGGCGGAGGTTTCTGTGAGCCGAGATCGAGCTACTGCACTCCAGCCTGGGTGACAGAGTGAGACTTTGTCTCAAAGGAAAAAAAAGACTCACTGAACCAGAAGAGTTAACTGTTGTGCTGTTTACTGCACACAGTTTGCCTCAGTCCAAAGTGGCAAAAACAAACTGCTCCCAAAACAGCAGCCCATGAGGTGACCAGGTCCATCCCAGCCCAGCCTGTAGAAGAGGAGACTCCTGGGGCTGTGATCAGAGCCCAGCATCTCAGTGCACCTGCTGACAGCCTCCCCTACCTCTGGCTTTCTTCTGTCCTTGCCAGGGGTGTGTTTCAGGGCAGGCATGTGGTGTCCTGAGCATGCAGACTGCCCTTGGAGTGGTGGGCAGGATTGTTTTCAGCCTGGGCTCCACATCTGCATGCGAGCTCTTGGTAATGGGCCGATCTGGCAAAGTTCCCCGGTGGGTTCCATGTGAGGGAGGCACCTCACGATCACTTCTGGGTCTGGTGGGTGTTCTGCAGGCCCCACACTCGCGCCAGGCCCTGCCAGAAGAGGTGGCGTTGTGAGAGGCACTGAAGGTCTTGGTGGCTCCTGGAGGGCTCCATGTGCCCCCAAGGGCAGCACTTTGCATTTCTTGGGAGACTTGAAGATGCCTGATGTCATTTTAGTGAGCACAGTAAAATAGTACCCGTCAGTGTCTTACATCTTGAGCTGTCTCCTCTTGGAGGCGATGTGGGGGACCAGTGGCCACCTCTCCCATGGCGTCCCAGTGGATGGAGGGGTTGAGGGTTTTGGGCCCACTGACATAGATGTGGTTGAAGTCAGCTTGTGTGCAGGTGGTGTCACGTAGAAAGAATGAAAACTGTTGAAGGCTTTGCTTAGCATGTTTTGTTTTTGGATGTTTACTCTGATGAATGTAGTAAATGAAAAATCTTTGTCTTTTTTTTTTTTGAGTCTTGCTCTGTTGCCCAGGCTGGAGTGCAGTGGTGCAATTTTGGCTCACTGCAACTTCCGCCTCCCAGCTTTAAGTGATTCTCGTGCCTCAGCCTCCCAAGTAGCTGGGGTTACAGGTGTGCACCACCACACCCAGCTAATTGTTTTGCAGCTTTGGTAGAGACGGGATTTCGCTATGTTGGCCAGGCTGGTCTCAAACTCCTGGCCTTAAGTAATCCTCCCACTTCCACCTCCCGAAGTGCAGGGATTATAGGCATGAGCCACACTGCACCCGGCCTAAAAAGTGGATGAATTCTTCAAATGGTTGGAGATCCTGAACTTTGCTGTAGCAGCGCTAGGGATAGTAGAAATTGCACGTGTCATGGCTTAGGGAGAAAAAGTATGAACTCATGGTTTTATTAGCAGTAACACTGCCCTTTCTAGCTTCTGTGATGAAGCATTTTAACACACTGCTTCAAAGGTAAACTCCGAGTGTCTGTGTTTTAGGTTAAATAGGATTGCGAATCAGGTGGCCATTCAGCGGAAGAAGCAGTTTGTGGAGCGAGCCCACAGCTACTGGCTGCTCAAGCGGCTGTCCAGGAACGGCGCCCCCTGCTGCGGCGGCTCCAGTCCAGCCTGCAGTCTCAGCGAAGCTCACAGCAGGTACGTGGCTCGGCAGCCCCTGCGGTCTCTCCACCTCTCGCCCTCGCCCTCCAGGAGAGGGCACCTGGTGCAGGCTGGACGTGGCGCCGGCCCCTGGGCCCAGGTTCCCCATTGGGAAGCCTCAGTCTTGTTCAGCCCTGGAGCTGTAGGAGGATTAGGTGTGCCCTGGGCTCTGGATCCACGAATAGGGGGTGACTCTCATCCCTGCCTGTCACTGGGTGTTTCTTCTGTTTTCAGCTGTGTTCCCCATGCCCTTATGCTCCCTATGCCCTTCCGCGCCCTGCCTGCACACCTGCTGACGGGCAGTGGCCAGCTCTGGGGACTGGGGGATGCCTAGGGATGTGTTATTGCTGTGGCTACATGGGCCTGCAGGCTGGGGGACAGCAGGAGTGGGACCCAGTGAGCCCTGGGCCATGTGGGTGGGGGCTGTGTGCTGGGCCTGCAGTGTGGCTTCTGGAAATATGCAAGGAGTGATTTGTTTAAGGGCCTTGCCCTGAAGGCTGGTTGAGCTTGGACAGTGGTGGGGTGGGCAGGGCTTGAGAGAGCTGAGAGAGTGGGAGGGAGAGACCAGGCTTCTCCTTTAAAAGAACAAACCCAACTCACATTTTAGTGGTAGGTTAGAGTTACAGACTCAGCTGATGTTGTGAAATAGTTCCGGAAAAATGGGTTTGCAGAGTGAAGTGGCTTCTGTGAGAGGCACAGAGGGAAACTGAAAACAAGGGGCTGTGCACACGGCCCGGGACCTGCAGTGGGCGCCCTCCGCTCCACCACTGGGTTTTAGGAAGAGCTGGCCGATGGCCGGCATCTGGCCTGAGAGCCTCATGGAATTTCCTTGTGGGGCTTTTCGCTGCCATCCTGGGCACGAAGCAGAACCGTCCTGCTTGCTGTGAGGTGGCGACTCGCTCACGGGAGGTCTGCAGGGTTCACGATCGGGTTCCCGTGTGGCAGCTGGGCTGTCTCTGCCTCACAGACTGTGCCCCTGCAGCGTCAGCCCCATTGAGTCAACTGCTGTGACTGCCTCGTGCTCCAGGGAACTCCGGAGTCTGGTGCTCCGGTCTGGCAGGTTGTGGTTTGGGGGTGTGATTTGGTGGTGGGGTCCAAGGTTTTCTGACGGGGCTTTGGTGCATCTTGGCTGTGGAGTGTTCTGGGCCTCCCATGCTGTCCACCCGGGTTCCCCTGCCGTGTGTCTGTCCAGGGGTCTTGGGGGCTCGCCGGGCAGGTCTGCGAGCCAGCCCCTCTCCAAGTGAGATCCTCACACGGCCTCAGTGAAGGTTTTTTGGCTGTTGAATGAATTAACTGCATCTTCTGTTCCGTGATGTGATACTGCTTTCCATCAATCCTCTGCCCTCACCTTGTGGCCCCCGGGGGGGTTCCCTGGAGGAGAGCTCGGTGGGGAAGGGTGGCACTAAGAGGCAGAGTCTGGAAGCTGCCACGCGTGGGAAGCTCTGTGCTCCAAGGGCTAGAGGCATTGGTCCCGCGATGTTGGGGCATGGCAGAGAGGCTTTGTTGGGAGGAAACTGAGGATTTGGATCTTGTGTCACACCCTGGGGCTGGACAGGACTCCAGATAAGCCACCGAGGAGCCGTGAAGGGCGGATTCCATGGAAAGTGGCTGTGGATGTGGCCAGACGGGGGAACGTCCAGCTGTGGGACTCATCACTTCTACTCTCAGGAGCTGGGACATGAGGGCCAGGATCCCTGCAGTGGCAGGACATGTGGGCCAGTGGCCAGGGCCCACGGGGACCTGGGCAGCTGGGGGTGGCCTGGGGCGTGGTGGAGCCAGGCAAGGGAAGGGGGAGGGGTTGCAGGGAAGAGGTGACCGGCTGGAGCCTGGGAACCCTGCCTCCGCTGCTGCACCGCTGCCTGTTGGGCCTCACGTCCCATTACGTGTAGAATATGTTTGTAAGGAGAGAACATCCCCCACAGCACAGCCAGAAGCATCTCTCCTGGCAGAGGGGGGTGGCTTCCTGAGGACATCTGGGAAGGAGCAGAAGGAGCTGGCTGGACTTGAGCCTTAGCACAGCAGTTGGCACGGAGAGCCAAGAAACCTGCCTCTGTGGATGGGCTCTCAGAGACTGCTCTCGCCTTCTCCTGGCCAGGGATGGCCACGGCTTGGTGTGGCTTCACGGTTTTGAAGCTGTGGGAGTACCTGATGTGTCTGATTCCCCTGTGTCTCTGTGCGCCTGTCCCAGCCTGGCCCTGGGAGAAGACTTTGTGGCGAGGGCAGGTGGATGAACTGGACGGGGTCTCTGAGAGGCCAGCAGGTGCCGAGGTTGCTGCCGCTACGGCTGGTCTGTGCTGGCTGCGCACGCAGGGCCCTGGGTTTCGTGCTGGTGTGTACGGCAGCTGCTGAAGGCCGAAGGGAGCACGAGGGGCAGTTTGTGCGTATGATGGTGGCATTGCACTGTGGCTCCTGCTCCCGTGGCCCATCCTTCCTGTCCTGGGAGCACATCTTCCAGCTTTCCGAGTGTCTGTCCTAGGGCAGGCTGGGTGCTGCTGGCCGCATTGTCTCTGCTCTGCTGTGTGCGTGGCCTCTGCCAGTCCCATGCACCTGCTCGTGTGGTTGGGCTCAGTGGCAGGAGGCAGGCACTGTTGCCAGGAGGCCTGGGGCTGGTGAGGCTGAGACCAGCCACTCTTAATGTTGTGGGCCCTCATCCACAAAGGAGCTGGCCTGTGCCTCCCCGCAGAGGGGGTTTGACCTGACCCAGCTGGTCCTCACCGTCCCCCCAGCCCTGCCCTTCGTCTCCCCCATGTGTCTAGAATGGATGCGGAGGCTCTCGGCGCTTGTTGCTGGCAGTGGGGATGCCTGAGTTCTCTCCTTCACTTCTGTCCTACCTCACGGAGCCTTCTGATGTTGATTTTTACGTGGGAAATACCGACCACTTCAGAGCCTAGTAAGGAGCCTCGGTCCTTCTGAGCGGATGAGGCTGTGTGTGTCATGGGACCTTTGCTGGCCAAGTTGTTGCATGCAGGAAGCTGGTGGGGCTTAGGGCCCAGGTGCCATCGGAGGCCCCTGCCTTCCAGTGGCGTTCTTATCAGGCTGGGGAGCAGATAGTAAGTTTGCTTAGCAGCCAGTGTGTGACACAGGCCTTGCTGGTGATTAGATTTCTCCCGCTTCGTAACAGATTTGCAGGCCAAATGTCCTTTGGCCGAAGTTTTTGGATGTGTCGGTAGCAAGTTGAGGGGACAGGCAATATTCAGAGGTTCCGGGGGAGCTAGGTTTTTGGAGCCTGGTTTTCTGGCCTTTGCTTGAGTTGATGTAGACCTTGTTACTGTTAGCCTCGACTTCGTGCCTCAGGGTGTTCAGCAACACTGAGGAAAACCCAGAGAGCCTCACTGTGGGGGGATGCCCGCTCCGCTCCCCCTCGCCATGGAGAGGCCTGGCCTCCCTCCTTGAGCCTACCTTTGCAAGCAGTTTGGAGTCCGGGGTCCTTGCATCTTGCAGTCCACCAGTCTTTGCCTTCACACCCTCAGTCCTTTAAAAAAGCTGTGATGGCACCCTGAGGTGGGTGGGTGGGAGACCCGGGGGACAGAGGCGTCGGGGGAGAGGAGGGTCTCAGGGCTAGCATGTGCCTGAAACTGATGGCCACGGCTGGCCTGAGGCTGTCGGGGCACGTGTGTCCTGCAGCTGTGGAGGACGATAGGCATCGGGGGCCCACGCAGGCCCACTCACTTGTTACTTCCTCTCCACTTTGAGGTAGGGTCAGGGTGCCCCTGGCACTGTGACGAGCAGGCCCCATGTGGCCAGGCCTGGGGGACACGGTGAGGACAGGGCTGAGGGCAGACCCAGGCAGGCAGCCTCCTCTCCTGCGCCCGCCTATGTGGTGGCTTTGCAGGGCTCTGGTTTTCTTCCGATCATCCTGGTGTGGATGTGGGCTGGGGGTGAGGCTGGCGGCCTGTGCTGTCTGGCACACCACCTTTCTGTCCACTGAGAAGGGAGCAGGTGCTGTCGATGGGGACGGCTGTGGAGGGGACGTGCGTCAGGATGGAGGCACTGTGCAGGGCAGGGCAGCAGGTCGGCCGTGTACCAGGCCCCCGTCACGCTCCGTCCAAGGCAGGATAGGCCCAGCATGTTGTTTTCTGTGCACCTGGTTTCTTCCTAGCTGCTCCCTCCATTCCCAGCTGTCCTGGAGGTGAGTCCTCGAGGGCCCCCGTTCTGTCCTGGCCCCACCTCTGTGGGCCTTTCTGGTTCTGGAAAGGCCCCTCCCTGCCAGCTGGTGGAGACCTCTGTCCTCTGGAGGGTGGCACCTGTGCACTGGAGCCAGCTCCCTGCTCACCGTGGCCTGGCTGTCCCTCCGTCTCCTCTGTCCTAGCGCTGTCTCAGGGGCTCTCTAGTGAGCGTGCGTCTGTTGTCCTCCCCCAGGATGGGCCTGCAGGACCCGTGCTGTGGATGCCTCCTGGGGTCTTACCTGCACGGTGTCTGAGGCCTTTTGCAGGAGGAGCCTCTGGGTTTGACTCGACGGCAGCGTTCACTGTTCTCAGAGAAAACGACGAGGAGATGAAGGCTGCCAAAGAGAAGCTGAAGTACTGGCAGCGGCTGCGGCACGAACCTGGAGCGAGCCCGCCTGCTGATCGAGCTGCTGCGGAAGCGGGAGAAGCTCAAGCGTGAGCAGGTGGGGCCTGGCCCCGTCCCGCGTGGAGTGCACCGCCAGCCATGGGGGGGTGGGTGATGCTGGCAGCTCCTGCGGAGTGTGGGCTGCACCCCGTGGGTTCTGGCCCACGGCAGCGCCTCGCTCAGCCCAGGTCAGGTGCCTGCGTGCCATGGGTGCAGGGGCCTAAGTGGAGGCTGCACTGACCTGTTCCTTGACAGAAGTCAGGGGGCCTGTGGGAGCTGCTTGCGGCTGTGGGGCGCGTGGTGGTCTGAGACTGTGGGGCTCCCTAAAGCTGAGGCTCTGCTGGGCCCCCCCAGGTGAAGGTGGAGCAGGTGGCCATGGAGCTGCGGCTGACCCCCGCTGACGGTGCTGCTGCGCTCGGTGCTGGACCAGCTGCAGGACAAGGACCCCGCCAGGATCTCCGCGCAGCCCGTGAGTCTGAAGGAGGTGGGTGTCTGCGGCGCTTGTATGTCCTGTGGCACGTGGGACTGTGGATTTGTGCTGCTGTGTGACTGGTAAACGTGTGACTGGCTAGAGTATGCCCCTCACGTTCTTAATTCTCGTTTTATTTAACTTATGCTTTTCTTTTTTTTTACCTGCAAAAAAATACACGAAGATATTTTTAAATGTTAGAAGTGGTGCATTTCATTGTAAAATATCGGTAGTGCAGTGGGTGAGAGGGCCCATGCAGACAGTCCCCTGAGCTGTGGTGGCACCCAGCTGGCACCCTCCAGTGTGCTGTAGCTAAAGGAGCTGGGTCGGGAAGGTCCCTGCAGGACTTGGGTCTTGTGTCTGTACCATGAGCATGTGTGTGTGTGTGGCTCTCAGAGAGGATGGGTTTGTGGGTTACGTGGAATAATAGATACAGAAGAAACTAATACCCTGTTGTAGTTTGTAAATGATTCTTTTCCTCCCTAAAATTAGGTACCAGATTACTTGGATCACATTAAACATCCCATGGACTTTGCCACGATGAGGAAACGGCTAGAAGCTCAAGGGTATAAAAACCTCCATGAGTTTGAGGAGGATTTTGATCTCATTGTAGATAACTGCATGAAGTACAATGCCAGGGACACCGTGTTCTATAGAGCCGCGGTGAGGCTGCGCGATCAGGGAGGTGTGGTTCTGAGGCAGGCCCGGCGAGAGGTGGACAGCATCGGCTTGGAAGAGGCCTCGGGGGATGCACCTGCCCGAGCGGCCTGCTGCGGTGTCCCGGCGGCCTTTCTCCTGGGAAGACGGTAAACTGGCGCTGTGTCCGGAGGAGCTGGAAGTCGCTCTTCCTAGCAGACTCTCCTGCCTTGTGTTGCCAGCTCTGCATCAGCATGGCCCAGGAGGAGTAGCGGGCAACCACATATATCATTTACATTTTCTAGGGGCTCACTGAAAAATGGAAAAGAATCAGGTGGAATTTATTTTAGTATATGGAAGAATTGGTTTCAACATGGAGTCAGTGTGAACACTACTGAGGATATATAAGCTTTTCACTCTCTTTGCCATCTGATGTGTATTTTATACCCAGCACCTCTTACTTCAGACCGGCTGCGTTTTGGGTGCCCACCAAGAGGACCCCTGTGGCTGTGGCTCCCTACGGCTTGGCCTCAGTGATGCAGACCCAGAAAGCAGCTTAGTTGGGGGTGTGCATCCAGAGTAGGCCTCAGGCAGCTTCCGAGGGTGACGTGGAGCCGGAGGAACTCGGGCTTTGCTTCTGACCCTTTGACTTCGTGCTTTGCGCGTGTTGCAGAAAGGGCTCTGGGAGTGTGTCTGCGGCCCGCCTGGACTCCAGCCTGTGCTGGCGCTTCTTGGTTGCCCAGGCACGCGCTGCAGCCATGAGCAGTCACCTGCACACTTCTCTAGACCAGTCCTTGGGAACCAGGGCTATCCCCCTGCACCCTGCTTGTCACACCTCCGGGATTGTCTGCTGAAGGGTGTGTCCTGCCCAGAGGGGTTGCTGGAGCACCTCAGAGTTCCAGCTCTGAACCACAAACTGAGCAGAAATCACAGAGTGTTTGGCTCATTTATCTGAAGGTCGTCCCATATCCCTGATTTCTTGGCCTACGCTTTCTCCGGAAGAATCACTGACCCGCACCAGGTCGGTTCTTCTGTGGTGAGGCCTGGCCGTCTTCCTCTCCTCCACGTTCCCGCCATCATGGAGTTCAGCCAAGCTGGACCATCATCACCTTGGCCTCTGTTCCCCTCATGACAGTAGCGCTGGACTCTCCGCTTCCCGTGGGGTTGGAGATGGGCTGTACTCTCCTTTGAAGAATGGGAATAGGGGCATGTGCGGCGGCTCACGCCTGTAATCTCAACACTTTGGGAGGCCGAGGTGGGCGGATCACTTATGGTTGGGAGATCGAGACCAGCCTGGCCAACATGGGGAAACCTCGTCTCTACTACAAATACAAAAAATTAGCCGGGGGTGGTGGCGCATGTCTGTAATCCCAGCTACTTGGGAGGCTGAGGCAGGAGAATCACTTGAGCCTGGGAGGTGGAGGCTGTAGTGAGTGGAAACTGTGCCACGGCACTCCAGCCTGGGTGACAGAGTGAGACCCTGTCTCCAAGACAAAAGAAAAGAAAAAAGAATGGGAATATATTTTTATTCTTCGTCTCCAATTTTCTGATTTTAAGAATAACACGTTTTTCCTGGAGAAATTTAGAAAATGAACACGAGCTTGGTGAACCTGGGCAGAGCTTTAACCCCTCCCTGAAGCTGTGCTCTCCAGGCCTGTCAGACCAGCTCTCCTTTTCTGAAACATTCCCTTGGGGATCTGAGAGAAGCTGGGGCTGAGCCGCCCCAGAGTGAGCCCAGGGCTCCATGGGCTCATGCCTGTCTTGGAATGTCCTTCTCTAGCCTCTGGTGACTGCGGGAAAGCTTCCTCCACCTCCCCACAGTCTTCATTCTGGCCGGGACGCCTTGCCTGCATCACCTCTCAGATGCCCACCTCGTGCCCGGCGCTGGCTGCTCAGGGTGCAGGCTGGTTGCCTGCCCTTAAAAGCAGGAAGATGCATCACACCTGGGCTCCCTGTCGCCTGAGCAGCCTGGAGCGTCCTTTGCCCAGAGGGCTCTGCTCCTGTGCTCCCCTGTATGCTGCTCGCCCTCCCCCCAGATCGTGCTCCCAATGGGGTGGATGTGGAGGCCTCTGAGTGTTGGCGCCTTTCAGATGATGTTCATTAAGTGAATTTCTACACGCAGGATTTCTTGTTAAGGAGAAATTTCAGGATGAGAAGTGCTAGTTTCTTTCTCAGTATCTGGGAGTGCACAGGTGAGCTGGTGGCCATGGCGTGCCTTGAGGGTGCACCTGCTGCCATCTCAGCACATCTGACACCTCCCAGTGCCTGGAGCCCAAGCCACAGACCTGGAGGCCGTGGGTCTCTGTTTAAAGAAGTGGACGTTTCGAGGCTTTCTTCTTGGGGTTTCAAAGGACGTGATGTTTTTGTATGAACAGTTTTGAATATTATCTGTGACATTTGTTCAGAATGATGCTGTGGTTACAAGTCTTGACGGATACTATTTTGATTTAGGTGTTTTGTTTCTCTCTACTGTTGCTTTATTTATTCAGTCAAAAAGACAGATGCCTTCAGTAAAACACCTGTTTCTAGACAAAGAGTGAATGTGTTTTTGGACAGCCTTACTTTGTCTTCCCTCTTCCTCTCGCTCTGGTTTTACCTTCAGATAGCTCTGAGGAGCAGTTTCTTTTCTTGGCCATCTCTTATTTAAGGTAATTTGTGCTTTATAAATTTTGGTGTTTCTGAAAGTGACGTTTCTAGGGACTTTGTAGTAAATATGCCTGAAAGTTGGAATGATCTGTGAATTTTACAACCCATTTAATAAAACCACACAATGATCGACGTCTGAAGACTTCAGCTAAGACACCACTCAGGATGTGCAGTGGCCCCGAGTCAGTTCTATTTGCCAGTCGTTACCTCTGTCTGCAGAGTCAGCGCAGGCCCCACCGCGTTGTGCTGGGTCGGGTGGAGCACGTGCCTCTCGCTGGGTCCGTGTGCTGTGCCTGGGCTCAGGCAGTCAGGCCGTCTGCCCAGGGAGTGTCAGTGGGTCCTGGTCCACGAGAGGTTGCAATGTTACCTGGACGAGGCCCCTTCTGTGGCAACATGTCGTGGGACTAGAAATTCTCTGTCAGGAGCATCCCGGTGTGTTCCGTAGCAGCAGTCCCATCGTGGGTTCAGAGTGCAGGGGAGGGCCTCGTTGCCAACAGCCACTCTCGGGGGCCTTGGCCAAAGGTTATTTGAAAGACGGGACTGCTGATGTATTCCCAGAAGGTGTGTGGGATCTGGTGACTGACAGCATGTGTCCTTTGGTTCAGTGGACAGGTTGCTGGACCCCGCCAACAGAGCCCACCTGGGCCTGGAGGAGCAGCTGAGACAGCTGCTGGACACGCTCGACCTCACCTGTGCTATGAAGTCCAGCGGCTCCCGGAGCAAACGGGCAAAGCTGCTCAAAAAGGAAATTGCCCTTCTCCGAAACAAGCTGAGCCAGCAGCACAGTCAGCCCCTGCCCACGGGGCCAGGCTCTGAGGGCCTCGAAGAGGACGGAGCTCCGCTGGGGCTGGAGGCGGGCGAGGAAGGTAAGCCGTGGTGAGGGCTGCCCCGCTTCTCTGCCGTCAGGCCCGGGCACAGGCACAGGCAGCAGCTTCCGTGTGACGGAGGCTTGGGTTTGCACCAGTTCGGCAAAATTCACAAAGCCTTGAACACTTGATATTTCCACGGGGTGGTGATTTCGTTTTTATTTTTATTTTTTAGTATTGAGACGGAGTCTTGCTCTGTTGCCAGGCTGGAGTGCAGTAGCGTGATCTCAGCTCACTGCAACCTCCACCTCCTGAGTTCAAGTGATTCCCCTGCCTCAGCCTCCCAAAGTAGCTGGGATTACAGGCATGCGCCACCATGCCCAGCTAATTTTTTTGTATTTTTACTAGAGACGGGGTTTCACCATGTTGGCCAGGATGGTCTTGATCTCCTGACCTGGTGATCTGCCCACCTCAGCCACCCAAAGTGTTGGGATTACACCTGCACTTTGTGAGCCACCTCGAACGGTTGTTTCTTTTTAAAGAGACTTTATAATTTGTGCCGTCTGTTTTTTCACATAAATTAGTTGATAAAATTTAAGGCACAGAATAAAATTTTTCTGTTAACTCGGGCCTGAACAACTATTTGGAAAGAATGGTTTAGATCTTATACTATGTTAGATGAAGGTAGCTTGAATGAAAGAGCATGAAATGTTTTTGTTGTATTTTCTAAATTGACGGAGAGCCATTTAATTATATGCTAGGTCGTCCACCGCGGCATTTTGAAAGGGCTGTTTTAGACTCATTATCACTGAAACGCTCCTGCCTGATTTTGTGAAGGGTGGGACAGTAACTGAGGGCCATGCAGAGGCCTCGTCTGCCCTGAGGGTCCCAGGCCAGCTCCTTTGCAGCAGTTGGGAGGTGGCAGCCTGCTGTGAACGTCGGGGAAAGGTCCAGGCAGCAAAGATGTTTTTATGAGTGAGGGTGCCGTCTATGCAGTAGGAGAACTGGCAACACCCAGGGCCAGTCTAGGCTTGGGGTGGTGAGGAGGGAGTCACGAGCGATGGTTTGGTACATGTAGGTAGGCAGGGTGAGGAGGTAGAACGGACGTGTTTCATATTTGGAAAGGGGAATTTTGAAGCGAAATTGGTTGTGGAGACATTGGTAGAAAGTCACTGACACCGTGTTTTGCCGTTTCTGTAGTTGCCCTTAACACGCTTCGGTTACACAGAGCAGACAGTAGGGTCAGACCCTCTGGCCACAGTGTTAGCGGCTGGTTTGTGGCCTTCCTGCCTTTCCCTTGCACATCCAAGTAAGAACAGCAAACAATTGAAGTAAGACAGAATTGTTCTACAATTTTCTTTCTTTCTTTCTGAAACAAAGACGTTCATCTCTTACGACGTCTATGCTGAGTGACGCAGTGTCTTCACGTTGGGTGCCACCCAGGTCGGCGGGGGCCCCATGATCTCAGGGCCCTTTTCATCTCGGGCTTCCTGTGGCTCCCCGTTGCAGAGCTTCGCCCCTTCTGTCTTGCTTTGTGTTGGGCAGCTTGGATGAGAGCCACCGAACTGTTCTTTCTCTTAGAAGCTTACTCCTGTGCACACAGCTGAGAATTTCTTATGCATCCTGGACCTCATTCTGTGCCTGTTTTTCATTCTGTTTTAGGGTTCTTCTGTTCGTTCACCACAGGGTAGTCCCTAGACTCTCGAATGTGTCTTGGGGCTGGTGTCCATTACGTTAGGTCCATAGAATAAAGTCTTTCTGTCGCAAGGTGAGCACTTGCTTTTCTGTTCTCTCAAAGGCTGTTACTGTTAGCACATGATCCCTCCTCTGCTTTGGGGGCGGCGTGTTTTTCTGGGGAACGCTTGCCCATAGGACCCTCTGGCAGCCACACCTGCCCGGGCCCTGGGCTGCCCTGTTGTGCTGAGGAGTCCAGGCTGGTGTCATTGCCTGGTCCCGTGGCCTTTGCTTTCTTGCAGCCCACTGAGGCGTCCTCCGGCTGTGTGGGCCTCCCTCTGGGTGGACTGCCCTTCCGTCCTTGTCTTCTGTGCCCCCGAGGACTGAGTCTCACGACTCAACCTCACGGAAGTTGCCAGTGGGTACACTCACCGTTCTCAGAATAGCTTGCGGCGCTTCTCTCCCCCACACAGTTGTACCATTTCCACTGTGGAGCAGTGCGTTACCTTTTTAGTTTTTTATTAGTGGCTTCCTGCACTGCCACTGGGTCGCACGGCTGAGGACCCTGCAGTTGGAGCTTCTTGGCCCTGCCCTGCGGTGAGCGCGGCTCCTCACACCCCAAAGGCTTGGCAGGAGCCCTTGCAGACCATTTCTGTTGCGTCCTAGGTCTGGGGTAATTTTATTTTTATTTTATTTTTCTGGTGTAAAGAAAACACACAATGTGACTGAGACACAGGTGGCCTGGAATCACCCCACACCCGCTGTTTACAGTGATGAAATTCATGAAAGAGCGTTCCCTCGGAGCTGATGGGAGAGGTGGGTGGGCAAGAGCAGGCAGCCTGAAAGTCCCCTCCAAGGCGAGGCGTGGCACGGCAGGTGGGGTCCTGCTCCTTAGAGAAGATGGGGGCCTCTGGGGGAGCTGAGCGCCAGACGACGGGGAAGTCACACAGATGTAGGGAAGACGGCCAAAAGCATGTTCGTTAGTTGGTATAGAAACGGGAACTCATGGTACTTGGACAAAACCAAGAATCAGACATTTAAACATCCAGCATGTTCTAATTAGTAAAGCCTCTCCGTCACTTTTCTTAGATATATCCACAATATTTTCATGCCTGAAAAAGATAGTAATTCCTCACTGGCAAATATGCAGTCTTACTTAAATCGTAGTTTAATGACACGTATGTAACCTTTATATTGCCTCCGTTTGAAGTCGCTTGGACAAGGCTGTAGCTGTTGCGTGCCAGGCCCCTGAGACTCTAGTGTCTGAAGGAGGGAGACGCCTCCTGGGCTGCGAGGTTGACCCTGGTCTGTCCCCTTGCACAGGCCCTCCTGCAGCCTCCGCTGTGGCTGTGACTCAGTGTGCTGGGCGCAGAGGTTCGGGCTGTTGCTGTGAGCCGGCCCTGCCAGGGCTGACTTCCCGGGGCTGCGTGCCAGCTGGGCGGAGGCCACACCACAGCTGGGATTTGAGTGTCTGATGACCCTGAGGGGACGGACCTGCCGCTTGCAGGGGCTGGTCACCCTGGCTCAGGTGGGTGTCTGCTGACACAGTGAGGCAGGACAGTGCAGGTGGCTGGCTGTGGGAGGAGCATTTTAAGTCCTTGGGATTTCCAGTCATGGTAATGCCCTTGCCAGAGGCTCCAGGCGTCCCCTTTAGTCCAGGGCAGCCATGGGCCTTGATGTGCACACGTGGAGGTCCTCCTGCTGTGCACGGGCGCTGAGCCTGTGGAGCGTGTGGCGCTCAGCAAGGGATGCGTGTCCCTCAGGGTAGAAGGTGTGGTGTATGCGGCTTTGTCCCTTCAGGATTGCCAAGTTGGAGGCTCGAGGCACGGTCGGTGGAGGGACAGTGTGGTTGGTGCTTGTGAGCTAATGTCTGCATGTGTTACACTGTGATTTTCCAAAGCGTCTTGTGGCTTCAGTACAGAAGCCTTTGACTGACAGGGTGGGTGGGCAGGTGGGCAAAATATTGCAGAATTGCTCTTGCAGACATAACTAGGTCTTTGAGTTGGTCTTTGAGTTTCTTTGAGTAGCTGGTTTAGATTAGATAGCCATTTTGCTGTTTAGAATATGGACAAGTTCCAGGGACTGGAATTCTAGGATCCTGATACGTTGACAGGGTCTGCGAGTCTTATGCCCGAGTGATATTGGGCGTGTTCTGAGCTTTTCTCACATGCAGTTAAGTGACAGCCCGAGATGGCGAGCAGCCAGCGAGCTTTGAGAGTTTTCACTCTTGTATGTTAACTTCCAGTCAGATTTCCACTCGAGGGATGGGTTGGGCTTGCCTGTTCCGCCAGTGGAGCCTGGGGGGCTCAGGTCCTGTTTTTTCTCATTTTATGGATGAGGAAACTGAGGCACCGAGCGGTCCAGGGGCCTGTGGGGCCCGGCTCGGGGAGATGGTGGTGCATCCAGACATCAGCAGCCTCTGTTTCTGGCCACAGCCTCCTCTGTGCCTCTGGTCAGTGCTGCGGGAGCACATCCTATACCCCGTGCTAGTGGCTGGAGCCTGGCCCGCACATGGAGCGGCCGCAGTGAGGACGGGGTGGCGCCTGCATGGCGGAGGTGCGTGCATAGCTGAGGCAGGGCCACGGGGGCCTGCTTTGGGATAGGACACGGGATGGTGAGGGCCCTGCAGCATGGAGATGGTTATGCGTCCCCACATGGGCGTCCAGCTGGGCTGAGAGCCGGAGGTGAGGGGGTGTGGACCATGGCGGGGGAGGGCCCGCTGCAAGGCAGGGACGTCTGCATGTCATGGGGGTGCTGCCGGCCAGGAGTGGTGGTTCTGACGGTTGCGCCAGAAGCAGGAGATTGGGGGTCTACGGTGCCCCTTAGGTAGCTGTGGTGGTGGTGGGCTGGAGATGGGGGAGAAGGGGGTCCCTCAGAGGTGCTGGGAGGAGGCTCCTTCAGGCTCCATCTGCTGGCCTGGTGCTGTTGCACCCACAGAGGCCAAGACTGGGGTTGACCGCTAGCCTTGGCTGCTTGCAGCGAGCAGTTGAATGTCATGATCAGGGCGAGAACCCAGGGGGAGGCCAGGAGGTGGAAGAGGAGGCAGGAAGTGAGGTGAGGCGCCAGGCCCTGTGCCCCCAGACACCAGCTGCACCAGGACCTCCAGATAGCAGCCACACCAGGACGCACAGGCTCAGTGCTGAAGCCCCTCCTGCTGCTGCACAGGCACCAGGGACGCTGGAGCAGCGCATACTCATGAACAGGAAGCCCCTCCACAGCCCTTCTCTGCATGGCCCAGTCCCCCTCGGCCAGCGTTCCCAGGAGTTTAACAGTCATTTTCTCAAGCCCCTTGGCCACATTGACAGGAAGGGGGAGGAGTTTTGGGCCCCTGCCTTGGGCCCCAGCGTTCCCAAGGCTGTGCTCCCGGCCGCACGGGAAGCTTTCCCCCTGTGTTTGAATCGGCTGTGAGGTGCTCTAAGGCACTGGGTGTGTTGGGAATCAGAGGCACCTCGCAGCCGAAAGCGCTGCTGCCCAGAGTCACGGGCCTGGTCTGTCTCAAAACTTTGAGTCTTGTTAAGTTGTGTTGTTTTTTCTTTTCAAAATGACTTTTTGGATTACAGTATTAACCATACATACTTCAGATGGTTTTAGGAAAGTCTGCATAAATGAAGTGAAAACTCCCCAGTGATATGTGCTAAGGATGAAAGTGTTGCTCTTGGTTTTATGTTACACTTCCTGTCGTCAGCACCGGTCCCGCTTGGAAAGAAGCCTCAGTGGCTGGGCCTGGTGCGGCATCGCCTCGCCCCGTCAGCCACGTGCCAGAGCCTGTCCGGCCCCCGGCACTCAGGGCAGTGCGCAGAGCCCCTCAGGCCAGCCCCAGGCTGTCCCCCTGACCTCAGTGCCATACCATTTCAGACTTCTTGTTTTTATAATTTCAAAAAGACTTTAAAAAGAGGTTAAAGTAGCCTTTTTTTAAAAGCTCCCATCACAGTATTTGGGAACATGGCACGGACTTCTGTGTGCTGAGGTGAGTGGGGGATTTTTTTCCCCTGCTTTTCTTGAGAATCATTCACAGTCACTCACGACTCCGTTTTTTGGTTTGTTTGTTTTTTGCATTTTTGACTTGGAAGACCCTGACCAGAGATGAGATTTAATGTCTGTTTCCTTTTACTTGCTAACCTTGTGGCCAGTAGAGCTCTGTGGGAACGCCACGTTCAGGCCCCTTTAGTTATGTGAGACCCTTTTCCTCCTCAAGGTAAGTGAATTGTTGATTGCAGAAACTGTCGTGAACTCGAATGATGTGTTTACTGTGGGCGCATGTGAAATCTTTCACAGTTGTTTTCAGAGAGTGAGTGTGCACCTGGGCACTGCACCAGGGCCGCGGCCTTTGGCGTTAGGGAAGCACACACAGTGTGGCCTGAGCCCACGGGCCCACGCTGCGCGCACGACGGCACAGGCGACGCGTTGTTTCCTTAACTGAATTAGTGTTTTGGTGGACTTCACATTTATAGTAAGTTTTATAATAGATTTTATAATCTTCAGTTTTCAAAAATCACTTTATTTATAATTTTTTCAGGAGATAAATCTCCCCCTAAACTTGAACCATCAGATGCATTACCTCTTCCTTCAAACTCGGAGACTAATTCAGAACCACCAACCCTCAAAGCAGTAGAACTCAACCCAGAGCAGAGTAAACTTTTCAAAAGAGTCACATTTGATAATGAATCACATAGCACTTGCACTCAGAGCGCACTGGTGAGCGGACGCCCTCCAGAGCCCACCCGCGCCAGTAGTGGCGATGTGCCGGCGGCGGCGGCCTCCGCGGTGGCGGAGCCAGCAAGCGATGTAAACAGACGCACTTCTGTTCTCTCTGCAAATCGAACAGTGTAAGCCCCCCAAAGTCTGCCAAGAACACTGAAACCCAGCCAACTTCTCCTCAGCTAGGGACCAAAACCTTTTTGTCTGTAGTCCTTCCGAGGTTGGAGACTCTTCTGCAGCCAAGGAAAAGGTCGCGGAGCACATGCGGAGACTCCGAGGTGGAGGAGGAGTCCCCGGGAAAGCGCCTGGACGCAGGTAAATGCCGCGGGCGGCCCCGAGACGCCCCTTGCCGACCGGTGCCGAGAGCATCCGTGCTCCAGGATCCTCGGTGTGACGCGGGGGTTGCTGAGCTTGTTTCTGCAGCGTTCTCTTGATTTCCAGAGAAGACAACAGTGCAGTTTTTTCTTTCAGAAGCCTTGAATTGCGGGTCTGAGGCCGGCGCCCTCATGGGGGGCCTGTTTGCCATGAGAGGTTGTGCAGCCTTGCTGGGCTGCCCTGGGTTGGGGGTCGATGGTCCTGGGTCCTCTCTTCTGCCACATACTTCCTCTCTGATTTTTTTTTTTTTTTTTTAAAGGGACAGGGTCTTGCCCTGTACCCAGGCTGAAGTGAGTGGCTCACTGCAGCCTCCAACTCCCGGGCTCAAGTGATCCTCCTGCCTCAACCTCCTGTGTAGCCGGGACTACAGGTGCACACCACCATGCCTGGCTAATTTTCAAAGTTTTGGTAGAGATGGGGTCTCTTTATGTTGTCCCGGCTGGTCTTGAACTCCTCGCCTCGGACTCCCGAAGTGTTGGGATTAGATGTGTGAGCCACTGCACCTGGCCCCTTCTGATACTTAAAAAAGTAGTGAGAATGACTTGAGGTGTAGTTTTAGTTGGTCATCTTGACTTTGCTGTGCACATCTGGGTAAGCTGGTGAGGGGCTGCTCCTGGCACGCGCGGAAGCTCCGCTCTGCAGCCCTTAGTCCGGTCTCCTGCTGCCCCACAGACCGACAGACGTCGAACCTCGGGGTTGAGCCTGGCCCTTCCCTGGGCCTCTCGGAGGATCGGGGCTCACAGCAAATGCAGCACTTCGCGGTTGGCGTTAGGGCCTCCCAAACAGCGCGCGGTACTTCTCATCGCGTGCTGCGCTTTGTAACCGAGCTCTGGAATTACTCGGCGAGGGCGTTCCGCGGGTGTGCTGTGCCGAGAGCACTTGAGGAGGCTGCTGGGCCCCCTCAGAGGAAGCCGAGGAGTCTTCTGTGTCCTTTAAAGAGCAGTGACTGTCGTGGGTTTGCTGGTTGAGAACCGGCTGTGCTCTGGGACGTGTAGGGCAGCTCTCCAGGGTCGCCTTCCGGAAGCGTGTTTGGAGCCTGTCCTTGCGGTTTTTGTCCCGAGTCGAGGCTCGGTTCCTGTCTGTTACACCTAGATCAGGAGAAGCGCGTTTTCTTCTTGGCGGTGCTGGTGTGTGGTGGCTTCTCACACACTTTGGCGGTGAGAGTGTGCGGCAGCCGGCGAGTGAGTCCTGTGTCTTGGAGCCTTGTGGGCCAGGCGCAAAGATCCAAGGCTGTGGTGGGCGAGGCCCACCAGGCCCCTCCCTCCCTCCGCCTCCTTCCGCCAGGCCCCTCCCCCTCCCCCTCCCTCCTCCCAGGCCCCTCCCTCCCTCCGCCTCCTTCCGCCAGGCCCCTCCCTCCCTCCGCCTCCTTCCGCCAGGTCCCTCCCTCCTCCAGGTCCCTCCTCCAGGCCCCTCCCCCTCCCCCTCCCTCCTCCAGGCCCCTCCCTCCCCCTCCCTCTTCCAGGCCCCTCCCTCCCTCCGCCTCCTCCCAGGTCCCTCTCTCCCTCCCCCCGCTCCGCCAGGTCCCTCCCTCCCTCCGCCTCCCTCCGCCAGGTCCCCTCCCTCCCTCCGCCTCCCTCCTCCAGGCCCCTCCCTCCCTCCGCCTCCTTCTGCCAGGTCCCTCCCTCCTCCAGGTCCCTCCTCCAGGCCCCTCCCTCCCCCTCCCTCCTCCAGGCCCCCTCCCTCCCTTCTCCTCCCTCCGCCAGGTCCCTCCCTCCTTCCGCCTCCCTCCGCCAGGCCCCTCCCTCCTTCCGCCTCCTTCCGCAGGTCCCTCCCTCCCCTTCTCCTCCCTCCGCCAGGCCCCTCCCTCCCTCCGCCTCCTTCTGCCAGGTCCCTCCCTCCCCCTCCTCCAGGGCCCCTCCCTCCCTCTGCCTCCTTCGCCAGGCCCTCCCTCCCCCTCCAGGCCCCTCCCTCCCTTCTCCTCCCTCCTCCAGGCCCCTCCCTCCCCTCCTTCCGCCAGGCCCCTCCCTCCCCCCTCCCTCCGCCAGGCCCCTCCCCCTCGCCTTCTCCCTCCGTGAGGCTCCTCCCCCTCTGCCAGGCCCCTCCCTCCCTCCGCCTCCTTCCGCCAGGTCCCTCCCTCCCCCTCCCTCCTCCAGGGCCCCTCCCTCCCTTCTCCTCCCTCCGCCAGGTCCCTCCCTCCTTCCGCCTCCCTCCGCAGGCCCCTCCCTCCCTCCGCCTCCTTCCGCCAGGTCCCTCCCTCCCCCCCCTCCCCCCAGGCCCCTCCCCCTCCTCCGCCTCCCCTCCCTCCCCCCCTCCGCCAGGTCCCCTCCCTCCCCTCCGCCTCCCTCCACCAGGTCCCCTCCCTCCCCCCTCCCTTCCCTCCGCCAGGCCCCTCCCTCTTTCCGCCTCCCTCCGCCAGGTCCCTCCCTCTCCCCCTCCTCCCCCGCCCCCCCGTCCTTCCCTTCTCCCTCCCTCCGCCAGGCCCCCTCCCTCCCTCCGCCTCCTTCCGCCGGGTCCCTCCTCCTCCTCCCCCTCCGCCAGGCCCCTCCCCTCCTTCCGCCTCCCTCTCTCCTTGCGCCTCCCTTTCTCCGCCTCCTTCCGCCAGGTCCCCTCCCTCCCCCTCCCTCCGCCAGGTCCCTCCCTCCCTCCGCCTCCCTCCCTCCGCCTCCCCTCCCTCCGCCTCCCTCCGCCGGGTCCCTCCCTCCCTCCGCCTCCCCTCCGCCAGGTCCCCTCCCTCCCTCCGCCTCCCTCCGCCAGGTCCCTCCCTCCCTCCGCCTCCCCTCCGCCAGGTCCCCTCCCTCCCCCGCCTCCTCCGCCCAGGCCCCTCCCCCTCCCCCCGCCAGGCCCCTCCCTCCCTCCGCTTCCCTCTGCCAGGGCCCCCTCCCTCCCTCCACCAGGCCCCCTCCCTCTCCCCCGCCAGGCCCCTCCCTCCCTCCGCTTCCCTCCGCCAGGCTCCCTCCCTCCCTCCACCAGGCCCCCTCCCTCTCCCCCGCCAGGCCTCTCCCCTCACTCCACCAGGCCCCTCCCCTTCTCCCCTCCCTACTCCAGGCCCCCTCCCTCCTTCCCCCTCCCTCTGCCAGGCCCCCTCCCTCCACTCTCCCTCTGCCAGGCCCCTCCCTCCCTCCGCCTCCTCCCAGCCCCCTCCCCTCCCTCTCCCCCCTCCCTTTGCCAGGCCCCCCCTCTCCTCACTCCTCCTCCCCCCTCCTCCAGGCCCCTCCCTCCCTCCGCCTCCTTCCGCCAGACCCCCTCTCTCCCTCCGCCTCCTTCCGCCAGGTCCCCTCCCCTCCCCCTCCCTCCTCCAGGCCCCTCCCCTCCCTTCTCCTCCCTCCGCCAGGTCCCTCCCTCCTTCCGCCTCCCTCCGCCAGGCCCCTCCCTCCCTCCGCCTCCTTCCGCCAGGTCCCTCCCCCTCCCCCTCCGCCAGGCCTCTCCCTCTTTCCGCCTCCCTTCCTCCGCCTCCTTCCGCCAGGTCCCTCCCTCCCCCTCCGCCCTCCCTCCCCTCCCTCCGCCGGTCCCTCCCTCCGCCTCCGCCTCCGCCAGGTCCCCTCCCTCCCTCCGCCTCCCTCCGCCAGGTCCCTCCCCCCTCCCCCGCTTCCCCTCCACCAGGCCCCTCCCTCCCCCCTGCCAGGCCCCCTCCCCTCCCTCCGCTTCCCTCTGCCAGGCTCCTCCCTGCCTCCACCAGGCCCCTCCCTCTCCCCCCGCCAGGCCCCTCCTTCACTCCACCAGGTCCCTCCCTTACTCCGCCTCCCTACTCCAGGCCCCTCCCCTTCTTCCACCTTCCTCTGCCAGGCTCCTCCCTCACTCCGCCCTCTGCCAGGCCCCTCCCTCACTCCGCCCTCTGCCAGCCCCCTCCCTCACTCTGCCTCACTTTGCCAGGCCCCTCTTTCACTCCTCCTCCCTGCACCAGGCCCCTCCCTCACTCCGCCTCACTTTGCCAGGCCCCATTGTCACTCCGCATTCCTGCTAGCTCTGCGGCTCTCTGGCCTGCAGTGTCTGTTGGGGGAGGAGACCAGAGACCAGGCGCTTCCCTCCCTTTCCAGCAAGCAGGTGGGCTGGCACAGGGTACTAGAGGGTAGTTGGGTGCAGTCACGGGCATCCCCCTCCACGCAGAACTTGGGGCTCAGCTGACACTCCACTTCCTCGGGCTTTCACGTCTGTTGGCGGCAGAGGTGTGGGGCTCTGTGCGTGGAAGCTACGTCGGCTGTGGGGCTGGGATTCGCGGTGGCCTCCCCCCTCCTCAGGAGGCTTGTGTGGTGGCATCCACCGGGCGGCCCCCACCTGACTGGGCCGTGCCCGAGCCGTGGGCTCCCAGCGTGGACAGAGTTTTGCTGGCTGGCAGCCACATCCTCAGCAACCTCTCAGGCTCGCTCATGAGATGTCTCTTGTAGAAGACCATGTATGCTCTCTGTGCCACTGTCCCACACTGGAGTGGAGTGCTTTGCCGTTTCCCGTGGTGACTGGGCATAGAGCAGTCTTAGTGCAGACCTTCCCTGAGCATGGCCCCTGTGGATTTTGAGAACCATGGTGCCCTCTGATCCTGACTGAAGTGGAGAGTCTCTTCTCATCTCCCAAGTGGCAGTGGATTTCTGTGGAGGCTGGTGAGTTCCTGAGCTGTCTTCTGAGCAGCTGGGAGCCTCAGCAGCGTTAGATGAGGCCCTCAGGAACGTGAGGCGTTCCACTGCTGCGGCCGAGGCACCCGGGGGAGGGCTGGGCATGCTCTGAATGGTGCCAGTCCCGCCATCCGTCCTCACTTGGGCTTTACCGGAGGCTTCTGGTGCTCTGCACGTGGGGGATTTCTTGCTCATGCTGCAGTTCTTCTCAGAAGGTTCCAAATAAACATTTATCTGTGCGCTCTGAACTTCAGGGAGCGCTCTGACATTTCTCCAGCACCGCATCATTCCGAGTTAGGCTGAACAGGGTCACTGGTCCTGAGGCGACGCACTTGCTGGGGGCTGCCTGCCGGCTGTGCTGCGTGCCAGGCCTCAGCTCCCACGATGGCCCAGCCCCAGTGGCTGGCCCTGGCTCGTGGCTTCCTTCCTCCGCGACTGTGCTCACCAGCCGAGAACCTTCTGGCCTGAAGCGGTCTGCCGCTCGCCGCTGTTCCCTGCCTCGAGAGTCTCCGTGTGCACGTGCCGGGGCGTGAGAGCGCGAGGGCGTCTTTGGTGTCCTTCGGCTGTTCAGGGAGGAGGCTGAGCTGTTCTGCCCTTTCATTCAGACTAAATGGCTTTTTCACTGTTTTCCAGGTTCTCACTTTAACCACTAATGTGCTGGGTAGTTCACTCTTTGGACCCTAATCATTTTCTCTTACCTCAACTTGGACTGGAGTTCTGCTAAGCGGCCGTTTCGGAATGCACAAAGATCACTGCATCTTGCCTTTCACTTAATTCTTGTGGATCACATTGGAATCATCAGTTCAAACATCCTCTAAACAAAAACACAAACAGCAGCCCTTGGAGGAGCTCCCCTGCCCCCACCCAGCCCACCCTTCTGTAAGTCAGAGCCTGGCAGTGGGAATGGTGCCGGTGCGCGGCGCACGCCTGGAGCTGGCGGGATGTCGCGGTGCCTCAGCCTTCCCTCTGGACAGTCACGGAGGACGCAGAGGAGAGCCGGCCACAGCTGACGACGCAGTTGGACAAGCGTTCCAGGCCCGTCCTGAGCATGTGCAGAGCTGTCCCGTAGTGACCAGTGGTGCGGGTGCAGCGGCCATGCCCACGCGCGTTGTGCTGTGTCGGTGCTGTGGGGTGTGGAGGAACTTGGCTCGGCGCCGTCTGAGTGTGTGGCATGAGCAGTGTGTGCTCACTCACTCACTAGCATCTTCTGTATTTGTGGGTTTCCTCTCCCCTTCTCCTCCTTCTGTTTTCTCCCCCACAATCCCCCAGTGGATTCTTGAGCAGCGCTGACGTTCATCTCTCGTGGGTCACCACGTTGAGTGCTCTTGCGGCCACCTGAGAAGTCCTGCTCGCGGGGTGGGGCATCCGCAGCTGGGATCTTGTGCTGGCATCTAGCCTGGGCCTCGGGTCTGTCTGTGACCGTCCCCAGCCGCATTGTCACGGAGCTGGTCCCAGCAGGAGCAGGTGGAGGTGGAATCTTCTTCAGTGTGCGTTTTTATTGAGAGATTGAAAAACGCTCTTCTTTTATCGATAGTAAAAGCGAACTGAAAGCTGAAGATAACGGGCACTTCACCTCTGGGGCAGCGCTGATGCTGGAGCCTTTGCCGGAGCCTTTGACTGCACGGGGCCCTCAGGGCTCTGGTCTTCAGGGTGCAGGCTTGGTGCACCTGCTTCACATGGCCAAGCTTCCCATGAACCGGAGAAGCCGAGGCGGCAGCATGGGTGCTGGTGGCAGGGGTGGGCAGGGCCTGGCAGGGGCGGGCTTGTATCCCGTGCCACATGGTTGTGTTCCCATGGGTCTCTGCCCTCAGGCATCTCGGCAGCCATTGATCGGGGTCTGGTGTTCTTGCACCCATGGCCTAGAGGATTTGTGGTGTCCACATGGGTTTGAGGGCTGGAGGCTCGAGGCCAGAGGGGACTACCACTCGCCAGTCAGACCTGCAGGCCTCCGCCACACCAGCTGGACCCCGGGGCTTCTCTCACCTCTAGGGAGGGGCGGTGTCTCAGCTGCTGTTGCCTGCAGTCTCTCAGAAAACCCTTTGGGGACCTCCCGGGACAGTTGAGGTGTGCCGTGGATGCGCCTGGTGACAGGCAGGCTTCCACGGACCACGCGTGGCTGGGCTGTGGTACACCTTTGCGCCATAGAGAGGGACATTTCTGTGTTTGGTCTTTCTTTGGGCTCCCAGGAGGTCACTGGGAAGGCCCCTCGGGTGGGGCGGACCCTGGCCACCGTGGGAATTCCGTGCAGCTCCTGGTTGGCTCTTTCCTGGCAGCCGCTGCCTCTTTAATGTGTTTATCACAGCTAGCAGCTTTACATTCAGCATTTAAAAAATATCTCCTGCTGAAATAGTTGCTGAAAGTTGCTGCCTCTGCTGTATGCATGATTTAGAAGCGTGGGGCCAGCGTGAGTGCCTGCTGTTTCCAGTTGCCTCATGGACCGGGCACCCATCTCTGCAGACCTCAGGCCCCGGGCTCCTCATGCTGGGCCCCACCTCGAGGCTAGCCTGGGCTTCAGAATGTTCCGGGCTGAGGTCCTGGCAGGGGTGCCGAGGGTGCGGGTCATGGTGGTCATCTCCCAGCTGGCAGGAAGAGCCTCATAGGATGGGAGCTGGCAGGGCTAAGATGGAGAGATCTCAGAACCATGGCTGCCATAGGTCATCTTCTGGTGGCCCAGGTGGAGACCGGGGAGGGTCTGGGCCGCACAGGCCACCTTACAGCTCCCCTGAGGCTCTGGGGACTCCAGACGGCGGCTTCAGAGTGTCCTGGGCCGTGTCAGTGGCCTGGTCTGGCCTCCTGGGTGACTGCACTGCCACAGCCCCTGGACTGCCTGTCAGCAGGCTCTGCGGCCACCCCGCTGTCCTGCCCCCACCAGGCCTTCCGCTGGGTGGCGTCTCAGTTGGGCTGGGTTTGTCTGTGCTGCCCACATCTTCCTAGGCACTGTCACATTTTCACGGTAACACGCGGAACCCCTGTGTGCACCTAGCTCGCCACTTGGGCATCAGCTGTGCACCCACTGAATGTTTAGGAAACTCAGGAGGGGACATTTTGTCATTCTCTTCTTTCTGAGAATTAAGGACTTGCCTTGTGCTCTAATCCCCTGCCTGGCCCCACTCCATGCCATTAAGGCTGGTGAGTGGCCCCTGCATGGCTTGGCTGTGTTGGGGCCGTGGGTGCTGGCACAGCTGCGGGTGCTCCTGGAGCTGGGGCCCTCAGGCTGGCATCACCAGGCGCTCTTGTGAAGGCCGCCTGCACGGGTCGTCGTCTTCCCCCAGGTGGCCACCGCTCGGCCCCCTGGGCCTGGCACAAGCTTGGAGACCGACCAGTAACTCTGCTAAAAGCCTCCCCCACCCAGGCCCTGACCTGCGTCTGCTCGGCCTGGAGCAGGCCCACCCTGCACCTGGAGTCTGGAGTGCGCTGGGGGCCTGGCTGTGGGGTGTGGGTTGCCAGGCTGGTGGCTGCTCTCTCAAGACGGCTCACACGCATTGGCAGACCCCTCCCTGGGCCTGTGCGGCTAAATGTTGGCAGGGGCACTGGGCTCCGTCTGTCCACTGCTGGTGCGAGCTGGGTGGAGTCCCTGAGACACCTTCAGGGCCTGAGTGTGCAGGGTCTGAGCCTGCTCTGTGATGAGTGTGGGGAGGATGTGGAACCCCAGGGGCAGGCAGCTCAGTGTGTGGCTCAAGGCCTTCCCCTGTAGGTTCTTACATTTGTCCCCTTGCCAGAAATGAGTATGACACCCCCCCACTGGCCTTAAAATGACCGAGGTTAAAATGAGAAACACAGAGCTTCTCTTGGAGTTCATGGTACATTTCCGTCCAGCAGAGACGGAGCCGGTGTCTGACTTGAGTCTGTGGAGGGCAGCAGGGCGCTTTCCCTTCTGGACGGTCAGCCAAGGTTGATTCGGCACCTCTGTGTAAAAGTCACGCTCCTTGAGAGAAGCCGGGAAGTGTATGAAGCGGTGGAAAACCCCGCAGTGCAGCCGTTCCCTTCCACACTGGTCTCCCAGCCACTCGGGAGGCTGAGGCAGGAGGATCACTTGAGCCCAGGAGGTCGAGGCTGCACTCGGTCCTGGGTGACAGCAAGACATGATTTCCAAAAAAAATTCTAAAGAAATGCTCTGTTTACAAATTTATATGTTTTCCTTTGTAAATAGATTTAAAAAATGTTCAAGGATGAGGTAGGCAGGAAAATGGGGTTCTTTTTGGATTAAAAAAAATTCACACACCCCTTCAGCCTCACACCCAGAGGGTGCCCTGGCCGTGACAGCCTCCCGCATTGTGACTCCCATGGGGGACTTGGTGGAGGGACCTCAGGCAGATGTGTTGTTTCCTGTTGACTGACATGAAGTCAGGCGTTTTTAGGAGGAAAATGTTGAGATTTGCCTTGATGAAACACTTCTCAAACATTGAGACGATGGTGTTGTGCATTGCGTTTTGTTCAGCTGTTTAGGACGCTTGGAGGCCAGTGACTTGCAGCTTTGTGTGGGTGAGGCCGGACACCGCTCAGACACGGGATGACCCCGTATTTTCTGTCTTAAGAGTGTTCCATTGGCATTTTTGAGTTCATGTTGATACTTTTCTTTTGAACCAAGAGTTTTTTCTTTTTAAACCCTGATTTCCTATTCCCTGGAGCTCTGCTACTGTGAGCACTTTTGTGTCATTGGCGGCCCCCCGGCCTGGTGAAGGGGCCATCCGATGCGCCGTGTGCCCGTGTGGACAGGCTGCACGTCTGTTCCCGTGCGCAGGCTCTCGGCAGCCTTTCTTTGCCCTCACAGAGCCCGTTAGAGACCCGAGCTTGTCAGGAAGAGCATCTTCACGGCGCTCCAAACTGCTGTGATGGGAGCTGACTGCAGCTGGCTCCGTGCATTTCATTTAATGAGTGACTTTGGAGTTTACTTAGTAAGGACTGTACTCGGGGACTCGGGAGTGAAAGGAAGATGCTTCTTACCTTCTGTGGAGCATTCTTTGTGAGGTGTGCTCAAGTGTAGTGGAGCTGAGTCGTGCTTGAGCATGCGCTGGCTGCGCTGAGCTCAGGGCCTGCCTGCCTGTGTTCCAGGTCTCACCAACGGCTTTGGGGGTGCGAGGAGCGAGCAGGAGCCGGGCGGCGGCCTGGGGAGGAAAGCTGCACCCCGACGACGCTGCGCCTCTGAGTCCAGCATCTCCTCCAGCAACAGCCCGCTCTGCGACTCGAGGTGGGCACCTCGGCCCCTCGCTTCCTGCCACGCAGCCCCCAGCGCTGCCCGCCCCGCCTGGCTGTCCTGGAAACTGGACACTCCGCCTCCCATCTTAGTGCCCTCTGAAAAATCGTGTCCTGGGATTCATGTGTGCTCGGGCCTTGTGGGCAGTTTCCCATGCTGCATATCAATCTGCTCTTATAGAATTCAAGCAGAAGTAGGAAAAACACTACATGAATTACGAACACAATTTTAGAATCTGCAGTTCAGTTTACATTTGATCTCTTCCTCCCAGAATTTGGCAGTGAGTGCAGTGCCACCTGTCTGCCCTGTGAAGGCCACTTGGCACCTGGGCGAGGCATGGCCCCCTGCGTCCTCTCTGCCACACAGGCACATTCCCTCCAGACCTGCACACCCATGGGCCCGCCTGGCCGAGGGAGTGTCAGGCAGGATGCGTGGTCAGCTTGGTGGCGGGCAGCCCCAGTGAGGCTGAAGCCAGGGGCGTGCGGGCCACCTGACTCCCTCTGCTCTTCCTCCCGAAGCTTTAGTGTGCCCAAGTGTGGGCGGGGCAAGCCGGCCCTTGTGCGAAGGCACACGCTGGAGGACCGCAGTGAGCTGATCTCCTGCATCGAGAATGGGAACTACGCCAAGGCAGCCAGGATCGCAGCCGGTGAGTCCCCCGGACTGGCCTCCTTGCTGTTGGCCCTCCTGGTTAGCGTCTTAGGGCTTGCCTGCTGGGAACTGCACTCCGGCTCAGGGAGCAGGGTGCCCTGCGCAGAATCCCTGGTGACTGCCCACTGCGGGCCGACCTCCCGGGCAGGGGTCCGGCACACAGAGGGGCTCTGGGCTGCAGTCCTGCTGGGGCGTCTGTGGCGCCTACTCCATCCCGCCTTTGCTCCTGTGGAGCGCCCAGCTCTGTGTGGCTCCTGGTCGTCCAGGCACTGCGGAGGCTGTCCGGGCTTCACTGGTGATCTGCAGCTGCGCAGGGTCGGGGGAGGGGAGGCCATCACCGGGGAAGGCAGCCATGCTGTCAGAACCCCCCAGGTGGGAGGGAGAGCCAGGACTTTGTGGATTTGGATTTGGGGTGCCAGTTGTCTAGATGAGGCAGGAGCATGCTGGGAGCCCCATCCTTGAGGCAAGGAGGGCTCAGAAGGGGCCGCGCTGGGCACCTGGAGTCAGCCTTCCAGCCAGGAGGGCGTGAGATTTTCTGGGTTTTGAGAGGCTGGTGGTAGGCCCCCAGGTGGGCTGCAGGGACAGTGGGGGATGCACGGGCCTGGACCCCGCTGGGAGAGTCAGTGGGGCCGCCTGGGGTGGTGAAGAAGGCCTGGGAGCCGCACTCTGCTGGGAGACCTCGCCTTGTTGCTGCACCTTGTGGGTGGGGGTGGGGTGCCCCCTGTCCTGACCCGGCACCTCTCTCTGCAGAAGTCGGTCAGAACAGCATGTGGATCTCCACTGACGCTGCCGCCTCAGTGCTGGAGCCCCTGAAGGTGGTGTGGGCCAAGTGCAGTGGCTACCCCCTCCTACCCGGCGCTGGTGAGTGCGGCTCTCGTGGCCCAGGGCCCCAGCACCTGCGTGCCCCGAGGAGGCTCACACAGCTGGGGGCCAGGTGTGGTGCCAGTGACGGGTGTGGTCATCTGTGGGTGTGAGCCTCACAGCGACCTCAGTGGGTCCTTCCCGTGCAGATCATTGACCCCAAGATGCCCCGAGTGCCTGGCCACCACAATGGCGTCACCATCCCGGCCCCACCCCTGGATGTGCTGGAGATCGGGGAGCACATGCAGACCAAGTCCGACGAGAAGCTGTTCCTCGTTCTCTTTTTGATAATAAGAGAAGTTGGTGAGTCTAGAGGCCTTAGACTTCGGGGACCGGCTGGGGCGGTTGTGTCGGGGCCGTGGGGTACTGTGGAGAAGCTGCAGCCACACGGCTGCTGGGTGACCTGAGTGTCCCTGTGGCGAGCAGCCTGTTTGTCTGCCGGGCCCTGGCACAAAGTCAGAGGTGGGTTCTCTGCTGTGGGCCTGGCGAAGGGCACTGCCCAGCAACCCTGCTGGGACTGTGGGACAGGCGCTGAGAGACCCGATGGCTTCCTCTCCCTCTCACCTGAGCCTTGCTGGCCTGGGCTCTCCGCACTCCTTACCCGTGTCTGCTGTAGTGCTGGGGGTCCCTCCGCTGGGCTCCCAGGCCCCTGTGGTACAGACATGCCCCTGCCCAGGCCTGGCCTCTGGCCCTCTGCTTAGACCCTTCCGTCCAGTGTCACCCAGCTCTGCTCAGACGACATCCAGTCCATCACAGGAGGCTCCCCCTGTGCCCTGGGGCTGCCTCTCCCCCCGAGCACCTGGGACCCTGATGTGCCAGGGTTCAGACCCCCAAGGCGCCTTTGTGTAGGACACACTGGCAGCCCGGGCCTCTGGGAGGAGCTGTGGCCCTGGCTGTGCCCTGTGCGTGTGGCCTGGGCAGGTGCCTCCTGTCTCCCCCTAGAGCCAGCTGCTCTTGGGACCTGGCGCAGGGCCTTGGGGCCACCTGCCTGTGGTGCCTAGAGCAGGACTGGCAGCTTGGGCACCCCCTGCCGTCTTTCCTTCGCCCACCTCTGCCTCTTAGGCATGTGGCCACTGTTCCTTGTCGGGCTCTGAGGGCGGCCTGTGCCTTGTCCATCTGAGGCCCCTTTGATGGGGTCTTCCCTACCACTGGCCCCTGCTCCGGGCCCACCTTGACTCTGGGCTTGGTGTGTGTGTGTCTTGTCACTCAACAGGCACTGGGAAACGCTTTGGAGATGGAGGAGGTGACGGTTTTTATGCCTTAGCTCCCCCACATCCCCAAGCGTCCCCAAGCTGTCCCCAAGCCGGGGAGGGGGAGGGTGCACCCCTGGCCTCGGGCCTGTCCCTGCACGGGGCCCAGCTGTCTTGCGGGTGCTAGCAGGGCCCCTTTGTATCAGAGGGCAGTGAGCTTGTTAGATGGTTACACGGAGCATGCTGCAGTACCACATGCAGTGATTTTTCCCATGTTTTTCCTTTTAAAAAGGCAGTGGCTTCCTAAGTCCAAAATGGTTCCCCTTGGTATTGACGAAACTATAGACAAGTTGAAGATGATGGAAGGGAGGAACTCCAGCATCCGGAAGGCCGTGCGCATTGCGTTTGACCGTGCCATGAACCACCTGAGCCGCGTCCACGGGGGAGCCGACCAGCGACCTCAGTGACATTGACTGATGCGCGGTCTTCCTTGTCCATAGTGTTGATAAGCTGTACATGTTTGTATATTGTTCAAAACTTAACTTATTCTGATTTTTAGTCATAGTTCTTTAATTCTTTTTCCCCAGGGAGGGGGGAGGTTTTATTTCCAAGTTTTCTAGGAACCCATCTCCGTCTGGGTGGGGTGGGTGCGTCCGGGCAGCGCAGTGCGTCTGTCGCACGTCCCCAGGCCGTGCTGCTGGCGTCACTTTCTTTGATATGTAGCTTTTTCTTAAAGACTTTTGAATGTTTAATAATTTTGTAAATCATGCTCTTTACACAGAGTACCACTTATTTAATAAGATGGGATGTAAATTTACAATGACAAATGTGTATTTTAAGAAAGAAAATGACATTATTTTGAATGGTACTTTGTGGAAAGAGGGGAGAATAAGAGTTATGCTGTGTACATCACCTGCAGATCACCAAAAACACTCCGCTGCCGTGACCGCCGGCGGGCGCGTCCCTGCTCTCGTCCCCCTCCCCATCATGCCGCTGCCCGTGACCTCCCGTGGGCGCGTCCCGGCTCCCATCCCTGCTCCCGTCCCCGCTCCCATCATTCCGCTCCCATCATCCCGCTGCCCGTGACCTCCCGTAGGCGCGTCCCGGCTCCCGTCCCCGCTCCCATCATCCTGCTCCCATCATTCCGCTGCCCGTGACCTCCCGGTGGGCGCGTCTGGCTCCCATCCCCGCTCCCATCCCCGCTCCCATCATTCCGCTGCCCGTGACCTCCCTTGAGCGCGTCCCAGCCCCCGTCCCCGCTCCCATCATCCCGCTGCCCCGTGACCTCCCGTGGGCGCGTCCCGGCTCCCATCCCTGCTCCCATCATCCCGCTGCCTGTGACCTCCCGTGGGCACGTCCCCACTCCCTTCATCCTGCCCACCTCAAACCCCGCAGGTGTGCCTCCCAGCGGATTATTTATTGTAGAAAGTGTATTCATTTG
This sequence comes from Ateles fusciceps, assembly GCA_036589455.1. Taxonomy (NCBI): domain Eukaryota; kingdom Metazoa; phylum Chordata; class Mammalia; order Primates; family Atelidae; genus Ateles; species Ateles fusciceps. The sequence continues at coordinate 2,422,796 of JAZHEH010000402.1, read as the reverse complement.
CTTTTATAATGAAAAATACATTTGCAAAGGTATATTGATAGGCATTTTTATACAGGCACATAAAAATTCAACCTGGCTTGGGAGCAGACGGCATTGCATTGTATAAATGACTCTGGCCTGTGTACTTTGATTTTATAACTTGTAATCTTTTGTTTACAATGAGGGGCTTTCTGTAACTTGTTTTAATTTAGAACACTTTGGTAGCAATAGCAACTTTGGATACATTTTTGTATGGTACATGTGATGTATATAGAATTAGTACTTTATTTTTATTTTTAAGAGGTAAAGCATTATGTTAGAGGGGGAGAGTAGGGTGGGTTTCCAAATTTGCATTTTTTATATTAAAAATAAAGTCAAGATTTGGACAGTGTGGCCATTTTATTTCTGTAGCACTAGATGTCTGGGTGAGCCCCCAAGGGTGGGTGGGGGTGCTGGCTGCGAGGGGTGAGGACATGCCTTTATCTTAAAAGTTGTCATGGGATGGCATTATTTCTTTACCTGATCTTATTTTTATTTTAAAACTTTAGTTACATAAAAATGTCAAGCCTGCACTGTTTGTAACGTCTCCATAGAAACTTGGAAATAGTCTCCCTTTGCTAGTTTGTCCTGCCTTCAGCAGGCGCTTCCTGTCTGCTGTGGCTCCCTTCCCGCAGCCAGCCCTGCCCAGCAGGCCCCTCCCACCACCAGCAGCTGGTGGCCCCCAGGCTGGCTGGCCGGCCCCCAGGATCACCCACTCCCCCACACAGAAGGGTCCAGGTTGCGGGGCACTTGGGGTTCCCCTGAGCCCAGCTAAGAGTGGGTGCAGTTTGCTCCCCCTTCTCTTTCTCACCCCACATCCTGATGGTGCTGTTGATGACAGGAACCTGCTGTAAGTGGGTCTGAGCAGAGGGAGATGCTGGAGCTGTAGGGGACAGAGGGCGGAGGGGGTACTGCCTGGGGTTGACTGCTTAATGCTCAGCTGCATATTAGTGGGTTTTTTTTTTTTTTTTTTTGGATACAGAGTCTTGCTGTGTTGCCCAGGCTGGAGTGCAATGGCGTGATAGCTCACTGCAACCTCTGCGTCCCAGGTTCAAGTGATTCTCCTTCCTCACCTCAGGAGTAGCTGGGACTGCAGGTGCATGCTGCTATGCCCAGCTAATTTTTGTGTTTTTAGTAGAGATAGGGTTTTGCTATGTTGCCCAGGCTGGTCCTGAACTCCTGACCTCAAGTGATCCACCTGTCTTGACCCAAAGCGCTCGAATTACAGGCTTGAGCCGTTGTACCTGGCTGGCTGCATATTATTAGACATAAAATGCAAAATAAGATGTAAACATAAAAGCGAGAAATAAGACGGGCACCTGCTGCGCGTACCTGGCCTGGAGCGTCCTTCTCTGCTTTCACCGGGTTGGCATGTGTCCCCCGTCCCTGCTCTTAGGACAGAGGGGTGAGCTGTGCCTGCCTTCCACACACTTCCTGGGCTGCTCAGAGGCATCTCACCAGTTTTCTGGGTTGCTGCCGCTTGCAGGGGTGCTGAGGCGGGGCTCCTCCCGTGTGGGCTCCTGTGGGGGGTCCTCCCGTGCGGGGCGTGTCCAGGCGCCCTCTCTCAGGGCTTGGCAGGTACAGGTGGGAGTGGGCGTCTCTGGGCTGCCCTGGGGATTGGGCGGGCTCCTGGAAGACCTCCCTGTGTTTGGGCTGAAAGCGCAGCCTGGGGGAGGCCCCCGGGGGAGGCGGTTGTCGGGGTGCGGGCGGGGGAGGAGGGAGGGGCCGAGGAGCCGGCGGGACTGCCCGAGGGCCCAGGAACGTCCCTCAACCAGGCGCCGAGGGGGCGGGGTCCGCTTTCTTTCTCCAAAGCTGCAATGAGCCCCTGCTCGGACTGGCGCCCGCGCCCCCGCTCCAGCGCTGCCCGGGGCCCGGGCCTTGCGGAATCCAGGTCTTGCGTTGGACACTGGGGCTTCGCGGGGCAGAGGCTGGGCCGTCCCGGGGGAGCACTCGCCAAAGCCGGGCGCTGCTCCCAGAGTGCGAGGTGCAGAACCAGAGGCAGGTTCCGCGGGGCTAACGAGAAAAGAGCGTGCTGTGTAGACGGCACTCGCCGCGCGGGGCGGCCCTCCCCAGCTCCTGGCCGGGCTCAGGGGTTCCTAGCAGCTCAGACGCCGATCCTTGTGTTGCCCGCCGTCCGGTCGTGCGCTCTCCAGGGTTCCTTCTCCCGTGGCGCGTCCTTTCCAGGTCCCTCGTCCTCCGTGGCGCGCTCTCTCTGGGTTCCCCGTCCTCCACGGCGCGCCCTCCCCACGGTCCCCTGTCCTCCAGGGCGGTGCGCTCGGCTTGAGCGTGGGGAGGGTGTGCCTGTAGGTCCGGGGGAGTTGGTGTGTCTTGGCTTCTCAGGACGAGGGGGGAGCAAGAGGTACCCTGCCTTTCCACCAAAGCCAGAACCTGTGACATCTCCCTGAACACAGGGGACTGGCGCCCCCCTCGTGAGCAGATTCGTTCTAATCCAATGCCGCCTGGACAGAGCCGGCTGGCGCTGGGGGAGATGCCCCACACTGCCCGCACCCCACAGACTCCCCGGCACAGATTTGCGGAAGTGGCGGGGGCCTCCCCACCTCGCTAGGACCCTGGGCCCTTTCAGCCCCGGAGGAGTGCCTCGGGGTGGGCAGCTGTAGGGGTAATAGGAACCGGGGCAGCAGCAGGCGTGGAGCGAGGACCCTCAGTCGGACCCCAAGGAGGCCTAGCCCACATGTGCACCGTTGGCTCCACCCCTCGGGACTCAACGGGCTCCAAATCCTTCGGCCCAGGCTCTGAGCACCCAGGTTGTGCTGGGACTGCGACCACAGCGGGTGGGTGGGAGGCCCTGCAACCCCCTCCTGCAGATGGGCCCTCCCCTGAGGCCCTCTCAGCGTGGGGGTCCCTCAGCCTCATCCGTGATGCCGCACCCTGTCCCCACACCTGGCTGGTGCTGTCTCAGCCTCCTCTGAGCACCAGCAACCTCTCCTTCCCCACAGAGGCTAGGTCCAGCCCTTCGGTCTTGTGGACAGTGACCCCTGACCTCACAGGCCCTGTCCTCTGGGCACCCACTGCCCTGAAGTTGTGGTGGAGGATCGAGGGGTGAGGGACCCCCACCTGATGGCTGAGCCCTCACCCCCAGGCTGTCTGTGGCACTGAGTCCTGTGAGCGTCTATAGGAAGGGAGGTTGGGGGGGCTACCACCGTGACCCTCAGGGGCCTCCTCACCCCTGCCCCCAGTGCTCCCCCTCTTGAGGGATGGTGCTGAGAGGGACTCAGAGTCTCTTCCTGTCCACCTGGAGATGGGAGCCGGTCAGGCAGTGTCTGTGGCCGGAGCTGGAGGCTGTCGCCAGTTCTCTCTGCTGGGCTCACTTCAGGGCAGTAAGGCTTGGCTGGGTGGAAGGCCAGGCCCCCAGCAGCACAGCTGTTCCATCTCTGAGCTTCGAGGGCCTGTGGATGCCAGGGAGCAGGGGCTGCAAGCAATGTGCAAAGGCTGGGGGAACCCCCAAAATGACCCCCACATGAGAAGCAAGAGAGAAGGCCTCTGCTAGTTTATAGAAATCACATTTCTCTCATGGAAAGCAGAAGATTACAGCCAAATTCTATGCATATTTCAGTATAATCAGTTTCCAAAGTGACGGTGTGTCCACCCCCCTCTCTCTCAAAGTCTCCCCCTCCAGGGAACATGGGGTGCATACTCCGCTGTGAGTGGGGGCTTCTGGGAGCCCTGGGGCTGGGGCAGCCAGACTCAGCGACATACTCAGAAGCCCAGACTCCCCGGAAGGAGCCTGTGAGTTTGGCCCTTGACCAGGCTGGCAGCGGCTCTGCTGAGCGAGGACTCCTCCTGCACGGAGATTTCATGAAATTATGATTCACGTACAGCGTCCCGCTCACCAACTCTTATTGCGGCTCTGCCTCATCTCATGACAGCGTTTCTCCCGTTGCAAATGAAACACGTCTCTTGCTGGTCCCTCGGCCCAGAGTTTCAATGTCAGCCCAACTGTGGGGACTCCCACCTGAAGCACCGAGACCCTCCAGGGCCTCCTCTGACTCGCACCCCATCCTGTTTACAGGTGAGGACAGCCGGGTTCTGGGGCTCAGCAATCTGCCTCCCAGGCCACCCTCACGGGACAGCCAGATCAGGGGATGGGGAGTAGAGCGCAGGGCGGGTTGGCCAACCCCCCCCTTGGAGGATCAGTATGTGGCACATTCCGCCCACATGTGGAGCACGATGGTTTATAAAGTTCAGTTGTTACCACCCAGAATTAAAAGCAAATGAAAAAAACATGGAGAAGATGGCCAGTTCCAAGATGGCAGCACAGAAGCAAGCTGGCATCACTCTCTGCCACAGAAAATCACAAACAAATATTCAGCACCAAGATGACCTCCAGCAACATCCCAGAACTCAAATATGAGGATGAGACAGGTCCCAGGGCCTCAGAGAAGTGAATAAACTCTGACCTAGCAGGTCACTGGAATTCTGTTTCCATGATGTCCCCTTCTCCCAGTCTACTGGACACCAAGCATGGGGAAATCTCCCTGGCTCATGGCTTCTGCACTGGAAAACGTGAGCTCAAGGTGGACTACCAGCTTCCCTACTATCTTGGCTCCCTGGTAGGAGACTTGTTCTGCTTCAACCCAAGGGAAGCATTCAGAATGCTTAAAGGAGAAATATCCCTGAGACCACCCAGAGACACAGGGAAGATGCGGTTCTGGCATCTCTAGCCCTAAAAACTGCCCTGTCATACAACGAAAGGGGGCACCAAATCAGAGTGGCTGTTCAGCAGTGCTACATGGTAGGAGGGGCAGTCCATAGGTTCCCCTGGGCATGGACCCCCCTGCCAGTCTTCCCACACTGCCAAGATTTCCCGTGGGACCTCCCCCATTTGACAGGGAAAGCATGCTGAGCCTGTGTTGGCGCTGAGGAAAACCTGGGCTTATGGTGCCATCTAGTGCCAAAGAAGGAAGGAGCAACCTAGCAGAAAAAAATTCAACAGGTACATTGCAAAGAATCTCCAAGCAAACATATTCAGTAAAAACCAAAACAAGCCAGATAGAGAAGACTAGAATCAATAATTAATCCTTCAATGCAAAGATATAGATGTACATTCAAAAGAAACAAGCAGACAGGGATCTGTGAACTGCTCAAATGGACAAAGCAAGGACCTTTTTTCTCTTCTGACTGTCCCTAATAAGATGGCAATATGTGAGCTCTCTGATCAAGAATCCAAAATAGCGGATGTAGGGAAACTCAGTGGTCTCCCAAGATAACACAGAAAATCAATTCGGAAACTTATCAAAGAATTTTAACAAAGATACTGAAATTAAAAAATCAAACAAATATTGGAACTGAGAAAAACATCTGCTGAGCTGTAAACAGAAGCTCTCAACGGCAGAATGGAACAAGCAGAGGAAAGGATCAGAGCTCAAAGACAGGCTATTTGAAAATACACAGAATAGAAAAAAGAAGAAGAATGCAAAGGAATGAAGATCACCTATAAGATACAGCAAATTACCTCAAAACAGCAAATGTAGGAATTAATTATGTTTAAGAAGGAGCTGAGCAAGAGTGAGGGGTAGAAAGCCAGAGGAATAACAGAGGAACTTCTGAATGAACAAGGAAGGAAGACCTAGTGGTATACTGCCTGCAAGAAGCCCACTTTACCTGTAAAGACACATGTGCTTTGGAGGGAGAAACGTTGGAGGCCAGGAGTTTCAGACCAGTTTGGGCAACACAGCAAGACTCTATTGCTCTCCAAAATAAAAATCAAATTATCTGGGGCTGGTGGTATGAGGCTGTGGCCCTTGCTACTCAGGAGCCTGAGGTAGGAGGATCACTGAGCCCAGAAGTTCGAGGCTACAGTGAGCTGTGATTGTGTTCCCACACACTGCAGCCTAGACGACAGCAAAGGGAAAGCCTGGCTGTTGAAAAAGAAGACACACATAGACTTAAAGTGAAGGTTTGGTAAAAGGTATTCCGTGCAAATGGAAACCAAAAAAGAGCAGGAGTAGCTATGTTTAAATCAGATCAACCAGGCAACAAATCAAGGACTGTAAAAAGAAATAAAGCCACTATATAATGACAAAGAGGTCGATTCAGCAAGAGGTTATAACAATTATAAATATCTATGCACCCAACACCAGAGCACCCACGTGTATAAAGCAGACATGAATAGATCTAAAGGGAATCGTGGACTGTAATACAGTAATAGGAGACTTCAGCTTCCCACCCTCCGTAATGGACAGATCATCCAGACAGAAACTCAGCAAAGAAGCATCCGAATTAAACTGCACATTAGATCTATTAGGCCTAAATGACATTAACTCGGTGTCTCACCCAGCTGCTGCAGAATTGACGCTTTCTTATCAGCACATGAACATTGTCCAGAATAGACCATACCTTAGGTCACAAAACAAGACTCAATAAATTCAAAGGAGACATCATATCAAGTACCTTTCCTGATTACAACAGAATAAAACTAGAAATCAATAGGGAGAAGAACTCCAGAAAAATACACAAACACATGGAAATTAAACAACATGCCCCTAAACGACCAATGGGCAGTGGGGCTGGGACCAGAAAAACAGGTCCTGCTAGCCTCTTATCTTACCTGAATGCCAAGGAGAGAAGCTTCTAGAAGGAGGAGGGTTGGGGGTGGGGCAGGTTGGGTGAAGGCGGTGGGGGGGGGGGGTTGCTCTGTGGGGGACAGGGACATGGGATGGGGCTGCCTGTGGGCCGGCAGTGGAGGGAAGCAGGAGGGTCTGCTCTGTGAGGATATGCGAGGTGGCCCCACTCTCGTGTCTGCTCCAGGGACCCTGTCCTCCTAGGGAAGGGGAGGTGGGGCTGCCCTGCGTGGTTTGGTGGCAGGGGCTGCGGGGCTCACTGGAGGTTCTGCTGGGGCTGCTGGGAGTCAGGCTGAACTGCAGACAGGCGGGGGAAACCGGTGGGGGTGGGGGGTGGGGGGTTGGGTGGGGACGCCAGGCTTTGCCCCAGATGCCTCCCCCTCCTGCAAGACCCCTCACCTGGGGTGCTGGCTGTGGAGGCTCCCGGCCCCACCCACCTGTCTGTGTCCTGGGGAGTGGAGGTGGGGGGCTGAGCCCTGGAGAACAGAGTTGTTTTCATGATCAGTGATGGTATTTCCAGGGTCCTCTCCTGCGTCCTGCGAGACAGGCTGTGCCTGTGTTCCAAACACGACAGTAAATGCTCGGCGTGAGGTGTTGGAGGAGGTGCTGCTGGCCGCAAGGAGATGCTGGCAGGGAGATGCTGGTAGAGTGCCCCGGGTGTCTCCAAGGGGACAAGACTGGAGGGAGCTCTGGCGTCCCCGGCACCTGCCGCCAGGTGGAAAGTGTGAGGAGGCCTCTCCCCCACGCTCCTGCTCTGTGGAGGAGGCTGAGCACGGCAGCCCTGAGCATTTGGGATGCACACACCCCAGCAGGTGGGAGGCCAGGCCCACCTTGGCTCACACCTGCTGCCCCTGGCGGTTCTGAGAAATTGCACTGTGAATGATAAGGTTCAGCTGGACTTTCTCCTGATAGATCCTGCAAGCTAATTGAAAATAAAATGCATGAGCTTTTCTTTTTTAATGAGAAAAGGCAGATTCAGCTGGAAATAATCAGTGAGGGACTGGCACAAGCTCAGAGACTGTGGAAGGAAAATAAAAGTTTGAAGGCATTTGAAAAATATGGCAATTCTCCCCAAACACTGACATGATGGGGCGTGAGTGCCCCTGGCTCCAAGTTAGCACAGGGCTGGCCGAGGCCATGAGAGGCATTTCCCCGGCACAGCACAGTCCACCTCCACTGTCATTATCTCTTAATTAAATCACAGTACTGATGGGTTTGCTGTCACAGTTATACTGATGGTCTCTAGGAAGCTGCTTTGAGAGCCAGGAGCTGGAGCATTTGGGGCTGGCCAGGGCCTCAGGTCCACGAACCACAACCCCGGGGCCCCCTGGCCCTGCTCCCCACCCCGCACCCATCACTCTCCTCTTGGGGTGTTCCTAGCCCTTTCTCTCTCCCCTCATTACTTCCCATGGGCATTCTTAGAAATGGGCTTGGGGCCGGGTGCGGTGGTTTATGCCTGTAATCCCAGCACTTTGGGAGGATGAGGCGGGCAGATCACAAGGTCAGAAGTTCAAGACCAGCCTGGCCAACATGGTGAAACCCCATCTCTACTAAAAATACCAAAAAATGATCTGGGTGTGATGGCACGTGCCTGTAATCCCAGCCACTGGGGAAGCTGAGGCAGGAGAATTACTTGAACCTGGGAGGCTGAGGTTGCAGTGAGCTGAGATCGTACCACGGGACTGCAGTCTGGGCGACAGAGCAAGACTCTTTAAAAAGAAAGAAAAAAAAAAGAAATGGGCTTGGCCAGGTGCGGTGGCTCAAGCCTGTAATCCCAGCACTTTGAAAGGCCAAGGCAGGTAGATCACTTGAGGCCAGGATTTCGAGATTAGCCTGATCAACATGGTGAAACTCCATCTCTACTAACAATACAAAAATTAGCTGGGTGTGGTGGTGCCAGTAATCCCTGCTACTTGGGAGGCTGAGGCAGGAGAATCGCTTGAACCCAGGAGGCGAAGGTTGCAGTGAGCTGAGGTCACAGCACTGCAGCCTGAGTGGCAGAGCAAGACTCTGTCTCAAAAAAAAAAAAAAAAAGAAGGAATGGGCTTGGCCACAATTCCGTAGCAGCTGTTGACGCTGAGGGAGTCAGTGGCTGGTGATCTGCCCCCAGGCGTCTGGCCATGACCTTCAGCTGCGTTTTCCTCTGCACTTAGCCAGAAGCCCCCTGAGGTCTCCTTATTAGAACTCCCTGTGCCCCCGAGACCTGCTGCGGGAGCCCGTGGTATTAGTGTCTGTCCTCGTGTGACAAGGTCACCACAAACCTGGCAGCTCAAAACCACACACATCTGTTATCTCACATCTCTGTGGCCAGTGGTCTGGCACCGCTTAGTGGGTCCTCTGCTCGACCCACAGGCTGCCATCAGGTGGCAGCTGGGCTGGAGGCTGAGCTGGGGCAGAGTTCGCCTCCACACTCGCTCAGGGTGCTGGCACCCGTCCGTCCTTTCAGCTGTAGGACTGATAGCTTCGTTTACTCGCTGGCTTTTGTCCAGAGGCTGCCCTCTGGTGCTAGAGGCCATTGAAGGTCCCCCGGCATGCAGAGTTGCCCAATGTGGCTGCTGTGTTCTCGCAGGAAGGAGAGAGCAGGGTCACAGTCCTGCGTGGCGTGGTCATGCACACACAGCCACGGACACCCCATCGCTTCGATCCTCTGTTGTGGCTTAGGAGCAAGAAGTGGGTCCCAGCAACACCCAAGGGGAGGGCTCCAGGCAGGGGCACAAACCCCCAAGCTGGGGGCACCTTTGGGTGAGGGCCACAGGCTCCAAGTGCATGCTGGGATGGGAAAGGCCAAGGTACCCATGTTGGGTTTGCAGAATGACCTGAAGCCCACACCTGAACCCCACCCCTCCTCGCTCCAGCCTGAACCCCACCCTCCTCTGTCCAGACCTGCCCCCTGTGAAGGTTCCTCAGCTTTTGCTTTTGTTATTGACTCTCTCTGGTGCACTCTCCTCTCTTTGCCAACCTTGGGCTTCTGGCAAAAGCATATGTGTAAGCCTAGCACTAAAACAGAGTCCAGACACTGAGGAAAAGCTGTGGAACTTCAAGGAGAAATGGACAAATCCACTATTACAGTTAAAGGCTCTAAGACCACTCCGTCAGTAATTGATAGCGTTAGCAGGCAGAAAATTGTGAAGATATTTGAACTGAACAACACCATTAATCAATTAACTGACAGCTGTAAACGGTTTCGTCTACCACAGCAGAATACACATTCTTCCCCAAACACACACGGAACATCCACCAAAGCTGACCACATCCCAGGCCACAAAACACACCTTAACAAGTGGAAAAGACCAGAAACCATACAAGATATGTTCTCAGACCACAATGGAATTGAACTAGAAATCAATAGCTAAAAAAATCTTAAAATATGTTAAGAATAAATAACACAGGAATCAAAAAATCTCCGGAAAAATTAACAAATACATTTTTCTCCTCCTCCTCCTCCTGCTTTCCAACAAATATTTTTAACTAAATGAAAATGAAAACACAACTTATCATAGTTGGCAGGATGAGCGAGGGCAGTGCGTCGAGCAGGACTGGCAGCATTTGGTGCAAACACTAGAGAAAAAGATCTAAGATCCGTCACTGAGGCTCTCACCTTAGAACACCAGGCACATGAGTCTGTTCTCATGCTGCTGATAAAGACATATCCCAGGCTGCATAATTTCTAAAGAAAAAGAGGTTTAATGAACTCACAGTTCCATGTGCCTGGGGGAGGCCTCACAATCATGGTGGAAGGTGAAAGGCATGTCTTACATGGTGGCAGGCAAGAGAGAATGAGAACCAGGTTGAAAGGGAAACCTCTTATAAAACCATCAGATCTTGTGAGACCTGTTCACTACGAGGAGAACAGTATGGGGGGAACCACCCATGATTCAATTACCTTCTACCAGGTCCATCCCACAACACATGGGAATTATGGGAACTACAATTTAAGATGAGATTTGGGTGTGGACACAGAGTCAAACTACATCATTTCACCCCTGGCCCCTCCCAAATCTCAGGTCTTCACTTTTCAAAACTAATCATGCCTTCCCAATAGTCCCCCAAGTCTTAACTCATTTCATCATTAATTCGAAAGTCCACAGTCCAAAGTCTCATCTGAGACAAGGCAAGTCCCTTTCGCCTATAAGCCTGTAAAATCAAAAGCAAGCTACTTAGTTCCTAGATAAAATGAGGGTACAGGCATTGGGTAAATGCACCCACTCCAAATGGAAGAAATTGGCCCAAACCAGGGGTTAAAGGCCCCATGCAAGTCCGGAATCCAGTGAGGCAGTTACGTCTGAAAGTTCTGAAATGCTCTCCTTTGACTTCACGTTTCACATCCATGTCACGCTGATGCAAGAGGTAAGTTCCCATGGTCTTGAGGAGCTCCACTCCTGTGACTTTTCAGGGTACAGCCTCTCTCCTGGCTGCTTTCACCGCCTTACGTTGAATGTCTGTAGCTTTTCCCCAGTGCGCGGTACACGCTGTCAGTGGATCTACCATTTTGGCATCTGGAGGACAGCTGCCCTCTTCTCACAGCTCCGCTAGGCAGCGGCCCCAGCAGGGACTCTGTGTGGGGGCTGCAACCTCACGTTTCCCTTCCACGCTGCCCTAGCAGAGGTTCTCCATGAGGGCCCCACCCCTGCAGCAAACCAGTCTGGACCTCCAGGTGTTTCCATATATCCTCTGAAATCTGGGTGGAGGTTCCCAAACCTCAATGCTTGACTTTGTGCACTGCAGGCTCAACACTCTCTGGAAGCTGCCACAGCTTGGGGCTTCCATCCTTGGAAGCTGCAGCCTGAGCTGTACCTTGGTCCCTTTTAGCTATGGCGAGAGCATCTGGGATCAGGGCCAGAAGTCCCCAGGCTGCGCACAGCAGAGGGACCCTGGGCCTGGCCCATGAAACCATTTCTTTGTCCTAGGCCTTTGGGTCTGTGATGAGAGGGGCTGCCACAAAGGTCTCTGACATGCCCTGGGGTGATGGTGTTTCTCCGGGGTTATGGTGTCTGAGGTGACGGTTTGTCTGAAGTGACAGTGTTTGTCTGGGGCGACGGGGTTTGTGACAGTGTTTGTCTGGGGTGTGTTTGTCTGAGGCGATGGGGCTCCTGCTCTGTCATATCCAATCTCTTGTCCTGTCATGGCCGTGAATTCAGCTCCAAGATTCCTCTGGGATTCCCTTGGCAGAGGAGGGGATCTGTTTGGTCAGCTGGTGCTTAGAATTTTGTTCTTATTTCTCAGGAGTCATTCCATGATGATCAAAGGTCGCCTCATTGTGGTGATTGCTTACATGGAGTGATGACAGAAAGAGCTGCAGGGAGAAAGAAGAATCCATGGCCACAGTCGCAGACCTCAGCTCCCTCTCTCAACAACTGACGGATGGGACGAGCACACGGAAATCTGTGAGGGCGCAGAGGACACCACCTCATTAGCAGCCTGGACCCAGCAGCAGCAGAATGCATGCTCTTGCCAAGGGCATGTGGGGCATTTGCCATGACAGGCCATGTTCTCGGCCGTAAAACAAGGCTCCGTCAGCTTAGACAGGTCCAAATCAAACATGTTCTCTGAAAAACAACATTTAGAAAATTTAAAAATTAAAAATCAAAACAGTAAGTGAAAGATATCTGGAAAATCCTAAAATATTTGGAAACCGAATAACACACTTTCAAATAACTCTTGAGTCAAGGAAGAAATGAAAAGGCAAATTAGAAAATACAGTTAATGGAATGGAACTGAAAACAAAATACATCAACATTTGTGGGATACGGGTGAAGCAGAGGGAGATTTCTAGCATTAAATGCGTAAGGGAAAAAAAAAGGCAGGGAGCGGGGGCTCATGCCTGAAATCCCAGCATTTTGGGAGGCTGAGGCAGGAGGCTCAGTTGAGGCCAGGAGCTTGAGACCAGCCCGGGCAACAGAGCAAGATCTCATGTCTAAAAACAAACAGACGATAAACAAAAAAATTAGCCAGGTGTGGTGGTGTGCGCCTGTATTCCCAGCTCCTGAGGTGGCCAAGGTAGGAGACTCGCCTGAGCCCAGGAGTTCAAGGATGCAGTGAGCTACCTGTGATTGTGGGGGACAGAGCGAGACCCTGTCTCAAAAGAAACAACCCAACAAAAAATAAGAAAGACCTCAAATCAGTGACCTCAGCTTTTGCCTTTAGAAAACAGAAAGGATGAAGAAATTGAACTCAAAGCAAGCAAGCAAAAAGCAACAGAGATAAGAGCAGAAATGGAAGAAACAGGAAACGGAAAGCAATGGAGAAAATAAAATGAAAATCTGCTTCTTTGAGATCGGTAATGTTGACAAAGTTCTATTCAGACTGATCAGGAGAAAAGGGAGAAAAGACAAACATGACTAATGTGAGAAATGAGGCCGGTGATTCCACCACAGCTTTACAAGAATCATAAAGAAATATTACTGGCAGCTTCATGCCAAAACATTAAAAACCTTAGATTCAACGCGTAAGCTCCTCTGAAGACATACACTGCCAGATCTCACTCGAGAAGAAATACATGTCCCAGAGAGCCCAGATCTAATAAGGATGTAGAATTTATAGTTAAACATTTTCCTACAAAGAGGCTTCACGTCCATATGGCTTTGCTGGAGAATTCTCCCAAGCACTTAAGAAAAAGATAATACCCAGTCCCTACAAACTCACCACAAATGTAAGAGGAGAGAATAATTCTCAAGTCTACATTTCATGAGCCCGTATTTACTCTGTTACCAAAAGCAGATGAAGACATTATAAGAAAAGAAAATGACAGGCTCATACCCCGCATGAAAAGAAATGCGAAAATCCTTAGCAGAGCAAATTCAGCCATATGTGAACAGTATAATACGTCATGGCCAAATGAGGTTTATCCCAGGATTACAGTGTCAATTTAACACCTGAAAATCACTTCACGTTATGCAGCATCTTAGCAGAACAGAGGACAAAACCCCATGATCACCTGAGAAGGTGCAGAAAAAGCACTGGGCGAAATCCAATACTCCTGAAAAGCTCCAGAGAAACTAGGAATAGACGGGAACTTGTGAAGCAGCTGAAGGAGTCTGCGTCCTTTCTTCATTCTTCTTGTTCTGGGTGGGAACAGCACCAGGTGAGAGCTGGAGGGAGCTGAGGGTCTCTGCCTTCCGTCTCCTCTGCTCCTCCAGGGGAGCACCTGCCCACCCTGCTACAGGCTTGGCCTGGGCCTGGCACCCACGGGCCATGTGTGTCCTAAGTCACGGGTGTCCTCGGTTTTGGATGATTTTCTTCAGGAGTCCTATTACTGATGGATCACCAATGCGACCTCCTGGGAAGTGAACGCCACCGGTCAGGCTAATGCAGGGATGGGCAACATTCACAGAAAAGAGCCTGAGAGGACCCGCTCTGCCTCCTCAAAGTCTGCTCTGAAGGTGCGGATCTTCATCTGAATCTCCCAGGAGGTGGTGACATGTGGCTTCTCCTCAAGGCCAGTCATCTCCGAGGGCAGTGAATTGGGGGAGCATCCTATAGGGCAGGCCCATCCCTGTCTAATGGGAGCTTGGAGACAGGAGTGGACCTGCCCTGTCCCCAGGGCTTTTCTTATACATCCTCCCTCCCTCCTTCCCTCCCTCCCTCCTTCCTTCCTCCTTCCTTATTCCCTCATTCATTCATTCGCTCATTCATTCATTCATCTCTTGCTCCCCCTCCTGGGTCCTCCTGGCTGGCACTGGGCCTGGCATGGGGGGGGGTCCCTGCCAGGCTCTCCTGGTTGCCGTCCACCACTCCCCCAGGTCCCCACAGCCATCTCGGATCACACCCTTGTGGAGAATGGGCTCCGTCCTTTTCCCCAGGCTGTGGGCCCCGAGGGGAGGGCCAGGCTGGTGCTGGCCCCGTGCCCCTGAGGAAGTCCTCAGAAGACTGGTGTGGGGAGGGCACAGGACCCAGGTGGTCCCTGGCAGGATGTCCCAGCAGAGGGGTCAGGGGTGAAGACAGGGAGCTGCAGTGGGACTCCCAGGGAGCAGCCATAGGGGCTGGGACTCCCAGGGGCAGTGCATGGGGGCCCTGGCTGAGGACGGGGGCCTTGGGGTGAGCCTGGGGTATGTCCTGGCATTTAGCCTGACAGGTGGCATTTACTTACCAGGAGGTTGCATTGATGATTGGTCAGTAATCAGGGCCTGCTCTGGAGGGGGAAGGCTTGGGCAGAACTGGTCAGACACGCTCCAGGCGATGCCGTGGGGCCCCGGGATGGCCATGCGGGGGGGCTGTGGACCCTGTCCTGCCTGTCCTGGCCTCGGGCCCTGTGGATGGGGTAGGGGTGAAGGGCACCTGTGCTCCCCACAGAGCAGGTGCTGCCTCCTGCCCTGCAGGCCCTGCTGGCCACTCAGAGGGCAGTGGGTGTGGACCTCAGCTGGCTGGAGGGGGAGGGGGAGCAGGGTGAGGTCTTCCACAGGGTGCTTGGTGGCTGTGACTGGTGGGGTGGAGGCTGCAGGCGGGGGGGGTTTAGGCTGCTGTAGCCTCAGCTCAGAAACTGGCCCTTCCCAGGACAATTGAGGGTCCGCCGCTTGCTGGCTGATGGCCAGGCTGACTCATTCTGAATGCTGCCCACATTTCTGCCAGGCTCTTCCCCCACCAGGAGCTCCTGGGGGCTGATCCCTGCCTCCCTGGGGGGCTGCTTCTGTCCTAGGCCTCCCCCTGTCCCCTGGCACCGGAGCCTTTCTTCCCATGTGATTGTCTTGATGGAGGAGACTGGAGGGGGAGGCCCCTCCCTGGGCGTCCAACCCGGCCGCTGCTGTCCTCGGGACCAAGCTTGTTAGAGGAGGCTGGGGTGCCTTTCTCCAGGGAAAGCTCTGAGACCCCAGGGCCCAGGCTGGACACAGTCAGGTTGTGTACCCAGGCGGGGGAAAGGAGGTCTTCTGAGCCCCCGTATGGCTCCAGGGGGCACAGCCTCACCTGCAGGTGAGGTCTCACCTCCCATGAGACCCCCACAGCTCTGTGCCCAGATGGGGGTCATGAAGTCCCTGCGCTGGTGGGTGGGGATGTGGGACCACCTAGGGGAGCCAGGCGGGCTAACCCCAGGGATTGCGGGTCCTTTAGGTCTCCCAGCAACTGGTTCTGGAACACACTCGCTTGCTGGAAAATTGATAGAGACGCCACGTGTGTAACCGGGCCACATAAGGCACCTCTGTGCCATAACACCTGTGGCTGGGGGCACCGGCTCTGCCCTCTGTGCTGTGAATAGTGCCCGACACACACGGTTGGCTCACATCACCTGGAGACTGCGAGAATGAATTAGGAAAACTCCAGACAGGCCCTGAGTTCAGAAGGGGAGTGGTCCTGCAGCCTTCTTCCTCAGGGGCTGGGCCCGGGCCCGAGGTCCTGGGCCTGCGGGGGGTGGGGTGGCACTGGTGGTGGGGACCCTGGGTGTGCACTGGGCACCTGGGTGCCATTGTCTGGGGTCCCGGGTCCCGTGGGCAGCTTCCTCCTGAAGAAGCAGGAGGCCAAGGGCAGTGTCTGATCTCGGCCCAGGGGCCTCAGGTGTGTGTGGGGTCTCTGGTCCAGTTTCACAATCCGTGAGAATCACCCCTGAAGGGCTCCCTGCCTCCCAGCAGAGGCCTGACCTGCACCTTTCAGGCTGAGCTAGAGCCCCAGAGCCTCACAGCACCCCATCCGTTTCCCAAGGGGCAGGCTCTATGGGTTTAGACCCTAAGTGGCTCTGCTGGTTTCCTCTGCCTTGACCCTGCATGCCACGGTTATAGTTATAACATTCATCATACACACAATAACCATGAGATAGAAAATACATGAGTTCTCTGTGTGTGTATGTATGTGTGTGTGTGTGTGTGTGTGTGTGTGTGTTTATAGACACACCTACATGAACCTGTCTCCTGTGGCCACAGCAGACCACACTGAAAGTTGATGGCCTGGACCGAAGACCTGTGTGCCGGGGCTGATCTTGCCTGGCCTTGGCTTCGGGCAGAGGGCTGGGCCACACCCGAGTGTCTCAAGCCCTTTCAGTGGCAGCCCCCACGTCCTAGCGTGTCCTCCTGGTGGGAGCTGGCCAAGCTGGCGTCCAGGGTGGGGAAAGGCATGTCTCTGGTGGGGGTGCCCAGGACCCCAGGCTGCAGGTGCAGGGAGGGGGTGAGAGCGGTGAGCGACCCCTGCCCTCCCCACTGGCATGTGAGTGGCCAGGGCCAGGTCCTGCTGTGAGTGGAGACACCGCAGGCTGCTCATTTCCCCACCTGGAACAGCCCTGACACGGCATGTTTCCTGCAGTCAGGATCCCAGCATCCGGGACGGGGCCTCCTCTCAATGAAAGGACACAGTCCCATTCTCCACTGTGGGCAAGACTGCCGCCCCCCACCCATCCGACACGTCCCCTCCGCACTGTGAGGTGCCCCTGACCCGGGCAAGACTGCCACCCCCTTATCCGACAGGTTCCCCTCCGCACTGTGAGGTGCCCCGACCCGGGCAAGACCACCGCCCCCTTATCCGACAGGTTCCCCTCCACACTGTGAGGTGCCCCCGACCCGGGCAAGACCGCCGCCCCCTTATCCGACAGGTTCCCCCTCCACACTGTGAGGTGCCCCCGACCCGGGCAAGACCGCCGCCCCCTTATCCGACAGGTTCCCCTCCGCACTGTGAGGTGCCCCCGACCCGGGCAAGACCGCTGCCGCCTTATCCGACAGGTTCCCCCTCCACACTGGGAAGCAGCCTCCAGCCTGGCTCACCCTCCGTGTACCTGCTCTTCCTGCCCTCCAGGTGGCACCGCGGCCAAGGCTGGGGAGATGCAGGAGGAGACAGCTTATGTTCAACGAGCAAAGAGCCCCTGAGTGTCGTGGGCGGCTGTGACCAAGCACCACAAACTGGCGGCTCAAACGACGGAAACTCAATTCTCTCGCAGCTCTGGAGCCAGAAGCCGGGAATCAGGGTGTGGCAGGGCCGCCCTCCCCCACGTGTCCTGGGGGAGGTCCCTCCTGCTTCTTGGACTCCTGTGGCCCTGGGAGCCCACGCTCCGTGTCTGTTTCCAGTGTGTCTCTTACAAGAGCACGTAGCAGTGGTTTTAGGGCACCTGGACCATCCAGGATGACTGCATCCTGAGACCCTGACCACACCGGCGTCCACAGAGACCCTTTCTCTAAATGAGGCATGTCCACAGCTTTCATGGTCGCCCCAGTGTGGCAGGCTGAGAACTCTGGGGACCTGACTACCCTTGCCCCAGCTCACCTGTAGAGCTGAGATTCCCCACCAGGAGAAGCAAACCCCAAAGACCATGGGCTACTGCCCTGCCCAATGCCCAGAGTAGCGGCTCAGAGACATTGTCCAGGAGGCGAGGCAGCTCGTAGGGAAAGAGAACCCCAAAGCTCTCACCAAAGGAACCGACTTTATTTGAAACACAGTATTAAGAAGTTTAAGCCTGAGTGCTCTTGAAAATAATAGTTTTTTTTTATTTTATGAGACAAGCGTAAATCATATGTTATTGTAAGAAAGTCAAAAATTCAAAACAGTTGAGTTCCTTTCATATATCAAATGCTGTTAAAATCGAGGATGGTGGGTGGGAGGAGGGAGAGGATAAGAAAAAAATAACTGTTGGGTACTAGGCTTCGTACCTGAGTAATGAAATATTCTGCCGCATGAACCCCCGTGACAGGAGGTTACTCGTATAACAAATTTGCACATGTACCTCTGAACCTAAAATAAAAATTAAAAAAAAAAAGAAAACAGTAGTTCCTAATGAACAGCAACAAAGTGTTACCATGGCCAACTAGTTCGCTGGAAAGAACTGAGATAGCGAGGAAGTGTCCTCCTGGGTCAGGAGGAACCTAAGATTGGACTCGGAACTATTTCTGCTGGAATTTAATTGAATTCGTGTGCTGAGCAATTAATGCCCCAGGGCTTAGTGCAAACAATGGAGCGACCAGCAGGTGATTAGCTTAACAGGCGGAGTGTGGCGCAAATGAGGCAGGGAGCTTCACAGAGAGATCGGGCAGAGACGAGCATCGCTCCAGTGAAAACGAAACTGCTGTCATCCAGGGAGGTTGTGTGTACGCCCAAGGCTGGGCCCACTGGAGAATGCCACCGAAGGCTGCCCACTGTGGGGGAGATACACGTTCCTCAAGTGACCTCGCCAAGTGGGAAAGCAAATAAACAACGACAAAAATAGGCCTTGGGGGGGCGGGTGGGGAATGAGTATCCGAGTCACTACGAATATTATCTAAAATGCCCAGTTTTCAACAAAACCTAAGAGGCGTGAAAATAAATAGGAATGCGTGACCGATACACCGGGAAAAGAGCTGTAACAGAAGCTGCCCATGGGAGGGATCAGATGCCAGACTTATCAGACAGAGGCCTCCAATAACCCATTATTAATGTGTTCAAAGAACTAAAGAAAACCACCCAGAAGGAAGTAAAGGAAGGTGTGAAGACCACGCGGGGATAACAGAAGCAATCAACAGACTCAAATACAGACTCTGAATAAAAAGACAGACGCTATAAAGAGAATCCAGTGACAATTCTGGAGCTGAAAAATACAATAATTGAAATAAAAAAATGTTTACAGGGGGTCAGTGGTAGTTTAGAGCTGACAGAAGAAGGGATCAGTCAATCTGAGAATAGATTAATAGATTATGCCATCTGAAAAACAGAATATAGAAGGAAGAAAAATGAACAGAACCTCAGAGAAACGTGAGACAACTTTCAGTACACCAACACAGTCATCACAGGTCTACTTGAGAAGAAAAGCAGAAATGACAGAACAATATTTGAACAAATAATGCCTGGAAAGATCCCAAATTTGTGGAAAACATTAACCTATACATCTGAGAAACCGTAGGACCTTAAAGTGGAGTAAATGTAAAGAACAGTCTCCACGTGTAGACTCATCATAGTAAATACTGAAAGCCAAAAGCAGAGAAAACGTCCTGAAAGTAGCAGGAGAAAAAAAATGACCCCTCATGGGTAAGGGCACTCCCGCAAGATTAACTGCTGACTTTTCATCAGAAACAAGGAAGGCCAGAAGGCAGTAGGATGCCCTATTCAAAGGACTGAACAGCCAGGCACGGTGGCTCACACCTGTCATCCCAGCACTTTGGGAGGTCGAGGATCACCTGAGGTCAGGAGTTCAAGACCAGCCTGGCCAATATGGTGAAAGCCCTTCTCTACTAAAATTACAAAAATTAGCTGGGCGTGGTGGTGGGTGCCTGTAATCCTAGCTACTTGGGAGGCCGAGGCAGGAGAATCGCTTGAACCCCAGAGGTAGAGGTTGCAGTGAGCCAAGATCATGCCACTGCACTCCAGCCTGGGTGACTCCAGACAGAGCAAGGCTTTGTCTCAGAAAAAAAAAAGGACTGAACAAAAACCCAAACAAAGCTGTAAATCAAGATTGTCATACCTAGAAAATGATCTTTCAACATGAAGTCCAAATAAAAAGTTCTCAGATAAAAAACAAAAAAACAAAAAAACAAGATAATCTGTGGTTGGCTGATCTGATCCCAGATGGAAATCTGAATTCACATCAACAAAAGGGCACTGGAAGTGTAATAATGAATTGTAAAAGACAGTATAAATGCACACTTCTTCTTTCATTAAGTGATTTGAAAATCAACTGTATAAAATAATATGTATATGATTAAATTCCTGGACCTGTGACAAATACAAATTTAATATATTTGACAATAATAGCACACAGGAGGTATGTGGGAGCAACACCGTGTTAAAGAAGTCACAACCGATGGTAACTGAGACCCACAGAAACTAGAGACAGTGGCCAGGGTGGTTCATGCTGTAATCTCAGCACTTGGAGGCTGAGATGGTGGATCACTTGAACCCAGGAGTTCCAAGACCAGCCTGGGAAACAGTGAGACCTTGTCTATATAAAAAATAGTTTAAAAAGAGACAAAGAGAATAATAAGTGGCAAATAAGAAAAGATAATATAACTAAACGAGGTAAATGTAACAATATAAAGATAACATTTCAACATATAATTGGAGTTAATATAAATCTGAAGTAGATTCTGACATGTTAAGTGCATATGGTAAGCAGTAGAACAACCACTAAGAAAATAACTAAAATATGTTGAAAAAGCCGTTAAATGAATAAAAAAATTGCTCTAGAAAATATTCACTTAATTAAAAAAGAAATCAGGAAAGGAAGATTAGAGTAACAGCAGCAACCGAAAGACATGAGACCAGGAGGCATACAGGAAACAAAAGGTAAAATGCAGACAAAATTCAACCATATTCACAGTAACATTAAGTGTGAATGGATTAAACAATCCAGTAAAAATGCAGAGATAGATGGGATAAAGAACCAATATCCAATTATATCTGTCTACAGGGGACACATTTTAGATTCAAAGTTTGTCTGAAAGTAAAAGGACAAAAAATACATGCCATGCAAACAGCCACCATCAGGGAGCTGAGAGTACTTAGAGTAATTTAAAACGACCAGTGTCCCTAGGGATAAAGAGGAATATCTTATAATGATAGAAGCCAGTTCATCAGGTAAAATAACAACGGTAGACACATGCTCCTAACAACAGAGCCCCAAAATACGTAAAACAAAACCTGACAGAAGTGAGTGGAGAAATAGACATTTCAACAGTAATAGTTGAAAGAGAGCGCACTCTCCTCTCGTATACACAGGGGCGGTGCCTTCTCCTCTCTGCAGAGGCCCCGCTGGCCAAGAGCTCACCTGGGGTCCCCGGGTTCACCTCCTGTGGGGGACGGCTGCTCTCACCCCCTGCCTCGGGTGCTCCTGGGCCCAAGCTGTGAGAGCCAGCTGTTGCCTCGATAACTCACTGCCCACTGTGGGGTTTAATTTGCTCCGTAACTTTATGCATTTGGCAAAATCAGTTTCACGTGGAAGAAAAGAAGGGCTAATTATCCCTTGAGAACGTGGCACCTCCTGACGGCTCAAGGCCGCCCTTGCTGCTGAGAATGCCCGGGGTCCAAGCCTCAGTGCCACAGCAGGCCCTGTGCTGGGTGAGCCGGGGGGTGTGCATCTGCGGGGTGGGGCGTCCCGCTGTTGGTGGGTTCTGTGGTGAGTGTTCAGTGGGGTGACTGAATGGGGTGATATCTCCCCACAGCTCCCTCAGAGCCATTGTGGGGGCTGCTCCTCCTGGCACTGCTTTTCACTGGGCCTGTTAGGGTTACGACTGGGTCAGGATCGAAGAATCGAGGGGCTCTCGGCCACAGAGGCCTCATGGCCACACTGGCCACCAACGGCCACAGATACCCAGAGATCAGAAGGAAGAGCCAGGTGCGGAAACTGGGTAGAGAGGGAAGATCCTACCCGCAGTCTTCAGGAGGGGTCGGCAGCCTCCAGCGGGAACCGGGGAGGGTCATCGCGGACAACGGAGACCGAGGTGCCTGTTAGGTTTGGGGCCTTCACTCCGCTATCATCCTGTTGCCCTCAAGGGCCGGCCACGGAAGTGAGGGGGTGCACACCTTCCCTGGTTTTGCCAGCTGGGGGTGGGCTGGGTGACGGTCTGATTCGAGTGGCAGTGAGGGTGGGTGGGTCCAGCACCCTGAGGTCACGTCCTCTCTGGAGTGACCCCCATTCTGTCTGGAAAGGCTCAGCTCAGGCCAAGAGCCAGCCGGTGGTTCAGGTCAAGTGCTCGGGGGGGCCATGGTCAGCTGTCCTGGTCACCGTGGCTAGGGGTGAGGTGGGGACAGCGGTGCCTGCCCTCGAGTGGATGTGGGCCCCGGGGGGCGGTGCTGCTGGGCCCAGTGTGTTCTCCAAGCCCCGTGTATGTCACCCCACGCCTGTAGCCGCCAGGTCCCCACCCCGGCATGGGCTGGCCCAAGGCTCTGACCTGGTCACATCCAGTGGCCAGACTTTGGCCACCAGAGCACCTGGGAACAGGTAAGTGGCCCCATCTGTGGTGGGGGCCAGCCTGGCTGTGGTGTCCAAGGAAGCCCCAGGGGCAGGGGCTCCTGAATCTTGGTTTGGAGGATGTCAGGGGAAGAGGGAGGGGGTTCCAGCAGGGAGCGTTGGTCCAGGGCCTGTCCTGTTCACTCACCTAGCCAGGGAAGGGACCTCATTCCCAGGCCGACCCTGTCATGTGCATGCAATGTCCCCACCATGTCCTCTGCTCTGGGGGAGGGTCCCACCTCCAGGCACAAGACCAAGAGCTGCAGAAGGGAAGGGGTGGGGGGGCTGGTGAGGAAGTGGTGACATGGGGCGCGGTGACATGGGGCGTGGTGATGCAGAGCTCAGTGCAGGGGTGGCTCTGGCTGGGGCCATAGAGG